>BSBM01000338.1:41650000-42263594 GCA_027924585.1 Larix kaempferi
ATGACAAGCTATGAATAAGAATTAGGTCGTATTTGCTCTGACCCAAAACCTTGCCTTAAGTAACAGTGCTCTTTCAGTAGAATGGTAAAGATTACCAATATTACATAGGCTAGGGAAAAATTATTGGAAACATATTTTTCCTGTAAGTGAAAAAGACCTTGGAAAATCTTTAAAATTTTCAAAATCTCTATATATTCTGCAAAATTTTATAGAAAGTTATAAAGAGGTTTTTGATGGAAAAAGTTGGAGACTTTTTCTAGCAGAAAAATTTTAGCATATAGAAATTTGGGTGAATATTCACATTGAATTCTGCTAATCTTTCTTGGAAAGAATTTGGAAAAATCAACAAAAATGCCAAATATTAGCTGCTGAAATTCTCTGATGCACATAAAGTGAACACCCTACTTGTGACAAGCATCCATATGGATTTTGTTATAGAAATAGCAAAGAAGGATCTTAACCAGTACAGCCAGGAAGGGGGCAGCACCTTTATAAAGCACTGTGAAAAATCAAACTAACCAATGTTGCATCGAGTTCCCCAAACATGGGGACATGGAAACCCCTCCGAGGAACATGTGGAGACACCCAAAACCCTAAAAATTTAAATATATGAAAAACACAAAGGATACAGACACTAGAGGTTAGGGTTTTCTTTTCAGCTCTGCAAGTCTGCTTTCTTCCACTGAATCCTCCCATGGCACAACTGCCAAGAGGGGGGCGTGCTCCCTCCTATTGTGATGCAGTTGTTTCGCATCCCTCTTCTGCAAAACTGTGGTCCTTCAGATTACCTGAAAAACCTCCTCCAGGGGTAAAGATCAGCCAGAAGTTGCAAGAGTTTCACGCCCAAAGACTGTTTCAGAAGCTGAAACAGCTCAGATCCCCAACTCTCCTAAGCAGCCAATCAATCCGTCATCAAAGGGATGTTTCCCAAAAGCAGATTCGATCCCGCACCTGGAAATAACTTCAAACAACCTGAGTTCCTATCGACAGCATATGCAAGACCATGCCCTAATATGTAAATTTCTGGGATTCTGGCCCAATGAGAAGACATTAATGGGCTGGATCACAAATAAATGTAGTCTGAGAGGAGAGATAGACCTAAAGATGGGATCAAAAGGCCTTTTCACAGCCATCTTTTCCAACCCAGAGGACCATGAACATGTGTATCATAGTTTTTGTGACATCTGATTTAGTCGAAAGGGGAGAGAATCTATCCAGATAAGACATATATTGATCTAGAATCTATTGAATATTGATGTATTGGGGAAGTTATGTGAGATACATAGCAACCTTCATGACAATTTGGTGCACAAACCACTTTAAAAAAAAGGAATTGTGGATTATATTAATCTGATAAATATAAAAAATTGTTTGTCCTTTAATGAATACTCAGTATTTGATAATCTGAATCACAACTCTATGTAACTGGAACTGCTTAAAAATTTAGGGGGAAATTATAAAATGCTGAACTTTAAACTAAACCAATCAAAACTCAGTTGGGAGATTACCAAACAGAGAAGTTAACACCATTTCAAATGCTCTACAACCATTCAATCAATCGGCAAATCCATATTTACATATATACATAAAAACATACACAATGCACAGATACACAATGCAATTTCCATAAAATTGAGCATTCACATCACAGAATTCAAACTCAAAGCTTAGAATTAACCATTCAAATTTTAAACTCTCAAACTAATTTATTAAAAGTTGCAAAACGGAAAAGCCAATTTCCATAAAAGAACCCACAAACTCAAAAGTTTAGAATTAACAACCCGAATCGGAAGCCCTCAAACAAATTTCTTTAAATTTGCAGAATGGAAATGCCAAATTCCATAAATAACCCAAGTCACAAAGCTCCAGAACCCAATTTTCACAAAATTCAAAGTCAAAGCTATAATTAACAATCACAAATTTAGACCCTCAGACAAAAATGCTTTAAATTCTCAAAACCAAAAATGCCAATTTCCATAGAATGGAGAACACACATCCAAGAACAATGTCCACGATCCAATTTTCACAGAAATCAAACATACAGCTTTGAATGAGCAATCAGAATTTAAAAGTTAAAACCCTAAAAATAATGAATTTTCAAAATAATTAATAAAAATACCAGTTTCCATACAACACTTACCCAAATCGTTGGATCATATTCACAACTCAAATTTCACAAAATCCAAACTCAAAGCTTTGAATTAACGATGAGAATATGAAACCCTAAAACATTTCTAAATTCTTTGAGTTTTTAAAACAAAAATGGCAATAAATAAAATCGAGGAACCAAATCAGAGAACAATTCCCACAACTCGATTGTAACAAAGTTCAAACTTTAAGATTAGAATTAACTATCAGCTATTAAAACCCTTATACATAAAAATGCCAATTCCCATTAATTCAAGAATCCGCACCGCCTAACAGTGCCCACAACCTTTCACATAGTTAAAAACAAGCTTAAAATTACCAATCAGACAATAAAACCCTCAAATATTTTCTTCAAAAACTTCAATAGAAATGCCAACCCTAAGATATCTTTCTTCAAATTTTCAAAAAGAAATTGCCAACCTTAAGATATATTTCTTTAAATTTTCAGAAATAAAATGGCAAACTCCGTAATATCGAGAACCCACATCACAGAACAATGTCCTGAATCCAATTTGCACAAAGTTCAAACTCGAAGCATTAAATAACAATCAGAATTTAATACCCTAAGGCAAATTTCCTTATACTTACGAGTTACGAGACAAACCAGAAGTTTCCACAAAATCCAGAACCCACATTCAAAACAATGTCTACGACCCAAATGTCACAGAACCCAAATAAAAAGATTTTAATTAACAATCATAATTTGACACCCTCAGACATTTTTCTTTAATTTTTCAAAACGAAAATGTCAATTTCCATAAAATCTAGAACCCACATCACCGAACAACGGCCACAACCCAATTTTCACATAGGTTAAACTCAGCTTTGAATTAACAATGAACACAGTGGCTGTTCAAGATCTTCGTGCCCTTACTGAGATTTTAACACCGGGTATTCACAAAACAAAACAAAAACAAAAAATGTAAGTACCATCAGAGGAGCAACAGGATTCCATCACGCGATGTCGGAGTCATCGAAGTCATCTTCAAAGGAATTGAAGAAATCAACATCGGAAGGCTTGCTGTCGGGGAGCACGTCATTCATTAAATCCAGAGGCTCTCCGTCGTCGACCTCCATGGCGGCCGTCGATCCGTGGTCATCGATTTCGTTAAAGAGAAATGTGGGCGTCGGCTTCATGCTTTCGGGAACTCAAATGCCCTGCAACACACGGCGACTCAGTGGTTCACCAAGAACCGAACCTGCTCTGGCTACTTACTAGCAAACTCGTCCGAATCTACCACTATGGTTGGTTAGACTACAACCGGAATTCATTACCTAACTATGAATGATTTAAATTTATATGGTATAAATCCTAAAATTCTACATTATTAAATTTAATTAATATAAATAAAATAAAATTAGGGACCGAAGGAGCAATGAGGAAGATCAATGTATGGGGAAGTTTGGCCTTTTAGATAGTGGGTGGGGTGGTCTTGGTGGATGGTTAGTAATATATTAAATCAAATAGTTGAAGGGAAGGTTTATAACTTATTAAATCAAATAGATGAGTGAAGAAGGAGTTTGTGATAAAATTTAAGTTTTATGTTTTTGTTCAAGATTTAAATTGTAGAGTAGATATATGTTTTATTATCATTTATATTTTATTTATCATTTTGTTCTTAAAGAAGAAGGAGAGTTTATTTTGGAGTGTATATTTTTATAGTGACGAGACATCCTGTTATATCTTCAGGAATTTTTTGTAATAAGTTTCTCAAATCAACGTTTTGTGTGGACACTCCACTCATTTTCAGGGAATCACATAGGAAGTTGTTTTAGATTGAAAAGACTAAGGCTAAATATATAGGATTAAAGGCAGATGGCCGTTGGAGATTAATAATTACAAATTTGAAACTATGCCTGAAATATTAAGAGAATAATAAAATAAAATAAATTTCTTATTTACTTTTAGGGAGGGGTATAAATTATTTAAAATAAGAAGAAGGGTAAGAAAATTATAAAAATGAGGGTGAAAATGTCAAAAATAAAAAATAAAAATGAAAATGAAATGAAATTTTCATTAGGAAAAAAAATAAGGGGTTCAACAAAAACCCCCAAATTAGGGTTGAGAGCGGAGTGACCAAACAATTAGAAATAAAAGAGATAGGGTTAAGTTTCAAAGAAACTCTATGGATAACCACATAAATCAATGATAGTCAAAAGTTGAATAACACAATTTAAATTAAAAAGGGGGGAAACCCTAAATTAAGCATAGTAAAAGAGAAAAAGAGTGAAGAATTGTGGCTATGTGATGAATTAAAGGCTTCCAAGAATGACTTAATTTGTAACTGTCTTCCCGATTAAAATTGTTAGGATGTTTCTCTATCTCAAGGGATACCCTTATGAGGCGAGAACCGTAGTGAGATGGGCGTGCTAGAATTTTGATTAATAGAAACCATTCCAAGATGTTATATATAGGTATATTTGACTATTATTGTCATTATTCACACACATGTACACAAGCAACATAAAGGAGGGAGGGAAGATCGAGCAAGCAATCACATTGGTGCCACAACCAAACGACCATTGTGTTAGTAGGGGAGAACTACCTATATGGATGAAGCATATGGTTCATGGCATATTGGAGCCTTTATGTTGTTGT
Source organism: Larix kaempferi (assembly GCA_027924585.1). Lineage (NCBI taxonomy): Eukaryota > Viridiplantae > Streptophyta > Pinopsida > Pinales > Pinaceae > Larix > Larix kaempferi. The sequence goes on from BSBM01000338.1 coordinate 41,654,748, forward strand.
AGATCAAGCCTCGCAACAAGAGTGGGATAGTGGGGAAGGAGATTTTATATTCATAGAGATTTTGATGACTTGGGGCACTCTTCAAATCTAAAAGGTGGCTTTGGGGTGCAAGTGTCCAACTTGACATGACAACATCTTCTTTAACAGTGGAACTAACATTGCTTAGAGGTGCATGTATACTTTGTGGGTTCATTACTTATGATTGTTATGTTTGTCATGTCATTGCACCGAAGAGGCGCATTCTACAGCCTAGTAGGGGGGAGATGTGTAACTTCTTTCATGCTTATCCTATAGCTGACACGTGTTCTTTATAAAAAATAATGTATGTCTTCTTAAATTATATTTAAAATATTAAGAACGACATATATATAAAACTACACAAATGAGATAAATTAAAACCATAAACATTTCATTACACACTTCCTCAACATTTCCAGTTTAAAGAAGTGTTTACACCTCTGAGAGATTTGATCCCACTCGACGCTTGGTAGATCCCCTTTTAAGATGGATTTATGTTGGTTTAAAATACAATTTTACTAAGCCATATTGGCATATCCCTTGTTAAGGAATCGGTTCCACATTAATATGAAATATGCATGCCTTAAATAATCAAAGAACCATCCTCCCCCCCCTCGCGTGCATGTGTGTGTGTCTGTGAGAGAGAGAGAGAGAGAGAGAGAGAGAGAGAGAGAGAGAGAGAGAGAGAGAGAGAGAATTGTTATTTAAAGATGTGTTAAATTAAGTATTGTTTTTAAGGAAATATTTATCCTTGTGCTTGAAGGTTCATTAAAGTGGAGTTTGACTCTATTGGGGATAAGGACCACATCCTTCATTCTAAAACTTGGATTATGGGACATCCAGGCTTATACATGAAACACTGCTCTCCTTTCTCGATCCCTCTTCAAATATGTTACCTTCAATGTCAATTTGAATCAGCCTTCCCAGCACAACATTTACATTTTTGGGGCCTAACTCACAAGCCTCCATTGGAAACACTCTATAGAAGTTTCATTTATGCTCCCTTGAAACCCATAATAAACATATCACAACCTACAAACTATGCTAGGTTGTATGTTGAAGTAGACTTAGCAATACACTCGAATGTGTGTTGAAGTGGGCTTAATCGTTGATAGTCTACATGAAGATATCTTAAATAAAGTAGAGGAAGGGGAACTATAATAAACAAAATATATATAATGTAAACAAATACTAACAACAAATTAATAATTAATATTATATATAATGAAGAGACAGCTTCTTAATGAAAGGTCGCGTCTCTTTAACAAAAGGGGGTATTTATATGAGCCCTCATTCTCAGTTGTAATTGTATCATTTCTCTTATCAATTATACAGTTTATTATTTATTTTTCCATTTATGGAGTATTTGTCCTATCTACATTGGAAGTTTCTTGTGTGAGGTAACTTGGTTCATCTCGGGAACAAAATTGGACTATGTGTGAGTAGCCTTCAGATGTGGATCATACACCTTAGATTATGGGCACTTGGTAGTTTCGTATCAAAAATGTAACGTTAATCTTCACAAAGCTCCCAATAAACCTTCTAAAGGGAAGAACCAAAAGCAATATCATTAACCCATGTGGTGTCAAGGTGTTAAGCAACACCATTATTTGATAGAAGTGGCAGATGTGATGGAATCCAAAGATGAAAATAAAGGCTTTATGGAGTAAAATGTTAGCACCCAAAGTAGAATATGCCAATCTCTTTGCTTAGTACCCCTCGTGGGAGAATAACAAGAGGAATCGATTGACATAGAGAATAAAGGGGGTAAAGGACATTAATACTAAAGATGTCATTGATCAAAGAGGCTTTCTAATTTCAAAGGATAAACTTAAAAGGAAAACAATGTTCCCCTCAAGAATGGGGGGATCTGGCCCTTTAGAAGTGATCGACAAGAAGCCAAAAAAATCTAGTTGTTTGATAATAGCAATAAGGAATTATTTTAACAATCGCTTGACAAAGAGAAATCAAGGGAATTCATATCGAGCAAGACATAATAAGATTATGCGTACCCACACTTAGTTTCTTCTTATTGTGTGTCTAAATTGCCCAACAAGGATAGTTGGGATGATTGTATATATATATACATATCTATATATATAGATAGATAGATAGATAGATAGATAGATAGATAGATAGATAGATAGATAGATAGATAGATAGATAGATATACATATACACTACAAAAGTGTGGATAGGGGAAGACCCGTGGATAGGAGTAGGAAATAATTACAAACTCTTTGTTAGCATCATAAGAGATCTCCAGGGGCTCAGAATTCTCTCTCTAAATGATGCTAAAAGCACACTATCTGATGATTCAACTATAACGGTTTGCAAGTCTGCGGATGAGTTGAGTCTGGAAAGAGATAAAGCATAGGAATGGAATTCCTTCCTAGCTCTACTAAATTATGGTTTCATGTGTATAAAGGAAGGAGTGGAAGACAGTTTGGTCTGGTCCAAAAACTCTTCTATAGGGGATTTTAGTGTGAAACATGGTTATGAATCAAAGGCAAGAGAATCCTTCATTGGTGAAACACTGTGGTGATGAAATACCCTGTGGAAGGCACCTGGTTCCTTAAAAGCTAAGTTAACACTTTGGCTTGCCCTTAGTAATAAACTATTAACATGGGAAAACCTCATGAAAAGAGGTTGGAAGGGACCAAGCTGGTGCGTTTTGTGCCGAAACATTGATGAGTCAGGCGCTCATCTTTTCGTTTGCTGCCCTTATCCAGAGAAGGTGTGGAAGTCAGCAGCAAAAGCTTTTAACCCTCAGTCCTCTCTCGAAGGAGCATATCTGGAACAAAAGTGTCAGGCATGTTGATATAATTGTAACTTCGGAATGTATTTCACCTATGTATATTGTACTCCTATAGAGATGTTATTATTCCTCTATACGGAAGTGTCGTCATTTGTATTGAAAAGTGTCGCAAGTGTCGCAACTTGCATGTGATGGGTTATTAGACCACCAAGTGTGGGGTCGGCCCTGATTAGTATTACCATGGGTTATTAGACTGAGTTAGACAAGTCGGCCCTGCTAGTTTATTAGGCAGGTCAGGTCATTTATAAATAGAGTGCGAGATGCACTCTATTTGATCACTTCATTATTCACTTCTACACTCATTAGAAAGTGGCGCACAAGTGAGGAAGGAGGTTCAGCTGCTAGGAGGACTATCTCTTGTACTTGGGTTGTATCATTGCTCTTTCTATCTTTGAGGAAGTTGTGGGGTTTTTCACCTTTATGGTTTTCCCCACGAAAACTCTGTGTGTCTATTGTCTTATGTGATTGCTTGTTGTGATTGATATGATTGATATGTTGTACATGTTATTCTCTCAGTAAAGATCCTAGAGTATATTGAATTGATGCTCAAAAATTAACAAGGCATGGTGGAATGATAGATCGGTACGTCCATTTGTTGCATTTCCATCTTCCTTTATTTATGGTATTTGGTGGTTTCGCAACTCAGGAATTTTTCAAGATAAACACATACTGGAAGAAGTAACCTCTGGTATGGTTGTGCAGTGGATAAAAGAGCACAAGTGCAAGGATAAACTAAAGAAATTAATATGCAGCCTCCATTAATAGACAAATCAGTTCCTTGGGATTTTTTTTATGGATCCAGTCAAGGAGATCCCCCTCTTGGAGGGTCTGGAGGAGTGATTTTTTTGATAGAAAATCATAAAATACAGGTGAAATACGCTCCTGGTCATTGCACCAACAATAAAGCTGAGCTGGCAGCTCTGCTTTCAGTGTTAAGATTGGCTCTTTCCATAAATATAAATCGTCTAAATCTTTTTGGAGACTCAAAGATGGTAGTAGATTGGTTAAACAACCAAATTCAAATCAAAGTGCCACATCTACAACCACTTCTCTATGCAATAAAAAATCTACAAGGTTCCTTTGAATTTTTCTCTATTTCTCATGTTTACAGAGATTTAAACACTAAAGCTGATCTCCTTTCAAAAATTGCTCTACTATTAGAGCCAGGTCAAACAGATATTGTAGAAATTTCCAATGTAATGTAAAAATATGATATGTAAAAACAGAAGTTTTTGTAGTATTTTTTAGACTTATGAAGAGGCTCGAAGATATACAGACTTTATGTTTTCGATGCTATCTGAAAGGAAGATTTTTAGAGAAGCTCATGAATCCTTGATGTATTGATATGTAAGTCCCCAGAGGACAGTTTATGTTCATTCTCATAGAATGTTTGATATTTTCCTATTGGAAAATATATACACTACAAGGAAAAGAGCTTGTAGTAGAGGTCATAGAGGATGTTTTTAGTGTTACAAGATTGGCAAAATTTGTCAAAAAAAACTCCATTGCTACTTTTGCCATTGGTAGCGGATGTTTTTACGGAGGTTATAACAGATACAATTTATAACTAAAAAATACTCGGCGGCCGAAGGTTTTAGCAAAGGTTAGTTAACCGATGCGCATAACAAAAATTAAGCGCATCGGTGTGTTTTCACCTATGACGCACCGGTGTTGTATACTTAGAAAAGACGCACAGGTGCACTCAACCAGAACAAGCACCTGAAATAATCAAATTGCAACGCCGCACCGGTGCTTGAGTATATTAAATACGCACTTGTGCATCTATACAAAACAAATGCACCGGTGCGATATTTTATATCATACGCACTGTCCAATTTTTCATTATATTTAGATTTAACGATGTCATACATTTATCCGGCCGCACTGGTGCATTTCATACATGAATGCACCAATGCATTTAATAGTAGAATGCACCGATGCTTACATAATATCAACCTGGTCCAGTGCATTTAAACACATGGAATGCACCGCCAGGCGTAAAAACTAAAAACTGGTTGGCATAAGCTATGATCGTTCTTGGTGCGCATAACCAATCAACATGCATCGGTGTGATTCATATAACAAAACATACCAGTTCTCAATGTTATAAGTGCACCAGTGCTCAATTATGTAAAAGCACCAATGCTCAATGTAGTAAATGCACCGATGCGCATGTTTAGTATATACGCACCAATGCACAATGGTAGTTTAAACGCACCATAGTATGATTCTTTGAATAATAGCTACTGATATTTCATTCAAATATATATATTATATTTTTTATTTTTTCAATAGCATTATTCACTCTTAAATTGAAATATTTGTTTATAGTAAAATTCATTTCAACTTTAATTATTGAAATTGTTTATTTGGATTAGTTTCTTATATCAGAGATGCAAGAATCTATTGTAATATTTAATCATCCATACATTTAATTACCAATTTACCACTTACGAGTGCTGTGTGGCAGTGAATAATTTATTTTTACTCCATCTTGAATGAAAATACCCATTTTTTTCTTGGAAATTTTTTTACCAATGTAACATTTCACATGTTACATTTGATAATAATATTGAAGAATGCAATAGAATAAAAAAGTTCATTTTATTATATATCAATAAGAGTGCCTTTGTCATACAAAATACGACAACATAGAGACAAAAATAATCAAAATGTCAACAATGTGTAATTATTGTTACACTTATTGGTAACTCATCTTTGAATTCAGGCACTGTGTCCAGTACATAATTATACAAAATGTATGGTTTTCATAGACAATTATTTCAAAATATACAACAAGCTAGAACAACTTGCATTAACATCAAAATTAAATATGGAGCATCATTCTTCGTTGGAACTATTATTGGTGCTCGAGCCACTTGCATCAATTGGGTTATTTGGTCGAATGTTTTGTTGATTGGATCGATTGTTTTCCACTTCTTCAGCTTCCATCTGCAAACATAAAAATAAAGTATACTAAGTGTATCTACATTACCATCGGGAATAATGAAAAATAATTAGATAGTATACACTAATCTATATTGAAAAGCAACATACCATAGAAATAATCGACTCATGAATGATACACATTCTCTCAAAACCAAATCTCATGCCTTCCATCAACAAGTCTAATATTAGCTCCACTTCATACTTTGTTTCCTACAAGTGTTATGCCCTGTCATAAATCATAGATTTAATATAAAAGTTTTTTGTTGTTTTATTAATTATAAAATGAGAGAAGTAAAACAACATAGAGACTTACAAATTCCACAATTAATTTTTGATACGCCAACATATACTCACAACCCTTGATTAACCCAATGTTAATCAATTCTTCTGATGGCTCCTCTTTGTATGTTAACACATGTTTGAAGGCATGCAAGGGTTACCAGTGAAAACAAATTAAAAATAAATAAATATACCAATCACAACCACTACGAAATGTTTATTTCTTACAACGAAATAAAAAATACTTACAAACTTTGCTATCAACCCCTTTTTTCCTTGTCGTCATGTCTTGTGTGTTGACTAGGTTCCATTTTCTTTTCTTTTATGCAACAAAACAATTGAAAATTAATATTTAATGTCAAAATAATTAATGAAATGTATAACATAAACCTAAAAACCAATGATTTTATACATTTGAAGCACGTTGTTGTTGAGATGGCTCTTCCTGTAATGCAATTATGTCCATTTCCTTTACCATCTCCTTGTACACTTTCTTGGACATCCCTACTAGCACATTTCGCATATCACATCATTCATCCTTTGGGATTCTCATAATCTTCCTGAAAATGTAAGATGACATTAAGTTATTTCTCTGTTGATATGCAAAATAAATATGATAGAATTAAAATTATTGAATGAATGACGCTTTGTAATAGTTTTAGATAGATATTCTACATAGACATGTTTATGAATATTACCTTTTGAATGATTTTTTTTGTTGTTGTATGATTTTTCTATTGCAAACCTGACAGGTCTCATTGACCATTGCTCTGGGAATGCCTCTTGTAGTCTACATATGACCTTATTCTTTGAATCATTTGATTGGTTTCTGTATTGTAAGTGAAAAGTGCATTTGTACATTCTTTCCACTAAATCTCTCATAGTATTATAAAATTATTTGTCCCTTCTATTAACTTCCAGCACCACTCCAGATGAGCTAAGGACCAATTGATCATCATTTGCATCTTCCATAAAAAAAAATTCTTATGATGACATTGACTTCTGTTGCTATTAGTACCTGCATAACATTCATCATATGTGAATTACGCTATTTGAAACATATTAGTGAATATTCTTAATTAAGTATATTATTACTCAAATTTCAATAAATAATTCATATTGACTTTTTTTTATTCACCCGATTCATCCATCTACAACTTTTCCATCAATGTTTTATGCTCTTTTGGAGTTAGTTTGGTAAGAATCTTATCGAGCTTCCTCATTTCTTGGCACTGCATGTCACACATTAACCAATACATATTAGTTAAATTTACAAATAATTCAAATAAATTAATTTAAATACAAAAATGAATTAAAAGCACTTGCCTTCTTCGTAATTCTCGATGTGCTCCCATCATGTCAATTAAAGTTATTGTTCATTGAAATCATAGCATGCATTTTCTATCAATAAACAACCTATACCATTAAATACAGAAGCTATCAATATATTATAGAAACAAATTACAGATATTTAAAATACAAAAAAATATTAAAAAGAATAAATTTGATTTCGGTGCGCTTGTATGAATTAAACGCCCCGGTGTGTTAGTGACAAAACCACACCAGTGCGTTAAATCGAATATGTCACACCGTTAACAAAGAATCGAAATACTAAAATTTGTTTTTTTTGGTAAAATAATTAAAATACAACGCGTTATAGTAAATTCGACACACCGGGAACAGAGAACCGAGACACATAAATTTCGACCCTCAAAACTCCTCCAGTTGCTCCAAACTCCTTCCAAGTAAGTCTCTATTCCATAACTCTCCCGTGAACTTTTTGCAAAAAAGTCAGTTAATGTTTAGGTTTTTGGCTTTTAAAGGTTATTTAAATTTACTTTTCAAACTTAAAATTGCTGCCCTTTTTTTTAATTTAGGGCAAAAAGGGTTTGTGCGATTTTTTTTAAATTTGATTTTCGGCATTTTCAGTGCGCCTTTTGTGTAGTCGCATTGATGCGTACATACGTAAAATGCACCGTCCTTCAAATAATTAAAAAATCCGTACGACAGTGCGTGTAATGTTATGCCGCACCAGTGCACTTATATTTAGTAAATGCACGAGAACGAATTATTTTGTGAAAAAGCATGTAGAAATATCCGCTACCAAATGTAGAGGACGTTTTCCACAGTGGGGGCTTTTGTGGATATACTTAAATGGTGCGTTTACATTTGTTACTCACCAGTGAGTCTTCTTTATGTTAGCGCACCGATGCGTTTATGTATGAATAAACACACTAGTTTATTTTGCAAATTCTATTTTTTTATGTGTCCACTTAAAATTATATTTTCATACTAAATGTCCTTTTACTATTTAACCACACCAATTACAATATTTCGCAGTATATATATGTTGATTGTTGATTTGGCTCAAATGCAGGAAAAAATTTCGTATAGTATCAAATGGCCAATTCTTCATATTCCAGGTCATACCATCTTGTTCAAAGTTCGGCGAGTTCTCCCATTCCATCCTCGATATGTTCAGGTTTTATTTATTTTTTGACTACTTATTTGAATTTATGTTACTTATCCATGTGAATATGAATGTCGATTTATTCTATATTGCATGATCATGATTTGGGTTCAAGTTCAGATGCACAAGACATTCCATCAGTTTCAAAACGTCATAAGCTCTTATCAGGAGCAAGATATTGCAAGCAGTTCGTGGATGAAAATGGGTAGCCCCTTTACCCCACCAATTGTAACATGCCATCTTCAAGCCGCCATCCTGCTTCATCGACGGTAATTCGTCGTGATCTGGAACTCTTTTATGAAACCCCAGTAGTTTTTGGTTGTTCAAAATGTCAAGGGTTGAAGGAGAACCCTCGGCGTGTCACACTCACCCATTACACCAATGATAGATTACCTAATGCTGATGGTCTAATACCCCCTACTGCAGTAAAAAATCCAATAGGTGATATAGAAAAGACACGCAGGAACACTTCCTTATGCTCATTTTTTTTAAAGTTGGAAGCCAAAACAATTATGTCTCATCCTAAATTGACAAACCCCTCGGCTTATGTTTAGTCATCTAAACGTTTTAGTGATCCAAAGTATGATATGAATGCCACCCAACCCATCTCTACTAGAATATCCAAAAAGTTGCATGAGTTGAGAGCAAAATTGTCCAAGTACACACCGAGGTATGTCCAATTGTTGGAGGGTAGCGATGATTTCTCCCTTCCTATAAATTTGCAAAGTAAATATCAAACTTCTTACAACCACGCTTTTTATGGCGCTTGGTCATCCTCTCTACCTGTGCCTGATGTTGGAACCAAATTCTTTTTTTGTGGTAATCGTTTTATTATTACCAAGTCTAATATAGATGTTGCAAGTCTTGGGTTGTTTATTCTTTCACATGTACTTGTTTCTCCCAAAAAATCAGTAGCACTTAATCCATTTTGCGGTCCTATCTATTGTCGGTCTGATTACTTGAATATTGTTAAATACAAGCACAACATTTCCATGTATAGTATTTGCATGAATGGTTATGTTTATGGACACTTTAACATGAAGAACCTATTGTATATAGATGGTCATCCACGCACTCATGGGAACATTGCAGGGTTCATAAATAGTTCTAGGTGCTCTTTATTTTCTCCAAATTGTTCATTTGAGGAACACTTCAATGACAATGAGTTCTTTATGAAAATGAAAGCATTCATATTTGTTATTGTACATGCAATACGTAGTTTGTCTCTTGGTGATGAATTGTTAATAAAATACAACTTCCATAGACCACCAACCGCTCATTAGAGACGCCTTGCATTGGGATTTCCTTTAGACGTTCCCTTGGGGCATAAGACAAAAAAACATTGATTAATTATATTTGTTAATTTTCAATGGATTCATATTAATGTATTGCTCGGTTTGAAATTATGTTTTATAAATTGTTAATTTAATTTATAAACTCAATTTGAAAATGTGTTACTGAATTTTAAATTTTCATATTTAATGTGGAATCGATGTTAATTTATCGCTTAATTTGAATGTCTGCTTTATAAATTGTTTGCATCTTAACATTTTTTACTGGAAGTGATTCTCGTGCTTCTGTAATAATTTTTTTCTATAATGTGAGATCAAACCAATTGCATTGTGCTTACTAACATCATTGATGTAATGTTCAATATTTTTGAAATCAAGATTCTGATGATGAGGGACCTACCTACCATCTTCCATTGCACCCTAGTACAATGTCAAATCGAGAGAAGGATGAAAAAAGAGCGCAATGTGGAGAGGAAGCATACCAAACATGGTTGAATCAACCACCTATTCAATTTCCATTGCATCCATCCTCACCAACAAGGAATGCCTATAGTGATAGTAGTTCTTCACATGTTGGAAATGGAGGCAATGAAGTAGAGGTTGGTGTGGATGAGTTATTACGACAAAGTAATGCCATGGATGCAATGTTTCTCCATACATTCCAAGACAACGAACTAGGGGATGACGCTCGTATTACTAAAGCCTTCTTCAAATGCCTTAAATCAGCTTCCACTACAACTCTATTTGGATCTGGTCGGTCAAAGTCTACACAGTTGGTGACAACAATGTTACTATACAACTTGAAAGAAAAGTATGGCATGTCAGACAAATGTTTCTTAGCAATGTTGAGGTAACTGACTATCAACTACATTATATTTTGAGTAATCTTGTGACACAATTATCATTGAAAATAGTCGATTTTATGAACGTTAAATGACATTGTACATTTGTATTTCCCACTAACTGTAGGTTATTCAAAGATAAGGTACTTTCGAATGATAATGTCTTGCCCGGCAGCTATGCAAAGGCAAAACAAATGCTGAAAATGTTGGGTGTAGAGTACATATCTTATCATGCATGCCCCAATGATTGTATTATATATAAAGACACATATGCAGACAAAGGGATATGTCCAAAATGTGGGCATGACAGATACAAAGAATCGAATAACAAGGATAAAGCACATGGTCCTCCTCATAAGATATTGAGGCACATGCCTATAATCCCAAGGATTCAAAGGCTCTTTCGTTGCAAAGAATTTGTTATGCTGCAGGGGTGGAATGCATCGAACCAAAGTGAGGAAGGAGTTATGTGAATCCCAACAGATTCAATATCCATGAAGCATATAGAGGATACATGGCTTGATAAATTCAAGGATGAAGTACGTAGCCTCCGCTTGAGCATAGCAATTGATGGAGTCAACCCATATTCCCAACCAAACAACATTTATACTGCCTGGCTTGTAGTAGTGATCAATAACGATATCCCCCCATGGTTTTCTGTGAAGAATGAACACCTTATGTTGGCTCTTATAGTCCCTGGTAAAAAACAAGTGAAGAATATGGATGTTTACCTACAACCATTGATCGATGAATTCAAGGAATTATGGGAAGGGATACAGGTATATGATGTGTCGAGATCCATCCCATCATAGAGGAGTTTTACATTGTATGGCATATGAGCGTACACCACACATGATTATGTGGGTTTAGGAATTAGTTAAGGTAAATATGTTGTTTTATTTGTTTTTATATTCAAAGCAATAATTTTTGAAATATTTAATTCAGTGTGACTCTCTTCATCCTCAACACTAGTGTGCTCTCTTTATTATAACATCACAGGTCTTGTAATAAAAAGTTATTATGGATATAAATGTTGTGGACCTTCTATGAAGGCTAGGTCATCCAAAGACCTATGAAAGTTAGTGTACGAATTCTCTAGGGCATTCCTCCCAGAAAACCAGTCTTATAGAAGAGAAAAATATGCTTTCAATGGTAAACAAGAGAGAACCTAAAGGCCTAAAATAATGACACTGACTGACTGGCTTAGAGCATACAACAGAGAGAAGGAGAAGGAATACAGAGAGATGTTCGATTCAAATGTGCATCCTGCAATCAATGATCCTGATTTCTTCAACACCTATGTTGAGAAAATGCCCACATGGATGAAAAGGAAATCGATATTTTAGGAGATCCCATATTGTGAGCATCTTAAGATTGCCCACTTACTAGATCCCATGCATATATTTAAAAATATTACATCTTCTTTGTGGCATCACATACCATCCAAAAAAAGCGACAAGATGAAAGTCAGAAAAGACCTTATTGCTTCAAATACGAAAAAGAAGCATTGGCCAAGACAAGAAAATAGAGGAGAGGTTGGCCCCTCTTTTTCATTTAAAAAGGCAATGTCCCATGGATTTTGAAGAAAGATGATCTTAATTTGGCAAATAAGTTATATTGGGCGTGAAGGAACCTTCTTTTTTTAGGTCTTCTCTATGACGTTGCTTCAATACGTCAGACGAAAAGTTGTCGGGTTTGAAATCACATGACCATCTCAACCTTCTAAGGGCACGTATAATGCCAACAAATTGTTATTACTATTTGTTTTATCTTTTTCCACAAAAGTTAAAATGCACTTAACTTTGTAGTGTCATTATCCGATGTCCGTGCGTGGGTGTGTGAACCATGAATTTCCCAATGACTTGTGGCATTCCATATCTAGACTATCTGCATTTGTACGGTGGATCACATCAAAGGAGATTTAAATCGCTAGCATTCCACAGTGGCGTGAAGAGATAGCTGAGATTGTTTGTATGTTTGAGAAGGAACTGTCGTCAAGTTTTATGGACTTGTAAATTCATCTTCTAATTCACCTAGTCGATGAGGTTGAATTAGTTGAGGTGGTCTCCTATCGCTGGATGTTCTTCTTAGAGAGGTTCATGAAAAAAGTGAGGGGATTTGTTCAAAAAAGGGCAAAACCCAAGGGGTCTATGGCAGGGGAGTACTGTTAAGATTCAATATGCTAAGACAGAAAATATTAGCATTACATTCCATTTCACAATAATAGCATATACATGATCACTGAAGAAACAACAAGCACATCATAAACACAAGAGACATAGATTTATCCTGGGAAACCCTCATGGGGTAGAAAACCCAGCAAAGCTTCCTCAATATAGATGATCAGAAAATACAAAGAAGTAAACCAAATACATGAGCTCCTCCTCCTCCATAGCAGACCCCTCTCTCTCACAAGTGAGCTACATTCCAAGTGGGGGAAGTGTGTCAAATGAGGAACACACCTCCTTTATATATACACATCTCCGACTTGTACTTTATATTAACTAGGTCGGCCCCAACTTTACCACTGGGTTAAACACCCCACTACAACTGAATAGGCCGACCCCACTAGGGTGGTCTAACAACCCTTTGACCCACATAATACATACAGGGCCAACCCCCACTAGGGAAGTCTAATAACCCAAGTTACCACATTCTGACGGAGGAATAAACATCTCCGGATATACAATAAGATCTTCACGGAGGAATGAAACATCTCTGGAATAATAAAGTACAAATATAATATTCTTTGAAGTTACAATATTCAACACTCCCCCTTAACGAGAAGGATATTATAACAACATTTGCAGGAGCAAGGAGTCATCGACTACATCATACATGATACATATGTAAATCATCGGAAGCTGTCTTCAATACATCATCATCATTAACTCAACCAATTACTGGAACATCAACATCATCGTCATCAGCATCGTCATCACACGATCATCAACATCGTCATCACACGATCATCAGCATCGTCATCACACGATCATCGTCATCACACGATCATCATACAGGATGATCAATCCTGATCTCTTTAGGACATGGGTCCATGGATGATACAATCCAAACCATTCATTTAGGACTATGTCCAAGGATGATTTAATCCACACCATTCATTTAGGACTATGTCCAAGGACGATTTAATCCCCACCGTACATTTAGGACTATGTCCAAGGATGACTTAATCCCCACCGTACATTTAGGACTATGTCCAAGGACGACTTAATCCACACCATTCATTTAGGACTATGTCCAAGGACGACTTAATCCACACCATTCATTTAGGACTATGTCCAAGGATGATTTAATCCCCACCGTACATTTAGGACTATGTCCAAGGATGACTTAATCCCCACCGTACATTTAGGACTATGTCCAAGGATGACTTAATCCCCACCGTACATTTAGGACTATGTCCAAGGATGATTTAATCCACACCATTCATTTAGGACTTCATTCTCGAAGACCATACGTCTACGGATCAATTCAAGGGACCGAAGTCTGGGGATGATACAATCCCCACTTATCCACTAAGGACTTCATTCTCGGAGACATATGTCTACGACTCACTTTAGGACCGAAGTCCAGGGATGATCCAATCCCCGCATGTCCACTAAGGACTTCATTCTCGGAGACACATGTCTACGGATTCTTTTAGAACATATGTTCAAGGATGATACAACCCCTCTTCTTTCTCGGAGACATATGTCTATAGATCCTTTTAGAACATGTGTTCAAGGATGATACAATCCCCACCTGTATCCTCATCAATACAGATATCGTTAATACATCACTAGTACAAGTACATACAAGCATCCTCATCAATACAAGTATCCATATCATCAAAACATGTATCCTCAACAATACATCAATACAAGTATCCTCATCAATACATGTATACATATGTATCCTCATCAATACATCAATATAAAAACAAGTATCCTCATCAATACATGTACATATAACATCAAAACATGTATCCTCATCAATATAAAAAAAAGTAATATAAGTATTCTAAGTATAAGTGTCCTAAATCTAAGTAATCTAAGCATACATAAGTATCTAGGTGTAGTAAACAGGTGTCCTCATCATTGACCTTGCTGTCGATGAGGGCAATCTCATCATCAGTGACTATATCACTCCCCCTTTCGAGGAGGGTCCTTTTGGACCACACCAAGCTTGTCTCGGAAATACTCAAACTTTACTCGAGGTAGAGGTTTGGTTAGTACATTGGTAACTTGTTTTCTCAGTTCCTACAAATTCGATCTTTATAATTCCTTTTTATACCTCATCTCGTATATAGAAATATCAGATCTCTATGTGTTTTGACTTATCATGGAACACTGGATTCTCTGCCATATTAATACAGCTTTGATTGTCACACATGATCACAGTGGGATCCATCTCTAAGTCAAAACAATCCTGATAGTAGTTTTCGAAGCCATACAGCTTCACAACTAGTAGAGAAAGTAGCTATATATTCTACTTCGGTAGTACTGAGAGCCACACTAGATTGTTTCTTGCTGAACCATGAGATCATGGCAGATCCAGGACTATAAAATCCACCCGATGTTCTTTTCCTGTCTGAAACACTTCCTACCCAATCAGAATCTGAGAAATCATGTAAACTGAGTTCATGATTTCCAAGATAGTATAGACCAAAATCTAGTGTACCCTTTATATACCTCATTACATGCTTTGCAGCTATTAGGTGAAATTTTCTAGGTTCCACTAGGTACTGACTCAAGGTATTTACAGCAAAGCATATGTCTGGTCTAGTATTTGTCAAATACATTAATGACCCAATAATCTGTCTGTATAGAGTCATATCTACTAATTCTGATGAGTCGTTAACTAATAACTTTAAGTTAGAGTCCATGGGAGTGGCCATGGTTTTACACTCCAACATATCGAATCTTTTCAAAAATCCCCACAGCATACTTACCTTGATTTAGAAAGATTCCTTTTGGTTCTTGCCATACTTCTAGGCCTAAGAAGTAGTGCATTAAACCGAGATCATTCATCTAGCTTCTTCTAGCTTTCCAAGATTTGTTTCTCATTCCCTGTCAGAAAGAGATCATCTATATACAATAATAGTATGATTCAGAACCTTAAGGTAAAGGTTAGGAACATTTTTACTTCTGGTAAAGCCCAAGCTTGTCAAGAAACTGTCAATTCTTTCTCTGTGACTGAACATCATTAACACTCTGTATTGAGTGTTCTTTTGCAAATCTATCTGTGCCATCTCTCGTCAGATAGGTATACTGATGTGAGCCATGAGATCATTCGAACTCTGTGGTGAGTTCCTTCTTGCATCCATGTCATCCATATTCAACCTTGTAGCAAAGTTTGAGATCCACATCACCCATGGTGATCATTACGCTCATCAATTTACTATCGATCCTGGGTACCCATACAGAGCCTGATTCACACTTGTTCTTCAATTACACCAATAAGATAATGGTCTTATCTAGTCACTTGGAGCAAACATGTCGTCATGATTCTCTTTCTCTTTCTAAGAGAATCTTCTAGCCACTAGCCTTCTATATTATGTTTGATTTGTAAATCTTCTTGTTGAACATCCATCACCTGTTCGGTGTTCATCATTCTTCATGATCTTTCCTACAAATCAAAATTAAGTACATGATTAGTAATACTTTATAATTATCAAATCATGTTGACATGATAACCTATTATGCATACAGATATGACTCACATAGTTATGTAACTATTTTGACCAATACTTTGGCACAACACTTTTCCATATCCTGTATGCATACAGTGGCTATCTAGATGCCTTCCATCTCTACCAGAACATACTATCGAGAGTGTGCACAACTCTCAGCATGTCAGCAAAGAGGTTTCATTCTAGACAAGCAACAATGGAATGTTTGTCCAACTTACCAATCATATGCATATTAGTAGTATAATGTTTAATGCTATATGAATGCTTACACTTAGCATGATATATTCTAGGAATACAAATATGCATACAACCATTACGAGCAATATCATAGACTATTCAGTAATTCAAATAACAATTCAAATACTTATCTTTTATGTTTGTGTGGTTGCCTCCTGCTTGATCTTCTATATGGCTTTTGAAATTCTATTCATTTTGTACCACTGTGCATGCTCAAGTGTGCACTAGTGTTATCCTCATGATCTCATACCCAACCATACATTCATTAGTATAATCTCAATATTATCAAAACATTATAATTCTAAATAATCTTGAATATGTATGGTCATGATCATTCAATACATGGATGTACTAAGATCCTAGCTCAAAGTAGGATTCTAACTTGACATAGGAAAACATACCTGGATTAGTATACCTGCTTAGTTATGTCTAACATACCTAAACAATATCTGCTTTGTTTTCTTCAATGATTTAGAGATCCTGTGCTAGAACCTGCATATCTCATAGGTTAAGCATAATACAACAATTCATACATACCTCGTAAGTAGAACTTCTATGTGATCAAAGATTATGGATGAGTCTTTGTATTCATGTTGTCATGGTCATGGAACTTGATTTGTCTTTCGTGATGCACCTGTGTCTTGTTAGCAGACAACATCAACCTCATACAACACCACAGTGCATTAGTACAATCATATAACCCTAATCAATGAATGTCTTCTATCGTTCACATACTTTTACTAGGGTGATAAGACAATTCTAACATTAATCAAGATTGTACTAATCTAAATAATATGAAGACAAAGATATTATGAACTTAATCAAGAATCAGATTTCAAGACATACTTGTATCTCCTTAAGACATACTTGTCGAGACTTTTTGTAGTCTTCTTATGTAAGGCCTTAGCCTCAACTCCCCCTAAAATTGGATCTGGAGCTCGAGTAGGGTTTGTTATAGAAGCCCTAAGAATTCAATATTTGACTCACACACTTCTGAATGGATGGATAGATGTGTCTTGCCGAGCTGATCAAATTTGCATACTTCAATTTTGAAATCTCCAAAATTTGATCCCTCAAAATTGCCTTTGAAACTTCTGGATCTTCTAGACAGGATCCCGAACTAGGGTCTGATGGAGCCCACCATTCTGCCCAATCAAAAGGTTTGATCCAAAGCTCTAAACTCTTATTTTTCTGAGGAGCTTCCAGCCGTGGTCACAGACTTAAAAAATTCCAACTTTTGCTGAAGCCCTAATTTTCCACCTTTCCGATCAAAATCCCGAATTGGGATTTGATCAAGCCCGATATTATAACCAACCAAAATTTTTGATCTTGATCTCTAAATTTCTATTTTGATGAGTAGCATTCATCTGTGAACTCTGATTATAGAAATTCCAACTTTCTTCGAAACCCGAAATTCCGGAAGCCATGAATGAATGTGCTAAAAAATAATTCTGTTTTGACAAAAATATGTACTTGATTGTTTCTACTGTAACTCCAAACTTTTCGATCCACAGGGTCTGAAATTTTTTTCTGTGGTATCCTGACCTGTCATCTTTCCATCTCGTCAAGTCTGACCTCAATTGGATTCTCTGGGAGAGAGTTATTCCAAGTGTTGCAACGTGACCTTTTTATGGGATAAAACAGGAGAGCGAACTTGTACGGCATGCCACGTGTCACTGGTTCAACTTCGGCCTCTAAAAAAGTTTCCTGAGATAGTACAGACTGTTTATTACCTGTCACTTTTTATGAAATTTCATTTGGAGCTTCCTAGCCCAAGTTATGACCTTTTTTCCTAGGTCACCTGATTTTGACTGAGATATGGAAGAGGCAGAAACCCTCACTTGTACTGATCATAACTCACAAAGTACAACGAATCTGAGGGTGTCCTTTGGACACAAGGTACAAGGGGATGTTATCTACGACTTGTAAACTTTCCAGATCCTAAAACTTCGCAAAAATGGATTTATAGCGAAAGTTCCACAATGACTGGTTTTTTCTATATAAAACCCTAACCTTCAAATTGTCGTAAGCGAAGCAAGTGTCGTAAGTGCCATACCTTGCCTTCCTTCAGGTTAGCTCTGATACCATGTTAAGATTCAATATGCTAAGACAAAAAATATCAGCATTACATTCCATTTCACAATAATAGCATATACAGGATCACTGAAGAAACAACAAGCACAACATAAACACAAGAGACACATATTTATCCTGGGAAACCCTCATGGGGTAGAAAACCCAACAAATATTCCTTAATATAGATGATCATAAAATACAAAGAAGTAAACCAAATACATGATCTCCTCCTCCTCCATAGCAGACCTCTCTCTCACAAGTGCGCTACATTCCGAGTGAGGGAAGCGTGTCAAATGAGGAACACACCTCCTCTCTATATACACATCTCCGACTTGTACTTTATATTAACTAGGTCGGCCCCAACTTTACCACTGGGTTAAAAACCCCACTACAATTGACTGGGCCGACCCCACTAAGGTGGTCTAACAACCCTTTGACCCACATAACACATACAGGGCCGACCCCCACTAGGGAAGTCTAATAACCCAAGTTACCACATTCCGACGGAGGAATAAACATCTCCGGATATACAATAAGATCTTCACGGAGGAATGAAACATCTCCGGAATAATAAAGTACAAATATAATATTCTTTGAAGTTACAATATTCAACAGGTACATAGTATATGAGTCATTGTATTATGCTAGTGAGTACATCAAGTAAATTGACGAGACACTAGGCGCAAGGATTTGGGATGATGAAAAAAGGGAAGGGGAGGTACTGGAAATGAATGGAAAAAGGTGCATGATAAATAGTAAGTCACTTATCTTTCGATCTTCAATTTTCCACATAGTAACTTATATTCACAAAAAATGTCAAAATCTATATTTGGTCCCATACGTACTGAATGTGGTTTTGTTTCCATGAATATAACAACAAATTCAGAAATTGATGCAATCAATATATTCATTATTTACAACACGGAGGCAACACAGTCATGGGTCGCATTGTATGGAGAGAAGTGGAGAAAATGGGACTTTGACAGAAAAGAATTCAGGCAGTTGCACATTAGAAGCATGCCTTTTCCAGATCATTTAAAAGAAAATATGCCAATGATTTGTCCCAACAATTGGGTTGCATACCAAGTCAAAGAGAAATATGGTGCATCCGGTCGTTACCCTCCTAAAGAGGAGGATGTGCTAAACATTGGGATCGGGTGCAACAACTCGATAATAAAATCTTTATGTGCATGATTTCTAACTTTCAATGCAACTTTGAATTATAATATTTATGTTTAATATATTAATGGTTGGGTTAATAGAATAATTTGTTAACTTTTCTTACAGATGCATTCGTTCCCATCTATGTGGTATTATGGACATCATTTTCACACTGAGGATGTTGATAATGGGCATGCTACACAAGACTCTGGAGTGGAAGTCAAGTTTGACCAATCTAGTCGTGCTAGCCACCGAGATTGAAACTTGGTAGGAGGGATGTTGGGTTATGTTAGAAAGATACAAGAGGTCATTCAAGTGGGCTTCTCATCTTTCCAATGTGTTATTTTTAGATGCATGTGGTGGGACACATTCGACATGAATAAGGTAAAGGAAGATCATGACAGTGGGTTGATATGTATCAATTCTAGAAATATGTGGGATGAAAGTAAGGAGCCTTATGTTTTTCCAAAACACTGCAACCAAGTGTTATTTCACCCGAATGTATTGGATAGATATTGGTGGTTCATATTAAGACACGACCCTAGATATAAACATGTTTCTAAGAACAACAATGCTATCATGCCAATCGAGGAAGATAATGAGGGTGATGGCAATGGAGAGAGATATGTACATGTTTAATTTTTTCATTTACAGATTGAGATATCATTTTGTTACTGTTATCTTTGATTGTCTAATTATATTGTTTATTTTTCATTTTATGAAGGTGGAAATGGAAAGTTGATTACTCGATACAATATTTAAACAATTTCATTTGGTTAACAACAAATTATATGATGCGAAATATGGTTTATGTCTATGAAGTAATTTATGATTGTATATAATGATTATATGTCATTGTCCGTATTACTCATATTCTGTTTTCTGTATACATATATATACACCATGAAAAACAACTTACATGATTCAATTTTATTTTTGTGAACGTAAATGCTAACATATTTATTAATTCTTGACTTGAAAGTGGTCTAAAATTTCTATATTGATCTTTCAGTGATTGTATTTTATGATGTTTTTGTTATAAATAATGTTAAGAATTATAATTGCATTATTAATTTATGACAGGTCTGTTAGACTGTAATGTTTTTTTTCATTATATGATTCGATTAAATTGAATTTTTGTTATAATGTAATGTTTTTCGATGCTTTTATTGTATTTATAATATTAACTCCAACATAGAAAATGACACATTTGTAACCTTGATGGTGATTGAAAATTCAACAATTTTTTTAGTAGTGTTGAGCTATAAAATGACTTAATTTATGGCCTTGATAACAGTGAAATTTACAACAAAATTTAAGGTGCTCTCTAATTTCTTCATCAATATCTGAATGTTTGTATTTTCATGGTGTTTTTGTTATAAATAATGCTAAGAATTATAATTGCATTAATTTATGGTATTCCTGTCAGAATGTAATGGTTTTTTATTATATGATTCGGTTAAATTGAATTTTTGTTATAATGTAATGTTTTCGGAATTTTGATTGTATTTATAATGTTAACTCCAACATAGAAAATTACATGTTTGAAACCTTAGTGGAGAATGAAAATCCAACAATTTTTTTAGTAGTGATGAACTCTACAATGAATTCATTTATGGCATGGATAACAATGAAATGTACAACAAATCCTAAGGTGCTCTCTGATGTCTCCATCAATATTCAAATGCTTGCATTTCTTGATTTTTTTGTTATAAATAATTCTAAGAATTCTAATTGCATTAATTTATGACATTTCTGTTAGAATGTAATGTTTTTTAATTATATGATTCGATTAAATTGAATTTTTGTTATAATGTAATGTTTTTGGATTTTTTGATTGTATTTATAATGTTAACTCCAACATAGAAAATGACACGTTTGAAACCTTGGTGGAGATTGTAAATCCAACAAGTTTTTTACTAGTGTACTTCACCTCTACAATGACTTCATTTATGGCCTTGATAACAATGAAATTTATAACAACAAAATTTAGTGTGCTCTCTAATTTCTACATGATCAATATTTGAATGTTTGTGTTTCATGATGTTTTTGTCGTAAATAATGCTAAGCATTATAATTGCAAATGTTTGCAACGGTTTTCTAAATGAGAATAAGAGATAAAAAAACAGCTTGAAGGTCATCAAATAAATTTAATGATTAATAATAATAATATATTTTAAGAATGCAAGTTGTGGATTTACATTAGTTGAGAGAAAAATGGTGTTCTTTTAATTAACTATTTGTTTTTTTTCCTATTAAAGATTTAATATTGTAAATTGAGCTATTGTCAACAAATTAAAAATCTTGAATGAAGCATTGATAGGTCATATTCATGTTCATATAATTTATATTTTTTTTATGTCCATAAGCATGTTACTATGAAAAATTACACAACCATTAACATAAATCATATAGCTAGTTGTCACAACTTCATCCATTATCAATACAAAATTCATAAACATATTTAATTCAATGGTATTTTCACAATTATATTATGTAAACATAAACATATCATCATTAATATCATTGTCACCATCTAACAAACATAAAAATAAACACCATCATACCATCATTAACATAAAACTAATAAGAGTAAGCATGAACGTGTCATCATAAACATTACGTTACTGCATATTAATCGAACATATACATATTATAGATTTAAACATCATCTAACACACATATGATCTAACAATAACATGAGTTTCTAACATAATGAACATAATCGAAACTGACCTAACATACACAAGTACATTACCATCAACATATAAATAAGCATCAACATAATCATCAACATCAACGTATGTAAAATGGAAAACACAAACATCTAATGAACATCATCGAACCTAACCTAACATAACATCATGACCATCAACATATAAATAAACATCAACATAATCACATAATCATCAACATCAACATCTGCAAAATGGAAATTGACGTATATATATATATATATATATATATATATATATATATATATATATATATATATATATATATATAGCATCAAAATGATGATAAATGTCAGATATACATGTCTATTCCAGCCCCTGGACCATATCATCATCAATACTATTTGTCAACCCACCAGATGTATCGACGCCTCCAGCGATAGAGCTAGAGGCATGATTGGTACCTCTGCTAGGAAATAATCTATCATATAGATCAGTAGGAAAGACATGATCTCTAGGAATCTGGATCATCCCACCTGATGCGAGCATCCTCTCCATAGTTGAGGGGATTAGTGGATCCGTCGAAGGAGGGGGAGGTGGAGGAAATGATGAAGGAGGTGATGGATCAATATAGGTTGGTTGGTCGTATAGGTATAAAATATCAGATGTTGGATCCGTTGAAGGAGGGGGAGGTGGAGGAGATGAAGATGGAGGTGATGGAGGTCGAGGACATGGTGGAGGAGGGGGTGGATTAGATTTCGAAGGTGGAGGAGTAGGAAGTGGAGGTCGAGGAGGAGATGCAGTGGATGTGGAGGATCCCCCACTAGTTGAAGCAGATTATGGAGAAGGAGGTGGACTAGGAGGCCGAGGATCTCTGCCCTCATCATACAATGAACTTCCACGAGGGATAGCATCCAAAAGAATGCAAGCACCAACAATGTGCTGCATCAATATCCTCATATCAACAAGAAGCATCCTCCATAGCTCAACATATCGACCCTGCATCTGAATCTCCCTGATAGGAACAAGACGAACCCCTTGATCCGTTAATAATATAGCCAGCCTATCTGGGATATCCTGTCTGAACCTCTGGTCAGGCCTTCTTCTAAGGTTGGGTCTGGCTAGATGAGGCACCTCTAGCTGATCCTACATCTATATGTCCTCATCCTCATCAGCCTGCGGCGTAGGAGCCACCACATCACCATCAAAAGTGCCAATATCTGTAAAATATATAGTACACAATAATAATTAGACAATTTCATTAAAAATGAATTTAATATAACAATTTAAAACATATTTCATTTGCAATAAGTATAATGAGAATAAAATGAAAATAGATTAAATTAAACATAATGCTAAATTTACCTCTGTGATCAGGTGGCTTGTCCCAGGTGAAGTAGATGTTGGTACACCCTCTCCAATCCAACCTCGCATATGGATATGCAACCATATCTAATCGACGATGGTCCTCGCTACCTAGCATGTCAAACACATCGACAATGATCCTCACATGAAACTCTGGTTGCCCCATCTTGGGCATCATTTGCCCCTACATGCACATACGCACATCTGTCATCAACCTAGAAGGGTGCTGGTCAAAAGATGTCCTAGCTGCCGGAAATCTCTCAAAAAATAGACAAAACAAATCTGAACCGAAGGGGAAGTTCGCCCGCCCGCCAATACACGCACAACATCGACTAAGAGCATAACAAAACTGTTGTAAAAAAATAGTAGACCACCTAATGCATCTAGGTGCTTGCACTAAAGAATGGACATAATAATAAAGGGAAGCTAATGTGTTTCCCATAAGTGGTGTAATGCGCGATAGTCGTCACCAACAAAGAGAGGCACCTCACATCCTCTCTACCAAAAGAAGCAATGGAAAGCTGCCCACCACACACCTGAAACTGAGAAGGCTCAAGGATGTTGTCATCAACATATCTCTAAACATAAACCAACTAACTCATTGCTACATATCCATATGAAACCTTAGGGAATTGAGGAAGGTCCTCACCTCACCTAGAGAGCCTGGTGATAAAGTAAATGTCCTCCTCAGTGGGTTGGAACCACTTATCAGGACCAATTTGAAAGGCCTGCCTAAAATGATACCAATGTGAGATCAACTGGGATAACAACGTACTATTCCCCTTGAGTGATTTTTCCTCCTCATAGAAATTGAGGAGGCCGACAACTCTTAAGAGGTGTCTAGTCTAAGGTGTGATGAGACGAGGGTATAAATCTCTCTCCATCTCCCTAGCCTCCCACTCTCTACGAAAGTTGTACCGATCTACCTCTACCTCACGATGCTTCTGTGCCTCACAACGATCACGTCTCTATTTCAAATATAATATAAATTAGTCTCATAAGCATACATATAAAAGAATTATAACGATATTATAGCTACCAAAATCAAATATTAAAAGCTTTTCCAAAAAATGAAAACCAGTGTGCCATAAATATTAGAAACACACTGCCACCGATGCGTTTATATACTGGAAGCACCAAGAAGCGGTGCGCTACAATATCTATGATGGACCGATTATATATCAACAATTTTAAAATTGATTTGGACGGTGCACCTTAATGTTATTAGCGCATCGTTTCTCAAATGCACCGAATTTAAAAAAAAAATTATTTGAAAGATATCCATGCTGCACCTATGCCACGTTAGCATACCATGAACCAGTGCCTTGACGTGACATAGAAGCACCGACAGTTGTGTGTTCACGGGTCTGTAACCGGTACGCTTATATACTGAAGGCACCGATGAGCGATGCACTACGATATATATTCCGCACCATGGTTTATATATGAAAAATTTTAATTTTAATTTGATGGTGCGCCTAAGTCTTATTAGCGCACTATTATGCAAACACACCGAATTTAAAAATTATAAATTATTTTAAATAATTTACGGTGTGCTTATGCCACGTCAGCGCACCGTACCACCAGTGCCTTGACGTGACATAGGAGCACCGTTAATTGTGTTTTTAGATGTTTATAAAAAGTGTCACCGGTGTGACTATTTCACGTAATTGCACCGTTCCCGGTGAGATGACGTGACATACGTGCACCATACAAATGATTAAGGTTTTATTGTACCAATAATGGTGCGCTATACAATAAAAAGCACCAGAACTTTGGTGCCCTTTATTGTACTAAACGCACCAGTGTCTATGAGAATTTAGTGTTTTCAAAGGTGTATCAACAGTGTGCTTACGCCACGTCATTGCATCGACATCGGATGTGCATGAGTAGCATAAGCACACCATTAAACACTTATTATTTTTTATAAATGGTGTGATTTTCGGTGCGTGTATTACATTTAAGGGCACTGGAAGGCCGATGCTCTTAAATGTGTAACACACTGGTGACCATTTGTGGGGTTTATTTTTTTTCCGTGCTTAGCGGTGTGTTCAAGTCGTTCGGCTCGCACCACTTGCAATGCGCCCTGTAAAATTTTACAGGACACACCATTTAGTGGTGCAAGATTAATGTTTTGAACGCACCGCGCAATTTTTTTTTTTTTTTAAGATTGTAAATTTAAGGGTGAATTTTAAAAACTAAAACGCAAAATAATTATTTTGTGAAGTAATAAACATTTTACCTATTGAACGACATATTGGTGATGTATGGTAAATTTGAATTTTTCCAAAATGGTTTGGTAAAATTCAAAAGAACTGAACCACCAATAGAATGCAACGATGCGTCCACGTGGGCCACAGATATCAGGGCATATAGGTAGGTAAAGAGCGGCACCAGTGCAGAGGGGCTCAGATGCATTGAAGTGGGGTAAAAATGATTTTTCGGTCGCAATAATCTTTTTTATTAAACCCTACACCAGTGTGCTCGACGTTATGATGCATCGGTGCGATCCAAAGTCACATGCACCAGAATTAGATGATGTTAAAATAAAATAATTTTTTTTAATAAAATGATTTCTAGTACGTTGTATTTCTCGACATGGACCGATGCAATCCAAGGTCACATGCACCGGAATTAGCTGATGTTAAAATAAAATATTTTTTTCATAAAATGCTTTCCGGTGCGTAAAGATCAGTTAGTGCACTGGGAATGGTTTTAAAATATTTTGTTGATTATAAATTATATATTTTTAATTTTTGATAAATTGAATGTCGGTGCATCACGGTATTGGGAATGCACCGATGTGTTTAACTAAGGATGCACCATTGTAGAGTTTCAAGATTTTTTTTTTTAAGAAAATAGATTATAAAATAATGTCTGGTGCGTTAGGGTTGGTGAAACGCACCGAGTTGATTATCTTTAATGAACGCACCGTGTTTTGTTTTATACTAAAATATTTTATTTCTTAAATAAAAAAGTGTTGGAACATTTAAAAAACTCATCCATACTTAGGATATATTTTACTAGTCATCTAGATTAATTTCCTATGTTTTGACTAGCTAAATAGGGTCAGTTTTGTCTTTTAGTGGACCACTTGCCATCCTAAGTCACAAAAATGAATTTGGACAAATTATGGATAAGATTTCCTTGGATTCTATCTGATTTTATTCTATTCCCGAATTAGAAAGACACTTTCCTGATTTAGACAGATTTATCCTGTTTTTTCTACTTTCTAGTGGATAAGGTAAAGCTAGTTGACTTAGAAACTCTTGCCACTTGACCAATTCGACCTACACATCATTTATTCTCTCCTGAAGCCATCATTACATTCCATTTGCCTCACTCATGAGCTTCCATACCATATTCAACAAATTCATGAGCCTTTAGACAGTTTTGGAAACAACTTTTGCCACCTAGGGTTTTTTTTATGATTTTAGTAAGCCTTACTTTTTGTGCTTTACAACTTGCCTTTAAGGCATTCTATTTTCTCTCTTGAGATGTACTATATATTATATTCATATTGAGGAATAATATATGAGATGATATTTCCATCAATTGAGTTCCTTCTCTTATGTTTCTATCTCAATATTTCTTCTTCTTCTTCTTGCATATCTTTGAATAATTCTTGTGAGGACTTCTTGGCTATTAGAATTCTTTCATGGTATTCAACCTATATATAATTCTCACGTGGTATCATATCCTTGGAGTTCTAAATTAAATTAGTCTTCCAGTATAAATTTCAAAGAGTTTGTTTTGCAGGTACTGAAGATCAAATAGCAGAAATTTATTGTTGAAGAAGAACTCAGATATTTCCATCTCTCAACATTGTTCTCCTCTTACACTTCAGATATTGAGGATCCTTTTATGGTAAGTGGTATCCAAGAAGGTGATCTATAGTTATTTGGAAGACAATACACATTTGAGGTTGTTGGTTGCGCCTTCACTTCCTCTGTCCATGCTCCTGTCAGTTCCTACATGATTGGCAACACGTTTTTCAAGAAGTTGGAGACATCTCTCAGTTCTCTCATATGTCTTCTGATTTGAATCATCAGTCAATTGTTGCAGATCATACACACTCATAACCTCTCTTTGGGTTGTTTTTTGGTGTGTTATTGAATTCTATGGAGGAAAAATTGCAGTTTGGAGTGACTGGTTTTTCTCTCCCTGTCATGCGTCTAATTCACTGCATGATTTTTGGCACCTATTGTACAGAAGATGGAAGATGGAGGAAATCATCAAGTCTCATTTGGATATGATCTCAAGAATCTCAAGTCTAGTGAGCACATTCCACTTCTTCCCAAGAAGAATATTCCTCCAGAAATTTGACCAATTTCTCACCTACTTGGAGTTTGGAGAGCATTATTATGGTGTATTCCATGAACTTGAGGGGAGGTTTTCTTCCCAAGTGGTTTTCCTTCTTTCCTCACCTACGTGGACTAATAATTTTTTGTATTGGGGTGACCATAAGCCTTGTTGCTTGGGCCCTATATTTATGATATTTTACCTCATAAAGGCAGGCTTAAGGGTGGGTGTTGGAACATTTAAAAAACCCATCCATACTTAGGATATATTTTACTAGTCATCTAGATTAATTTCCTAAGTTTTGACTATCTTAATAGGGCCAGTTTTGTCTTTTAGTGGACCACTTGCCATCCTAAGTCACAAAAACGAATTTGAAAAAATTATGGATAAGATTTCCTTGGATTATGTCTGATTTTATTCTATTCCTGAATTAGAAAAACACTTTCTTGATTTAGACAGCTTTATTATGTTTTTTCTACTTTATAGTGGATAAGGTAAAGCTAGTTGACTTAGAAACTCTTGCCACTTGACCAATTTGACCTCCACATCATTTATTCTCTCTTAAAGCCATCATTACATTCCATTTACCTCACTCATGAGCTTCCATACCATATTCAGCAAATTCATGAGCCTTTAGACAGTTTTGGAACAACTTTTGCAACCTAGAGTTTTTTTTATGTTTTTAGTAAGCCTTACTTTTTGTGCTTTACAACTTGCCTTTAAGGCATTCTATTTCCTCTCTTGAGATGTACTATATATTATATTCATATTGAGGAATAATATATGAGATGATATTTCCATCAATTGAGTTCCTTCTCTTATGTTTCTATCTCAATCTTTCTTCTTCTTATTCTTGCATATCTTTGAATAATTCTTGTGAGGACTTCTTTGCTTCAAGATTATTGACTATTCGAATTCTTTCATGGTATTCAACCTATATATAATTCTTACAAAAAGTAGGTGGTGTGGTTGTTTCTACGTAACGCACTGGTGCTGGTGTATGTGATGTAACGCATTACTATTGTTATTTGGAAATTATTTTGGTTTGGTAAAGATGTTTTTGGGTCGCAGTGCGACAAATTAGGATGCACCGATGCGTTGAGGTTAGATACACACTGGTGAGATTATGTTGAAAGTGCACTGAAATAGAAACTTCCGCTAAAACCTCCAGCCGCTCGCCGCTGCTAGAAACATATATTTGAGCTCTTTTGTAAAGAGCATACACTATAACCTCCGCTAAAGGACCTACCTTTTCCTTGTAGTGATATATATATATATATATATATATATATAATGGTTGAACCTCTCATGATGGTATTTCCCATAAAAATGGGTTACTGAATATATATAATTAATGGTTGAACCTCTAACGATCGTCTTTCCCATAAAAATGGATTACTTAATATATATAATTAATGGTTGAACCTCTCACGATGGTATTTCCCATAAAAATGGGTTACTTAATATATATAATGAATGGTTGAACCTTTAATGATGATGTTTCCCATAAAAATGGGTTACTGGATATTGCAAGAACATCATTAAAGGTTCAACCATTAATTATATATATTCATCAACCCATTTTTATGGGAAATACCATTGTTAGAGGTTCAACTATTAATTACAAACATTTTCGTTCGATGACCTTGTTGCAATAAGGTGGTACTCTTCCATCAAAATCACCCAAGATGTAAGGTCCATGTAACCATAATGGACACCACCATTACAACAATATTGATAATAACTTGTATAACGAGAAATGGAAGTAGGGTAATTTTTAAGGGCGAAATTTCGCCGATTGGCTATTTTTTGAGCTTTTTTTCAAAAAATAAATTCGCTATTTGGTTATTTTTAGTCTCTAATATCGCCTATATTTACATAAAATATGTTTTTTATCATAATATTCGCCAAAATTTACATATTTTAGGAGTAAATTGCGTGTTTCATATTTAATATTCGCATACCAATCTATATACATGTTTTCTTCAATCCAAAAGAATCGCCTAGGATACTATACTTAAGTATAATATTAGAATCCTTAAAAATACCCTGAATGGAAGTGCATGGACACCACCACTACAAAAATATTGATAATAAATTTTATAAAAAGAAACATAAGTGCATGTACTAGTACCATTCATAATATACACACAATGTTGGACCACTTGAAAATCCAAAAATTTGGAGGAAAACGTTCCCATGAAAATGATACTGAGATGCGTAATAATAATTAGTTGTTTCATAATATAATACTTATAAGCAATGTTGGAATTTTCTTTTCACCCTTACCTCTCAAACTATTTTAAATTTCTATATTCCCCATCACCTAACATTTTATCTAAAGATATACCCTTGAATTTTTTTTTAATTATTAACCTCCCTTCAAAGTTTTTTTAAATATTAACCTTAATGTTGGCTCATAAGACCAAGGTTCACATAGTTTTCTAACAATGGCTTTATAGTCTAGCATTAGCATATTAGTCCCTTGTTACAAGGAAAGTCTCACTTGAGGTATAGTGTTAGAACTTAAGATAATGTAATACCATTAACAATAAAATGGCACAACCATATCTATTTTATCATTCATTACATTCAACATTACTTTCACTTACTTTATTTTATTATGATGCAACACATTATTCCTATGTAATCACTCTCATCACAGCATAAGATAACACTAACAAAAATGAAATACCATCCATATAGAGCAGATGTGAAATTCCACAAGGATAGATCACGAAGTTGAACAAACCTCACAATTTCACTGTGTTAATTGCAAAGAAGAATTAGCAAGAAATATGATCAAATTCACACATAAAACTCAAAAGATGTGATAAACTGTTGTTGATACATTCATCAGCTGTAAGCTGGCAAAAATATGTCAATACAATAGAATGAATTCAATACCCCTAGGAAAGTTCGAATTCTCCTCAAGTCATGGCTTACTTAGTTTGCATTGGAACCATCTTCCGATAAGGTCCAGTGGCCACCGATGGTTAATGATCAGTCAACCGGAGTAAAGCATAACTGAACCACGTGGGAACCAAAATAGGGGAGGAGACTCCAAGGAGGGCGCATACTAGCTATCAGTGGCCAAGGAGGGCGCTCCTACACCCAGTAGCAGTCAACTAGGAGCTACAGTTACTTAACTGAGCAATCAAGGGGACAAGGTTACCTAAATCATGGAACTGATTGATAGATCACCTAAATTAGTGTAGGAGGGAACATTTGTAACTCCAGTGATGGAAACAAGGGCGCATGAGTGGGTAGGAGGGATAATAATGGCCAGAAACAAGCTCCAGGGGGGCCAGAATAGGGACTAGGTGCTAGGAGACTCCACCGTTGATGCATGGATGCATGGAATGCATGCAGCATGCAAAACAAGATGATGATGGTGATAATATTCCAACACCCCCCCTTAAGCCGGACTATGAGGAAAAAATAACTGAAAAAATAGGGCCCTAGTTACTGAGACCAAAGGCCACCTCGTACAACAATCTAAACAAAATGTGAGGAAAGTGTTGACAGGCGGTTTGGTGAGTCAGCATCACGGATGCTACGCAAGGGCAAAGGCACTGCGAAAGGAGGAAAGCAGCGAGCAAGGAGATAAGTATTTTTGTAGTTTTTGGGTCATTTGGACCGCGTCATGTATACTTTGGGTCATTTAGGCCGCACTATGGGGGTTTTTGGGTCATTTGACCGCATTATGTTGGATTTTGGGTTAGTTTTTGTAGAGGTTTGTTAAGAACTAGTTAGGTGGTTGCCTAAGTGGACCACAAATGTAAAGGCGTAAGCCTATAAATAGATGTAGGTTTGTAAGTATTGAGAATAATCTATCTGGAGACAACCGATCTTTCGGGGAAGTAGTTGAAACTTGATATCGATTGAATATCGTGTTGTATTCGGGTTTTTTGTGGAGATAATATGAGGTGACAGAGCTTTTTGAGCGGAATCTCTGTGTCTTTCCTGTTTATCTGTGGTAATGCACTTTGCGATATGAATACTTGAATGATGCGATGTTTCCTTGCTATGATTAATGCTTTACTGTTATATCTGTTGCAATAAAAGATATGTTCCTGTTGAATAATGTCGCAATTATGATTGATGCCTGAGTTGAATGTTTAGATCTATTTATGAAATGTTGCAATAAGTTAATCAAGTGATGCACAACATCCTCCTTCATCCGGAGGAAACATGATTCCGTCAACTCTCCCTTGAACATCTCGAGTGAGACCTCATCTACTTTGCAGGTGTTGCTGGACAAGGTAAAACCTGTCTGGGCCGGTGCTCAAGGAGATCGCGGTGGTTTGGATTTTGACAGTGTCGGGAACCCCTGTCGACTGGGTTTGTGTCAACAAATGGTTCTGTTTTTGGGACTGTAGTGCGAAGGGAAAGGAGGATATGTTGTGGCATCCAACAAGACCGAAGATACAAGATTGGGTCAATCAGAAGTTGCAAGAGTTTGTTGAAAAAGAAAACCAGAACCCTCGGCTGAGGACAGATCAGTGGGTGGAGAGGTACATTCACGACGGACCACATGAGTACTTTTTCTGTGAATTCCCAGTCATTTTGTTTGAGTGGTTGGAAAAATTGACCTTCCATAAGAGAAACTTCCAAGGTGGTGAGCCGATAGCCTGGACCCCAGAAACTGATCCAGGAGCTGTAGGAAGTTGACAATAAAGCATCACGGGCTATCAAAGTTTGGCTTGACAGCATACTGAAAGGCTATATCACCGAGTTTGCAGTTGATACGAACAAATCCTATAGTGAAGCTGAGAGATATTTCTTTCGCAAACCACGGGGGAGGTTTTTGTTGTCGCTACAGATGTCCATTAAGATGCTCATTTGCGAAAAGGGCATATTGAAGATGCATCTCGATCAGTAAAAACCCTGGTGGGCGGAGGCCGTGGGTACCGCGATGACAAGGGGGGTGGTACATGGAATGATAAGGGGTAGATGGGTGCAGGTCATGACGAGACTATGAGGGAAGCTGAGGAAGAGAGTGGTATTACAAGGGGAGGAGCAAGTTTTCGACAAGAGAAGAGACAGAGGACAGGAGAAGGTCCTGCTGCGATCGAAACACAAGGCCGCGAAAGAAGACCACACGGGATGAAGTGACCTCACAGTTCTGACAAGGACAATCAGGCTACGCCCAGGATAGAGGCAGGACCAAACCCCAGCAACAACGTACCCACACCTCCGCCGACTATCTCTCAACCAGTAAGAAATACTAACTGCATAGGGTAGATCAGGGTGAGTATGTGTAAGAAACAAAAGACTCCCGATCAACTGCCGATACAAAGTACTATCCACCAAAGGTGAAGAAGAAACATCCTCAAGACTGATCCATGAAAGAAAAGGAAATGTTGTTGTTTTGCATTCCGACATATGAAACCTGTCAAGTAGATCTGATGCATATTTGGACTGTGCAATCTTGATTCCTGAATCACTCTGAGAGACTTCAAGACCAAGAAACTACTTTAGCAGTCCCAAATCTGACATAGAGAAGGAGTTGTGCAAAGTTGTTTTGATAGATCTAAGACATGAAGAGAGAGTAATCAATAAATCATCAACATAGAGGACAATAAGGAGTAGAGAGTTACCATCATGTCTCATGTAGACATTCGAATCAGACTTGCATCTCTGAAAATATTGTGACAACAAAAATGAGTCCATCTTAGCATACCATGCTCGGGGAGCCTGCTTGATCCCATACAAGGAATTCCTCAATCTGC
Organism: Larix kaempferi; assembly: GCA_027924585.1. Lineage (NCBI taxonomy): Eukaryota > Viridiplantae > Streptophyta > Pinopsida > Pinales > Pinaceae > Larix > Larix kaempferi. The sequence goes on from BSBM01000338.1 coordinate 41,688,659, forward strand.
ACACTAGTGAAGGATCATCAATGTATCCTTCAGTTTGCTTCATGTAGATATCCTCCTCTATATCTCCATGAAGAAAAGCACTCTTGAAATCCATGTGATTCACTTCCCAGTGCTTGGATGCAGCAAGATCCAGGAAAAGACGGATGGAGTCCATCTTTGCAACAGGAGCGAAAGTATCTGAATAGTCAATCCCTTGAACTTGTGAGACCTTTAGCAACCAAGCGAGCCTTGCACTTGCTTGTGACTCCATATGATTCCATCTTTGTTCTGTATACTCACTTGCATTGAACAAGCTTCGTACCAGGAGGAAGAGAAACAAACTCCCAAGTCTCATTTCTTTAAAGAGATTGATACTCTTCATCCATAGCTGATATCCATCTCGGATCTTGGGAGGCCTCAAAGAAAGTTTTTGGATCTGATCCAATTATAAGAAAGCATCTGTAAGCAAGAAATGGATCTGTATGAGAGAGTGCAAACCTTGCATTTTGAAACTCGGATCTAGTTATTCTTGGATCTTGTGGATCTCCAACAAGATCACAGACAGATTCAAGGGTCTTAGAAGCCCATATTGGAAGAGGGGGTGGATCTTCAATTGTTGGATCTTCAGGTGCTAGATCTTCAGGTTCTTGTGGATCTACATCTAGCATTCACTCATCTTCACTTTTGGATTCAAAAACTGAACTTTCATGAGAGGATGCTTCACTATCTTGTTCAATAGGCTGTGGTGGTGTAGTTGGAAAGTTGTCTTCATTGACATGGTGGGCATCATGCAATGGCCATTCCTCAAACTGCACACTTCTCTCAATAAATGTCTGAATGGTAGATAGATCTAGCGGTTTGTAGGCCTTTGCACTCAATGCATAACCAACCAGTATTCACTCTTTGATTTGTGGCTCCAAGCCTCTCCTTTTCTCGGATGGAATCCTTGCCCAAGCTTTGGATCCAAATACTCTCAGATGAGATACATATGGTTTGTATCCCATCCATGCTTCGAAAGGAGTTTTACCTTGTAGTCCTTTGTGAGGAACTCTGTTCTGAAGGTAAGTAGCACAGTTGACAGCTTCTGCCCAAAGTCTAGGACCCAATCCTTTAGACTCGAGCATGCAAGTTTCCATCTCTTTCAAGGTTCTGTTCTTTCTCTCTGCTACACCATTCTGTTGTGGTGTGTAAGGAACAACGTGTTGCATATCAATACCCTCATCTGCACAAAATGATTGAAACTCATTCTTTACATACTCTCCTCCATTGTCAGTACGAAGGACCTTGATCTTCTTATCAATGAAATTTTCTATGGAAGCTTTAAATAACTTGAAGTATCCAAAGACTTATGACTTCAAATTAAGAAAATATACCCAACTGAATCTAGAATAATCAACTATGAATGTTAAGATGTATCTTGAATTATTCAAAGATAGGTGAGGAAGAGGTCCTGATATGTCACTATGAATCAACTCAAGAGGTGATGAGGCTCTCTTTGCCTTTCCTTTCTCAAACTTGTGCTCCAGATGCTTACCAATCAAGCAACCTTTACAAGTTCCTTTAGAAAATCTGATGTTCGAAAGCCCTTCAACCATTTTCTAATTGTGCAGTTCTTGCAAGTACTTGTAGTTGAGGTGCCCAAAACTCTCATGCCAAAGTCTGCTCACTTCATTTGCATGAGTAAGAAGTGCAATTTGTGTTGATTAAGGTAAGAAGTGACAAAAATCATAGAGTTTCGAATGGTGGTCTGCAATACCTTATGCAATGATCTTCCCAAATGAGATCTCTTGGATTTCAACTGCATTAGGAGTAAATATTACCTTCTTGGGAACTCCTGTATGGGTCATTTGGTAAACAGAAAGGAGGTTAGCTACAAGAGTAGGCACATAGAGTACATCATTGAAGTACCCATGATCCAGATTGATCCTTCGAATCCCTTCTAAGGAAACTTCATAATCATCTCCCACCAGAATAAAAGGCCCAACAGTAGGTTCGAATTCAGAGAATAGATCCTTGCAAGAAGACGTGTCTGGATGCTTCAGAATCTATGATGAAGGAGGAGTCATTCGAAGTGCCAGCCATGAGTGCATGACACCTCTCTTTGTCCTCTGATTTAGTATCAACTTCTTTTCTTCTAGCATTTGCAGGTACTGGAAGATTGTTTTTATCTAGAAGCTAGGCCATGAGATCAATGGTCTTCTTCATGCAAGCACTTTCAGGATGAAAACCTATGTTACAATATGGACATTTGGTCTTCTTTTTCTGGTTTTGCTTGCCTCCCATTAGATTCGAAGTCCCTTTTCAATGTTTGGGAGTCTCCCTTGACTTCTACTCATAAGCTTTATTTTCCTTACCCTTCTGCTTCCCTTTTCCATTTGCATTATTTCCTTCTCCTGCAGCAAGGGCTTGACCCCTCTTTGGTTTTATCACTCCCATTTGCACCAATTTTTCCTTCTCCTTTGTGAGAGAGAGGATGAATTCATCTAGAGTGGGCATTTTCCAATTTGGAATGGAAAGCTTTGCTGTTTGGAAGGTGGATACAAACATAGAATAGTCTGAACCCAATTTTGAAAGAATAACAAGGATAAGCTGCTTGTCATCCTTCTCAATTCCACATAGATTTAGCTGCACAACCAAGTTCTTGAACCTTAAGAATAAATCTGTGATAGATTTGAAACTGTTGGGCCTCAGTGAGATTAACTCATTTTCCAATTGACGTCCTCTCAAATCATCCTGTTTCCAAAATAAGGATTCGAGATTTTTCCAAACCTCCTTAGTAGTTTTCAGACCAGTGAGATGAAAGAGTAGATCTCCAGAAATGATGAGGAGTATCATTCCAACTACTTCATCAATTTTGTTTAGATACTTGGCTTTTTGTGTAGCACCAGTTGGTTCGACCACAGTCCCATGTAACACTTTGTGGAGACAATCTGCTGAGCATGAAGATCTCTACTTTTCCTTTCCATTCGAAGTAGTAAAAGGAGGTGAGTTTTGGAATCAAGGAGAGATCCATAGTAGCTACTAAATGCGCTTCTGATGATGGAATAACCTGAAAAAACAATGAAATTTATCTAGAGGATTGTTACATAATCTATTGAACACTGCTTTAGGACAATAGGCACTTTTATCCGAATCCTTCACACCTGGATAGACCTCAAAGTATTTCTCCAATGAATTCAAGGCAATGGCACACAGATTTGTTGTGGAAATCTAGAGGCTTATGGTGCTCTACTAAAAAACAGCTGCTCAATAAACTACTGTAACTGTTGCAATTCCTGCAACTGCTGCAACTTCAAAATCTCTCACAAGCTCTGATACCATGTGAAATTCCACATGGGTAGATCACTAAGCTTGAACAAACCTCACAATTTCACTGTGTTAATTGCAAAGAAGAATTAGAAAGAAATATGATCAAATTCACACATAAAACTCAAAAGATATGAGAAACTGCTGTTGATACATTCATCAGTTGTAAGATGGAAAAAATATGTCAATACAATAGAATGAATTCAATACCCCTAGGAGAGTTTGAATTCTCCTCAAGTCAAGGCTTAGTTTGCATTGGAACCATCTCCCGATAAGGTCTAGTGGCCACCGATGGTTAATGATCAATCAACCGGAGTAGAACTAAGCATAACTGAACCATGTGGGCACCAAAATAAGGGAGGAGACTCCAAGGAGGGCGCGTACTAGCTGTTAGTGGTCAAGGAGGGCGCTCCTACACCTAGTAGAAGTCAACTATGAGCTACAATCAATTAACTGAGCAATCAAGGGGAAAAGGTTCCCTAAATCATGGAACTAACCGATAGATCTCCTAAATCAGTGCAGGAGGGCGCATTTGTAACTCCAATGATGGAAACAAGGGCGCATGAGTGGGTAAAAGGGATAATAATGGCCAGAAACAAGCTCAAGGGGGCCCAAAATAGGGACTAAGTGCTAGGAGACTCCACTGCTGATGCATGGATGCATGCAGTGCTGCATGGAATGTATGCATGCAGTGCATGCAAAACAAGATGATGATGGTGAGAATATTCCAACAACAGACACACAAACAAGATTTTAAAGGGTGTCATCATTCCCATTCACTTATATCAAAATAAATACACTACTACATAATTTAATTGCACATTATACTTTTGTCTCAATAGCCTCATTCATAGGACACAACATACAAGAGTATACTCTAAAACCACTCAAAACAAACTAGCATACAAGCTATTACTAGAGCTAATCCCTTAGAATAAATATAAATGTGCATAGGCTTATGAATTCAAACCCTTTTGTTGTTGGTTGTTTGGTCATGGTCATGAATATCCATTACTTTCTCTTTCCCGACACATGTTAGTTGCATTCATCCTTCATTGTTCCCCTTTCTTAAAAAATGGAATCACATTCATTAAGGTATGTTTCCTACTCATCCAACCTCCTTTCAATTAACTCCACTTGCAACTTGGCATCAAATTCCTCAAAACCAAGATCATGAACTATTACTTCTACCTACTAACATGGGCCACCTGCTAACAAGGTGTTAGCATGGTCTTACCCAAAATAAATGGCCCAACAAGAGTCAACCACACCTCTTTACTCATCCTCAAGTAAATCTATCCTATCTACGTTTTCTTTGAATACTAGAATTTACATCCTATAGCTACTCTTTAAACAAAAGGGCCAACTTTGGAACCACCTATAATGCATGTGACTTAAACTATTAAAAGGCTTGTATTTTAGGTTTCCACTTAGACAAAAGGTGCATCCTATCTACAGAGGCTTGCACCTAGCCCCAATCTAGTAAGGTTGGTCTGGAATTTTACACTATGGCCCAATAAATATTAGCAACAATGTTTATTTTTTGCAATGTTTGACAACATTATGTCCAAACTGACTAAAACTACCTAATTTGTGCTTACACCTCTCAATAAGCTTGAAATGGGATATAGTTCTTCAACTACTTTTTGTGTTTTTTTCTAGAGCTTGAGCCACTATTCAAGATCCATTACAATATCATTGTTTGTTGTAGTTGGTGCATCCAAACTTGGAGGTCATTTACATGTTTTTCTTTGATCTTGACGATGTCTAATCAAATATGGAAAGTAGAATGGATTACTTTGGTCTATTCTATCACAACTTGGAGTTGACTTGTAGAGTGCTTGAACTAAGTGACCAAGGGGTCTATCTATCCTATAAGTTCTTGTGTCTTCAAATGACTATAATGTAACTTGCAAGTCTTTTGTTTGATCTTTAAGACACAACAATTAGTATGGAATGTTGATGGTCACAAGTATTGTGCCCTAGAATCATGGAACTGTGCTAGAAAATTTCCAAAGTTGGATCTCAAATAAGGTGGTTTCAGATCATAAATATTTTCCTTTCTATGATTTATGGGGACTCTAATTGTTTAGGAACAAAATGTTGTTCCAAGATAAAGATTTGACAATTGGGCAATTGGCTTACTCCATCAAGTTTTCTTATTTGAGAAAGTTGGAAAGATTCTCCCCCTAAACCTCTAAGGTTGTTAAAACCTCCAAATATATACTAATCATTTTCCTAGTTTTTCTTTGATGGTGCTTGTTAGGGAACTCTAGGTATGTGTGGGGCTAGTTATTCTTCATTTTTCTTTAACACATTGTTTTTCATCTTAATTATGAAGCAAGTACAAGAACAAATAATAGGGTTGAGCCATTTTCCTTGTTGATTTTATTGAAAACAAATGTAGACTTTGGAATTAATAAGCTTTGAGTGTTGCGATATTGTAATCTTCTTATGGACTAGTTAAATGATAAATTCTAACTCTCAATTCTTTCCCTTAGACGTATTTTTCACAAAGTCTTGGAGATAAAACCTCATATTGATTTCCTTCCCTTTTCTCATATATATAAGGAATTCAACACAGAAGCATATTCATTATCAAAGGATGCTCTTAACTTGTCGGAAGGCACTTTAATGTCTCAAGAATTCAAAGATGATGCTACAATGTCAACATCTCAATCTTTTCCCTTCTGATATGTCTTTCTTCATTCTACTAGAAAGTATTAGAAATACCAAGTTTTAGTGTTACTTTGGGCTTGATTGTAAGGCTATCCATTGATATGTTTGGTATTTTGGTTGACCTTGGGTTGTATTGGGATGATTGTACTTAATTCAATTTTTGTTTTGGGTCAATAGCCCATCTAGATTTTGAACTATCGAATCAAAGTTTTGGAATGTTTTTGGATGGCTTCTATATGCACTAAAAGGGATGGTTTCTATATGGAGGGAATTCAACACAAAAACATGTTCATTATCAAATGATGCTCTTAACTTGTAGGAAGGCACTTTAATGTCTTAGAAATTCAAAGATGATGTCACAATGTCAACATCTCATCTTTCTTCTTTTAATTTGTCTTTCTTCATTCTATTAGAAAGTATTAGAAATACAATGTTTTAAGGTCACTATGGGATTGATTGTAACACTAGCCATTGATATGATTGGAATTTTGGTTAACCTTGGGTTGTCTCGATATGATTGTACTTAATTCAATTTATGTTTCGGGTCAATAGCCTATCTAGATTTTGAACTGTCGAACCAAAGTTTTGGGATGGTTATGGATGGTTTCTATATGAAGCAAAAGAGATAGGACTTAGGTTTTTAGTTGGAAAATATTTATTTCTTATTGACTTAAACAATGTATATTTTGATTTCTTGATTTCTTGATTGAAATATCAAGTATATAGATTTTTTCCTGGAAGAAAAAAAATATGAAGCGTGGAAATTCTAGGTAGAAGTGGAAGGTTTATCATACCAACCATATTCTCAAGCAATGGACCTCATTTTCATGAAGTGTTGTTGAACCGCTTCAATTTCATGTAACAAGGTATGTTTATCATGATAAAGGGTATCACATTCCCATAGTGCATCAATGACAATTTTACATCAACATTAATTCCAAATTGTATCAATTCAACTTTTTACTCAACATTAATTCATCATTTGGAAATTGCAATAGTTCTTTTTTGTAAGTGTCAAATCAACATCAAATTGCAATGTAATTGTCAAGTGCATTCTTAATTGAACTAGACAACCTCCAATTTATGAGTATGAATTGAAATTGTCAAAGGGAAGATTTGCAAGAAGCCCTTTTTTCCCAAGTACATTGTAATCAGGACCTACTTGCACAAGGAGGCCTTGTTTAGCATTTAAAAATGGCTCGAATTCAAGAATTATTAGAGTTACTTGAAACTCTATTACTCCTTGTTGAAGACAACACAATTACAATCCACAAAAGAACTCTTCATTATGTTCTAATTTGTTTGCAAGTTTCACATGAAAAGTTGAACTTCTTCAAACATAGTCACAGCTTCATCCTAATCAAATAGAGTCGCAAGAATCAACAACTTCTAGATCATTCTGAACTAGTCTATGTTTAGAACAATCCCTTATTTGAATTTGATGTCCATCAATTGTGAATTCCATATTCCAATAGGGAATTAGCATAGTGATGCAACTAGAAATGTCATTTCAAATGAAGATGAAATTATTTATGAATCTTCATTCCAAGGGTTTTATTTTGAGTTCACCAATGAAAACCTGTCCATGGTACAACAACATGCAATAAATCAACTTCCCAGAATTTAAAGAAACATGTTTAGAATACTATTTCCAAGCCTTTCACCAAACCTTGGGAAGAAATCTACAAAAAAAACATAGAAAAAGATGTGGATATGAAAAGGAAGTCTCCTTTCACATTCTAGGTTGTTCCAGATAATTTAGTTTCAAAGTGTTGGATTCCTTCAAGAATATTAAACTTCACCTTTTCCAATTTAGCATCAAATTGAAAAATGCCAACATTGTCATCAAGTTGGTCATATCGATGATCAATGTTTTGATCTCCATCCCGATCAACATTGTGGCAAGCATAAGCATCTCAATGCTCTGAGTTCCGTCCTTGTCAACATTATGGCAAGCATAACCATCATTTAGATAGATGTTGAAAGAAAGAAAAAAGTTCATAAAAGAACAATTCATTGTGGTTGGATAAGTTATTGGCAATGGAATCAACAAGTCGAGAAGTTTCATAAATATTATTTTCTACTTCAAACAGAGGTAAAGACACATCTGAATGGTGAAGCTGCAAAAAATTAAATTAAATCAAGTAACTCTAGATGATGATTTTGGGCACAACTATGGCCAATTTTGAATTGGTACTCCCTTGTTACTTACGGTGGGGAAGTACAGACATGAAACAAAATGGTAATCTCTTGCACTTGAAAGGGGAGAGTACATTGATGAAGAATTTTTTTAACTCTTTTCCAACTTAAGGGGGGGTAGCACATTATCAAAGTGAAAATGGTTAGTTTTCATCCAAAACCACCAAATGCATGGTATCAAATATTTCCCACCTTGTACATAACATAGGGAAATATCATTGATGATAATTAGACTTCAATCTTTGAACTCCTATCAATCAAAATTCAATTAGATAATTGGTCTTCTCAGTGACTATCTACAAATTAAATCATGGAAGTTCATCGTTTCATTTGGGATCCTCTTTAAATCATCATCAAATCAACATTTGGGAAGATGCATCATGGAATCTAGGATCCCCTCATTACTCTTAAATTATACAATTTGGATACTTCGGGTGTGTTATTTGACACCTAATTGTGTTTAAATTGAGAGAGCACTTCATAGAATTTTTCTAGCTAATTTACTTAGGAGATGATCAAATTGTCAACTAATTAGGAAATGTTCATTCATTGGCAGTTGTCCACTTCTAGATTGCATCTCTTCTAGTTCATTACAAATTAACCATCCATCCATCATCAAAGGTTTCTAAAAAATATAGCATATCAACTTTTGCATTTATTGCTTAGCTAGTATAGATATATAGATTTGTGATTTAGTGGGGGAATGTTAGCCTATGGATTACCTTACCAATCACTAAGTATTTATGTCATCTTTAATTGTATTATTCATTTAGGATAATATTGATTTATCCTCAAATGATGATTAGTGAGTTTGTTAGGATTTCCTAACCTAATTACCATGCATGGTTTTAGGATTTGGAGCAAATATCTCGATGAAGTGAAATTAACCATTGTATTATATATTTGTAGCTTTGGTATGAATATTAAGAGAGGTGGCCAGTGATCCCTTTCCATCATATTTCCATTCCTGTCTTTATTCCCAATAGCCTTGTGAAAGAAAATTGTTTGGATCTATGAATTGATGAGAGTAGTCTGCCAACTATTCCAACATTGTCTAAGTGGGTAATGAGGCTAGGGGTCTACTTGACATGCCAGTTGATATAATTGATTTTTTATATAGTTGAAGACATTAAGAGATAGATTCGAACAATATAATCCTTGCAAAGGAGCTGCACAACTAGAGGTATTGTGGTATAATGAGATAAAGAGTCTTTTCCTGCACACCATAACCCTTAGGGGCTTGGAAGTGATGTAAATATGGATTCCTCTTCATGACACAATAGTTGATCAAGTGGATGTATAACCCATTGATGTGGCACGTTGAGTATAGTGAGAAATATTGTTGAGTACTTAGAGTTTTGATCTGCATTCTCATTGAGTTTGAGGCCTACTCAAGGGGGGAACCTCCTAGTTTCAAGTGTTGCATTGGTTGCGTGGAAAGTTACCCCATTGGATGCAATTCCCCCCTTCCTGGAAATCCAGTTTGGAGAATTGATTTGGACCATGAGATAGTCATCAACAAGGTGAATGGATAGAGATGCATGTTATTCCTCTACTTATAGTAGCAGTTATTTTTTTGAGTTACTTGATTGGTTAGAAAAATATCTATTAGCTAACCCTTCCATCCAGTTTCTTGTCCAAGGAGATTTATTATTTGAGAGAGAGAGAGAGAGAGAGAGAGAGAGAGAGAGAGAGAGAGAGAGAGAGAGAGAGAGTTGGGGAATTGGGAATGAAAGGACAAGGAGGCTTAACCTTTCCATTACCCATCTTTTACCTATATATTATAATTGCAATATTGCAATTTCACTCACAAATGGAATATGTTGGCCAAGAGGTGCAGATGCACAAGAGGAGCTATGTAAATTGTTGAATGGCCATAGAGCCATGAGCTACATTTTAAATGGATATTGTCGAAATGAAAAGTAAGCACCCATTTTAAGTGGTTTTCCTGTTTGGTTTTCTATGTATTTAAATGGTGGTCTATAGTCATAGTAATGGTTTAATGAGGAAGCATAGTTGTATTTTTGTTAGTTTCACTCAAAAATTCATTCTCCATTAGTATTTGATGAATGCCAAGAACTTTGAATTACCCACTATTCATTTTACTATGGGAATTGAGATCAAGAGTTTGCATGATATAGTTCTTACAATTAAGTAGTCGAGTTTCTAAATTTAAATATTGCAAATAAGAAAATAAATCAATCTTGAGATTATTTGGAACAAAACCCTACTTTCACACAACATTGAGGGATGAAGTGAAGGCTATATGTTGCTCATGGTTGCTCCCTGAGGCTACATGGAACATGTTACAACACCTTTAGGCCATACATAGGTCATTAAATGTTCCAGTAACCACCTCTCATGTACTTAAGGTCATACAATTGATTGGTTTTCCATTTCTTAACTACTAGGAATATGTGTTGAGTGAGAGAGTTTAAATGTTGAGTGATAAGTGAAACATAAACTATGCAATAGATCCTTCTCCCATTGCTTGGATTCTTGTAGCCTAAGTCATTAAGGTACTCATGGTTCAATATTTTTGGCATTATTTAAAATTGGCTCATTTGCCCATGCTCTTGTAAAGTCACCTTATGTATGCTTTCATTATTTGTGTTAATTTAAATTAAAGTTTGGTTTTAGCTACTCAATAATATGCATCGATATAATTTTTCATGTTAGGCACTATATTGGTTGGAACTGAGATTACCTAGAACATGATATTATGGCCATTGCCATTATAGTGAGCTCTAACTGGAAAGATGAGTAAGGAGAACAATAAAGGATAAAATAAATGAGTGGTATATAATATGGGCACTGCAATTGCATGGGAAGAGGAATTGATTATTCTTTGAGACATTATCAAGAGTTTGGAATGATAGCATAGGAACAAGCTAATTTCTAAACACAAATTGCCATTTTACTTAAACATATGAACACATAATTAGCAAAGTATATAGTCAAGGTATTATCATAATTTGATTGGATCATCCATTGGTATACATATCCTTAATGGGTAGAGGAATGTTGAATGATGTGTTTGGTTTCCTTTGTAGACAAATTTAAGAAGACATTGTTGCAGATTTCAGGACAACTTGGCACACATTCCAATACAATTATGAAGGGTCATTATGAGGAAATTTAGAGGACATATTTGAGGACTAATATGAAGGTGTTTGAATTGATGAAAGGACAGATTTATGCATGCTTTAGGCATATATTCAACGACAGAATTAAGAAGTAATTTGAAGCAGATGAGTGAAGAAGAGTTACAGATGAACTGGTGACTGAGAAAGATGGAGACAAAGACAAATTACAGATGTGAAGATAGTGACCACAGATTAAGGATCTTGTACATAAGTCAAAAACATATTCATTTCAGGGTCGTAGGGTGGTGCAAGGAAAGGGAGTTGGTACTTCCTTCCAGTTGGTGATGCAAAATCCAAGGAGTTGCTGCTTCCTTCCAGTTGGTGCTGGTAAATCAAGGAGTTGGTGCCTCCTTCAAATTGGTGCTTGTAAATAGGAGATTGGTGTTTCCTTGAACATTGTAAAAGATTGTAACAATGTATCTCATGGTTTTATCTATATGAGTTTCCATGTAAATATCTTGTGTACTATTGCTGATGATGATGTCTATTGATGATTGATGAATGTCAATAATGCTATAAAGTTTTTGAAGTAAAAATTGTTTAACTTGAATTATACTGATTCACCCCCCCCCTTTCAGTATCATTGTGTGTTCCAACAAATTCTTCAACAATGCAAGGTTAGGGTGGTGCAAGGAAAGGGAGTTGGTGCTTCCTTCTAGTTGGTGATGCAAAATCCTAGGAGTTTCTACTTCCTTCCAGTTGGTGCTAGTAAATCAAGGGGTTGGTGCCTCCTTCAAATTGGTGCTTGTAAATAGGAGATTGGTGTTTCCTTGAACATTGCAAAAGATTGTAATAGTATATCTCATGGTTTTATCTATCTGAGTTTCCATGTAAATATATTGTGTACTATTGCTAATGATGATTGATGAATGCCAATAATGCTATAATGTTTTTGAATTAAAAATTGTTTAACTTGAATGATAGCAATTCACCCCCACAATTAGTATCATTGTGTGTTCCAACAAATTCTTCAACACTGCAAGGTTATTCATGCGATATTGGAAAGACAACTCCAACTTGGAGTGAGAAGATTTTTCAAAATTTCCTGTCTGGGTTAGATTATACTCTCTCCCTCACGAATATTGGGAAGAAGAAACCCTCATGGGCACCCAAAAACACTTTGGGGGAAATTCATAAAATATCCGAGGCAACTAAACGAGGTACATACTTTGATTGCATTTGTGTTAATATGAATGTCTCCAAACCTCTCCCTGACTCCATCTATCTTAACATCCAAGATAGTGAATGGATTCAAACCCTAGACTATGAACACATCCCCTTTGGATGTCGACAATGTCACAGGCATGGTCATCTATACCGGGATTGTCCCCCAGTTAAAATCGCCTAGCCTTCTACCCCCTACTTGAAAGTAAACCCCGAAGGCTTTTCCATAGTCATCAATAGACAAAAAGGCCATTGGAAGCCAACCTTGTCTGCCCCTATTCATCCCATTGCACACCCAACTCGGTTTGATGTTCTAGAAGACATAGAAATGGCCTTTGATGGGAAGGATACTCCAGATCCAGAAAGATTGAACTCAGTTAAGTGGCCTCCCTTTTAAGATCCGACCAAAAGAAAAATTAATCCAACTGAAGATAGCACTAAGGGTGAAGAGGATCAAGATGAGATAGAAGACAAAGAAGATGAACCTGAACTCAATGATAAGGCATTGTAAATCATTATAGAAGCTAAAAATAGAGGCTATCTCCAAGCCATCCCCTCTTCCCAAATTCTGATCATTTAAAAATCCCTTCAAGAAGCTACAACCAAAGCAATCAAGCAAGCTCCCCTCTCATACCCCTCATACCAATCCAAAGGCCTCCTAGGATTCCAATCTAGTCAAGCCATCCCACATCCTTTGGGAAGCAAGAGAGACGCCAAAAGGGGTCGAAAAACAAAAAAAAAAAAAATTTCCCGAGTTGGGAGAACATATAACGGCATCAGGTAATCACCAATCTATTATGGATTGGATCCAATCCCCCCTTTCATCTCAATAAAGTTAGTTATGAAGATTCTATCCTATAATTATATTCGTGGCCTGTGTGGGAAGAGGAAACAATGTACTCTCCAATCAAAGGTTCATCAAGAATCCCCTTTTGTTGTCATGCTTTAAGAGACCAAATATGCAACAGACCTCCTCCACAATTTTGCTCGCTTATGCTGGAGAAGCTTCCAATCTATCGCTTTAGACGCTAAAGGATCAGGCAAAGGCAATTCCATCCTTTGGAACCCAAATCTTATTCAACTATCCAATTTATTCTCTACTACCTTCTCTCTCTGAACCTCTTTCCATGTCCTTGGTTCATAAGCCTCTGGGGTCCTCACCAATATATATGGTCCTCCTACTCCAAAATCCAAACCAAAATTCCTTAAGTCTCTAAGTCTAATCCAATATCTCTCCCAAAATCATCATTGGGTCTTAGGGGGACTTCAACATGATAACCTCGCCTTTGGAAATAAGAGGAGGTCTACCAGTGCCTACGGTTGACTTAGCAAGCAAAGCCCTCAACTCTCTCATCCCAACCCTTGGTATGGTTGACATTGAACCAAAAAATAGCGAGCACACCAAGAATAACAAATGGTGTAGTTCCCACCAGATAGCTTCCCGCTTGGACAGATTCTTGGATTCCTATCCCCTTGTCAACCTTGGACTCTCCATTGAATCGAACATACTCCCAGGTGTTAGATCGAATCACTGGCCAATTAGTCTTGAATTCAATATTCCCGACAATCCTCGCAACAAGCCCATCAAATTTGAGAAATTCTAGTTGTACCATCCAAAATTCATGGTCTCTCTATCCAATTGGTGGGAGGAGGCCCCACAACACCATGGATCTAAAATTATAGGGCAGAAGTCGAGGAGTCTAACACAAATATATGGCCTTCAAACAAATGTATAATTTGCATTGAAACAATTTCCAATGTTTTGAGATATTCTAAATCTTTAATTAAGGTTTAAAAGTCAACTAATTTTTCATTTCCCTAGTTTTCTACGAAGTTACAAATTTTAGGTGTTAAATATTTCCATCCCTAAATTTCATGGTGATGCATTCATTATCAATTTTTTTATTATCGAAAAACCTATGATTTTTATATTATATTGTTAATTCTCTATTAAAAATTATATATATATATATATATATATATATATATAAATTTTAATTTTAATGTCAATGGGAAAAGTATTAAAAAAAAGTTCATATTTTAAAAATCATCCAAAATTGGAATATGAATTAATTGCCCTCTAGATTTTACTTCTATGTAAACAAAATTCATTTAAAGAAAATTAAAAACATTACATGATATTAAAGAATTTTGAAAAATATCATAAAATAGAAATATAATTTTGTTCAAATAGTATTTTTTATTGTATTTTAAGTTATATATAAATTTTCAATATCTTCAATTATATATATATATATATATATAAACACCTTTGTGACTTTGTGATTATGTTGTTTACATCTTTTATAATGAATTTATTTGCAAATTTGTAAACAACTAAAGGTTAAACCATGTTATTGGGTGAGGTATATTTAATCCATATTTCTCCCTTATTGCTCAACCAATGTTCTAATTGCTTTAAATTCCTCATCGTCACAATTTGCATCTACCTTTTTTGGTCATGGAAAACCTTATATCTCCCCATATATGACCTTTAAAATTTCCTTTGATGGTGAAGAGATGAAAGTGAATATGAAATTGAACTCATTAACTAAATAGACAAATCCTATCCTTCGTATAGATATAATGACAAATCCTATCACAATTTGCATCTACCTTTTTTGGTCATGGAAGACCTTATATATCCCCATATATGACCTTTAAAATTTCCTTTGATCGTGAAGAGATGAAAGTGAATATGAAATTGAACTCATTAACTAAATAGACAAATCCTATCTTTCGTATAGATATAATGACAAATCCTATCTTTCATATAGATATAACTTTAAAAGACTAAGGCTAAATACATAGGATTAAAAGCAGAGGGTCGTTGGAGATTAATAATTAAAAATTTGAAACTATGTCTGAAATATTAAGAGAATAATAAAATAAAATAAATTTCTTATTTATTTTTAGGGAGAGGGGTATAAATGATTTAAAAAAAGGAGGAGAAGGGTAAGAAAATTATAAAAAATAATGGTGAAAAATGTCAAAAATAAATAAATGAAATGAAATTTTCATTAGGAAAAAAGATAAGGGGTTCAACAAAAACCCCCGAATTAGGGTTGAGAGCAAAGTGACTAAACAATTAGAAATAAAAGAGATAGGGTTAAGTTTCAAAGAAACTCTATGGATAACCACATAAATCAATGATAGTCAAAGTTGAATAGCACAATTTAAATTAAAAAGGGGGGAAACCCCAAATTAAGCATAGTAAAAGAGAAAAAGAGTCAAGAATTTGTGGTTATGTAATGAATTAAAGGCTTCCAAGAATGACTTAATTTGTAACTGTCTTCCTGATTAAAATTGTTAGGATGCTTCTCTATCTCAAGGGCTACTCTTATGAGGCGAGAACCGTAGTGAGATGGGCATGCTAGAATTTTGTTTAATAGAAACCATTCCAAGATGTTATATATAGGTATATTTGACTATTATTGTCATTATTCACACACATGCACACAAGCAACATAAAGGAGGGAGGGAAGATCGAGCAAGCAATCACATTGGTGCCACAACCAATCAACCATTTTGTTAGTAGGGAGCACTACCTATATGGATGAAGCATATGGTTCATGGCATATAGGAGCCTTTATGTTGTCATAGATCAAGCCTCACAACAAGAGTGTGATAGTGGGGAAGGATATTTTATAGTCATAGAGATTTTGATGACTTGGGGCACTTTTCAAATCTAAAAGGTGGCTTTGGGGTGCAAGTGTCCAACTTGACATGACAACATCTTCTTTAACAGTGGAACTAACATTGCTTAGAGGTGCATGTATACTTTGTGGGTTCATTACTTATGATTGTTGTGTTTGCGATGTCATTGCACCGAAGAGGCACATTCTACAGCCTAGTAGGGGGGAGATGTGTAACTTCTTTCATGCTCATCTTATAGCTGACACGTGTCCTTTATAAAACTAATAAAAAATTATTAAAAATATTGTATGTCTTCTTAAATTATATTTAAAATATCAAGAACGACATATATATAAAAATACACAAATGAGATAAATTAAAACCATAAACATTTCATTACACACTTCCTCAACATTTCCAGTTTAAAAAAAGGTTTGCACCTCTGAGAGATTTGATCCCTCTCGACGCTTGGTAGATTCCCTTTTAAGATGGATTTATGTTGGTTTTAAATACAATTTTACTAAGCCATATTGGCATAACCCTTGTTAAGGAATCATTTCCACGTTAATATGGCATCTACATGCCTTAAATAATCAAAGAACCACCCTCCCCCCCCTCACATGCATCTGTGTGTGTGTGTGTGTGTGTGTGTGTGTATGTGTGTGTGTGTGTGTGTGTGTGTGAGAGAGAGAGAGAGAGAGAGAGAGAGAATTGTTATTTAAAGATGTGTTAAATTAAGTATTGTTTTTAAGGAAATATTTATCCTTGTGCTTGAAGGTTCTTTAAAGTGTATTTTGACTCTATTGGGGATAAGGACCACATCCCTCATTCTAAAACTTGGATTATGGGACATCCAGGCTTATACATGAAACACTATTCTCCTTTCTCGATCCCTCTTCAAATATGTTACCTTCAATGTCAATTTGAGTCAGTCTTGTTGAATGTGGTTGTCATTGATGTCAAGGAGTTAAAAAATGACAAAGGAATAACCAAGGACATGATGGCTAGGAAAACTCAGTGAAAGACAAAGGAATAACATAGAGAGTGATGACATGGCATGTATGATGATGTGGTAGATATGATGACATGGCATGGCATGTATGATGATGTGGCATGAAGTTGAAAATACATCTGATGGTGTTCTGGTGCTATCCGAAAGTCATTGTTTCATTCAGACAACATTCTGACAAATATGGCAATTTGGTGAAAATCAGGAAATTGACTGAGTATGGAAAAATTAGTCAAAACAGCCTTAGGAAAATGCCCGCCATAATTTATGGTTTGACTAAAATGCCTACACCATGATACCAGATTATAGCTTGTTGAAGTGGATATCTAGTCATGGTCTCAGTTTTCCTTAATCACTTTTGAGGAGAAAATTATAGGTCTGCCAAAACAGGGTTTTGCACCAGAGAAAGTAAAATTACCTAAGTGGTCTTAGGAAAATGCCCGCCATAAATGATAGGTTAAAGAAAATGCTCGCAGCATATGGTCAGGTTTTAGTCTGTTGATTTGTCTACCTGACCATGGTCTCATTTTTCCTTAAGCATGTTCGAAGAAAAAGTTATGGATCTTCCAAAATAGGGTTTCAGGATAAACTTTAGAGAAATTCCTGAAAATGACTGTGTTGGAAAACTGGCTTAGGTGGCCTTGGGAAAATGCCCACCGTACCTCATGGGAGAATGATAAAAATTATATGGAACTATCATGCTCTAGCTTTTCAAAGAGGTTATCTTTCCATGGTCTCAGTTTGTTTTAAAGGTGTTTGAAGAGAAAGATATAAGTATGCCAAAACACGATTTCAGGCAGTTTTTCATCAGTTCAGTGTTGAAAATTGGTCCAAGCTGCTCCTGTAAAATGCCCTCCACTTCCTGTATTTGATGGATAAAATTATTGTAAGGGTACAGGGACTTAGATTGTTTAGTTGTGCATCTGACCATATGATTGTTTTATTCAAAAGGGGTTTTATGACAAAGATATAAGTCTACCAAAAGTGCTATTTGGCTTAGTTTGCACTGTCCCAATAAAATGCCCACCAAGGTTAGATGATGACGTTGCAGGAGAGAAGATTGGCATGGTTGGAGTTAGTATGATATTCCTCACATTGTGGATGCCTCACCTTCCAAGTTTGATGAAAAAATAAAATCACCTTGGTGACCAAGGTTTTGAAGAAATTTGTCTAAGTGGCAAATCGACAGTTTGGAATGCCACTCTCAAATGCCTGCTAGATGATGGGTGTGTGTTTCTTATTTCATATTTTGACATGGTCTTGTTCATCATTGAAGTAACTATCCATTCATGCTTGTAGTTTTCTTTTTGGAGATCACATGGGGAAAAAATCAATCTGCCAAAATAAAAGAAAAATTGTTCTACATATGAAGACAAAAATTTGACTGTGTTAAAAACACATGGTTAATGAGGCATTTGGAAATGCCCGCAAGGAGGTGTTCATGAGGTGATAAAATCCATCAGTTGGCAAGGTCTTTTCCTTTGATGAACTGGTCATCTAGTCACGGGTTCATATTCTCCTCTGGAGTTCACACATGCGAATTAGAAGCCTGCCAAAATGAGAAGAAGTTTGTTTTGATGTTCAAAAGTAAGTTGATAAGGAATTTAGAAATGCCCGCCAAAAATTGTCCTGATGATGATAAATCTATCAGAGGGCATGGGGTTGTTCCTTGATAAACTGGATATCCATCCATGGTGTATTGAAGAAAACTCACTATGGCTTGGGAATACCACAACAGACATATGACTACCAGAAATCTACTCAATTCTCAAAACAATGCTATTATAAATGACAATGTTAAAACAATGGAGAAATGTAACCAACCTCGATCCAGTGTTTGATGTAGATCCCCGTTGGAGCTTTCAATCCATGCACATCCAAGCACTTGTAATATGCAAATTAGTCTTGACAACCAATATCTAACAAGTACATGCGATATATAAATGACATTAACATTATCAATAACAATGGTCCATAATATCATAAGCAAATGTAACCCAATGTATAATAAATGACATTCACACCATGAATGGACGAGAATATGAGTATTTCTATTAATGAACAAGAAGAAGTACAAAGTGATACGACCTCTTTCCGGCAACCAATCTGAACCAAGATCTAGATCAATCCACTTGTGCCTCCACCACTTCAATCCTCCATGAAAGGCAAACTCAAACTAGCAAGGAGTTTGGAAGGTGAACATAATTGGTTCACAACTACAAGGATCAATGAGTGCAGACTCAAGATAGGGAAAAAATCCACTAGAGTGCCTTTACTATTCTCTTCTTCCTCCCGTCCATAAGCCATATGTGCTCAATATATAGTCCTCTCAAAGGTAGGTGAAAGGACTCATCGAGACATTACTTGGGCAGATAGAGAGCCAAAGGTCGCCCAATGACCGCTTTTTGGGAGTAAAAAGTAATAAAATAGTGTTTTTTACCATTTTACTTGATACCCACGGGCTATAGGGATGCAACTCACAGGTACGCATGCTATAGTGATGCAACATGCGGGTAGGAACAAAAATAGGGTAGACTGGTATCACTGAAGGATGAAAATGGATCTGAGTCGCTGAAATGGATCCTACAGGACAAAGAATGCTGATGCTCACAGGGTGGAAGATTTCTGTGTAACAGATGCCCCCTAATGTGTGAGGTCAGAGACTGAAATGTGCTACGATGGCCGAAATACATTATAAAACTCAGAAGTGGAGTGATGGAGACACAAGTGGAAAGAACGGTTCACTCGTCATAATACAATAGTATCTCTGAATACATGTCGATATAGTACAACAATCTGATACAATGGCCATGAATAGGCAGTACATAAGTAGATACATGTCATAAGTGATCATAGCCACGATCCCTCTATAGTAAGATATGGTCTTCTGCTGAAAAGAAGACAACTGGTGCAAACTAGAGGTGCAAACTGCTGAAATCCGAGAGGTGATATCTCAGATGTAAAGTTAAAGTCATATGTAGCATACTGAATGCCACAATCGCTTGGGGTCTTCTACACAAGTCTTCGATGGTGCAAGTCCCATCAAGTGAATAAAGGAGTTGGGGTCAAACCTGATGAGACATCATCTGATTACCGGTCATTGATGTATACCGTTAACAGACGCGAGATGACCCACCGATAATGAAAATGGGCATCAAGGCACAGAGCACAATCATTAGAGTGTGAATAAATGGGTTGAATTCGAACACTAGGATGAATCCATTGATTAGGGGACATTGATGTATTCCCAAAAACTGTCAATGGCGAGAGAACCTGCCACTAATGACTGCAAGCCTCAAGGTACTCAATCGAACTCTAAGCCTCAAGTCCCGGAATAAATGAGTTGAAGTCGACGGAACGAGACTCGCTAGAAGGAGGGCATTAAGACATCCCCCATCAACCAACACGAGGTACCAACAATGCTGAAAGATTTGGAAGATCTCAGGTGAAACGGACTGACTCAATAAGGATGGCCGACATGCAATAGTCAAGATATCTAAGGAGTGGCCGACACTAGTTTCAGGACTTCCTTTGAACAAGAGCATGAGCAGATGGATAGACTCAGGAAGCATAGACTTGACATAAACTGTGCAATGAAGGAGGCATTACAAAGGGCTCCATAATGACTGGAAGCTTAACCAATCGGTGGAGAAAACTGAAAAACAAGTACAGCTCCTAAGGCCCAACTATAGTCCCGAATCATAATGTAAGGAGTGGAATGAATGCTCTGTTCAAAGGCGACACAACAACTGCCAACAAGAAATAGTGACCATAATCCCGTCCGGCTTTTTGGAATATTTGATTTTTTTGTCTTTTTCATATTTGGGAAAATCTTGAAAAAGAATAAAATTGCTTATAGTACAACAAGTGAGGGAATGAGTGTCAAATAGCTAGAAGACTAGTCCCAAGCAGTAGAACATACCTATGCTCAATGCAAGGAAGTGCGTGCAGGATGTGGACACTCAGGGGTGTGTTCCCTCAGGGTCAAAGGGTCATCAAATTGTGAAGGGAAAATATATAAGCTCTGCAGGGCTCGACAGGGAAAGTGCTCAGGCACCAGGCTAACAATTGAGTAAGCGGGAGCCGACACAAGGCTCAAACGACAAGTAGGATGATGCAATGCAATCACAACATGATATAACTGAGGGGAGTCCCTAAGGGAGATGGCCAACATAAGACAAAGTAGAGTATGAGTCTTCATCGCAACGTCATGGCGTGACTACAAAGGACTCCCAATCCTGAGGACAAACAACGGCATGGGCACCAAAAGCATAATGGGGTTCTAACTAGGGTACCCATGTTCGGGAAAGCCCTACCGCCACATGACGACACTTCTATAACAGTGTGAAGGTTATGTGTCAGTCACGAAGTGGGGTCGCACCTAGGGTTTATGAAAATGGTCAACAGGTCAAATGCATAATGCATGTGGAAATGGCATCTAACCTATATGCCAGGTGTGAAACATACCTGCTGTAGGTGTGAAATGGATCAGAACAACTCTCGCTGAGGAAATCTGTTGAAAAAACACTACTCCAGGACATGATATTAGTTCATAACAACCCAAAATGTAAAAAACTATAGAAAAGTGAGTCCAGAAAATTATAAATAGTAATAAAATTTAATAATTTTCAATTCATTTGCATTATTCACCATTTTGGAGTTAAGTAGTAAGTTTTCACCTGAAACTTCAAGCGACGATCGTGGGAGCTACGAGCAACCGTTCAGTGAACCGTTCGGAGTAGGTTAGTGGTCACTGCCATACCTTTCATTTAAGTGATTTTATTTCAATTTTGGTCGGTGGGATTTTTGTTTGGCCAAGCCCTAAATGGATTCGACGCTACCCGCGGCTTGTAAGTATCCGGGTCACAGGTAGGGCATCAAACGCGCAATCAAAAAACTGACTGCCCGCGTCTACCCGCACCTATCTACAATATAGCCCGCGGGTACGGCCGTGAAGAAGTTTTTAAACATGATATTGACTAAAAATCTCTTGATTTGCACTTCTAGAGTGGAGGGAGAGAGAGCATGACCGGGTAAATGAGGTTGTGCACAACGATTTGCAAGCACAACAAGCATTGCAAGCATGTGGCTTATATAAATACTGGAGTCTCGGGGGCTTAAGGGCCCAAAACCTACTACTCTGTCA
Organism: Larix kaempferi; assembly: GCA_027924585.1. Classification (NCBI taxonomy): domain Eukaryota; kingdom Viridiplantae; phylum Streptophyta; class Pinopsida; order Pinales; family Pinaceae; genus Larix; species Larix kaempferi. The sequence continues at coordinate 41,710,923 of BSBM01000338.1, forward strand.
TCTGATCAACTACTGGGATGTGGATGCTCAACACTTCATCCTCAACGGGAAAACACTGACACTAGATGTAGAGGATATCTATTTCATTACAGGTTTGTCCTATAGAGGGGAAGTGGCTAGTCTTCGATCATGGACCGTGGGTGGTGGGATCACTGTGCAAGACTACATAGTATGGTATTGTCCTGCCAACACACGACCAGTGGGAATTCAAGTGCCAGTCAACCTCATAACGGATCTGAGTACAAAGATCATTGTGGCTACTCTGGTGCGGATCACGGGATCCAAAGCACTACATTAGGCATCCAGACCAGTGATGTTCTATGCATCACAATGCTTGCAGCCTACTATATTTGACTGGTGTACTACTCTGCTGGTGTCTATGAAGACATAACTGACAGAATGCAAAGAGGGGAAGGCCAAAAACTTTGGGTATGGTAGCATCCTCTGCAGTTTCTTCTTTGAGAGGGTTCCGGGACTTAGCCCGAGGGTGGATGTCCCTCCTCACAGTCTCCGAGATCCAGCCCTGACCCGGTGGGATGAGATACTGACACGACAGGGTGGTGGCCATCTGGCGTCACCATATACTGAGGAGTTCTTCCGCTGGTGGAACTGCCAAGTGATTGCTATCGAGGACTACCCCTATGTGGGGATAGACTTCAAACAGGACCGTGACATGCCGCTCCGACCAGGCGCAGCTTTCGGAGACATCGGTGAGTACTCTTTTGGTTTTGTGTTTTTAAATTTTTATGGATTTTTTGATTATAGTTGAAATGCAAAAAATATTTTTGGTGGTAATATCATGTGCTAATGGGTGACTGTTTGCTCGTAGACAAAGGCCCAGTGAGACCCGAGGGCTTCCCGAGACATGGTCGTCGGGGTAGAGATGAGGTGGCAGCAGATGCTGCAGCAGGGTGCACACTCCAGACGTTGAGGTGCAACATATCACGGATGGTTGCCCGAGTACCACTGATAGAGGTAGCCCAACTACCTGAGGCTATGCAGCGCCAGGTAGTGGGTGTTCCTGGTGAGTGGGTGCAGCTACTGCAGCGGATGGACAACGCAATACAGTACTACTATGAGACACATCCCGTCGAGTCGGAAGCTAGACCTCCTCGGAGGGAGTAGATATCCCAGGGTCTCATCATTTTTTGTATCAATATGTATATTTTTGAAGGCTACGGGCTCCAGTCTTGTATGACACTACCATTTTGGACATATATATATATATATATATATATATATACAACTTTGGTTCTTGGTTCTACTATATGTGTGTATGTATGAATGTCTTTGTATTTATGTGCTTCATGATGAATGTGACAAATTCCAATCTAATACATAGTTAGCGTATGCATCAGATATATAATTATGACTTCTCGGAATGTGAATATATGTAATGGAAACAAAATGTCTCTCCAAGAGTCATACCTTAAGGAATATCTGCCGTAATGTAGGGTCTCGTACATGGTACTTCCCATTCAGGTGAGACATAACTAGTTGTGAATCCAGGCGGACTTCTAAAGACTGTATGTCATGTGAAATGGCATCCCGAAGTAGCTCAACAATGGCACTATACTCAGCCACATTGTTAGATGTAGGACCAAGACAAGCACCTCCTGAGGACACAACTAGATGGCAGGTGAAAAGATAACCCTGGCAGCAGAAGCAAGCTGCTGCGTATGTCGGCTAGCACCATCCGTGAAACCTAAGAACCTAGGACATCCCGTTGACATCTGTCAATCAAACAGAGGCTAATAAGCAAACCCGACAACCAAAAATGCAACCTAAACTATGTACAGAAGAACTATACAATAGTGTACAAAAGTATCAGCCTGAACCAGAGGTTCAAGCGTAATACCACTTGAGGTAGAGCCCATTTCTAGGCTCCTTCAAGACAACTCCCTCGTAATCTTCTAACTCATAAGCTCCTTTTTCAAGGACACACCTCACAATGTAAGGACCGTGCCACATGGGATTGAACTTGCCTGCCCCCAAGGGTTTTTTAGCTTGGTCATACAAGAGTACCAAGTCACCTTCAGCATATTGCCAAGGATGGACAGACCTATCATATTGAACCTTGACACGACACTTGTTAACATCAATGGCAACAGTGGCATCTCAACGGTGTTCGTCAAGTTGCTCGAGGTGTACTAAACGTTGCTCAATCTCCGCCGTATCAGGGAGGAGCTCTATGGCTAGCTTGAGCGAAGTGATCTCGCATTCAATCGGTAAAAGTGACTCCACACCATGAACTAACTAGAATGGTGAGAACCCGATGGCAGTCTTAACTGCGGTTCGATATGCCCACAAAGCAGGATATACCATGATATGCCAATTGGTCTTGCTTTGTTGGATGGTACGTTGGAGAATGGTCTTCAAAGACTTATTTACTGCTTCAACCTGACCATTCACTTGAGGATAGTAGGAAGACGAGTGTTCTTGACGAAACCCAAGCTTAAGAGACAAATCCTCCATCATCTTATTTTGAAAGTGACTGCCATGGTCAGTGACAATCTCTTTTGGGATACTGAATCGAGTGATAATCTGGTTGAACACGAAATGGGCTGCAGTAGCACCATCGGCTTTAGCGGTAGGCATGGCCTCAGCGCATTTGGAAAAATAATCCACGACCATAATAATATGATGATGCCCCCCAGCCGAAGCTGGTTTGCAATGCATGAAATCTACCCCCCACTTAGTGAAGGCACTGATAGTGATGACCGGATGGAGTGGCGCTGGATGCGAGTGTATGTTCCGAGAAAACACCTGGCAAGGGTGACATCTCTTCACAGCGTTAATACAATCTTTAAAGATAGTAGGCCAAAAATAACCCGCTCGCATAATATGTTGGGCTGTAGCAAGCCCGGATAAGTGACCGCCACACGCCCCCGCATGGCAATCATTAAGTACCCATTCCGCTTCTTCGTGAGTCAAACAACAACGGAGAATGGAATCCTTTCCTCGGCGATACAAAGTGTCACCGATGATAGTATAATCTTTATCATGATGTCTCACACGCCGTCTCTCGTCTCATGAAAAATGCGGAGGAAACTTCAAAGTTTGGAGATATGTAATGACATCCCCATACCAAGGGTCCTCGGTCGAGATAAGAAATAAATGTTCATCCACAAAGGAATCTTCATGAATGACATCCTCATCAAGCCGTGGAAGGTCCGACATAAGCTCGGCGAACAACAATGATTTCACCGATTTTGCAGAAGCAAACTCGAGATCAAATTCCTGAAGGATCACAATCCATTTATTATACTTACCCCCGATAAGGCGTCATGATAGCACGAACTAAAACGGATTGATATGAGCTACAACAGTGGTTGTTCGAAGCAAAATGTAATGCCATAACCGCTAGACTGCGTGAACAGTCGCAAGTGCCAGCTTTTCTACGTGGGTGTATCTTAGTTCAGCGTTTACTAAGTTTCGACTAAGATAATAGATAACATGCTCGACAAGCGCATCATCTACCTGAACCAAGACCATGCCAATAGTCTCTTGAGACGCGGCCACATAAAGAATGAAATCTCGTGTAAAGTCCAGCGGACTAAGCACAAGGGCCGATACCAAAGCTTTCTTAATGGCATCGAAAGACTGCTGGGCTCGCTCATCCCAGATAAAAGGCGTGTCTTTCTTCAATAGGCATGCGAAACCTTTAGTAATACTGGCATAGTTAACTATAAACCGACGTAGAAAAGTAGCTCTCCCTTGGAGGCTCTGAAGTTGAAACAAATTACACGGAGGAGGCAACTGAAGTATTGCCTCAACTTTGAGAGGATCGACTCTAATACCCTCTTTCGAAACTATGAATCCTAGAAGGCGACCAGTCCTAACAACGAAGATGCATTTGTTCAAATTCAATCGAATTTTGTAGTGGTTACATCGTTCGAGAATCATACGGAGGTGCTTGGGGTGGTTCGCTCTCTTGCGAGAATGGCCAGCAAGATCATCCAAGAAAACTTCCATAATCTTCTCAATATCATGAAAGGCATAGGTCATGGCTTGCTGAAAAGTAGCTCCGACGTTCTTGAGGCCGAAGGGCATTTTGCGGTACGCAAAAGTTCCCCATGGACAAATAAATGTCGTTTTATGTTGGTCTGCGGGTTTGATTTGAATCTGATTATAACCTGAGAATCCATCCATGAATGAAAAAATCTCACTTCCCGCACAAGCATCCAATATTTGATCAATGAATGGCATGGGGAAGTTGTCTTTCGGACATGCACGGTTCAAATCTCTGAAATCAGTGCATACATGGATTGTTCCCTGCTTCTTATCCACGGGAACAGGGTTTGACACCCATTCGGTAAGGGAAACGGGGTAGATGAAACCAGCTTTGAGCAGTTTCTCCACCTCTGCCTTAATAGCAGCTGCCTTCCTAGGGTTCACAGCACGTAAGCGTTGTCGAACCGGTTTAGCATCAGGATACGTTTTAATCTCATGTTCAACAATGCGAGGGTCTATTCTTGGCATCTCCTCATATGACTAGGTGAAAGCTTCATGGAGTTCAGTAAACACATCAGTGTAAACAACAATCTCCTTAGGAGTGCAATCGACACCGACGTAAACATTCTCAATCTTTCCGGGAGTGCGGGAGATGTTGATCGAAGTGGTTGGGGAAATATTGGCCATATTCCCCTCCAAGAAAACATCATGCGACTGCAAAAGAGCCACAGGGTGACCAACCATCTCAGCTAGAGTCATCCTAACCTCCTCCTGCTCAATGAGCTCAAGGTTGGGAAGGAAATAAGATTGATGGTGCATATCTTCCCAAGGCCTCTCACTACCACACATGGCTTCGAGGATAGCTTCATCTGATGGAAAAGTATCATCGAGGCAATCGTGAGAGCAAGATGAGTTGGCTGCCCAAACTGGCAGCGTAATGGGATCTTCTTCAACTGTCTGGGGAGAAGAGAGATCCAGATCTACAGTGATTTGTTGGATGTGATTGTAAGTGAGCTCCGCTACAGATAAGGGCATAGACATCCCGACGTGCGCAATGTCTCCAGACATAGAATCCGCGGATGGAAAAATCCATGGATCACCACAATAGGAAGTCTGGAATGGCATACTCTTCGAAGGAGGAGGTGCACTGTCGGAAATGGTTCCAATAAAATTCACAGGTGCAGAATGGTTAAAAGTTCCCATCAATGAGGGGTACATTCCAACACCTATGTTCCCAGTTGCCGACTGAGAATCAGAAACTTGCGGGACTACTGATCCTGTGGATGCTGTGGAAGGAGTGCCAACATAATCCAACTAATCGATCATCACAATCTTGCCTTCATGGGGAAAGAAAATAACTCAAAATACAGTAGACGCGACAACCTTCATAGCGTACATCCAGTTCCGACCCAGTAAAAGGTTGTAGTCGATGGGCGCATCAACCACTTTGACTTCAATAGGCACGAACTTACCTCCCAAAGAGACAACAAGGGAAGGGATAATTCCATGCGGTGTAAAGGATCTACCATCGAATGCAGTGAGTGTAGTTCTAGACGCGAGTAAGGGAGGAGATCCAAGAGCTTTCCAACAAGTTAGTGACATTACTGACGTAGAGGCACCTTCATCAACCATAGTACGTTTGATGAAGCTCTTAAGGAAAACCACCTGGATTTGAAAAGCCACGTGGTAAGGAAAGCGAGGCTGGATATCAGTAGTATCGAACTTGATAACACTAGGACTTCCCCCATCCTGAACTCCTAATGCACTCAAAAGGGCATGCTTCTGAGAAGGACAAGCTTGCAAAACTTCAAGAGCCGACATGGCACATGGGGTTTGGCCCAAATCTTCTATGATGGAGTAGTTCTGGGAAGCTCGAGCATTAGGATTATGCGTGGAGCGCTTGAGAACACCTTTCGGTATCTGTGGCATAATAGAAGGCTTCTCGATATGCAAGGAATTATCAGGAGGAGGGGGAGGCTCATTCCCCAAATTCGGTTGTGGTGCACCATAATCACGTTGACGAGTAGCAACACAAACCTCCAACTGAACCATATTCACACATCCATAACCACTAGTATTGGAAGAAGACGTTGTCGTTTCATTAGTACCATAACCAGTGGTGGGAGCATGCGAAGCCATGTTCTAGTGATGAGGTAGGGGATCCTTCAACACAGCTGGGCTCTATGCCAAATGCTTCGATGCTTCTTCAATATGAGGACATAAGTGAGTAAGATGATCCTCCCCACAAATCTTGCAAGGGAATTTCACCTTACGCCTAGGTTTACGATCCTCGCCAGCATTACCGCCTTCCCGAGGAGGGTTGGCATTCTCTTTACGAGGAGTATTAAGATTGCTATTGTTGTTACTTCCATTGTTTCCACCCCTACGATTATTTCTCCCCTTTTTCTTACCACCAGGCTGCTGGTTACCCGACGGTTTCGTTGATTGCACATTGTGTACATCAGACAACGGAGTGGAAGTGGACAAGGTGTGAACCTATCCGGGTGCAGACTGGTTTAGCGACAAATTTTGCATTTGATTAGCTACCAAGTTTATAGGGAGAGTGCATGTGGACCCCATGATGCCATCAGCATGTGGTCCAGGAACTGACGTGGGCTCATGTCTTGTTCTCGGTGCATCAGGAATAATGTCATACAAAATGCCAGACTGAGAATAAAGTGGATCTAACTGCTGGACTTTCAAGATAGCTTGTTCCTCAGTCACAATGCCGGACATCGAAACATCCTTAGTAATGTATGGGAGTAAAGACTTGAGGAACCATCATAACAAGAACTCTGGAGTAATGTTGGCTTTCACTAATCTCTTCCGTCGACGCCACTCTTGAACGTGGTCAAAAATATGTGTGGCCTTATTCTGATGGAAGGTGGACAACAACTCAGTTCCAGTATCATAACAAACCGGCAACTGGAAATGGTTTAAGAAAACCAAAGCAATCTCATTAAATCCCTTATAGGTGTTTCCGGGTAACTCCACATACCACTTCGCGGCTACCCCCGTGAGGGTGCGTTGAAATAGGCGTAATCGAATGGAATCATGATTCAAAGAGTTGGAGGAGCACCAAAGGTGAAACATCATGACATGATCTCCCGGGTCCTCACCACCTTTCCCCTCAAACTTTGGAATGTCCGAAGGGAGCTTGGTAGGGACCAGGGGCCAAGTAGGGTCGTGACACACTGGATCATTCGTGAGCTTCGAAAGATCCGGGAGATTCAAGTGTGCAAGGAACAGGAGATGCGGCTGGAAAGCTTGATTATAAGCTCCCATAAAAGGTTGAATGAATGGAATTGTGTTATACGATGGACCAAAAGCTTGACCATGAGGATTAAACTGTTGATACTGAGGACCTAACGGCCCATAAGCTTGCCCATGGCCATAAGATGGATAACCTCCCCTTTCCTGACCCATTTGAGAGTAAGTAGGTATATGTGCATTTTGAGCACCATATTGGGGTGGTGGGTGATACTGGTGGCCAGCACCGACTGTGTTGTAGTAAGGGTTGCCACCATGGGTAGAGGGCATGTATGTACTATTCATAATGGGAACCGTGTTGTATTGACCGTAATGGTATGGTATGTTCCCACCCCCAATATTAGGATTAGCTTGAGCAGTCATGTGATGACCATAAACATGAGAAGTATTCCTAGGTCCAATATGGGTGTGACCAGTAGCAGGGTTGGTGGTGTGATGTCCATGTGGATAGGAAATATTCCCACCCCCTACATTACTATTACTAGCGACGGCAGTGGACGCAAAAGTATGTGGTATGTGTCCACCCCCATGGTTGGGAGGAACGGTATCATGTGCAAAAGTAGTCCTAGGTTGACGAGTAGTGACACGTGTATTAGGTGGTGGATGGCGAGTCATGTTTCGAACAACATTCCGACTAGGTTGGGTATTCCTAGGAGGTGGTCATGTTCCAACATTAGCATGGTTAGGAATCTGACTAGTCCCCATACTATGTGAGTGGGTGGACAACGTAGTGCCCCCAGCTAGGGTAGTGCCCCCAGTGGGTATAGTATGGCTAACACTTTGACTAGTGCTAGCATGAGTACCAACCATAGTGGAAGGTTCGACAGTATTGTGACTAGGCATACCAAAAGAGAGTGCAGTGGGGTTGACCATAGGGCTAGAATCATCATGAATCTCAAGCCTTCTATATCTAGAATCGCATGGAAACGAAGGAACGAAAGGCTCGTCCTATTCTTCCTCCTCGGGTAAGTTGGGCATCCCGTAAAGATAATTATCCAGATTCGAAGGATCAAACAGATCCCGGTCAAGTGGATTAGGCCAAATAGAACCAAGTTGAGTCGCAAGTGGATCACCTCCCCAATCCTCACGAGGAGTCTAGGGATTGAAAGTATGTTCAACTCTACCTGAAGGAGTAGAAAGGTCTTGCCCGATATCGGGATGTGCAGCCATGTAGTCCTCAACGTAAGTCTCGTAAGAATCTGAAGACTCAGAGGGAGCCCTTCGGCGTCCTCTAGTAATGCGTTGTGTAACCAAAGCTGGCTTTAAACCAGCCAAACGACAGGACCGATGGAGAGTAGGGCTCCACGCCACATTCTCTCTGGAGAGAGACGCAACGTCTCCTAAAGGCCAACTATCGATAAAAAAACAGTAAATCAAAAGCACACACCTAGAGAATCTACAACCAAGAGCAGACAGACAGAGTGGCTAAATGAGATCCTGACACTAAAGCCGGTATGTCTCACCTAGGAGAGGCTTGGACTCCCAAACTATAGTCGGAGGTAACAAAATCAGTTATAGAGACACCCAGGCTTCACTGTGTCGACAGGGTCAAGTCCACTGCACGAACACAACTGTGTTGTCCAATCCCTATCTAACTCAGGACACAAACAACATAACCACTGTAAGTACCCTGTGCAGTACCTAGGTAAGGAAACTATGTCTACCACAATATAACCAATGCTCAGGGGGATAGTCGCAGGTGGGACCCGTCATATGGGTAGGGTAGCTAAGCCCGAAGCACAAGAGGATGAACCTCCGGTACCGCCAGATACGAACAAATCCTAGATATATCTCCCACGTTCAATCGGTATCAGAGGGATATCTCCTCAACCAACCTCCCATGACCTCGTGCTTAACTCTGGTTTGAGTAGAGCTTTCCTGAGAACACCGATCTATACCATGGATTCCTCCACTCCTTGGTCAGACACCTAATGTTTCGTTCAGTAGTCTTGGATTGTTAACTCACAATGATCTATTCCAAGACTCTAAACCTATGCTAGTTGGTGTACCCTATACATAAAATAAGTCTAATCAATTTTATGATTAAGCATTAATTTTAGTGGCTATGATTACTCAAGGGATATGGTCGTGAAACTAGTGATGTGTAGACTCAATAGTATGCAACATCGTCCAATCCTAGACTCATCTATCCAAAAAAACAATGTCACTAATATGCAAAGTCAACCAACAATTCTGAAATAAATATGCAAACTTTTATCTTTTCAATGCACAAGCAGAACCTAAAATGAAGGAAACATGCACTCAATGCAAAATGCAGTACATGGAAATAAAATATTTTTGTATTTTCTCTTATAAACAGAAAGGAAAATGCAAAAACTAAACGAATATTTTTGTATTTTTTCAATATATATGGAATGAAAAAATGCAAGCAAAATCCTACTATTCAGTCACTGAAGTGCCGAGAAGATCACTAAGACAACCCAGTAGATCCTAAACAGCAAGATTCAGCCAAAAGAAAGAGCTCAAAAGGAAGAAACCAAGAGGTTAAAACCAAATATTGGTAAAAAAACAATAAGGCTCAACCAAGAGAAACGAAGAGATCTGGTCACAACCAAGGCATGAAACAATCAAGAAAGAGGCCAACAAAGACTCAGGAATCAACCAAACTCACCCAGCAACAACCAATAGCCATAAACCAACAAAATCCGGAGTTACATGCTACTGTCGAAGGAATACCTACAGGTACCCGCGAGCAGTAGTGTAAACAGAGGCGAGTATACGCGGGCAAAACTAAGCTAGCCCATGGGTGAGGAAAAGCAAATGGTCAAATAAAGAGTCCAGAGGCTCACAAAAAGCAGGTTTTCTACAGTGTATCTTAACGGCCAATCAGTGACACAAAGCTTCGATAAACAACAACTCTAATTATGGACTAATGCTCAAAAATGTTCCCAAACATGGATATTTTCCCCAGCGGAGTCACCATTTCTGTATTGGAGAAAACTCACTATGGCTTGGGAATACCACAACAAACAGATGACTACCAGAAATCTACTCAATTCTCAAAACAATGCTATTATAAATGACAATTTTAAAACAATGGAGAAATGTAACCAACCTCGATCCAACGTTTGATGTAGATCCCCGTTGGAGCTTTCAATCCACGCACATCCAAGCACTTGTAATCTCCAAATTAGTCTTGACAACCAATATCTAACAAGTACATGCGATATATAAATGACATTAACATTATCAATAACAATGGTCCAGAATATCATAAGCAAATGTAACCCAATGTATAATAAATGACATTCACACCATGAATGGATGAGAATATGAGTATTTCTATTAATGAACAAGAAGAAGTACAAAGTGATACGACCTCTTGCCGACAACCAATCTGAACCAAGATCTAGATCAATCCACTTGTGCCTCCACCACTTAAATCCTCCATGAAAGGAAAACTCAAACTAGCAAGGAGTTTGGAAGGTGAACATAATTGGTTCACAACTACAAGGATCAATGAGTGCAGACTCAAGATAGGGAAAAAATCCACTAGAGTGCCTTTACTATTCTCTTCTTCCTCCCGTACATAAGCCATATGTGCTCAATAGATAGTCCTCTCAAAGGTAGGTGAAAGGACTCATCGAGACGTTACTTGGGCAGATGGAGAGCCAAAGGTCACCCAATGACCGCTTTTTGGGAGTAAAAAGTAATAAAATAGTGGTTTTTACCATTTTACTTGATACCCGCGGGCTATAGGGATGCAACTTGCGGGTACGCATGCTATAGTGATGCAACATGCGGGTAGGAACAAAAATAGGGTAGACTGGTATCACTGAAGGATGAAAATGGATCTGAGTCACTGAAGTGGATCCTATAGGCCAAAGAATGTTGATGCTCACAGGGTGGAAGATTTCGTTCTAACACATGGAGTCAGATTCCTTCCTAGTGCTCACACGTGCGATTTTTTGATCTGCCAAAAGTAAGCAAAATATTATTTTGCACATTAAGGACAAAAGAAAATTTGGCTAAGTGTTAAAAAGGGGCAAGGGTTAAGAATGCCGGCAAGGGGGCTTAGTTAATCCCACAAGGGCTATGTGATTCCCGCAAGGGATAAGGGGAGTGCCCATAGGCCCATATGCTCACGGGCAAGTGAAAGTGCCCGCAAAAAGGGCTTAGGTATTCCCAAAAGGGGCTTATATTCCCGCAGGGGATGAAGTAAAAGCCCACAGGGGCTTAAGGATGCCCGCAGGGGCTTAAGGGATGCCCGTCAGGGCTAAATATGCCCAGAAGGGCTTGGAAGATGCTCGCACGGGTTTGTAAATGCCTGCAAGGGCTTAGGTTAAGCTCGTAGAGGCTTAGATGAGCCCGCAAAAGATGAGCCCACAGAAGGAAGCCTGTAGGTGAAGGATAGGAGAAGGGCGCATGCCCCAGATGAAGCGAACCCGCAAAAAATTTGGATTATGCCTGCAGGTGAAAGGGGAGAATCCCGCATGAGAGGAGTAGCTCGCTGCCTGGAGATAAAGGATATCCCACAGGTGAATGAAGCCAGTAATCCTGAAAGATGATCACGAAGTTTTAATTAATTAATTAATTAAAATCAGTAATAGACAGAGATATAAATTAAAGATTAATAACAAAGATTTGAAGAGGCACCATAATGAAAGATCATAAGTTCATTTTGTAAAGGTGCGATGGTTAAATGAAAAAGAAGAATATATAAATAGAAATATGAAATGGAAAGAGTGTGTCTCAGCAGTCCAGATCGTAGCAGCAACATGAGAAGAAAGTGACCAGCAAAATGAAAAAGAATTTGTGACAGAGTCAAAAGAGGAAAATATGGAAAATTAACAGAAACATATTAGGGAGGTAGGGTGGTGCTAGGGCAGGAAAATTTCCTACAGGGGGTCGTATCCTCCTTCTAATAGAATCTGGAAAATAGGGTGTCGTTGCATCCTTGTCTGTAGCAGCAGAAAGAAGTTCTGGGGTGTCGTTGCATCCTTGTCTGTAGTAGTAGGCAGAAGTTATGGGGTGCGGTAGCATCCTTGTCTATAGCAGCAGGAAAAACTGGGGTGTAGTTGCATCCCTTCTGTAGTAGCAGATACACAATTTTGTAAAAATTCATCTTATTAATGAGTATGAGTTTGTGGTTTTCTCTTTGAGGTTTCCACGATAAAATCCTGTGTCCTAACTTGTTTGATTCTTTGTGTTTCTTGTACTAATTGTTTTAATAAAAGGAAAAAGAAGGCAATACTGATTCACCCCCCCCTCTTAGTTTTGTTGGATAATCCAACAATTGATATCAGAGCAGGATTCTTCACTACAGTCTAATCATTGGAATGAATATCCTAATTAAGACCACAATGGATCACCAGGAAGGATTAGCTACCAACAAACCTCCACTGTTCACAGGAATTAACTATGCATACTGGAGTGCAAAAATGAAGTGTCATCTAATGTCTCTTGGATGGAAGGTTTGGAGAGCATTTGAAAAGAAGTATAAGATAGAAGACAACCTACCTATAGACAAAGAAGAACTTAACCAATATGAGGCCAATGCAAAAGCCTCGAATGCAATCTTGAGTGGGTTAACAAAATCAATGTTTGTGAAAGTCATGCAATGCAAGACAACCAAGGATGCTTGGGATAAATTAAAATTGTTTATTAAGGAGCATCCAAAGTCAAACAATCAAAACTTGAGACATACAAAGGACAGTTTGAAAGCCTAAAAATGAAAGAGGAAGAAAATATTGCAGAGTATCTTCTAAGGGTAGATGAAATTGTCAATGCTATTAGAGGCCTTGGAGGAGAATTAAAGGATAAATAAGTAGTTGACAAAGTACTAAGAACCATGCCAATGAAGTATGACTCAAAGGTATCCACTCTAGAAGAATGAGATGATCTTGAAGACATGACAGTAGATGAACTACATGGGATCTTCACTGCCTACGAGATGAGAACAAGACAAGATGGACAATCAAAGAAAGAAGCAACATTTAAAGCCTTATCCAAGAACCAATCAGAAAACTCGGATGATGAAGAAGCCCTTTTCATCAGGAAGCTTGAGAGAGGTACTGGAAGTCTGGAAAGTACAAGGGAAAGCTACCTCTAAAGTGATTTAACTGTGCAAGAATTTGACACTTTGCTTCAAAATGTTCTTATCCTAAGCAAAATGGAAGTGATGAAGAAGCCTCAAAGAAGTTCAAAAAGGGAAAACAGGAAACAAAAAGAAGTTCAATGAAAAGAAGAAGATCTCTTACACCATGGAAAATAGTGAAGATGAAGACACAAGTGAATATGAGGAAACAAAGATTCTATTCATGGGAATAGAAGCCCAAGCTCAAGATGATGAATCAGTGGAAGAAGGAGAAGTAGATCAAAAAGATGAATTAATCAGTGCTCTTGAGGAAATTGAAAAATGTAGAAGAAGGAACAAATCTTTGAAAGGGAAATTGTCAAAATACCAAGAAGAGCTGCACAATTCAAAACAAAAAGTGATGGCTAGCATGAAAGAGACCGAGAGCTTAAAAAAAGAAGTTGTTGAATTCAAGGAAGAAGTTACAAAGAATCTAAAAGATCAGCTGACTGTTAGTGAGAAGTTCAAGTACTGAAGCACTTAATAAAGTCCTTAGCTTACAAATATTCCCCAGGGATAAAACAAGTCTTGGATATTATCAAGAACGTGTCATTAAAGGATCAAGCTCCATCACTCAAGAAGATGTTGAAAAGGTTAAAAGTTGGGATGATGCTTCAAAATATATATCTAGGCAGCAAAAGAATAACAAGGAAATGAATTCTAGTCATCAAAATTCTGCTCATCCTCCCAAGATGAAATATTTCATAATACATACCAATGAAAAGAGTCATTACAAGAAGAAAAACCAGATATTATCCAAATATAAAGGAACATCCTATGGATATTGTCATTACTGTTACGATTTTGGTCACAAGGTTGATGATTGTAGATTCAAAGAAGAAGATCAAGCTCTGAAAAGGAAAGCAGACACTAACATCTCAAATGGTGAAAGAATTATTATATGCTTCATGTGTCACAATGTTGGACACTTTGCAAAACATTGCAAGAACAATACACACAGATTGTCCAAGGAAACCCAAGAAAAGGTATGGAAGATGAAAACTAAGAGACAAAGAAATGGAAAACCAATAAGCAGAGTACCTCATGGAAAGATGTGGAGAAGAAAGGAAGACTACAAAGATTCATAGGAAACACAAATTCCAAGCATCAATAAAGTTTCCAAAGATAATGTTCAACATAGTAGTGTTATAGATAAGCATGGCATCTATTCTGATGGAGAGAAAGATGAAGATGTAAAACTCATCGATGAAGAGATAAATTATGAAATTCTCTTCTGAGGTCTCTCACGACCTAAAAAGAGAAACCCTGAAACTAGTATCAGAAGGAATCATATATTCAAGGGGAGTAAGACATCAGAAAATTACAATTGGGAATTGAAAGTATTTAATATCACTTGCTAAGAATAAAAGGATGTCTTCACAAAAAACAAGAAGTGCAGTAGAAGTGACAAAATTTGGTCCAAAAAACATCCATGTGACAAGTGAAGTACAAAAGCACAAGTTAAAGCTAAAGTGTAAATAAAAGTATAACCATGATGAAAAGTAATGAAAAGAGAATGATCTCAGTAACATTGGAAGAAGAGTTTAGTATGAATGAAGCTAGTGCATATCATTTTGATCTTTGCTAAAAAAAGGGGAGCAAAAACATAAAGTAAAGAAGTTGCTTGTATGGCATTGGAGACTCCCTAAAGAAGAACAAGTTATATGTTGCATCTTTAAAGAGAAATCTATGGAAGAAAACTAAGGGTTGAATGAAAGAACTCAAAGACAAACCAATGAGTATAAACTCTGTCACAAAGAGAAGAAAATGTTGGCAATAGGAGGAGCACTGTGATAGGGGGAGTCTATGAACTTATCATCCACGTTCTTATTTAAAGACTAGCTACAAGAAGGTAAAGAAGGATGCTAACTAAATTATCATTCATAATGGTTAACACCACGTCCAAGTTAACAAGAGGAAGAGAAGAAAAATAGGTAAGAAGAAGTATATTGGCAGAAGCAATTGGAGAAAGATTGAAAATTCTATGTCAAGATGGTTGCAGCAAAGGGCATAATAGGTTATCCTTTGTCATTGTTGTCAAAAGGGGAGAATGTTTAGATGCTACCATCAATGCCAAAGGGGCAGAATGTTGAATGTGGTTGTCATTGATGTCAAAGGAGTTCATAAATGACAAAGGAATAACCAAGGACATGATGGCAAGGCAAACTTACTGAAAGACAAAGGAATAACAAAGAGAGTGATGACATGGCCTGTATGATGATGTGGTAGATATGATGAGATGGCATGGCATGTATGATGATGTGGCATGAAGTTGAAAATACATCTAATGGTATTCTGGTGCTATCAGGAAGTCATTGTTGCATTCTTACAACATTCTGACAAATATGGCAATTTGGTGAAAATCAGGAAATTGACTAAGTATGGAAAAATTAGTCAAAATTGCCTTAGTAAAATGTCCTCCATAATTTATGGTTTGACTAAAATGCCCGCACCATGATACCATACTATAGCTTGTTGAAGTGGCTATCTAGTCATGGTCTCAGTTTTCCTTAATCACTTCTGAGGAGAAAATTATAGGTCTGACAAAACAGGGTTTTGCACCAGAGAAAGTAAAATTACCTAAGTGGTCTTAGGAAAATGCCTGCCATAAATGATAGGTTAAAGAAAATGCCCGCAGCATATGGTCAGGCTGTAGTCTGTTGATTTGTCTACCTGACTGTTGAGATATTGTAACTTCTAAGAATATTATATTTGTACTTTATTATTCCGGAGATGTTTCATTCCTCCATGAAGACCCTATTGTAAATCTGTAGATGTTTATTCCTCCGAGAGAATGTGGTAACTTGGGTTATTAGAATTCCCTAGTGGGGTCATCCTAGAGTTAGTTTTATGGGGTGTTTAAGTCCCCAGTCAGCATTATGTTGAGTGGTTAAGTTGGGGCCGACCTAGTTAGTGTAAAAGTCAAGTCGGAGTAGTGTATAAATAGAGGAGGTGTGTTCCTCATTTAACACACATTCACTCACTTGTGATTGGCGCATAGGTGAGAGAGAGATCTGCTATGGAGGAGAAGGAGATCATGTTTGGGGATTACATCTTTGTATTTTATGGTCATCTATATTGAGGAATCTTTGCTGGGTTTTCTACCCCATGAGGGTTTCCCAAGATAAATCTATGTCTCGTGTGTTTATGTTGTGCTTGTTGTTTTTTCAGTGATCCTGTATAAGCTATTGTTGTGAAATGGAATTTAATACAGATATTTTCTATCTTATCATATTAAATCTTAACATGGTATCAGAGCTAGCCTGAAGGAAGACAATGTATGGCACTTACGACACTTGTCTCACTTGCGACAATTTGCAGGTTAGGGTTTTGTATAGCACAACCTTGTCATCGTGGCACTTTCGATATAAATCCATTTTGGAGAATGTTCCGGATTTGAAACTTCTACAAGACGAAGACAACATCTCCCTCTACCTTGAGTCCAAATCTCAGTCTTAGATTCATTGTACTTTGTGATTTATGATCCGTACAAGTTAGGGTTTCTGCCTCTTCCAGAATGTAGTCCTAAATAGGTGACCTAGGGAAAAAGGTAATATCTTGGGCTAGGAAGCTCCAAATGAAATTTAGTAAAAAGTTTTAGGTAGGGCATGGACTGTAGTTTCACAGGTCTGAGTTTCAGAGGACTAAGTTGAAACAGTGACACATGGCACGCCATACAAGTTCGCTATGTTGTTTCATCCCATAAACAGGTCATGTTGCGACACTTGGCATAACTCTCTCTTAGAGAATCCATTAAATATCAGAACTATGGGGTTGGAAATATGACAGGTCAGGCTACCACAAGACGAAGTTTCAGACCCCGTTGATCCGAAATTGCAGAGATACACCAGAAACAATACAACACATCTGAATTGGCTCAACAGAGGAAATCTAAGAAGAGGAGGAAGAAGCTCTCACTTAGGGTTTTCAGTTTTTAGTCTGCAAGGACCTGATACAATGTTGGAGACACCTGATACAAAATTGGAAGCTTTGATAATGGATTTGGAATCCATTCATCTTAGATATTAATCCTCCATCAAAATGTCGTGGGAGGAAGGAGATTGAAGATTAGGGTTTCCAAGTAAGAAGAAACCCTAGCAAAGTTGGGAGACTCATAGGGAAACGATGAAGAAGGTTTAAATGGCACTAATATTCTATCATCCTAGCACCATGAACATACATAATATGTTTATGAGTAATCTACCTTGGATGGTTAGGGTTTTACCCTTATAGAGAAGACTACTCGACAGGTATGACTTGAGAAGACACATGTATGTTTTGAAATCTGTTTCATGATTAAGTTCATAATATGTTTGTCTTCATATTATTGAGGTTAGTACAATCATGATTAGTTTTAGATTGTATGATCACCTTAGTAAAAGTATGAATGCATGTGAATGATAGAAGATATTCATTGATTAGGGTTATGACACTTATGATTGTACTAATGCACTTTTGGTGTTGTATGAGGATGATGTTGTCTGCTAACATGAAAGGTACATCAAGAAAGACAAATCGAGTTCTATGACCATGATGACATGAAGACAAAGACTCATCCATATTATTTGATCACATAGAATATCTACTTACGAGGTATGTATGACTTTGTTCTACTATGCTTAACTTATGAGATATGCAGGTTCTAGCACAAGGTCTCTAAATCATTGAAGAGAACAAAGAAGATATTGTTTGGGTATAATAATCCAGGTATGTTTTCCTATATCAAGTTAGAATCCTACTTTGTGTTAGGATCTCAGGTAAGTATACATGTGTATGAAATGATCATGACCATACATAATGTTTTGATAGTATTGAGATTATACTAATGAATGTATGATTATGTATGAGATAATGAGGATGACACTAGTGCACACTTAAGCATGCATAGTGGTACATAATGAATAGAAGTTCAAAGACATATAGAGATCAAGCGGGAGGCAACCACACAAACATAAAAGATATATATTTGAGTTGTTATTTGAATCTTTGGAATAGTAAATGATATTCCTTGTAATAGCTGTATGCATATTTGTATTCCTAGAATATATCATGCGTAGTGTGAG
The DNA here is from genome assembly GCA_027924585.1 of Larix kaempferi. Taxonomy (NCBI): domain Eukaryota; kingdom Viridiplantae; phylum Streptophyta; class Pinopsida; order Pinales; family Pinaceae; genus Larix; species Larix kaempferi. The sequence continues at coordinate 41,729,307 of BSBM01000338.1, forward strand.
CATTCATATAGCATTGAACAGCATGTACTACTAATATGCATATGATGGGTAAGTTGGACAAACATTCCATTGTTGTTTATCTAGAATGAAACCTCTTTGCTGACATGCTGAGAGTGGTGCACGCTCTTGACAGTATGTTCTGGTAGAGATGGAAGGCATCTAGATAGCCATTATATGCATACAGGATATGGAAAAGTGTTATGCCAAAATATTGGTCAAGATAGTTGCATGACTATGTGAATCATATCAGTATGCATAGTAGGTTATCATGTCAACATAATTTGATGATTATGAAGTATTACTGATCATGTGATTAACTTTGATTTGTAGAAAAGATCATATGCTATGATCTACAAAAGATGAACACCTATTCCAAAGAACGAGTGATGAATGTTCAACAAGAAGACTTACAAATCAAACACACTATAGAAGGCTTGTGGCTAGAAGAGTCTCTTAGAAACAAGAAGAGGATCATGATGAGATGTTTGCTCCAAGTGGCTAGATAAGACCATTCTGTTAATGGTGTAATTGAAGAAGAAGTATGAATCAAGAAAACTCCCAGGATTCAATTGAAGAAAGCTCTGTACAGGAACCCAGGATCGATAGTCATTTGATGAGCTTAATGATCACCATGGGTGATGCAGATTTCAACCTTTGCTACAAGGTTGAAGATGGTGTCTATATATAGATAACATTCTTCTCTTAGATGGATGCAAGAAGGAACTCACCACAGAGCTCAAACGATCTTGAGGCTCATATCAGTAGAACCATCTAAAGAGAGATGGCATAGATAGATATGTAGAAGATCACTCAATGCAGAGTGTGAATGATGTTTAGTCATAGAGGGAGAATTGATAGCTTCTTGACAAGCTTGGGTTTTACCAAAAGTAAAGCTGATCCTAACCTTTACCTTAAGGTTATGGATGATGAACCTATCATACTATTACTGTATGTGGATGATCTCTTTCTGACAAGGAATGAGAAACAGATCATGGAAAGAAAGAAGAAGCTATCTATAGAATTTGAGATGAAAGATCTCAGATTGATGCATTACTTCCTAAGTCTGGAAGTATAGCAAGGCCCAGAAGGAATCTTTCTCAACCAGGGAAAGTATTTGATATGTTGGAATGCAAAGCCATGGTCACTCCCATGGATTCCAACTTGAAGTTGTTGGATGATGACTCATCAGAGTTAGTGGATGTGACTTTGTACAGAAAAATTATTGGGTCATTGATGTATCTGACGAATACCAGGCCAGCTATATGCTTTGTTGTGAACACCTTGAGTCAGTATCTAGTGGAACCTAGGTGTGTTCACCTGATAGCTACAAAGCATGTGATGAGGTACCTAAAGGGTACGATAGACTTTGGTCTATGTTATCTTGGAGATCATGACCTCAGATTGTATGGCTACACAGATGTTGATTGGACATGAAGTGTATCAGACAGGAAGAGCACATTAGGTGGATGTTATTGTCTAGGATCTGCCATGATCTCGTGGTTTAGCAAGAAGCAGTCTAGTGTGGCTCTCAGCACAGCTGAAGCAGAATATATAGCTGCTTGCTCTTCTAGTTGTGAAGTGATATGGATTCGGAAGTTGTTATCAAGATTATTTGACTTAGAGATAAACTCCATTGTGATCCTGTGTGACAACCAGAGTTATATCAAGATAAAAGAAGAATCCAGTGTTCCATGATAAGTCAAAGCACATAGAGATCCGATATTTATATATACGGGATATGATGCAAAAATGAGCTATAAAGCTTGAGTATGTGGGCACTGACGAACAAGTTGCTGATGTATTGACCAAACCTCTATCTCGAGTAAAGTTTGAGTATTTCCGAGACAAGCTTGGTGTAGTTCAGAAGAACCCTCCTCGAAAAGGGGAGTGATATGGTCAATGACGATATTTAGATACTGGTATCGATCTAGATACCTGTATCGATGATGAGATTACCTATATTGACGGTAAGGCCGATAATGAGGATACCTGTATTGATATGGATACTTGTATCGATGATGAGGATACTGTGTTGATGATGAGGATATTGTATCGATGATGAGGATACTTGTATCGATGATGTGGATAATTGTATCGATGATGAGGACACTTGTGTCGATGATGAGGACACTTGTGTCGATGATGAGGTTATCTGTTCCAACGATGAGGTCAATGATGAGGTTATCGATTCCGACATTGAGGTCGATATATGGTCCTTAGACTTTGTCCTAGTGGACGAGAGGGATTGTATCATCCCTGGACTTCGGTCCTTGAATTGATCCGTAGACATATGTCTCCGAGAAGTGGTCCCTAGTGGACGAGCAGGATTGTATCATCCCTGAACTTTGGTCCCTGCATTGATCCGTAGACATATGTCTCTGAAAAGTGGTCCTTAGACTTTGTCTAAGTAGATGTGATAGGACTGCATCGTCCCAGAACAATTGGTTCAAAATGTACGTAATAGGACTACATCGTCCCTAAACAGTTTGTTCAAAATGTACGTGATAGGACTGCATCGTCCCTGAACAGTTAGTTCAAAATGTACATGATAGGATTTCATCGTCCCTGAACAATTAGTTCAAAATTTACGTGATAGGACTGCATCGTCCCCGAATAGTTAGTTCAAAATGTAAGTGATAGGATTGCATCATCCCTGAACAGTTAGTTCAAAATGTACGTGACAGGACTGCATCGTCCATAGACATGAGAGGTGTCTTAAATGGATTAGGATTTATCATCCTGTAAGTAGATCGGGACTGCATCGTCCATAGACATGAGAGGTGTATTAAATTGGATTAGGATTGATCATCCTTAGACAGTGATCCCGTAATTCCGAAAGGAAGGATAGTCTTAAATGTTGATCCATGGATTGTGGTGGGATTGATCATCCCTGGATAGTGATCCCGTAATTCTGAAAGGAAGGATAGTCTTAAATATTGATCCTTAGACTAGCATCCCGTAATTCCTAAAGGAAGGATTGTCTAAAATGTGAGTAGTGGACAAGGATCCTGTAATTCCAAAAGGAAGGATCGTCCAAGTGTGGTAGCTCCGTAAAGACTGGGTCCCGTAATTCCGAAAGGAAGGATTGTCTGAGCACCACCAATGTTGATGGAATAGAGTCTCGTAATTTCGAAAGGAAGGACTGTCCATGATCCCATAATTCCAAAAGGAAGGATCACCAGAGTTGATGGACTAGAGTCCCGTAATTCCAAAGGAAGGACTGACTGTCCATGATTCCGTAATTCCGAAAGGAAGGATCACCAGAGTTGATGGACTAGAGTCCCATAATTCTGAAAGAAAGGACTGTTCATGATCCCGTAATTCCGAAAGGAAGGATCATGTGTATTGCAGAGTATGTTGTCGATCGAAATGATCCAGATGATGATACTGTTGATTGAGATGATCCAGATGATGATGTTGATCGAGATGATCCAAATGATGATACTGTTGATCGAGATGATCCAGATGATGTTGTTGATCGAGATGATCCAGATGATGATGTTGATCGAGATGATCTAGATGATGATACTGTTGATCGAGATGATCCAGATGATGATGTTGATCGATATTATCCAGATGATGTTGTTGATCGAGAGATCCAGATGATGCTGTTGATCAAGAGATCCAGATGATGTTGTTGATCAAGAGATCTAGATGATGATGTTGATCGGGAGATCCAAATATTGATGATGTTGATTGAGAGTATCCAGATGTTGATGTTGTTGATTGAGATGTTGATGATGTTGATCGGGAGATCCATATGTTGATGCTGTTGATCGAGAGGATCCAGATGTTGATGTTGTTGATCGGGATGATCCAGATGTTGATGATGTTGATCGAGAGATCCAGATGATGATGTTACTGTAGCTGTTCGAGTGCTACAAAAGATGAAGACTCAGTACTGAAGATGTTGATGTTCCAATATTGAAGATCTTGAAGATGTTCCAGTAACTATTTGAGTTACTGATGATGTATGAAGAAAGATTCCAATGATTTATAGATGTATCATGTATCATGTAGTTGATGACTCCTTGCTCCTGCAGATGTTGTTATAATATACTTCTCATTAAGGGGGAGTGTTGATATATTGTAACTTCTAAGAATATTACATTTGTACTTCATTATTCTGGAGATGTTTCATTCCTCCATGAAGACCCTATTGTATATCCGGAGATGTTTGTTCCTCCGAGAGAATGTGGTAACTTGGGTTATTAGAATTCCCTAGTGGGGTCGGCCCAGAGTTAGTTTTATGGGGTGTTTAAGTCCCCAGTCAGCATTATGTTGAGTGGTTAAGTTGGGGCCGACCTGGTTAGTGTAAAAGTCAAGTCAGAGTAGTGTATGTCACGAACCCAAATTTCTTGTCTAATAAATTTGGGGAATTTTCAAAAAATTTCATAATGAACCTTTAACGATAAAATATAAGATACCCTATTTCCTTGTAAACATAACATCATTTGTATATCTTTCAACAATATGGAACATGTCTAACTAATTGTATTTATACAACTTCTCTGAATACTTATAAATAAAAGAATAATCTACACACTGTATATAATGACTATGTGAAACAATTAACATTTTAGCGGTAACTAAGTACATATTTGGAATACCAAATTCATTTCATGATCAATAAGAAAATTTACTTCAATTTATACCTTACCAATCTTTTACTCCTATTTTAATGTAACTACAAGCCTTCATTTGTTTAATTAAACAGATAAGACTTCATAAGAAAGGTACTCAAGAGTTAACAAGGGATCTAAATTTCTAAATACATAAATTCCCATAAGGAAAGAGGCATCATGGTTAAAAATAAATGCATGAGGTACTCTTATGCAACTACCCAATTTGAATTACATTGACACATAAGCAAGAAGATATTACTTAAAAATTTCACCATAAAAGTCAATAGGACGTAATGCAAAATAGACACAAAACAAGAAACACATAAGAGACACATTGTGAGTACACCATCTTACCGTGGTTCACCCATATCTTGGGCTACGTCCACAAAACGGTTCTATCTCATATTATTCATCGAAAAATAAAGATTTACATCCTACGATTTAGTTGTCGCACTACTTACTCTTTTATTCCCATACCCTCTTTCTCTTTGAGGACAGTTAAAAATACTTGTTGATTGAGAAAAAGTTCCTCCTTCCTTAAAGGAGGTCATAAACCCTGATATTTAAAGGGGAAAAGACATCCTCCCTATCACTAACATTCCTTTCCACTTTTAAAAGGGGAATTCCCATTTTGAGGCAAGAGGTTTTGTATTATTATTTTAACATATATAAATAGTCCTCTTACCAAAACGATTTGCAAAAAAATGACATTCTTTTAACTTATAACTAAATTTCCTACCATACTTTTAGAGCTACTTCTTCCATTATTTAATTATATACACAAGTATATATATATGTATAAAAAGGGGATGAATACCCCAATCTTAATGCACCACTCCTGCATACTATATATTATAGTTATGATAACCTATAGGGTTCAGAGTCCCAAATATTTTTCCAACCATGAGCATATCAACCTATAATTTATAATACTTGGAATTAAATTTCCACATCCAACCATGAGCATATAAACTTATAATTTATATTATTTGGAATTAATTTTCCACATCCAACCATGAGCATATAAACTTATGGTTTATATTATTTGGAATTAATTTTCGACATGGGTTAGTTTCCCCAAATCTTTACGTATTGATAATAACATAATTAATAATTACTATATAATGTAATGATTATATATATATATATAGGAATCGAAAATAAAAGAGTTCACAAGAGTCAAACGATTAAGTCCTGATATAGCAGGGTTAAGATAAGACCTACAGCGTTTGACATATAAATAATATCAGGGATAGGATATAACCTACAGGGTCTAGAAGACACATGAAAAAGTAGTACATCTAAACAGAGATCGTTGCTTCTGCAGCTCTCTTATACTTGGGTTAAATACGACATCTTGGCTTGCTCCCTTCTCAGGAATCTTACAAACATAATTACGATTTTTGCTGTGTTTTCTGATAAGAAAACGTTGAACACAATATAAAATAAACGTTGTGAAATCGTCTATACAAGTTTCTATGTAATATGGTATAAATATATATGTATATTATGCTCACCGTGACGAAAACGTCCTTAAGAAGAACTCTGTCCATGTTACTTTACTAAGTGCATGGAAATGTTTATCTCAGAAATTGTGTGTAAAGAGGCAGAGATAATACAACCTATAACAGTTATGTGACAGGGTTTTAAACGCAAAACAAAGTAACAAAAGAGGCCCGAGATCTCTATTCTCTGAGCTAAATGAAAACACTTATGCCCGCCACAGTCAAAAGCTCCAATTACTAGTCGATTTCAGGGTAGAATAAAAGCGTCTTTCCAGTATAGAGGACAGCTTATGAAAGAAGATCGCCTCTAAAGAAAAATTAGAGTGCTCTCTCTAAAGTTATGAGTAATGTAAGCAATCGTGTTTTTTTTTGTTTTTTTAAAGTCGTGAGAAAATCAGGAGAAGAGGAATGGAGACTACTCCACTGTGCAGGAAACTCATGGAAATCGCATTTCTACACCATGCTCTTGAATAGGTCAAAACAAATAGGGGTCTTTCTACTGTACAACTAAACTCAGTTACATCATAATCTTCACAATGCTGGAACAGATCGAAATTTATCAAACCGAGTGCACTATATTATACAAGCAAAGACTTACTGCATACCATTCTCTATGATGCTGGAACGTATCAAAATCAACAGGGATCACTTACTTTTCACAATCGATTGATTATCAACCTGCTTCCGTCGTCGAGCATACACAAGCGAGAACTGCTCTTCTCCCACAGAAACCTGCAGTTGAGTCCCACCAGACAATACAACCATCCTCGACGGATCTTATGGCTCCTCCCCGAACACCGAGATAACAGAGTTAAGGGTCACACCCTTCTTCCTAAAATAACCAATTTGGGAACCGAGATGGAAAGCTACGGCCTTTTTAAAAATGCACTCTCTCTATATTTTTCTTTTCTTGGGTAGCAGATAAGTGACAGTTAGTAATGTTTTTATAAGTGAAGCAACCAGGGTGAGAGAGATAAGTGCGTTGGAGGGCTCTCTTTTTTAAATGCAGAAGTCCACTACTTTCCACCGAGATCTCCCACATCATAACCTTAATGCTCCGTGGCAAACTTTGCAGTACTCCGTAACTGTTATGGGGACAACTCCTCCAAAAGCTCGCTCTTGGCGCAACTGCCTTATTTTCCACCGAAAAACCTTTAAGTTTGATTTCCATCTCTCACCTGGAGATCGTGATTCTCATACCCTCCGTGCCAATTATTTAAGTGGTTGTCGAAATAGTAATGACAACTGCAGATGTTATGGCCCCACTCCTTCCATTCGTCGTTGTTGCCTCCCACGTGGACATGAATACCCAAAAATATCTCTACTGTTAGGTGAGTGGCCTTTTTAACCCCCTCGAACTGAAATGATGCTCTTTCTCTTTTTAAATGGAAGAAAGTACAAATATGTATATATATATTGTAATATACTTTCCTTTAGTTTGATAAATTCCTTTTTCCCTAGAAGCATGATAATATATATATATATTTAGTATCTTTGTTTAATATTCTTACGATAGTCTCTCCAAAAACAAAACTTATATTAACACAAATCCATATATATTTTACCTATACTATTTCAATATATATGTATTTATACTTCGAATATAACACTATGTGTTAAAATGGCAATAGTTTCCCTTTTAGCTAAAACACATGTGTAGTTTTAGGATAATCATATATTACAAAAATATATATATATATATATATATATATATATTTATAATTAGCATGCCACACATCCTTAATTATTCTTTGAGTTAATGGTTAAACTCATAGTCACTTAAATCGAATCTAACATTATATTAAATAGTAAGTAAAATTTCTTCCAAAGAATGTAAGGGCTAATTTAGTATTCTGTCAGATTTATTTATTAACCATTCAATATATATATATATATATATATATATATATATATATATTCTCATATATATATATATAATATTTCTACTATATATTATTTAGGTAAGTAAAAGGTATATTTATTTATATACTCTACTTCTTTCTACTTTCTTTTTAATTGATTAATCTTTTTTTCTTAAGATAGTCTTTAACTATAAAATTCATATTAACATCTATATATAAATTTTATCTTTGTGCCTTAATCAAAATAGGATTAGAATAATCTAAGCCCTAATATCTTAGCTAGATACTCAAGATGAATAATAATCTATGACGAACTTATATCCCCACCCTTCGTAATCTAGGACGAACTTTTCTCTTTGAGGTTTCCACGATAAAATCCTGTGTCCTGACTTGTTTGATTCTTTGTGTGTCTTGTACTAATTTTTCTAATAAAAGGAAAAAGAAGGCAATACTGATTTACCCCCCTCTTAGTATTGTTGGATAATCCAACAAGTCTTCCTAACACAACATTTGCATTTTTGGGGCCTAACTCACAAGCCTCCATTGGAAACACTTTGTAGAAGTTTCATTAATGCTCTCTTGAAACCCATAATAAACATATCACAACCTACAAACTATGCTCTGTTGTATGTTGAAGTAGACTTAGCAATACAATCGAATGTGTGTTGAAGTGGGCTTAATCGTTGATAGTCTACATGAAGATATCTTAAATAAACTAGAGGCAAGGGAACTTGCTACAACAAATCAATAATTAATATTCTATATAATGAAGAGACACCTTCTTAATGAAAGGTCACATCCTTTAAAAAAAGGGGGTATTTATATGAGCCCTCATTCTCAGTTGTAATCATATAATTTCTCTTATCAATTATACAGTTTATTATTTATTTTTTCATTTATGGAGTATTTGTCCTATCTACATTATTAAATTTAATTAATATAAATAAAATAAAAATAGGGACTGAAAGAGCAATGAGGAAGATCAATGTATGGGGAAGTTTGCCCTTTTAAGTAGTGGGTGGGGTGAACTTGGTGGATGGTTAGTAATATATTAAATCAAATACTTGAAGGGAAGGTTTATAACTTATTAAATCAAATAGATTAGTGAAGTTGTTTGTGATAAAATTTAAGTTTTATGTTTTTATTCAAGATTTAAATTTAAAGTGTAGAGTAGATATATGTTTATTATTATCTATATTTTATTTATGATTGTGTTCCTAAAGAAGAAGGAGATTTTATCTTGGAGTGTATATTTTCACAATGACCATAAATCTTGTTATATCTTCATGAATTCTCACTATAATAAGTTTTTGAAATCGACGTTTCTGGTGGACACTCCACCCATCTTCAGGGAATCACATAGGAAGTTGTTTTAGATTGAAAAGACCAAGGCTAAATATATAGGATTAAAGGAAGAGGGCCGTTGGAGATTAATAATTAATAAATTGAAATGTATGCGTGAAATATTAAGAGAATAATAAAATAACATAAATTTCTTATTTAATTTTAGGCAGAGGGGTATAAATTCTTTAAAATAAGAAGAAGAAGGGTAAGAAAATTATAAAAATGAGGGTGAAAAAGGTCAAAAATAAATAAATAAATATAAATATAAATGAAATGAAATGAAAATTTTATTAGGAAAAAAGGTAAGGGCTTCAACAAAAAAACCTCAAATTAGGGTTCTGAGCAGAGTGACCAAATAATTAGAAATAAAAGAAATAGGGTTAAGTTTCAAAGAAACTCTATGGATAACCACATAAATCAAAGATAGTTTTAAATTAAAAAGGTGGAAACCCCGAATTAAGCATAGTAAAAGAGAAAATGAGTCAAGAACTTGTGGCTACGTGATGAATTAAAGGCTTCCCGGAATGACCTAATTTGTAACTGTCTTCCTGATTAAAATTTTTAGGATGTTTCTCTATCTCAAGGGCTTCTCTTATGAGGCGAGAACTGTAGTGAGATGGGGGTGCTATAATTTTGATTAACAGAAACCATTCCAAGATGTTATATATAGGTATATTTGACTATTATTGTCATTATTCACACACATGCACACAAGCAACATAAAGGAGGGAGGGAATATCGACCAAGCAAGCACATTAGTGCCACAAACAATCAACCATTGTGTTAGTACTAGTAGGGGAGCACTACCTATATGGATGCAACATATGATTCATGGAATATTGGAGCCTCTATGTTGTCATAGATCAAGCCTCACAACAAGAGTGGGATAGTGGGGAAGGAGATTTTATAGTCATAGATATTTTGATGACTTCAGGAACTCTTCAAATCTAAAAGGTGGCTTTGGGGTGCAAGTGTCCAACTTGACATGACAACATCTTCTTTAACAGTGGAACTAACATTGCTTAGATGTGCATGTATACTTTGTGGGTTCATTACTTATGATTGTTGTGTTTGTCATGTCATTGCGTTGAAGAGGCACATTCTACATCCCAGTAGGGGGATATGTGTAAATTCTTTCATGCTCATACTATAGCTAACACATGTCCTTTATAAAAAATAATAAAATATTATAAAAAATAATGTATGTATTCTTAAATTATATTTAAAATATTAAGAACAACATATATATAAAACTACACAAATGAGATAAATTAAAACCATAAACATTTCATTACACACTTCCTCAACATTTCCAATTTAAAAAAGGGTTTGCACCTCTGAGATATTTGATCCCTTTCGATATTTGACAAATCCCCTTTTAAGATGGATCTATGCTAGTTTTAAACACAATTTTACTAAGCCATATTGGCATATCCCTTGTTAAGGAACCAATTCCACGTTAATATGACATATACATGCCAAATAATAAAATAATCACCCTCCCCACCGTGCCCCCCCCCCTCGCTTGCATGTGTGTGTGTGTGTGTGTGTGTGTGTGTGTGTGTGTGAGAGAGAGAGAGAGAGAGAGAGAGAGAGAGAGAGAGAGAATTGTTATTTGAAGATGTGTTAAATTAAGTATTGTTTTTAAGGAAATATTTATCCTTGTGCTTGAAGGTTCTTTAAAGTGGAGTTTGAATCTATTGCGGATAGGGAACACATCCTTCATTCTAAAATTTGGATTACGGGACATCCATGCTTATACATGAAACACTGCTCTCCTTTCTCAACCCCTCTTCAAATATGTTACCTTCAGTGTCAATTTGAGTTAGTATTCCCAACACAACATTTGCATTTTTTGGACCTAACTCACAAGCCTCCATTGTAAACACTCAGTAGAAGTTTCATTTATGCTCTTTTGAAACCCATAATAAACATATCACAACCTACAAACTATGCTAGGTTGTATGTTGAAGTAGACTTAGAAATACACTCGAATGTGTGTTGAAGTGAGCGTAATCGTTGATAGTATACATGAAGATATCTTAAATAAAGTAGAGGCAAGGGTATTGTAATAAACAAAATATATATATAATATAAATAAATACTAACAACAAATCAATAATTAATATTCTATATAATGAAGAGACGCCTTCCTAATGAAAGGTCACACCTCTTTAACAAAAGGGGGTATTTATATACCCTTCATTCTCAGTTGTAATCATATCATTTCTCTTATAAATTATACAGTTTATTATTTATTTTTCCATTTATGGAGTATTTGTCATATCTACATTGGAATTTTCTTGTGTGAGCGAACTTGGTTCATCTCATTTGGTATCAGAGCATCGTTTTTCTGATCCTTGACGTTTGGCCACAATCCCTTCTTAGAGTTTCTCTAATCTGTAAAGTCTTTGATCACAATAGGCCCTTGGCCATTTTCTGCTCGAAGTTCCAGTTCCAGTGAAAAGACAACTCATATATATATATATATATATATATATATTACATTAGAAGAAATCCAAGGTCAAAGAAGTTCTACTCCTAAAATTATTATAAAAATAACATTTAAGGTTTAGTTTAAGAAATATTTAATTTTTGAACAAAGATTACAACAAACGAGGAGGAATTTTAAAGGTCAAAATACCGAAGGATATTTTTTTAAAGGAAAAGGAAAGAGAAAAAGTTAAGTTACTTTTTAAAGTAAAATAATAAAAAGGAAGTATTTATTAATGAAGTGCTAAGGAAGTATTTATTAATAAAGTGCTAAGGGGTATTATAAATAATACTTAAGTTCATCCTCAAGTAAAAAGGGATTATTTTATAAATTATATCTTAAGTCTTATTTAAACAAAATTTATTTGCATTAATTCAAGAGTACTTATTAAAAAGAAGTAAAAAGAGATCTAAAAATGGACCTTGTTAAAAACAAGGAAGAAAGGTTTTCTTATAATGGTTTTCCAAAATCATGTTTCAGAGGAGTATTAACATTGAAGGGATGTATTCAAGACAAGGAGGTTAACATCTGTATTTCTATGGGAAATAAGGAACATTACATCAACATTAACTTTGCAAATCAACTAGTTATTTCATAGCTAAATATAATTGAAAATAAAATCACTTTTGGCAATGAATATGAGATAAAAAAATTACAACTAACAATTGATGATTATAAATTCACAACTCAGTTTAATGTTACCACTATGTTTGATAAGGATGTTGACATCATTTAGGATCTCTATGGACATACACCTTAGGATCTTTCATCTTAAATGTGAAGAATTTTTTTTTTGACATTTTCTTATAAGAAGAAGAAAATCACATTTTGGGATGTTACAATGAAGCTAGATTCAAATGCTCTATCATCAGAAGACTTGAAGGAAGTAGTGGAAGTGATCCTTCAAGATAGTCAGAATTCAATGCAAAAGTTGCAGGATCAACAGAAAGAATGTGACAAGGTCATCACTTAAAGAGATGAAGAAATTTATTGCCTAAGAAATCATAACCAGAAACTACTTGCAAAAATCATGAAGCCCAAAGAGAAGAAGCAGAGTTTTCAAAAGTCAGAACAAGAGAATCAAGATCTTGTGAAGGAATTCAGTAAGAAGTTATTAGAAAATATCAATAAGCTTCTAGTTTAAAGGACTTTAATCAGAGATTGCTTGAGAAAATCAAAAGATTAAAAGAGGAGCAATCAGAGAACCTCAACCTTAAAACAAAGTTGAAAAGCCAGAGAACAATGAAGAAATTTTACGACTACAACAACATAATCAAATATTACTTATGCAAATTAAGAAGCTAAAGAATGATAAGAATTCGTTACAAGAAAGGGTAGAGCAACTTATCAACTAAAAATCTAAGGTTGAAAAAGAAACAATGATTGAAACTGTTGAGATAGTGACATCATCAAAGGGAAAAATCCAAACCTCATAAAAAGGAATCAATACAAATCCAAGCCATGTTCAAATTTAGGAAAATGCTTATAATGAAAAGGTATCAACCAATAAATTGCTAGAAGCACCAAAGGTTGAAGTTTCTACAAACACCCCACAAGCGACTCGAACACCTTATTGTCATACAAATTATAAGAGTTGTTATGGCCGACAACAAAATCAAGAGGAAAATAAATAGTAATCTTCTTACATACAAACCAACTACAACATTGAGAAAGAACGAAGACAAAATTGACAACTTGTATGGATGCCTAAAATGAGAAGTTCTATCCTAACATTCAATCATCAAACAATCCGAATGAAAATTAACTTGGGTGGGACCACTTCACAAATGATGCAACATTTTTACTCAATGTTTAAAAGAACATATCGTCTCGTTTCATCACGTATTGCAGCTACCAACATAGAAGATCATGAGAAGTCATTACGAGCAAGAACAATGGATAAAGCCTTCCATAATTATGCTTTGAGGACAAAACATTCTAAAGGGGAGGCAATGTAATAAACAAAATATATATAATATAAATAAAAACTAACAACAAATCAATCATTAATATTCTATATAATGAAGAGACACCTTCCTAATGAAAATTCACATCTCTTTAACAAAAGGGAACCCATTCTTGGATATTTATTTGAGCCCTCATTCTCAATTGTAATCATATCATTTCTCTTATCAATTATATAGTTTATTATTTATTTTTCCATTTACAAAGTATTTGTTCTATCTACATTGTAAGTTTCTTGTGTGAGCGAAATTGGTTCGGCTTAGGAACAAAATTGGACTATGTGCAAGTAGCCTTTAGATGTAGATCGTGCACCTTTGATTATGGGCACTTGGTAGTTTCCTATAAAAAATGTAACATTAATCTTGACAAAGCTGCCAATAAACCTTATAAAGGGAAGAAACAAAAGCAATATCGTTAAACCACGTGGTGTCAAGGTGTTAATAAAAACCATTATTTGATAGAAGTGGCAGATGTGATGGAATCCAAAGATGAAAATAAAGGATTTATGGAGGAAAATGTTAGCACCCAAAGTAAAATATGTCAATCTCTTTGCTTAGTACCCCTCATGGTAGAATAACAAGAGGAATCAATTGACATAGAGAATAAAGCGGGGAAAGGACATCAATACTAAAGATGTCATTGATCAAAGAGACTTTCTAATTTCAAAGGATAAACTTGAAAGGAAAACAATGTTCCCCTCAGGAATGAGGGGATGTGCCCCTTTAGAAGTGATCGACAATAAGTCAAAAAAAGCAGTTGTTTGATAATAGCAATAAGGATTATTTTAACAATCGCTTGACAAAGAGAAATCAAGGGAATTCATATCGAGCAAGATATAATAAGATTATGTGTACCCACACTTAGTTTCATCTTATTGTTTATGTATACCCACACATAGTTGGGATGATTATATACACACACACACACTACAAAGAAAAGAGCCTGTAGTGGAGGTCATAGCGGATGTTTTTAGTGTTACAAGATTGGAAAAAAATGTCAAAAAAACCTCCGCTATGACCTCCCCCATTGGTAGCAGATTTTTTTACGGAGGTTATAACAGATACAATTTATAACTAAAAAATACTTGGCAGCCAGAGGTTTTAGTGGAGGTTAGTTAACCGGTGCACATAACAGAAATTAAGCGCACCAATGTGTTTTCACCTATGACGCAACGATGTTGTATACTTAGAACAGACGCACTGGTGCACTCAATTAGAATAAGCAACAGAAAGAGTCAAATTGCAACGCCACACCGGTGCTTGAGTATATTAAATACACACCGGTTCTTCTGTACAAAACAACCGCACAGGTGCAATATTTTATATCATATGCACTGTCCATTTTTTCATTATATTTATTTAAAGGTGTTGTACATTTATCCGGCCACACCGGTGCATTTCATACACAAATGCACCGGGGAATTTAATAGTAGAATGCATCAGTGCTTACATAATATCAACCTACCCCGGTGTATTTAAACACATGGAACACACCGCCAAGCGTAAAAACTAAAAACTAGTTGGCATAAGCTGTGATCGTTCTCGGTGTGCATAAGCAATCAACATTCATCGGTGCGATTCATATAATAAAATGCACCGGTGCTCAATGTTATAAATGCATCGGTGCTCAATGTTATAAATTCATCAGTGCTCGATTATGTAAAAGCACCAGTGCTCAATGTAGTAAATGCACCAGTGCTCAATTATGTAAAAGCACCAGTGCTTAATTTAGTAAATGCACCGGTGTGCACGCTTAGTATATACTCACTAGTGCGCAATGGTATTTTAAACGCACCATAGTACGATTATTTGAATAATGGCTACTGATATTTTATTAAAATATATATATTATATTTTTTATTTTTGTAATTCCATTATTTATCTTAAATTGAAATATTTGTTTATAGTAAAATACATTTCAATTTTAATTATTGAAATTGCTTATCTAGATTAATTTCTTATAACATAGATGCAAGAATCTATTGTAATATTTAATCATCATACATTTAATCACCAATTTACCACTTATGAGTGTTGTGTGGAAGTGGATAATTTATTTTTGCTCCATCTTGAATGAAAATACACATTTTTTTCTTCACATGTTACATTTTTGTTACCAATTTACCACTTACGAGTGTTGTGTGGCAGTGAATAATTTATTTTTGCTCCATCTTGAAAAAAAATTACCAATGTACTATTTCACATGTTACATTTGACAATAATATTGAAGAATGCAATAGAATAATTTTTATTTTATTTTATTATATATCAATAAGAGTGCCTTTGTCATACAAAATACGACAACATAGAGACAACAATAATCAAAATGTCAACATTCATGCAATTATTGTTACAATTATTGGTAACTCATCTTTGAAATCAGACACTATGTCCAATACATAATTATACAAAATGTCTTATTTTCACAGACAATTATTTCAAAATATACAACAAGCTACAACAAATTGCATTAACATCAAAATTAAATACGGAGCATCATTCTTTGTTGGAACTGTTATCGGTGCTCGATCCACTTGCATCAATTGGGTTATTTGGTCGAATGTTTTGTTGATTGGATTAATTGTTTTCCTCTTCTTCAGCTTCCATCTGGAAACACAAAAATAAATTATACTAAGTGTATCTACATTACCAATGGGGATAATTAAAAATAAATAAATAGTATACACTAATGTATATTGAAAAGCGACATACCATAGAAATAATCGACTCATGAATGATACACATTCTCTCAAAACCAAATCTCATGCCTTCTATCAACAAGTCTTATGTTGGCTCAACTCCATACTTTGTTTCCTGCAAGTGTTATGCCCCGTCACAAATCACAGATTTAATATACAAGTTTTTTGTTGTTTTATTAATTATAAAATGAGAGAAGTAAAACAACATAAAGACTTACAAAATCCACAATTAATTTTTGATACGCCAACATATACTCACAACCCTTGCTTAACCCGATGTCAAACAATTATTCTAATGACTCCTCTTTGTATTTTAACACCTGTTTGAAGGCATGCAAGGATTTCCAATGAAAACAAATTAAAAATATATATATATATACCAATCACAACCACTACGAAATGTTTATTTCCTACAACGAAATAAAAAATACACGTAAACTTTGCTATCAACCCCTTTTCTCCTTGTCGTCCTGTCTTATGTGTTGACTGGGTTCCATTTTCTTTTCCACAACAAAACAAAACAATTGAAAATTAATATTTAATGTCGAATTAATTAATGAAATGTATAACATAAACCTAAAAACCAATGATTTTATACATTTGAAGCACGTTGTTGTTGATATGGATCTTCCTGCAATGCAATTATGTCCATTTCCTTGCCCATCTCCTTGTATACTTTCTTGGACATCCCTACTAGCACATTTTTCATATCACCTCGTTCATCCTTTGTGATTCTCATAATCTTCCTAAAAATGTAAAATGACATTAAACTATTTCTTTGTTGATATGAAAAATAAATATTATGGAATTAAAATTATTGAATGCATGACGCTTTGTAATAGTTTTAGATACATATTCTACATAGACATGTTTAGGAATATTAGCTTTTGAATGATTCTTTTTTGTTGTTGTATGCTTTTTCTATTGCAAGCCTTACAGTCTCATTGACCATTGCTCTAGGAACGCCTTTTGTAGTTTACATATGACCTGATTCTTTACATCATTTGATTGGTTTCTATATTGTAAGTGAAAAGTACGTATGCACGTTCTTTCCACTAAATCCCTCATAGTATTATACAATTATTTACCCCTTCTATTAACTTCCAGCACCACTCCAGATGAGCTAAGGACTAATTGATCATCATTTGCATCTTCCATAATTTTTCTTTTCTTATGATGACATTGACTTCTGTTGCTGTCAATACCTGCATAAAATTCATCATATGTGAATTACTTTATTTGAAACATATTAGTGAATATTCTTAATTAAGTATATTGTTACTCAAATTTCAATAAATAATTCATATTGACTTATTTTTTATTCACCTGAGCCATTCATCTGCAACTTTTCCATCAACGTTTTACGCTCTTCTGGAGTTAGTTTGGTAATAATCTTATCGAGCTTCCTCATTTCTTGACATTGCATGTCACACTTTAACCAATACATATTAGTTAACTTTACAAATAATTCAAACAAATCAATTTAAATACAAAAATTAATTAAAAGCACTTGCATTCTTCATAATTCTCGATATGCTCCCATCATGTTGATTGAAGTTGTTGTTCATTGAACTCATAGCATGCATTTTCTATCAATAAACAACCTGTACCATTAAATACAAAAGCTATCAATATATTATAGAAACAAATTACAGATCTTCAAAATACGGAAAAAATATTAAAAAGAATAAAATTGATTTCGGTGCACTTGTATGAATTAAATGCCTCAGTGCATTAGTGACAAAACCGCACCGATGCATTAAATCGAATATGCCGCACCGTTAACAAAGAATCAAAATACTAAAATCAGCTTTTTTCGTTTTTGTAAAATAATTAAAAAATGACGCGTTATAGTAAATAGAGTGCGTTACAGTAAATTTGGCGCACCGGGAACAGAGAATTGAGACATGAAAAATGACTTGCATTTTTATAAAATAATTAAAAATGATGTGACATGGGTCAAAATTGGTGCATTTTTAATATGAACACACTGGCGCATTCCGGTAATACAAATGCACTATTTTTTATGCATGCCTTTTTTAATTAAAAAAAAACCCCAAAACTTGACAAGGCCGACATGGTTACAAATTCGACCAAGAAAGTGGACCCATGTCACCCTATGCTTTCTATATATAATCACAAGCTCAGTAAATCCAAAATACATGAAAGGTGAAATCGTAATTCTGTATAACAATAGAGGGATTTAAACCTTGATGAAGAATTTTGCAACCACATAAAACAAAAAGAAGCAAGGAGAAAATAATGGTTGCAACATTGGAGGTAAGAATTAAGTTTTTTTTTTTTTAAATCTAGTTAAACTCTAAATAAGGTTATAATATCTACAGTAATACTTACATGCTTCAAATTTCTATCATGTAGGGTTTGGTTTGATTCACCATACCTAAGAAATTTCGACCCTTAGAACACCTCTAGTTACTCCAAACTCCTTCCATGTAAGTCTTTGTTCCAGAACTCTCCTGTGAAAATTTTGGCAAAAAAGTGAGTCAATGTTTAGGTTTTTGGATTTTAAAGGCTATTTAAATTTACTTTTCGAACTTAAAATTGCCTCCTTTTTTTTTTAATTTAGGGCAAAAAGGGTTTATGCGATTTTTTAAAATTTGATTTTCGGCATTTTCGGTGCGCCTCTTGTTTAGTCGCACCGGTGCGTACATACGTAAAATGCACCATCCTTCAAATAATTAAAAAAATTGTATGACAATGCGTGTAATGTTATGCCGCATCGGTGCGTTTATATATAGTAAACGCACCAGAACAAATTATTTTGTGAAAATGCATGTAGAAATATCCGCTACCAAATGTAGTGGATGTTTTCCACCGCGGGTGCTTTTGCAGATATACTTAAATGATGCGTTTACATTTGTTATGCACCGGTGCGTCTTGTTTATGTTATCGCACCGATGCGTTTATGTATGAATAAATGCACCAGTTTATTTTATAAATTCTATGTTTTTATGTGTCCACTTAAAATTATATTTTCATACTAAATGCCCTTTTACTATTTAACCACACCAATTACAATATTTCGTAGTATATATATGTTGATTGTTGATTTGGTTCAAATGCAGGAAGAAAAGTTTGTAGTATCAAATGGCCAATTCTTCAGATTCCAGCTCATACCATCTTGTTCAAATTTTGACGAGTTCTCCAATTTCATCCTAGGTAAGTTCATGTTTTATTTATTTTTTGACTACTTATTTGAATTTATGTTTCTTATCCATGTGAATATGAATATCGATTTATTCTATATTGCATGATCACAATTCGGGTTTGAGTTCGGATGCACAAGACATTCCACCAGTTTTAAAATGTCGTAAGCTCTTATCAGGAGAAAGATACCGCATGCAGTTCGTGGATGAAAATGGGCATCCCCTTTACCCCACCAATTGTAACATGCCATCTTCAAGCCGCCATCCTGGTTCATCAACGGTAATTCATCGCGAGTTGGAACTCTTTTATGACACTCCATTAGTTTGTGGTTGTTCAAAATGTCAAGGGTTGAACGAGAAACCTCGGCGTGTCACACTCACCCATTACACCAATGATAGATTACCTAATGTCAATGGTCTAATACCCCCTACTACAGTAAAAAATCCAATAGGTAATATAGAAAAGACACACAGGAACACTTCCTTATGCTTATTTTTGAAAAATTTGGAAGTCAAAACAACTATGTCTCATCCTAAATTGATGAAAGCCTCGGCTTATGTTCATTCATCTGAAAGTTATAGTGATCCAAAGTATGATATGAATGCCACCCAACCCATATCTACTAGAAGATCCAAAAAGTTGCATGAGTTGAGAGAAAAAATGTCCAAGTACATACTGAGGTCCATCCAATTGTTCGAGGGTAGCGATGATTTCTCCCTTCTAGTGAATTTGCAAAGTAAATATCAAACTTCTTACAACTGTGTTTTATATGGCGCTTGGTTGTCCTCTCTACGTGTGCCTGATGTTGGAACCGAATTCTCCTTTTGTGGTAATCATTTATGATTACCAAGTCTAATATAGATGTTTCAAGTATTGGATTTTTTATCCTTTCACATGTACTTGTTCCTCCCAAACAGTCCGTAGCACTTGTGCCATTTTGCGGTCCTATCTATTGTCGGTTTGATTACTTGAATATTGTTAAATACAAGCGCAAAATTTCGATGTATAGTATTGGCATAAATGGTTATGTTTCTGGAAATATTAAAGGGAAGAACCTATTGTATATAAATGGTCATCCACGCACTCATGGGAACATTGCAGGGTTCATAAATAGTTCTAGGTGCTCTTTATTTTCTCCAAATTTTTCATTTGAGGAACACTTCAATGACAAGGAGTTCTTTATGAAAAGGAAAGCATCCAGATTTGTTGTTGTACATGCAATACGTAGTTTGTCTCCTGGTAATGAGTTGTTAATAAACTGCAACTTCTGTATACCACCAACCGCTCGTCAGAGACGCCTTGCATTGGGATTACCTTTAGATGTTCCCTTGGGGCGTAAGACAAAAAAACATTGATTAATTGTATTTGTTAATTTTCAATGGATTCATATTAATGTATTGCTCAGTTTTAAATTATGTTTTATAAATTGTTAATTTAATTTATAAACTCAATTTGAAAATGTGTTACTCAATTTTAAATTTTCATATTTAATGTGGAATTCATGTTAATTTATCACTCAATTTGAAAGTCTGTTTTATAAATTGTTTGCAGCTTAACATTTTCTACTGGAAGTGATTCTTGTGCTTCTATAATAATTCTTTCTATAATGCGAGATCAAACCAATTGCATTGTGCTTATTAACATCATTGATGTAATGTTCAATATTTTTGAAATCAAGATTTTGATGATGAGTGACCTGCCTACCATCTTCTGTTGCACCCCAGTACAATGTCAAATCAAGAGAAGGCTGAAAAAAGAGCACAACTTGGAGAGGAACCATACCAAGCATGGTTGAATCAACCACCTATTCAATTTCCATTGTGCCCATCCTCACCAGCAAGGAATGCCTATAGCAATAGTAGTTCTTCACATGTTGGAAATGGAGGCAATGAAGTAGAGGTTTCCATGGATGAGTTATTATGATAAAGGAATGCCATGGATGCAATCTTTCTCCATACATTCCAAGACAATGAGCGAGGGGATGGCTCTCATATTACTAAAGCCTTAAATTGGATTCCACCACACCTCTATTTGGATCTGGTCGGTCAACGTCTACATAGTTGGGGACAACAATGTTACTATACAACTTGAAAGAAAAGTATGGCATGTCAGATGCATGTTTCTCGGCAATGTTGAGGTAACTGGCTATCAACTACATTATATTTTGAGTAATCTTGTGACACAATCATCATTTAAAATAGTCAATTTTATGGATGTTAAATGACATTGTACATTTTTATTGCCCACTAACTGTAGGTTATTCAAAGATAAGGTACTTATGAATGATAATGTCTTTCTCGACAGTTGTGTAGAGGCAAAAAAAATGTTGAAAATGTTGGGTGTAGAGTACATATCTTATCATCCATGCCCCAATGATTGTATTTTATATAGAGACGAATATGCAGACAAAGCGATATGTCCAAAATGTGGGCATGACAGATATAAAGAACCGAATAACAAGGCTAAAGCACACGGTCCTTGTTGGAGGGGCCCAGGTCATCCTGTCGACTAGGCCCTCCCCCCGACCATTTGAAGTATATGTTGACAAGTCGGGTTGACTAGCATAGGTCGGGTCGGTTGATTAGACCAACAGACGGTTATGTACCTGTATTGAAAGGCATATATATAGGCTGTTGAGCCGATGTATTGGTTAGATCTGTTCTATGTTGTATTCTTCCCTTGCTGGTTAATAAAGGCTTGTGCTTCTCTCTATTGGTCTCTTGTCTCTTATATCGGTATCATTGTGTGTATGCTTGCTTATAATGTATAATGTATACTTGGTAACTACATGACCCGTGGGACTACAACATCTGGTTCTGTTGTTGAGTGATGCATTCAGAAATAGTAGCATGACATATGATTTCAGAGCAGGAGATTAAGGATTGGTGGGAGAAGAAAATCGCGAATTACCTACAGAATTATGCGCGACGGAACAAGCTGACGATTATCCAAGCAAGGGAAAGATTCTTCTCCGAGACCCATGAGACATTCGTAGAGTCTGTGCCGACCGCACTGAAAACGCTACCTGATGAAAAGACCAGTTGATGAAGCAGAACGGAAGCTATTGTCGAAGTTGATCAACGGAGGACACACGAATCTGTCGGAGTGGTGCGAAAATTTTGCAGACGACTTCTGTGAAGAGCAAGCGATTGAGGACCGCGTATCTGTAGATGAAATTAAACAAAATTTCTTCACCGAGCTAGTTGATCAATTTCTGTGTTCTCTGCTGACCTTATTGTTCAAATTTTTTATCAACAAAGGTGTTGCATATATTGTCGAGACACGACCATTGCTGCTCCCGCCCCTTCCAAACTGTAATTGGGAGGAGAAAGAACGTTAGTGGGAAAAATTTGTGAAAGAGCGCGAATGGGAATTCTTTTTGAACAAATGATGGTTTGTACGTCCCTAGTGGTCTAGAAAGCTTCGGGCCGGCATTGGGGGGGTGATGAAGCATGTTCTGATGTACCAAGTTTGATGAAAAATGACATATGACAAGGAGACATGACTAGCAGTGGATGTAATTATGACAAAGACAGACTCTTGAGTCATAAAAGCACTCCGGATATCCAGAAAATTGAAAGAGAAAAAAGGAGACAGCGACGTGAAGAGCTGAGGGAGTAGGCAATTGCACTCGGTAGGATGTGAGGATCAAGTGTCGCAACAGATGCAGAAGGAAATCTGCTAGAGTCAAGTCGAGCCCACAATGATCGGGGCGTCGAAGAAGACCTATCGCCGATGGATGAAGACTTGTGGATAGAGCGTGGTAGAGCTCTCCAAGTTAAGATACCTGAGACGATAACACCTCCTTCTCCATTTCATTTAACACAAAGTGTTCGAGTGCAAGAAATTGTCAAGTAAAATCTTGGTCTCCATGCTGGCCAGTCGGGAATCTGGAGTCGTCGAAGTGAAGAAGACGATACGTCAATAGATTATTGATTCATCGACTAGAGGAAGGAAATTGGATGTCCTTTCAACCCAAATTTTTGAATTGAAACTTTCATCTAGTGTACTCAGAACATGAAGAAGCGCCCCCCTGCCAATACCAGATTTGAGTGACTAGCCGAGTACGTCAGATAACCCGAGATTTATCAAAATCCCATTTGAGCAGAACTTTACTTGGATTTCGACAGAAATAGCAGAAGAAGATAGACCCGACAAAACAGAAGAAATTGTAGACACTCATTCTGAAGATAGAGAACCCAGTCCTGATAAATAGCTAGTTGAAGTCAAAGAAGCACCAAATTCTGGTTGCGGAAATAATCCACCTACTCTACCATCTAATTCTCAAGTCAATACATCAGCAAACATGTCACATTCAACAGCACACCTTCCATTTTATGAAGGCGATGAAGATCCAATACGACATTGGTTTGTGTGCGAATCGATATGGATGACGAACCAACTCACCTATGAAGAACGAAAGATGGCCCAGTTCGCTGGTTCGTTGAGAAAACGAGCATTGACATGGTATATGGGATATATTGCAAAGACACCAAATGCAACTAAGGCGCAAATTAAACAAAGTTTTCTGGCCTTTTTCATGATAGAATATGCAACATATCTGGAAGCCAGATGACTAAAGACAACAGTCCAGAAGCCGATAGAAACTATCAAGGAATATGATAAGAGGTTCAAAGACCTCCTGAGAAAAATTGACTATGAGATCGAAGAAAAGTTATTAATTAAATGGTTCATTGCCGGTCTCATAAGTAAAATTAAAATACATGTACGTCGACAGAGTGTCAATACTTATGCAGAAGCATTGAAGGCAACACTGGAGATTGAAATGGACAACGAAAATCCTTTAGTCTCCATGGACAGACATGTCGACAAACGCCTTGAGAGTATGGAGCAAGCAATCCGAAGTATGACTTTGAAAGGGCCAGAGTTGTGGTGTACTACATGCCGAACTGTAGGACACACTAAAGACTCTTGTCGAATTGAGGATCGACGACAAGAAGTTAAACTTATTCAAACCAGATGATTTTTTGATCTGTGTAAAGAATATGACTTGCATTCTACAAATGATTACCCATACAATCTGAAGAATAAAAAAGCAAAATGGTGTAAAATATGCGAATTCAATACCCATTGGATTGAAGAATGTCATTTGAATTTGAAGAATCGACAAAATTACCATGCAGTGTATCAGACAAACTCTGTCGAGCAACATAACGACAGAAATATGGGAAACGACAGATTTGATAGAAATGATGGAAGGAACGACCGATACAATCGAAATAAAAACGACAGATATCCGAGATATAGTGATCACAGATATGATCGACGATATGATGGCTACAACAAGCGCGAAGGATACCAGGGTCGCGGTCGTGGTGATGGAGGTCGTCGTGTTCGAACTAATCGACCTGGTTTATGTTTTACATGTCTCAGTGAAGATCATCAGCATGCAGAATTCCCTTACAAAGAAAGAACTGATCTTAAGTTTTGTACAAAGTGTGGGGTAGGTGATCACTTTTTAGAGGATTGCCCTACCATGATTGAAAAAATAAATAATAAAAAGAACGTTCATGTCTTATCCTGTGTACCTAAATATGATGTGCTTCTTACTAAAAACTTGCAAATTGTTACTAGGAAAGGTAACCACATTGGTCAAGATAGGCCACAGATAAGTAAAATTGTAACCAAAGAGGATTACCTAAATCTCGTGAAACAAAAATCTATGTATCAAAATGCATCCGTCATATTTTGTGAATTAGTAGCCCATGAAGATAAGGAAGAAAACCGACAGGAAGCACTCAATGAATTGTTCAATTTAATTTCAAATAATGAAGTTGTAGGGAAAATGATTGACCTGTTGCATAAATTCAAGCATAAACATGTCGAGCAAAGACAAACCAAAAGCAATTTCCAACTAAACCAGAAAGAAAAAAAATGATGCTAACCCATTGGTCGACCTCGACATAAATGGATATCATGTACGACAAGTCATACAATACTTCGGTTCCCAAGTGAATATCATGACTCGTGATACCTGGGACCAACTTGGTCAACCACAATTGTAGAAATTGAGCATTTATCTGAAGCTCACATATCAAGGATTAATTGAGCCGATTGGAGTATGGAAAGGAGTCGAAACATCCATCAAGGGAATCACAACAAAAGTCGATTTTGAAATCATTAATCCCAAAGATGATGCAAGTTCTTTCCCAGCCTTGGTCGGTCGAACTTGGGGGCGAAATATGAAGGCTTCAATTTCCTTAGATAAAAGTCGCACCAAGCTCAAAGGCAACGGTCAGAAGGTTATTGTACCTATCTTCCCATCTCAGGGAGAACCATGGTCAGAACCTGCAGAGGTAGATAATGATATTCTACAGCTTCATCGACTAGATAATAATGAAGACCATATTGAACCAAATTCCCAAGGAGATATTCACCTTGGAGATCATGTTTCACTCAGATATAATTCTGATGTAGATCTATACGACTGGCAGATAGAGAACTATGATTTGCATGTGAAAGAATGTTGGATAGTGGAAGCCATCTCAAAGAATCAAATGAAGAAGTTTCTCTCAATATCATATACACCAAAGATATTTGAGCAGAAAATGCGAGCATATCCGACTCTTGTTCCAGACAGAAACTCATAGACATGTAACCCGGCATTGAGATATAAGGAACGTGATTCCCCTGCTGTACATGTTGAACAAGTATCAAAACATGTCGGAGAGAAAGTCCGACTACAAAGTCTGGTTCAGACATTCACTGGTCAATCTACGAGATGGTGGGACACCCATCAGTCGAAACTCCAAACTTGGAACACTGCATCAACATTTTTTATAGAAATATTTGGAGGAAAGAAGCTGACGAGTCAGGCCGACATCCCTATGTTCACACAGGAACAAAATCCTGAAGTCCACATCAACTGTTGTGAAAAAGAATGGAGAAAATTGGGCTATAAAGATGAAAGGGAATGGCCTCACCTCTTCCCCAGCACACTTGATGATTTACCCAGCAAATGGTATAAGATGGAAGAGGCGAGAGGAGAAAATTTCACATGGAAAGACTTGAAAGAAAATTTCATCAAGGATTTCCAGTTTTCTCCGAAGGAGGAGAAGTTGGTTGAAGCAAGTAAACATATTAAAGAATTTCTGCAGCCGATAGAAAATCTAACACTTGCATAAAAGAAGCAAATTGCTCGTCGACGTACTGCCTGCTATAATATAATGTCGACAAAAAGCCAGCATTCGACAAGACTAAGCTTAGAAACAGAGAAGTCAGTCGAGAAATTTTTTCAATGGAGACAAGATCATCCTAGCACATCGAAGCATGTAAAAACAATCTTTAGCATGGAGATTGTCGAGAAATATGACCTAGAAAGATTATTGGAAAAAGACTTTCCACCTGCATTTACACAAATTAAGGAAGACGAAAGATTGATAAATGACACTCGTGCTCTAGAATGGATGGATGCCAAAATCAAAACAAAATAAGTAGATATTTCAAATGACAACCGACTGAAAATGGAAAAAATTGGCGATTACTGGAATGAAGAACAAACGGCAGAAATCACCAGTCTCCTCAAGGAATTTCAAGATGTATTTTCTTGGGATTACAAAAACTTGAAAGGACTTGTGCAGGAGATGGGCGAAATGAAAATTGATACCAAACCAGACGCCGGACCAGTAAAGAAAAGACCCTATAAGCTTGCTCACAAGTACAAAGACATTGTTAAAAAGGAGATCGATAGCATGCTCAAAGCAGGAATTATATATCCTATCGACCAATCAGAGTGGGCGAGCCCAATGGTTGTTCACTCGAAGAAGCAAGATCCGACACGACTCAGAATCTGTGTCAACTTTCGTGAACTGAACAAGGTAACACTTACAAACCCGTTTCCAACTCCTTTTGCAAATGAAATTATTAATGAAGTTGCAGGGCACGAGTGTTATTCCTTCACAGATGGATTTTCTAGGTACAATCAAGTGCCTATTGCTAAAGAAGACCAGAAAAAGACTACATTCGTGTGCGAATTTGGGTCTTTCGCCTATAAAGTCATGCCCTTCAGTCTGAAGAATGCACCAACGGTCTTTTCCCGGATTGTCATCAAGGCGTGTCATGAATATATCTACAAAACTATGGCTGTCTACATTGATGACTGGACAATCTACACAATGCTAAGAGATCATTGCAAATGGCTTCAACTGATGTTGGAACGTTGTTGGCAGATTCATTTATCGCTGAACATTAAAAAGTGCAATTTTGCGACACCTATTGGCATATTGTTAGGCCATGTAGTATGCAAAGAAGGAATCAAGGTCGATTATGCAAAGATAAAAATTATTCTCGACCTAAAGCCTCCAGTAAATCCGAAGTAAGTGCAGATCCTGTTGGGTCATACGAGGTATTACATGAAGTTCATCAGACATTACTCCGATATGACTTATCCTCTCAAAGAGTTGTTAAAAGAATATCAAGATTACAGATGGATGGAGGAATGTGATATTTCATTCAACACCTTGAAGAGAAAAATGGTTGAAGCACCTATCCTCTGATTCCCAAATTGGTTGGTAAAATTTCAAGTGCATATTGATGCGTTTGGAATAGCAGTCGGCACTATTTTAACACAACCTAGAGAACATGGAATGGATTATCCTAATGCGTTCAGCAGTCGGAAGCCAAGCAAAGCTGAAAGAAATTACTCCACGATAGAAAGAGAAGCATTAGGTATGCTATTTGCACTGCAGAAATACTGTCATTATTTATTGGCTAATCCCTTCGTATTTTATGTAATATCCTTGGAACAATTTAACCAGAATATTAACTCAACTCCAAATTTCTTTAAACTCTACTAGTTAAATTTTCTGCCAATTTCTTCCAACCGTGCAAGGAGTAAGTGAGGTGTACTGGGCTAAAGACTGAGGATGGTGGGATGAAATTTTAATTCTGGAAAATATATGGGATTAGGTGCAGAAGCAGGTCACGGAGGTCAAATCAGATTTCCTTATGCACAAGGTATCAACACCATTCACTTTTCAGCATAGAACTAGTCCATGCCTACTTCGAGGCTTCCTAGGTGTCTGGCATATGCATATAGGACATGGAGGGGTCACTGGGAGTTAATAACAAAGTTTATATCAGTCACACATATGCTATATAAGTTCAGTAAGGTGATTTTGCAGACTTGTGAAAATATGGGAAGAATTGGGGTTTCTGGGCCCTCCCAGGATTGCTGAGCTAGTAATTTTCTTATCTTTACAAAACGAGACTAAAAGCATTCAAATTCTTTTTTTGTGAACGGATATGGTTAATATATCATGTTATTAACATACTACAAAAGATGGGAGGTCAAATGGATGCACATATTTCATTTTACAAAGAAATCAGTGAAACTAGCCTAGAAAAAACACCCAAGTAGCTAGTCTTGCATTGTAATTCATCAAACTGCTCCAAAACTTCATATAATCTATTCTGATATTAAATAAATCTCTAATAGATGATATTCAACACATATAAGTCAAAATATAGATTCAAAGCACTCTCTTTCTCATTATTAGATTGCCTTCAAAGTACATGCCTCATAGGCTAGATTTTCATTACAATAGTGGGAGAATTGGAGAGAAGAATTAGAATATTACTGTGGATCTGCTCCGGAGTTATGATCAGGTCACCTACAGGTCATATGAATATCATTGGCTGCATACTGAACTTCTGGACTTGATTGGGGCGCATTCACTGAGCCAACCCTCTCCTTCAGGGAAAGCTCCTCTAGATTTAGCTGTGAATGGGAGAAGAATGTAAGAAGAGAGTGAGGATCATATATGAAGCTGATGTCCTGAAAATCATGGCATACTTAGCTTCATGGAGATCCTGGGCGCAATTCCTGAGAACTAGCTCCTCCTTCTAGTTATTTTCCTTCAAATCTAGCTGCTAATCCACTATAGAATTGTCCTCCTCTTCAAGCTGACTGTAAATATTCATGGCTGGACTGATATGAATGTTATTGGCTGCAATAACATATTCTGGACCTGCATAACACTCTTAGATAACTCACAAAGTCTTGGGGCACATCACCCAAGCAAACTTGTTGAGGCACATCACTCAACTAGAGAGGCTCAGAGCTCTCAAACCAAAATTGCAAATGACAAAAGTTGTGAAATGGAGTTGGTTGGCTTCTTTTATAAACTTTAGGATGACCTGTTGAGCAAGTTACTTGGATTGGTGACCTGTGAGAATAGGTCACCCATGAGTGGACATACTTTCCTTAATTTTACCTTACAAGCTTTCTCCTTTAGAAATTGTGTCCTCCTTGACCTTAGATGTTTCCCTCTTGCATTAGCACTTGCTTTCCTTGTAAACTGGGCATTGAAATGGAAACTACACCATTCAGGATGTTTCCTTTTTGGTAAACTGGATTGTTTTTGGCAAGTGCACCCTCTTTAGCTTTTTCTAGTTGTTTATTTTTTCTGATTTGGAAACCTTATCTCCACCTTCCTTCTCTTCATCTTTTTGCCATATATTCACCCCTTAATACATTTTGGAAACATCTTCCACATGGGCGCCCTCTTGGCCCACTTGCTCATTATCCATTAATTTTATTTATCAAAATTAACTTTAATAAATAAATTTTCCAATTTGTGAGACTTAGGATAAAATTAATTCTAAGCAAATAGAATTAATACAATTTAATTCACTTAGGGGTTGATCTTGTCCCCTTTCACCCATGGTACTGGATGAACCAAAATTGGGGACATGACATTTTATACAGATCATCAGGCTTTGAAATACTTAGTCAATAAACCATTGCACCACAGGAGGTTGTGTCGTTGGCTTCTACTATTTCAGGAATTCGAATTTGAAGTAATAATCCAACCTGGGAAGGCTAATGTTGGGCCAAACCACCTATCGAGAGTCGACACCGGAGAGGAGCCGACAGGAATAGAAGATGATTTTTCGAACGCACATTTGTTTCGAATTGAAGCAGTCCCTTCAAAACTTGCAGAAATTGCACAATTTCACAAGGATGAGCAAGCTCCTGAAGGAATGATTGAGAAAAAGAGGAAGATCCTTGTTATGAAAGAAACACCTTACACTATGATCAATGGATTCCTCTATAAACTTGGCTTAGATAATGTATTACGTCGGTGTGCACTTGAGCATGAACGACAGACTATACTTTCAGAAGCTCATTTTGGACCGACAGGAGGACATTATCATGAAGACATAACAACAAGGAGGATTTTGCAAGATGGACTTTGGTGGCCGACAGTTCATAAAGACTGTCGAGAGTTTGTATCTAAATGTGATAGATGTCAGCGTATGGGGTGACCACTGCCTAGAATAGAAATGCCATTGGTAACAATCAATCCTAGCTGAACGTTTGAAATTTGGGCGATTGAATTTATTGGACCATTCCCAGTAATTGGAAGGCAAACAAGTGCAAGATATCTTATCACCGCTATGGAATACGTCACCAAGTGGGCAGAAGCAGAACCGGTCGAAACATGTTCGAGCGAAGTTGATGCCAAGTTTATCTATGAAAATATCATTACACGTTTCGGGTGCCCTTTAACTTTGATAAGAGACCAAGGTACGCATTTTGTTTGTAGAACTATTGAAGCATTAACTAAGGAATTTGCAGTTGATCTTAGAATAAGCACAACATATCACCCTCAATCTAATGGCACCGTGGAATCATTTAACAAAACACTCACAAAATAACTAACATGGAGAAGGATGACTGGGATGATAAAGTACCTACTATTATTTGGGCATACAAAACAACATACAAAAGAATGATAGGACAAACACCTTTTTCACTTGTCTATAGGCAAGAAGCAGTCATTCCATTGCATTTTCGACGACAAACCCTGACAATTGCAGCAGTATTACACATTGATGTCGAAGATGCATGACAAGAACGGTTATTACAACTGTCGAAACTAGATGAAAGTCGACAGATGGAAATAGAACATCAACAAGTCCAAAAACAACAACAGAAAGCTTGGCATGATAGAAACATCAAACAGAAGAATCTGTCAGTTGGTGACTTGGCACTACTTTATAATAGCCGCGTAAAAGGGGAACCAAAGAAATTGCACATGAAGTGGATGGGGACCTATATCGTCGAAATGATAAATCTCAACGGTTCAATCCGTCTGAAAACATTACAAGGTATTGTTTTCAAGAAAGTGGTAAATGACGCCCGACTAAAACAGTACAAGTCATGAAACTTAAAAAAAAAAAAAAAACGGTTACAAATAACCGAATGAGAGAAAGTACTATAAGCAATCAATCAAACAACAAGGCAATTCAGATGCAGAATGATAAGAGATTGGCAGAATAAGGCTGAACAAAGCAAAGAGAAAAGTTCGACGCACAACTGTCGATACTATAGACACCGACAAGAGCATCGACGAGTTGAGGAGGAAGACCAAACACGACAGAAACAATGGAACACAGACCGAAAAAACCTAACAAGAGAAGTCCGCCAACACGACATGTCAAGAGATGTACTACACCATCATGATGATAAAGAGGCAAAAGACAAAAGAAGCTGGGACCCCAAAAGAAATGCACCTGACAGGGCATCGATAGCCTTTCATCTCAATTTAATGCCCTCATAAAATCAACCATTAATACAGGCCTCTGTGTCCCGTTCTCACGTGCCGAGCAACTCCACCATAAATCCTGAGCTCAAGGATTCTTGAGCACTCTTTTGCCAAAAACTTGAACTCCAAGATACAGAGCTCCCTGACCCTGTTGAAGCAAATTTCCCATTTTCAAATCCTGAATCCACCATGGCTCCAAGGAAAACCCTAACGACAACCAGGGCCGCTATGACACAAGTTAGAGAGCTGGAAAAAGAACAATCCCCTTTGGAAACGAGATTGCAAATAATTTGGAACACGAAGGTTCTGGAAACAAGTTGGAAAAGAGCATGGAGAGAGATTGAATATTGGGGGAAGGAATCAGATGGTCACTAGAGGGAGGAAGCATAGAGGCTGCAGACCGCTACAATTTTACATTATATGAAGGCACCCCTCTTGGAAAGTTTCAGAGGACTCAAGGAAATTATTGCACAGTTCATTGTTAGCCGCTATCGCAATGGTAAGTTCTATTTTGACGTTTCAGTCGAAATTAATGGTGAACTTATCCATAAAATCATCGGTCTGTCACACAAAGGAGATGCTGTACCGACAAGTTCAAGTGCGGATTTGGTCAATGAATTTATAGCTACCGCTACTGGAAAGAACTCACGAGGTTTGGTCGTGAGCCATACAAATATGCCAATTACAAAACTGCTACTAAAATCATGTCGCATGCACTGTCACGGGAAGGAAGAGGGTCTGACCTGAAAATCGACATACTCGAAGCTGTTAAGAATATGGCAATGCACGGAAAAGTTTACAAATGGGCAGACTTCTTGGCCGACATAATCAAGCATACATGCCATAAGTGCCAAGATGAGGGGACCAGCATCCGCTATTCATCTGTAATTATATGGATTGCTATGACCCACATCCGCTCGCGAGGAAATAAGGATTTTGCTCAAGAGAAAAATGTTCTTATGGAGAATTTTCGCTGCTTCACACCAGGAGGAAGTCGACATGGGCCAATGACATTTAAACTCTGGTTGGAAGCATGGTTTATAGAATTCAAAACAAAGGCAAAATGGTGGAGAGTACCTCAAAACATTCGACGAGGTTTACCTCCGACAGCACTCGTCCAACTTTCTTTGGATAATACAGCGGTTTGGTATTTACAAGGAGTAGCAGGTAAAGCAAATCCCCTCAACTACTACCCCTTAGTAGATGAAATTTTTACAGAATTAAGTCGACAGTCAAGTACAACATTGATAATTCCACCTCAGACAAGAACCGTCGACTTAACTATTGTCGAGCCATTGACAGACGCAGAAAAAGAAGAGGAATATGAAAGTCGGTTATATGTGAATACTTTCACCTATCAGCCTGAACCAGTACCCATCCCCAACGTACTGGCACTCACACTTACTCCACATGAAGATTTAGCGAAAGATGCAGAGAATTCAAACAGTAGTGCAGAATCTAACAATCCAGAGCATCTCTTGACAAACAAAAATATCCAATGGGTAGCGGGTGAACTGCTTATAGCACGACAGAAGAAGGTGGTACCTACACAAGGGAAGGGAAAAAGGAAAGTAACCTTTCAGGAGCCAACGAAAGAAGATGAAATCAAACTATATGATAGTGCCACTCAAATACTAGCAGATGCAGGCTAGAACAAGTTGCCAGTAGAAGAGCAGTTTAAGATGTTTTTGGACACAGACCAGCGCAAGACCCCATTAATTTATTTCAAGAAATCCAAAATACCGGTTGAACGTCATGTCGACCTGACTGCTACCACTCCACCCTCTTCCCCGACCATAATAGAAGAATATATTACTCCTTTAGAGCTAGCTGCCCCTATTAGTCAAGCAGATGATGACCTGAGTCGGCTCATCGCCAACCTTCCAGTATTCTTTCCCAATTGGCAAGAAGTAGTCACTCAACAGCCAATCTTTGCCACACCAAACGCCTCGCTTAATTTGGCTCCCCCCGACACTGTCAAAAACAAAATTAGTTTATCTTCAAAGTATACAGTAGCAGAAGTTGTTGGTCATAGGACGAATCATCTTAAGAGAAACCTTGATCCGGCAGATATAATTTCTGCACAAGAAACATCCATCTACACCCCCCTCAAAGTCGGTAATCTAGAGCAAGAATTGAGTCCACCTCACCCCGTAGTTGACCAAGTCAAAAATTTTCCAGAAGTTGTCAGTCATAAAAATGAGTCTTCAGTCCAAGACATTGAGTCAAGTCTAGTCGGTCTGGGTCCGTCTGGCAGTACCATCCCGTCGAGTCTACTTACTACAAAAGTCGATCCATCCACACTTGCGACAACCCCATCCATTCTACCAAGTCAGTCGAGTCTCCTTTCACCCAACCCTGCTGACGGATCCAATTCCAGTCCTGTGATACATCAGCACAATGAAGAAGTAACAGAAACAATTGAAGCCTCCACAGTTCAAGACATTGAAGTAGCCACAACTCAAGATATTGAAGCTGGCACAACAAAAGCACCTCAACAAGCAATCATACAAGATACCAGTACAAGCAAAGAAGACATATCCAACACACCAACAGATATTCCAGTAAGTGCCGAAACACTTGAGCACGAAGTTCCAGGTACCAAAGAAGCAGAGCAAATCATACATATTTAGACAAAACAAGTTGTTGCTAACAATCAAGCAGCTGTAGAAATTCATCCAGCAAAAACTGACAAGGAAAAGGGGCCAGAGCAGCCAGCTACAAATAAAGAAAAAGTGCAACAGAAAATCCACAGGAAGAAACATAAAGACAAGAAGCAAAAAGAGAGAGAGCTTCAGCAGCTAAAGAAAACACAACAAGTACATCAGATCCAATCAGAAAGCCACCTCTCAATTTCCTTAGATCAGTTTGGGTCTACTGCCATTTATCAGCCACAGTTGGCATCTCAAATAGAGCTTGATTTAATTGAGGATGCAGTCTTCAAAGAGCAGAGACATCACCGACAGGATACAGAAGATCGAATCCATCATCTACAGGAAGAAAAGAATGCATTTCTGGCTAAGTGTGAAGACTTATCCCAACAATTCATTTCACTTCCATCAAGTCCCGACACGACATCACCCCTCGATAAAGCATATCAGTTATTCGAGTCTGTCGTGTCAGCCCTACAATCTGAGCTTATAAAGAATCAACAGGACCAGGCTGTCGAAATATCTTCCTTAATGACAAATCAATATATAGCCTTTACATCAGCTCTCAATTTGCTTAAGCAATATGACACTCAAGCAGTCAAACTTGCTGAAATTTTGAACAATTGGTATGTACATTACGACAAGGTGTACAAGGAACTTCAAAAGACACAAACACTTATGGGCACACTTCATCATCGGCGTCTGACCGCAGAGGAAGCACTTACTGAAAGCCTCGACAATCAAATCATTTTGGAAAATAGGAAGCTGGACAAATTAGAAAAACAGGAAGTACAATGGATCTCACAAGCATGCCTTGGCCTCTCCAAACTTGAATAAATTCAGCCCCGGATCCAACACCTACTTACTACTACCGAAGAAACAATCACAGTCTTTGGCCCCGCCATGATCAATTTACAAAATACATCCACTCACGACAAGATGGAACACCTGCCGAAGCTCACGACATTGATAGTGGATATCCAAAATTTGTTGCATACATGGGAAGAATTTCAGCACCATCTCTCTGTCTCTGCCGAAGCTATTGTCGAGGTCTGCCTACAATCACCTGAGGTTCCCAGATCCAGCTTACCATAGTCATAACCATCGAAGTCATTAATTTCTTTTGCACAGTTCTCATTTTGATCTCTCCATTTCTTTTGGACAAAGAAATATTTTGTGGTGGGGGAGATGTTGGAGGGGCCTAGGTCGGCCTATCGACTAGGCCCTCCGCCTGACCGTTTGAAGTATATGTCAACAAGTCAGGTCGACTAGCATAGGTCGGGTCGATCGGTTAGACTGACAGACGGTTATGTAACTATATTGAAAGGAACATATATAGGCTGTTGAGCCGATGTATTGGTTTGATCTGTTCTATGTTGTATTCTGCTCTTGTTGGTTGATAAAGACTTGTGCTTCTCTCTATTGGTCTCTTGTCTCTTGTATCTATATCATTGTGTGTATGCTTGCTTATAATGTATAATGTATCCTTGGTAACTACATGACCTGTGGGACTACAATAGGGTGACACAGTCTGCCCAAAGAGCATTGTATAGCTGGGTGTGCCAATCTTTGTGGTGGGTAGATATTGTCTTCTTTAAGATAATAATCAAGTTTTTGTTGGAAGATTTAGCTAGGCCATTCCCTTGTGGATAGTAATTGGAAAAAAACTTCAATTCTATCCCTTTTTCAAGGGCATACTGTGTAAGATCAATTGAGGAGAAATAAGAGGCATTGTCAAACACTAAGAATTCAGGTGCACCAAACCTAGTGACTATTTGACTTTCAAGGAAGGATATCACTTGGTTTGTGTTGGCTTGTTTGAGAGGGACTACCTCTACCCATCTGGTAAAGTATTCTATGGCTGTCAAGATGTACTTGTGCTGTAGGGAGGAAGTAGGGTTAATGGATCCAACAAAATCTAGGCCCCATTGTTGAAATGGGAACTAAATTGTAACTGGCTGCAGGGGAAATGTAGGTTTTTTCATTTTCCTAGCACACTTCTGACAGGATTCACATATTCTGGCATAAGAGTATGCATATTTGAACAAAGTCGGCCAGTACTAACCTACCCTAAGGATCTTATGTGCAGTAGTTTCACCTGAGAAGTGTCCTCCCGCGGGTCTTGCATGAAATTCCAAAAGAACATTATCAGTTTCAGCTCTCTCTAAACATCTGAGAAAAACACTATCGTATTTTTTCCTAAACAAAACACCATCTATGAATTGATATGGTGCAGCTATTCACCTTAAAGCTCTACGTTTTTTAAAGTCAAAGGTTTCAGGAGCAAACCCATGGGTTAAGAAAAACTTAATGTCATGATACCATTCAGATGTTTGAGTTGTGATGACATTAACAGAACCTGTTGATGTGCTTTCCTATTGCTCCCACTCAATCTGTTGTTGTACAGGATCACTGGATTGAGCAATGAGCAGACACAAGCCTTGGCCTTTCACGATCTTTGTTGGTTTGATCTCCAGATCATATTCTTGCAAAGCTGTCATCCAATGAGCTCTCTTCTCACCCAGTTCTTTCTGGACCAGAACATTCCTAATAGATGCATAGGGGACAATCACTTGAGTCCAAGATTTCAATAAATAAGGTCTAAAATGATTTACTGATTTGTAGACCGCGTAAGCTTGTTTATCAATTTGGGCGTAGTTGAGTTCGGACCCTTTAAAAGTGGAACTCATGAATGAAATATGAATTTCAAGATCATCTGGATGCTTCTGTGTAAGAACAGCTACATAGGAGAATTCAGTAGAAAAAGTGTATAAAATAAAATCTTTGCTGAAGTCAAGAGACATCAGAGCAGGGGATTCCACAATGGCCTTCCGGATTTCAACAAAGGAATTTATTTGTTCATCAGACCACTTATATTGGGCATCCTTTTTAATCAATTGTTACAATGGTTTGACAATTTGAGCAAAATTCGGAACAAATCTACGAACAAAATTTATCATACCTAGAAAAGATTGCATGGCTTTACGTGAACTGGGTAGGCTGATCTTTGCAATAGCTTCTATGCGTTCTGTATCAATGATCATGCCTTCTTTTGAAACAATAAAACATAAAAGCTTACCTTCAGTGACTGCAAATATAGATTTCTTCGGATTGAGTGAAATTCTGTACTTTCTGCAGCATTCAAACATCTGTTTGAGAGCAGACAAATGTTCATGTCGTTTTTTAGAATAAATAGTGATATCATCTAAATAAACAACAACTGAATTGTGCATTAGTCCCCTGAAAGCTATATCCATAGCTCTCTGGAACGTGGCACCCACATTTATCAGCCCAAATGGCATCCGCTTGTAGGAAAAATCTCCCCAAGGGGTTCTGAAAGTTTTTTTCAATTGTTCAGCGAGAGCAACCGGGACTTGGTTATATCCTAAAAATCCATCAAGGAGAGAAAACATCTCATCCCCTCCCACCTTCTGTAGAATTTGTTCCATGGGAGAAACAGGGTAATTGTCCTTTTCATAAGCTTTATTTAGATTCCTGAAATCGAAACACGGTCTAATTTCCCCGTTCTTCTTACGAACATGTACCAGGTTTGCTATCCACTATGTATGTCTGACAGGGAAAAAAATTCTTGCTGCCAGCAATTTTTCAAGCTCCTTTTTTATAGAGGGTTCAAGACTGGGATGCATTTTCCTTAACTTTTGTTGATAGGGTTTAATATTAGGTTTCATTGGTATGTTATGGTGCATGACATTGGTGTCAAAAGTTTTGAGTTCATCATATGTCCATGCAAACACATCTTTGAACTCTTTGCACAGTTTGATGAAAGCTCTCTTTTCCTTAGGAGAGTAGTCAACCCCTAGATTGATTAAACGAGGGTTTTGTTTAGTTCCTAGGTTGACAGGCTCATAATTGAGGGAGGAACTTTGAGTTTTACAGTTTGTCTTATGCTTGAACTTATCTTGCAAATCGTAGTATTTCTCCAGGTTGATAACTGACTTAGGAATTAGATTGGAAGGGTAGCTGGGGTCAGATAAGGACTTCTCATGTTCAACTTCATCTACTGCCACATCCTGAAAAGTGTCCTGAGTTGTGATAAAATCTAAGATTTGTTGGTCATCATCAAATACCTTCCAATTAGTTATATTGTCAGGAATCGAAGGTCTATACATAATTTAAATTAAAAAAGTGTTTGGGGACATACCTTCAGGTGGTATCAACCTGGATGCAGTATTGGCTAATAGATATGCATCAAAATTCTAGCACCTTGGGACTGACTTAATATTAAATGCAGAAAAATAATTAGTTAAGTCCCTTACCAGTTTCTGATAGTTAATCAAATGAGGAGATAAGCAATGGATTTTGTTTCTCACCTGTTTCACTATAATTTCAGAATCTCCATAACATTCAATTACCTGGGCACCCATGTCAATTGTCTTCCTGAGTCCCTGCACCAGGGCCTCATACTCAGCAATGTTATTGGTGCATTCAAACTCAAGCCTGCAAGCAATCATTGTTTTGGTCCCTTTTGGATCAATTAAGACACAACC
The DNA here is from genome assembly GCA_027924585.1 of Larix kaempferi. NCBI lineage: Eukaryota > Viridiplantae > Streptophyta > Pinopsida > Pinales > Pinaceae > Larix > Larix kaempferi. The sequence continues at coordinate 41,768,699 of BSBM01000338.1, forward strand.
TGCACCAGCTTGTAATACCCCATTTTGACCCTTATGGTATATTGACTTTTATGTAAATATTGTGTTCATGCGATGTATGTTTTCCTAGCGTGGAGCTCAAGGCCAAGGCCCCGCTAGTGTATGCTCATATTTTATTAAAAAGGCAAGTAGTTGATATTTTACTACCCATGTGCTATTAAGCCATGAAATATTGTAAATTGATGTAAATATTAATATTTCAATAAAACACCAAAACTAGCTATGGAAGCAACTAATGAGAAGGGGCCATGTGTATTCCACTAGGGAGTGGTGAGGGGGTTGTGGGATTGAACCATAGGCTTCCAAATGTCATTTTGAGAACTGATTTGACTTTCATTGCTGACATTTAATTTAGTTGTAAGAAAGTTGTTGAGAAATCAGTCCATGGCTTCAATGGAGCATGGGTAGCCCAGAAATTCGTATGACAGGTATGGGATCTATTTTTCTTGACCCACAAATCACTCTACCTCATGGGAATTCGTTCTTCCCCATTTCCATTCCAATGTTGAAGATCCCAGCTTCAGTTTTCATCCATTACACATGCCCAACAATGAGAAAAACCAGAAATCGCAACTGTGAATGAACCCACGTTTTGAAGTGCCATAAACGCCCAGAATTTGGTATTGACAGTAAAATCCAATGGGGGATCCATAGATATGAACCTTGGGGCGAAATTGAGAGTATTAGATACCCTGAAATCCATTGGAAAACCCAGTTTTTATAGCCTAGAAATCCAATTACGGGATTGAGTTATTTGGTCAACGAATTGTGAAAATCCAAGCGTGAATGATAGAACAGAGGTTGGGATTGCTTGATAAACCCAGTGAAGACTAAAATCTCAAGGAATTAGCAGCTTGGACCTTTCTATGCCCACCCTGAAGACCACTGGAGGGAAGGGATGCCTGAGGGACTGTGCAGCAGAGAAGGGGACCTTCCTTTTGTTGGGTGTGGTAGGTATTGTGGGTTCCATGACTATTTGATTTTAGTTGAGATGTTTGTAGCTCCGTGGTTGAGCTCACTGGCTTAGCATCCTCTTCATTTGTCTCTTGCATGCTTGATAAACCCAACCGTTTGTTGGATTAGCATGATTGGTTGTGTGAAACAATGGCTGTGAGTGAGCCTATTTAGTTCCTTTTTAGTGGATACATATCCCAGCTCGGGGGTGGTCTCTCAGCTGAAAGAATACAGGATGGACAGAGACCTATGGTTGGGTGGAACGTTGCTCTCACATAGCCAGTTGTGGATAGCTTCATCTTAAAGATAAGTATTCTATATGGTTTAAATTATATGCATTTTGTGCTCTGCAATGTTTAGTTTGATGACTGTTATTGATATGTTGAATGCATGATGTAGCTGTGTGTGGATAATGTTTATTTCTGCTGTGTTTATATTGAGTATGAATCTGCACACATAAGTTTTTATTATTATGAATTTTCTTAGTAATGTATGGGGCTAAGTTCCACAAATAATCCCTGGAATGTTAGTCATGTTTCCTCCCTTGCACCGGATTGAAGGGAGGGGTCGTGACAGAGTAGTATCAGATCCCATGTTGCAGCACTGGGGCTTCTTGGGCCAAATTGTGAGTTACAGACAGATATCAGAGTGTTTTAGCGTGGTATTGACGAAGTTTTGGGTGGCATTTTGATTGAAAAATGATAGGATCATAGTTCTCAAGTGTGGCAGAGGATCACACAGTTGCATAGATCTCTCCAATAGCTTTCCAACGGTACCAGACTCGCCTTATTTGGTTAAGGGATGAGGGAGATATGAGCCCCGCAAGTTGCCGGAATAGAGGTGTTTCCGCAATTGTGGATTGCGGAAACGAGGATTTCCAAATTTTTTGTTTTGGATTTCCACAATTCCGCACCCGCAATTGTGGAATGGAGTATTTCTGGGTTAGAAAGTTGGCATTTACGCACTCGCAGTATGGATTGCAGGATTGTGGAAAGGAGTATTTCCGGGTTGGAAAGTTAGCATTTCCACACTTACAGTATGGATTGCGGGATTGCGGAAATGAGTATTTTCGGGTTGGAAAGTTGGCATTTCCGCACTCGTAGTACAAATTGTGTTAGGATATTTTTTACACTTAGGAGTTAGTTAAGTTCAACTTGGTCTAATATATCCGTTAGGTATGTATTTGTATATATGTAATCTAACGGTCACGATATAAAGTGATCTGACAGTTCAACTTCTCTCGATCTTAACGACGCTTGATCCGTGGCTTAACACCCAATTGGTCCATGATCTCTATTTAAAGAGCATGGAGGGTCACTTTTCGTATGATCCATTGTTGAGATAAGCTCATGTAATATTTTTCTTCTGCATAATAAACTGCTCAGTAGAAGTTATTTGGTCGGGGTCGTGGACTGTTTCCCTCTAGGAGGTTTTAACCACGTCAAACATCTGGTGTACTGATCTATGATCTTTGTGTGTGAGTGGTGTCCTTGGTGTCCAGTCTCTGTGGATGTACCTGTTATTCAAATAGATTGTGGGATTGTAGGATTGTGGAAATGAGTATTTTCGGGTTGGAAAATTGGCATTTTCACACCCGCAGTACGGATTGCGGGATTGCAGAAAAAAAAAAAGAATAGAGCTCGAAATTTTATTTTTGGATAGTAGGAGCATGCAGAATCAGAATTGGATGATTTCAGTGGCATTTTGAGGCCATAAACGAAGTCCATGAAAGAACCAGTGAATATCCCGAGCCCATTATGCTCCAATTTGGCATAAAATTGGAATTAATGGCTTTTACAAATCGGTGTCCCGACGCTTGACAGAAGGTCGGATTGAGCTGAAACTGATATGGAACTGTCATGGAGCAGGCACAGTGTTAAGTTTGGAATTTTGGAACCAAACTCCAAAGGATGTGGAGCCGCGGTGAGTGAGAAGGCCAAAAAGCACTATTCCAGGCCACTTTTTGGGGAATTTGAAAAGCTTGCAGTGGATGAAAGTGACCTTAGATGAAGGCTCCAATAAATTTATTGAACTCAACATTTCATATTCTCATTAAAACAGACAATTCACATTAGACAAATATTTTCCAGAAATGCTCAGTTTGGGAGATAGCCATTTTTGGCCGAAAATTTGAAATTTTGGAAAAAGTTAAAAGTGAAAAGTAGTCAAACCCAGAATTTTATAGAAGATGAATGGTGCATCGAAACTAAGATCCGCAAGTTTCTGAGTGTTCATTTTTGTATGGGACAACTTCTCCCGATAGAAAATTTTTCCTGAATCTTTCTATATTTGTTTTTACAGGTGGCTGAAGTTGGCAGTTCTGGATATTTTGCAACTGTGTAAAAGAGCAGAATTTTGGTGAAAATTGTCATTTTTCCCCACCCAAAGACAAAATGGAGCACATGGATAGGCATTGGAAATTTTATCCAGCATGGAACAATGGTGCATAACCATAATTTGAATGAGGTTATCATACATCATAGATATGCAAAGCAGAAGAGTGCCAGTCACTGTTTTGACAAATTGTTGTCAATATTGGTAATTTCCAGAATTGCATGATGGGGAAAGGAAATGAAGGCATAATAGCTATGTGAATTATTCCATGAGTTTAAATTAATATTGATGTTGTATGTTTCTATAGGCATTCCTAATATGTATAATAAATATTTTCATAATGCACAGTGCTTGCAGCTCATAAGATTTAAATAGTTGTAGTAGAAGCAGCATATAGGGAAAAGGGTCTCCAAAGGAAAATGGTGACCATGAATGATGCTCAATATCCTTATGAGCATGAGGAAGATGTACGAGGAGAAAATGTGCAAGAAGGGAATGTTGAGACTGAATCTAATGAGAGAAGGGAGCAAATGACTCCTCAGAATTTGGTTGAGACCATGGTAAGCTTCAATGAAAGATTGATGAAGGCTCAGGAAGAATAGAACTAACTCAATGATGTTATTTTGCAGAGCCTCACTGATATGAAGAAGAGGATAAAACTTGGGTCCAATCCAAGCAATTTAGGCGAAGAAGGAAGAGATTCAGTGAGTCACTCTTGTTGGCTCGGTTTTGCAACCAAGCTTAGTGCTATGGGCACCTACTAACTAGTAGTAGCAGTTTCAATAGAAATAAAAAAAATAAACTAAATAAACAATACTTTTCATGGATCTAAACAAGAATCTAAGCAAATAATGTAAACATTTCAAAATCAAGAACAAGAAACATAAGAAATAATTTTTTGTATTGAAAAGTGGGGGGCAAGCAAGTGCTTGCGATATTACCTTCAATGGTGAAGGTTGATGTTGAGCAACTCCCAAGATGAGTAGCTCCAAACTCCAATAGGTCTCTTTCTCCAAGGTTGCTTCAATGGCTAAAAGTGCTCATGGGAGATTTCAGCAGCATAAGGATGAGATAATGGAAGGATATGAAATGAGGAGCCCCTACCACCTTTTTATAGGTTTTGGTGGTGAGGAATACCATTTGTGGTTTTGTGGAAACCAATGGTATTGACCAACATGGTTTAGGTAATTTTCCCTCCTTTTTCCTTTTTTGAATAAAAATAATATTTTAATTCCCTTTTTAATATTTTTGGGAATTTGGACCCCTTTTGAGGGTTTTTTATGATTTTCTTGGAAAAATAATCTTTTTTAATGGAAAAAGGGGTGTACTAAGGTCTTTTGGTGACCTTTTGTTGGTTTCAGAGGCTCAGATGGTGGAAAAGTGGACAAATGGGTCATGTGAGTAAGGGAATGAGCTAGTGAGCACTTTTTAGGTGTTAACAACTCTAGAGGTCGTTCTAGGAAGAGGACTCCAAGCCCAAGGAAGAGTCCTATGAGCAGGAAGCATAGAACACCTTCCTCAAGATCTTATTCCAGCAAGTCTTGTGACTCCAGAGGTTTTCAAAGAAGTACAAGGCATACTTCTAATAGATTTGAGGGAAGGAAGAAATTCAAAGGCATTCCACAGGGAGAATTCAAGAAGGCAAGACCTCCCACATTTGATGGAGAGGGTAAGACAGGCCAAGAGGAAGAGGCATGGCTTCTTGGGATGAATAAATATTTCAGGATTCATGATTACTCAGGAAATGAAAAGGCTAGAAAGGTCTGGGGCGGGCATGGTGCTCACCATACTGAAAGGTTTTGCTTGCGGTGTAATTTGGCCAATAATGCCATCAGCGGCATGGGATGCCCCCGGTGTGTCACCGCGTGCAGAGTCACCTCGTGGGGCGTCAGGTATGATGGTGTATAGGTAACCTGACTGGGCATAGATAAGGTCAAACTGTTGGGCCTTAAGGATGGCCTCCTCTTCAGACTGGGGTCTTTCGGATGCTACATCCTTCGCAATGAGAGGAAGGAGGGATTTAAGGAACCAGTCTAAAAAGATTCGATCGTCTAATTTGATCTTGCATAGGCTTCGGCGCCGACGCCAATCATGGATATGGTCAGTGATGTGCGTGGCCGTGTTCTGTCTGCAAGACAGTAGGATTTCGACGCCCGCATCATAGCGGACCGGTAGCTGAAAGAACTGCAGGAAGGTCGAGGCAAGGGAGGTAAATGTGGAATGCGTCCCATGGGGTTGCTTGATATACCATTTGGCTGCAGAGCCAGTGAAGGTGCGCTGTAATAAACGGAGGCGGACAGAGTCGTCCACTATGGAGTTGGAGGAACACCATAAGTGGAAAGACATGATGTGGTTCTGGGGGTCTTCTCCGGCCTTTCCCTCAAACTTAGGGATGTCAGAGGGAAGCTTAGTGGGCATATGGGGCCAAGCAGGGTCATGCCTGATGGGGTCATTTGTGAGCCTAGCTAAATCTGGCAGGTTGAGACTTGCCATGTATGGTAGACTAGCGGATGTGGTGACCGGAACCGGGACCTGCCTAGCCATTGTGGTATGGTGTAGGGGTCCAGTAGCGCCTATAGGTATGCTAGGTATGGAGGGTATGTGCCCTCCAAAAGGTGTGGCCTGATATGGGTTAGCACTCCCAAGTGCAACTTGGGTTACACTTGGGTTAGGAATCGCACTAGGGATTCCTGGTATAGCACTACCGAGTGCAACATGGGTTACACTTGGGTTAGGAATCGCACTAGGGATTCCTGGGATAGCATTCCCAAGTGCAACAGGAGTTACACTTGGGTTAGGAATCGTACTAGGGATTCCTGGGATAGGGTTTGTGGAAACCGAAGGGGGTATGACCCCCATGTTGGGCATGCCCATGACAGGTGGTGGTCCTGTGTTAGGCATTCCTGAATGTGGAGTGTTACCCATATTGGGAATACCCAAGGGGGTGGTTGTTGCCGTTGATGGTACTACCGCAGAAGGGTCTGCGGATGTCTGACCTATGGTTAATGTATATAGTGGATCAACTGGTGTTCCAGACATAATTGTGGTTGGTGGTAACTCTGTGGGGTTTTCGGATTCTACCTCCAAATCAAAGGTGAAGTGGGGTATGTCAGAATCGAATGACCGTCTAGATGATCGACGATGTGTCGAATCAAGGGATAATGCTCTGCGTCCGTGACGTGGAGAGCCAAGTGGACTAAACTCTGGGAGTTCGCCCTGTAGACGACGAGAACGTCTAGAATTCTCAATGGTGAGAATATGTTTTTTATGTAAAAATTTGTTTTTAAGTATCAGGTGGTGATATATATGTAAAAGACTCAAAACCCTAATGCAACCAAGGGTGCAAAAAGGGGAGTGAAAAAAGAAGGCTCACAGGCCAAAAAATCAATCCTCAAAAAATGCACTTATTCTAGCAGCTGTGCTACAATAAGTGGAGGAATACAACAACCGGTCAGAATACCAACATGCAAGCGGCTCCTAGAAAAAATAGGTGTAACTAGACTCAAAAGGTGGTAAAGATCATGCAAACACCTAATCTAAAAGTATTGTGACTCAAACAGACGATATCCCCTGCAAGGTGATGAAATCCAAGTCAGACAATATGAATGTAGAGACAACGGCTAGATATCCCCCTACCGGGAGGGACACCGGGTAATCAATCCTAAAAAGACAGGCTACTAGGATACTCCGTTCATGACGCGTCGAGAAAAGGTAAATCTGCCGTTTGGTCCTTTGATCGCAATATCCCAATACAGGGATATCCCGAGAACTGCGAATGGTAGCCCTTCGGTTACTGAATGGGTTTCGGTATCCCACTCAGGCTTCCGGAACCATCCTCGCGACTTCAAACCTCCTAGGGGAGAGGCCTTCCCACAAACCGGTTGTGACCGCGCCAAAAAGTACTAAGAGATTTTAGCTCCCTAATTGGACAACTTCTATGTCTCAGATGTATGAACTGAGGGGTGTTATTGGAACACCTATCCCCCCAATACTACCTAGCTACAAGAATTCTTTTCGTGTTCCCCAAGTGGGGTTAAGAGTGTGTTCAAATTAGGGTAAGTTTTAAGTCTTAGTTCAGTTAGGTGATCGTGTGAGTGCACGTGAGGTGTTGTAAACTGAACTTTGAAAAAAAAAAAAAAAAAAAAAAAAAAAAAATTAAATGCTTTAAGGGAAATTCTTCAAAAAATAAAGGACTTTTCGAAAAATAACAAGCAAATATTTAAGACTTTTTTTATTCTCACTAAGAGGAATTAATATGCTTTTTCAAAAAATAACTCAAAAAATAAAGGATTTCTTGGATTTGATGAAGGCAAATAATAAACTCTTTTTAAAAGAAATAAATGGATTTCTTTGTTTCAATAAAATTTGCTAAGGGCAAGATTCTAAAGAAGTAAACAAGAAAAAATTTGAATCTAGATAAAGAATGCAAAATGAATCTTTCTTTCACTTTCTTGAAAATTTTTAAAAAGATTTCTATGTATGCACTTTTAAATAGTAAATTTTTTTTCTAAATCTGGAAAATATGCAGAATTTGATACTGTAAAAAAAAATGTGCTATGGGCAGAAAGTACAGTAAAAAATATTTTTCAAAATCGGGATGGCCGAATGGAAAAATCCAGCCGCGCGGGTTTTGGACGAACAGCCGCGATGGGCCGCGCGGGTTTTGGCCGCACAGTCGCGATGGACCGCGCGGGTTTTGGCCGCACAGTCGCGATGGACCGCGCGGGTTTTGGACGCACAGTCGCGATGAGCCGCGCAGGTTTTGGCCGCACAGCCGCGATGAGCAGCGCGGAAAAATGCGGAAAAGTCGCGATGGACCGCGCGACTGTCTGGAAAAAGGCCGCGATGGACCGCGCGGAAAAACGCAGAAAAGCCGCGATGGACCGCGCGACTGTCTGGACAAAAGCCGCGAGGCGGAAGCCGTGCACGGAAACCGAGAAACGAACCCGAAAATTGAAAATTTCGGGCTGTTTATGGGGCCAAATCTCAGACCAGCAATGGATCTGCTGTCTAAAAGGGCAGATCTATGGATCTAAAGGTTAAAAATTCATAAAAACTAAGATTTAATGGCAAAGCTAGAGATCTAAAGTTCAAACCAAAGCGGAGTCGCCAAAAACTGTTGGCTCGGTTTTGCAACCAATCTTAGTGCTATGGGCACCTACTAACTAGTAGTAGCAGTTTCAATAGAAATAAAAACAATAAACTAAATAAACAATACTTTTCATGGATCTAAACAAGAATCTAAGCAAATAATGTAAACATTTCAAAATCAAGAACAAGAAACATAAGAAATAATTTTTTGTATTGAAAAGTGGGGGGCAAGCAAGTGCTTGCGATATTACCTTCAATGGTGAAGGTTGATGTTGAGCAACTCCCAAGATGAGTAGCTCCAAACTCCAATAGGTCTCTTTCTCCAAGGTTGCTTCAATGGCTAAAAGTGCTCATGGGAGATTTCAGCAGCATAAGGATGAGATAATGGAAGGATATGAAATGAGGAGCCCCTACCACCTTTTTATAGGTTTTGGTGGTGAGGAATACCATTTGTGGTTTTGTGGAAACCAATGGTATTGACCAACATGGTTTAGGTAATTTTCCCTCCTTTTTCCTTTTTTGAATAAAAATAATATTTTAATTCCCTTTTTAATATTTTTGGGAATTTGGACCCTTTTTGAGGGTTTTTTATGATTTTCTTGGAAAAATAATCTTTTTTAATGGAAAAAGGGGTGTACTAAGGTCTTTTGGTGACCTTTTGTTGGTTTCAGAGGCTCAGATGGTGGAAAAGTGGACAAATGGGTCATGTGAGTAAGGGAATGAGCTAGTGAGCACTTTTTAGGTGTTAACAACTCTAGAGGTCGTTCTAGGAAGAGGACTCCAAGCCCAAGGAAGAGTCCTATGAGCAGGAAGCATATAACACCTTCCTCAAGATCTTATTCCAGCAAGTCTTGTGACTCCAGAGGTTCTCAAAGAAGTCCAAGGCATACTTCTAATAGATTTGAGGGAAGGAAGAAATTCAAAGGCATTCCACAGGGAGAATTCAAGAAGGCAAGACCTCCCACATTTGATGGAGAGGGTAAGACAGGCCAAGAGGAAGAGGCATGGCTTCTTGGGATGAATAAATATTTCAGGATTCATGATTACTCAGGAAATGAAAAGGCTAGAATCTCCATTTACAATCTAAATGGAAAAGCTTCAATTTGGTGGGATAACCTCTTGGAAGTTAAAGGGGTCAATGAAAGGAAGATTAGCTGGGAGAGATTTAAGAAGTATTTCAAGGAAAAATACCTTTCTGCTAGGTATTATGACAACGAGAGGAAAGAGTTCAATGAACTCAAATTGGGACATAAAACTATGGAAGAACATGTCCACAAAATTTTGGAATTTTTGAGGTATGTGGACTATATCAAGGATGAGAGGATAAAGATCCAATGTTTCCTTGGAAGCCTACCTCAAGGTTTCAAAGATAGAATTGAGTTTGTTAATCCACCAAGTCTTGATGAAGCCATTAGAATGGAAATGCATTTCTATGAGAAAAATAAAGGAAAATCATAGGTTCACCCAGCATGGAAAGGAAAGGCAAGAGGGAGGTTTGATCAAAAGAAAAGTGGCTTCAAACCACCATTCAAAAATCAGCCCAGAACCTTTCCACAATGGCAACAAGCAAGGAATGGAAACAAGCCAACAGTAGTAGCAGAAAAGACATCAAAAGGACCACTTCAGTGTTGGGGATGTGGAGAAAATCACATGCTTAAGGATTATCCACATCGGAGGGAGAATCCCCAAAGCTTGCACAACTTAAAGGGAGCAGCTATAGTGGAGGATATGGCAAGGGAAACGAATCAAATTTATGCAGTGTTGGATAATCATCAGGAAGACCATCAATTATCAGTGGTGGAAGTTGAAGGTAAGATTGCTAAGCAATCTATTTCTGTTTTGATTGATCCAGGATCTACTCATAGTTATGTTTTTCCGAAAGTGGTTGAAGGTTGTTCTCTTAGAAAAGTGAAGCATAATAAGTCTTGGCTAGTTCAATTCCACAGGGACCAAGAGAAAAGTAAGTGAAGTAGTGGTGGAGTGCCCCATAGAATTGAATGGACTCCACACACATGTAGAATTAAATGTACTACCATTAGGATATTATGATGCCTTAATTGGCATGGATTGGTTGGAAAGACATAGAGCCAAGTTGGACTGTTATGAGAAAGCACTTGAGTGCATTGATGAAGAGGGAAGACCAAGATTGGTAAGAGGAATTCCCAAGCAAGTTTTAGTAAGACAGATTTCAGCCTTACAGTTGAAATTTTTTTATAAGAAAGGTTTCCAATTATATGCAGTTCATATGTCATATTCATTAGAGGACAAAGGACCAAGGATAGAAGACTTCCCATTGTTGCAAGAGTTCCAAGATGTGTTTCCGGATGAAGTGTCGGAACTACCACCAAAGAGAGATATTGATTTTACCATCGATCTTGTTCCAAGGGCATCACCGAATTCCAAAGCTTCTTATAGAATGAGTACACCAGAATTGGTAGAGTTAAAGATGCAGCTACACGAGTTAATGGACAAGAAGTATATAAGGCCAAGTGTGTCTCCTTGGGGAGCACCGGTTTTATTTGTCAAGAAGAAGGATGGAAATTTAAGGTTGTGTATTGATTACAGGTAGCTAAACAAAGTGACAGTCAAGAACAAGTATCCATTGCCAAGAATTGATGATCTATTTGATCAAATAAAGAAAGCTAAGGTGTTTTCAAAGATTGACTTGAGGTTTGGCTACCATCAAGTGAGGATTAAAGAAGAAGACATTCACAAGACAGCTTTCAGAACTAGATATGGTCATTATGAGTTCATTGTGGTGCCATTTAGTCTTACCAATGCACTTGCTACATTCATGTGTCTCATGAATAGTGTTTTCAACAAATATTTGGATAATTTTGTAATTGTGTTCTTGGATGACATCCTTGTCTATTCAAGGAATGAAGAAGAGCATGAGGAACATCTAAGGATGGTGTTCAAAGTACTTAGAGAACACCAATTGTATGCCAAGTTAAGCAAGTGTGAATTCTATCAAAAGAGGTTGCAGTACTTGGGTCATGTCATTTCAGAGGAGGGTATTGCATTTGATCCAGAGAAGATTAATGCCATCATGGATTGGCATACTCCAAGGAATGTTTCGGATGTTAGATCTTTCATGGGTCTTGCTGGTTACTACAGAAGGTTCATTGAAGGATTCTCTAAGATAGTGCACCCAATCACTTCATTGCAGAGGAAGAATGTCAAGTTTGTATGGTTTGAAAAGTGTGAGAAAAGCTTTCATTAGTTAAAAGAGTTACTTACTAGAGCTCCTGTTTTGAAGATATTAGATCCCAAGAAGGATTTTGTAGTGTGCACAGATGCTTGGTGAAGGTATAGGTGGAGTGCTCATGCAAGAAGGATTTGTGATTTTCTATGAGTCAAGGAAATTAAAAGAGCATGAAAAGAATTATGCCACCCATGATTTAGAATTAGCAACCATAGTACATGCTTGCAAAATGTGGAGACATTATTTGTTGGGGAGAATATTCGAGCTTAGGATAGACCACATGAGCTTGAAGTATTTGTTTGACCAACCAAACTTGAATTCTAGGCAAGCTAGGTGGATGGAATTCCTTTGTGAATTTTATTTTGAAATTAAGCATGTAAAAGGGAAAGAGAATAAGGTTGCAAATGCTCTTAGCAGAAAATTTCATGTTGCAACATTAAGTGTGTGTAAATCAGATTTGAAGACAAGAGTTCTTGAAGCCCAAAACAATAATGAAACTTTCCTTCAAATTAATTAAAGGTTGCAGCAGGGTAATGTGGATGAAGCATGTGCAAGATATCAGCTGGGTGAGGATGATGTTCTCATTTATCATGGTACCATAATGTACATTCCAGGTAGTGCAGATTTGAAGAGGCTTATGATGGATGAAATACATCAAATGCCATATTCTGGACACCCAGGCTATTAGAAAACTATAACAGCAACAAGAAAGCAATATTTTTGGCATTGTATGAAGAAGAACATAGCCGAGTACATTGCTAGGTGTCAAAAGTTCAAACAAGTCAAGGAAGATCACCAACATGTAGTAGGATTGATGCATCCCTTACCCATTTCAGAGTGGAAGTGGGAAGTGATCTCTATGGATTTTATAACAGGTCTGCCCATGACAGTGAAGAAGCATGATTCAATCATGGTTGTGGTGGACAAGCTATCAAAGGTAGCTCACTCTATTCCAGTCAAGTCCACTCACAAGGATAATGACATTGCAAATATCTTCATGAGAGAGATATTCAAATTGCATGGATTACCCAAGGCAATAATTTATGATCATGATACAAAGTTCACTTCCAATTTCTGGAAAGGACTATTTCAGGAATTGGGAACTAAATTGAATTTCAGTACAACATATCATCCTCAAACAGACAGCCAAACTGAGAGGGTGAATCAAGTTCTTGAAGACATGCTGATAATGTATGTGATGGATAAACCATCCAAGTGGGAAGATCACCTACACTTGGTAGAATTTGCATACAATAATGGACATCACGCATCATTGGGAATGAGTCCATTTGAGGCATTGTATGGAAAAGGATGCAGGACTCCTGTGAATTAGGATAGTCCGGTGAATAGAGTAGTGCTTGGGCGAGAGATGATCAAGGAAATGGAACAGGAAGTTGTTAAGATCAAGCAGAATTTAAAGGCAACTCAGGACAAAAAAAAGAGTTATGCAGATTTGAAAAGAGTGCATAAGGAATTTAGATTGGGGATCATGTTTATTTGAGAGTGAAACTAAGGAAAAGTTCTCTCAAGTTGGGGGTTGTGCCAAGTTGGCACCAAGATATTGTGGGCCATTTGAAGTCCTAGATAGGATAGAACCAGTTGCATTTCCTGCTAAAATAAGAGCTCATAATGTTTTCCATGTATCTTTGCTTAAGAAGTATGTACATGATCCTAATCATATAATTGATTGGAATGTGATACAGGTGGAACCCGAGGGAGAGTTCCAAGTAGAGCCTATGCGCATCCTTGACAAGAAGGTCACTTTGCTTCGGAACAGAGCCATCAGGCAGGTAAAGGTCCAATGGGAGCACCTTAGTCCCGATGATGCTACATGGGATCTAGAGGATGCCATGACAGAGGCATTCTCATTTTTGTTCAGTTTTGAGAACACCGAGGACGGTGTTGTTCTAAGGGGGAGGGGAATGTAATACCCCATTTTGACCCTTATGATATATTGGATTTTATGTAAATATTGTGTTCATGTGATGTATGTTTTCCTAGCGTGGAGCTCAAGGCCAAGGCTCCACTAGTGTATGCTCGAATTTTATTAAAAAGGAAAGTAGTTGATATTTTATTACCCATGTGCTATTAAGCCATGAAATATTGTAAATTGATGTAAATATTAATATTTCAATAAAACACCAAAACTAGCTATGGAAGAAACTAATAAGAAGGGGCCATGTGTATTCCACTAGGGAGTGGTGAGGGGACTGTGGTATTGAACCATAGGCTACCAAATGTCATTTTGAGAACCCATTTGACTTTCTTTGCTGACATTTAATTCAGTTGTAAGAAAGTTGTTGAGAAATCAGTCCATTGCTTCAATGGAGCATGGGTAGCTCAGAAATTGGTATGGCAGGTATGGGCTCTGTTTTTCTTGACCCACAAGTCACTCTACCTCATGGGAATTCGTTCTTCCTCATTCCCATTCCATTGTTGAAGATCCCAGCTTCAATTTTCATCCATTACACATGCCCAATAGTGAGAAAAACCATAAATCGCCACTTTGAATGAACCCACGTTTTGAGTGCCATAAACGCCCATAATTTGGTATTGACAGTAAAATCCAATGGGGGATCCATAGATATGAACCTTTGGGCGAAATTGAGACTATTAGATACCCCGAAATCCATTGGAAAACCCACTTTTTATAGCCCAAAAATCCAATTACGGGATTGAGTTATTTGGTCACCGAATTGTGAAAATCCAAACGTGAATGATAGAACAGAGGTTAGGATTGCTTGATAAACCTAGTGAAGACTAAAATATCAAGGAATTAGCAGCATGGACCTTTCTATTCCCACCCTAAAGAGCACTGGAGGGAAGGGACGCTTGAGGGACTATGCAGCAGAGAAGGGTACCTTCCTTATGTTGGGTGTGGTAGGTATTGTGGGTTCCATGATTGTTTGAGTTTAGTTGAGATGTCTATAGCTCTGTGGTTGAGCTCACTAGATTAGAATCCTCCTCATTTGTCTCTTGCATGCTTGATAAACCCAACCGTGTGTTGGATTAGCATGAATGGTTGTGTGAAACCATGGCTGTGAGTGAGCCTGTTTAGTTCCTTCTTAGTGGATACACATCCCAGCTCGGGGGTGGTCTCTCAGCTGAAAGAATATAGGATGGACAGAGACCTATGGTTGGGTGGAACATTGCTCTCACATAGCCAGTTGTGGACAACTTCATATTAAAGATAAGTATTCTCTGTGGTTTAAATTATATGTATTCTGTGCTCTACAATGTTTAGTTTGATGACTATTATTGATATGTTGAATCCATGATGTAGTTGTGTGTGGATAATGTCTATTTCCGCTATGTTTATATTGAGTATGAATCTGCACACATAAGTTTTTACTATTATGAATTTTCTTAGTAATGTATGGGGCTGAGTTCCACAAATAAGCCCTGGAATGTTAGTCATGTTTCCTCCCTTACACCGGATTGATGGGAGGGGTCGTGACAAGCTCCATCTTTAGATCAAGAGCCATCAAAAGATAGAGTCCATGCATTCAAATCTATCCTAAAATTAGTATTTACATTGTATACATTATGTACAACAGTGCCTGAGAAAGGAACAAAAGTAAGATTGACAATTTGGGATTGATTTTGTTCATTCTCCATAGGTGATAAATCCGCAGGCAGATCCCCAAAGAAAGTATCGAAAGTGTAGTGCTCCACATGTGAGCTAAAGTATGCAGCAGGCTCACTAGGATCGTAAGGTTCCCTGCTGATTTTGATCATATTTGGTCTTCCATTGTAGGGAAGCCATAAGTGGGACAAGTCAGTAGCGAAGTAGCCTTTGAGATTTTCTGACCAATTCCTACTCAACCACATTCCGTACATTTCAGGAATGTCAGCCACAATAATATCCACAGTCTGGTGGATTCTAGGGTCAACAGATAGTGTTAACAGGACATTCTTGAATTCTCCCACTACCCTAACTTTGGATCGATCTAGTTGAAAATTTTGAGTAGGGCAGGGCTCCCAAGAGGCATTCAACCTTTTGTAGACAATTAGAGGCATCATATTAGATGAAGCCCCTGAATATATCATATAATTATGGACATTTCTATTGAAAACTTCAAAAGTAAGCAAGAAAGGAGGTGTTTTCTTGCAACCTGGTTTCTGATTTCCAGGTTTAGAGTATGTCTCTAAATTGTTGTTATGAACCTCCATGGGTTTGTTGAAAATCATGCTTTTGGGAAGATTGTGTCTCATGGCAGGGATTTTCAGAAGTTCAAAAAGAGAAATGTTAGCTTTCACTCGTTTCAAGTCATCAATCAAACTGTATTCTATTTCAGGAATGAGAGTGTCCTTTTGTGTTGTTGTTTTACCTCTGTTCGGTGTGGGTGATGAAGTGGAAGGTTCCTGTGTAGGCTGTCCTTTGCTCCTTGTATTATAGGGGTGTTGTACATTGAAGACAGTCTCAGGCTCATCTTCCTCATCATCCATGGGAAGTTCTGAAAAGAAGTTGATAGTGTTTATCTACTGGTCTTCCATTTTATCTGGTGGTTCAGGATCTTGATTCTCTTGTGGGTTTTCATCTGGATGATCAGGAGAATTGTGTGATTCTGAAACCAAAGCTTTAAAGATAGAAAGAATTTCTTTAGAGTTCAATCCTTCATCAGGATTAGGTGGGACTTGGTTCTGTGGGGGTTGATAAGGTCTTCTGAAGGGTTGTCTATTGAATCCCCTGTTCTGGTTGTCTATGTTGGTCTTTTCTAGGTCTACCATTTCGTTAGAAATATTTTGAAGGAATTTCTTCACGTCGTTCATTTCAAAAGGGTCCTTATTCTACACAGTGGGTTTTGGAGGGTTATTTGGTTTCTTGCGAGAGGTAGAAGGTTGATCTGATGAAGCATCAAGGTTATCTTTCAAGCAGAATATATCTTTTTCAACCTGGATAGCCTCGACAAAGGCCTCCTGCAAGTTATCTTTACGTGCTCATTTTACCCACATAGCAATGGGAACGGGTAAACCTTTAACATAATAAGCAACCAACAGTTCTTCAGCAGGAAGAACATTGGAAGGGATTCTATTCTTTAGGTATGAAAACCTTTGGTTATAATCTTTAACTCTTTCCTTGCCTCTGATTTTCATTGAAGAAAAATCTATAACCAAGTCCTCTAGAGTTTTGTCATCTTCAAATTTCTGGATGAACATTTTTTCAAAGTCATCCCAGGAAGGGATGGATCTGGCTTCTAGTGCAAAGTACCAAGTGGATGCTTTACCCTGGAAGGTGTAAGGGAACAATCTGCATACTACATCTTCATGAATGACATTCCTAAGTCTGATGGCCTGCATAAAAATTTTAATATAATCAAGGGCAGGTTATTTTTCATCAGGATCAAACTTAGGGAGCCATTTTTCAGGGTTCTTAGGGAGCCTGTGTTGTTCTCCAACAACAAATATAGCATCCTGGTCCAGCCAGGGTCTATTTCCACCTTTTGCCATGGGTATATCCTCTGTGGATGAATTGGAGGATGACTCACTATCTGATGACTTGCCAGATGAGGATGAGGAAGATGAAGGAGGCGTTGGTGGCGGTCCACTTGTTACAACTTTGGGTTGATCTTGTTCTGTGTTTTGGAATGATGAATCAAGGTTAAAATCAGGGGACTCTTGGTTGGTAGATGAATCGTGGTGTTTAGTATTTTGGTCACCTGAATTTTGATTATCTTGATTATTAGTCTGTGGATCATTGTTCTGGTGATGTTGAATTGCTGCTAGTCCGATATTATGCTCTTCGGTGATCCTTTGTTGTAACCTAGCAACACTATCATAAGAACCTTTTAGTAATTTTTCAAGTGTAAGGGGCCCCCTAGTGGGTGATATGAAAACGATCTCGGCCCTTCTAGTTTCCTGCTCTGTCATAGGGGTAGCAAGAATCGCAATTGGTTGTTGCACTGGTTGTTATGCAGATGTCGATGCTTGCGTGTGACTACAGGTAACAACCGATGATCTTGCTGGAGGAGGTCTATGGGTGTTATGTTTAGGCATATCTTGCTTCAGGCCCTCCTTCTAGCGCCATTTGTTGAAACCCCGAGTTAGTAGGTTCTTGGAATTTTGTCCAAGGCTAGCAACAGAGGGTGAAAATCCAATCTGAAAGGCTTGAAAAAGCTCTGCGCAAGAGCAGTTCTATCCCCAAACTGTTTGGTATAGTTAACTCCCACAGATACAAAGGCCTCTGTTGGAACTTATGGGGTTTGATCCTTAAAGGATTTGTCTTCCTGTGAGGGAAGATCAAAATTTTCTAGGTCTAGAAGTGAATATACCTTAAAGGAAATCTAAAACTAAGTTAGATTTAATCTAAAGGAAGTGCTTTGTTTCAGTGTAGGATAACTTGATCTGAATTTTAATAAGTCTCTTGACCAGTTTAACAGAAATGTAAAATTGGATCTTTACTTATTAACTTAAAATACAACCAGAAAATGAAAATCAAATGATGGTAGTTTAAGGATTAGGCACATGCAACATTATCCTGTAAGTGGAATGCTAATTGAAAAATGAGCATTAATTTATTGATGCCTGTTAATCATTTGCAGAAATAGATAAATGTTTTAAATAAATAAATTCACTTAAAACATAAAGGACACACAGATCATAAGTTAAGAGAAATCTGAACTGCAGATCAACGTATTAATAATTGCAAAATCAAAACAATATACTTTCACAAGCTGAAGTGAAAACCATCATTCATCAAAGAAATTTGGTAAATTAACAAAAGAGGAATCAAGAGAACACTAACTGTATTAGCTCAAAGTTGCAAAAAATTACAATCTCTTCAATAATCAGAGTATCTCCGGTCTTCTTTTGTTGATTCTCCCCCCCTCCCCTACGAGACCTCTACCCTTTAAATAATAATTACAAAATAGTTACAAAGGGTGAACTCCCATAAAACAGGGATTAGAAAATCAAAATATCCTAATAATAACCAAGGGCACCTTGCCACTTGGTCCAAACTTATAACAAATCATCAATATTTGGGTAATTAGCTGACTCGAGTCCCAATTGAGCATCAAATGTAAAGGACTCCATCTCATTCTTGGCTAACTTGTTCCAAGTGCACCGAAAAATATGGATCTTGCCTTCAAGGCTGACAGGTTGCTTAATGAACTTTTCAACTTCTGAAATCCCTATGTTCTCAAGCAATTGAATCTACTCTTTGACCTCCTCACATCTTCCATCAACCTGTTCAATCATCAGTTTCGGTGCGCAAGCATTCTCAATGAGATCCATAGTAGAGAACTGTAGCATAACCATGATATTGTCAGCAGCGTACCATCTTCTTCCACATATGGTTTGTGCTTTCTTGATTGTTTCTTCAATCATTTCAGAAGTATTTTGCCAAGCATTCAAAGATGTTCTGATTCTTCTTCACTTGAAGCTATCCAAAACTGGGATGTTATCTGGTTTGTCTTTGATATACCTCTGCCATTCAACAATATTCTCATAAGATTTGGAAGCTAGTTGTATTTTTCCAAGCTGTTGTTCAAGAGTAGTAGACATTCGCTCAAAAGCAATATGAGTTTCCTGAATTTCATTCAGGCAACTAAACAACTCAGCTAAGAGTTTATGATGCTCCCCATTCACTTTATAAGCCAATCCTTTGAACTCTTCCGGAGAAAACTTGGAGAAAGAAGAGATGGCTGCACTTGCAATTTGTAACATCCCCAAATTTCACAAAAATTAAAATTTTCTAAGTAGCATTAAATGCTTGTATTTGTTATGCGGAAGTATCATTAATGTTAACTTAATTTATCTAACCACAGATCAATTAATTTCTATGACGACAACTACTTAAAAAGGTCATTGGTGTTTGAATAAGTTACGTCACTTACAAGCAATGATTACTATAATTTGTCGTAATCGCAGTTAATACATATTACTGAATGGAGAATTGATGCTAGGTATTTTAATGTTGTAACATCATTATGTAATAGTCATTTGTTTGTCTAAATGCATCATTATTACAAATGTTTACATGATGCGTCAATGTCTGAAAAATTGAATTATTTCTTGTTCAATGTGCACATTGTCAATTATTTCGTCTGTACCTATGTTATAATTTTGACTATCGAGACTAACTGTTTGTTTCCTTTGTAATGAAGGGGTCATATGGGTACCCCGAGGCTTACTTAGCTATTTATAGCTAACGCTCTTAAACTTTTGTTACAGATCACAGGTAAGAGTTGAGATTCCACACTGAAGCATAATCGATGTATGTCAATTGACTTTGTTGTACTTCAATTAGCCTTTGATGTTAAGTACAAATGTATAGAGAACTTAATTTGTACAAGGGTAAGACATACCCTAGCTATGATCATGAATCTCAGGATTTTATTCACTACAATGTCATAAATATTTTGTGTATTTTCAAAATGCATATATTATACATAGCTTAAGATCGTCCTATGTATTCACTTATGATTCCCATAGAGTTTAAACTTCACATTCAATATCATTCTTATAAAATATTGTTTTATTTGTATTAATGTCAAATCTTAAATGTATTTTACTATCAAACTACAGTTTTTATACATGTATGTTTAATATGGCAATGTTACGACCATGATTTACCAACTTGTATTGTGCAAGATTTTGTACACGACCTAACCATATATTATATATTATATATTATATACTATAATCTATGTGTTATAAACTATATGTATATATACTGTATGCTATATGTTATAAACTATATGCATATATACTTTACGCTATAAGCATAGTGTAGACCACGAATTAACTATGGTGGAACTCTGCATTGGCAGGAGTACTGAGCTCGTTAGTTGTATACTTTAAATGCCATTAATATGGTTTGGTGGATCACTTGATAACATACCCTCGTGGCAAGATCTACGTCGTTCGATCACTTGATGGCTTTAGGTTTTGGGATAAACCCTAACCATGCATTGAAATTCTATCAAACCTCGTATTCTCATTTCATTTTGCACTGTAGTGTTTAGGGGAGGCCGACAAGCTTCCGACTGTGTAGGGTTTTTGAAATATTTCTGCGGTGTTCCAGGGTTTCGATGGTGGGTTCATTATTACATTTTGGAGCTTGGCCGAATGGCACTGCCATAGGTAAGCCCACTACTCGTAGTACTGTGTAATTCGTTATTATTTTCTTTTTATCCATTTCAAAACTCGTTAATAAAACCTATTTCTTGTCGTGTTCACCGTGGAGTGACAGGGTTACAAATTCGACTGGGTTTTCTACTAAGTCTCAAGCTAGCTACTCCATCGTGGCTTCGAAAAAGGCACTGGTAAGCCTCGGCGATTCTCTAGCAACCCTGAGTCGTAACTCTGTTATGAAAGGTGATGAAAGGCAATGAATTCGGACAGTAAACTTTTGCTAAGATGAAGGTTGCACCAGTATTTGATTTATACAGTTTGTTTTTACATCTTAGAATCCAGATGGCATTTTGTAACAGTGAGAGAATTAGACTCTCAAGCCTCTGGCTTTGCGTTGGTTTCTCAACGTTTTTCCTTTAATACTATTATGTTAAAGAATTTAGTGGATTTAAATAAAATGGTTTTTCAAATTCAAGTATGGTTTGTTTCTATATTCTGAGAATTTGTTCTCGGCATTCTCGTCATTTTTAAAATGGATAGATTTCGATACCGGCTTAAAGGGTTCGGGCTAAGCCCTCCTTTTTAACTTTGTGGGAAAAGGTTTGTGTTATTCGTTTGTATAAACCATTCCAAAATATAAATATATTACAGGGATTGAAACCCTACCCTGAAAGTTACGATAATAGAAATGATTTTGTTGATGAAGGTTTAGGGGTTTTGAACCCAAAACTTATTTTGATAAATTAAATATTAAGATGTAGGTTGGGTGAGTCGAAAACTCAAACCCTAAACCTCTGTATGTTCGATTATTTGTAGCATTGTGTTTATAACTTTATAAATATGTTGACCCATTGGGTGAGCCCTCACGGGTCTCGAACTTGGGTCTTGTATTACTTCCTTTAGGATTTCTGTGTTGCATTTTTATATGTGATATATTTTTAAAAACTGGGCGATGCCTTTAAATGGCTCGAGCCTGTATTGTAATCTTAATATTAGATTAAATAATGATTGGTTTTAAGTTTTGGTATTGGTGCGAATAACCCTACAGTCTTACGATGGTGATTAAATACAGGGTATCAACCCTAGTATAGTTGATAGCAATTTAAGGTTGCTATGTCTAAAAGTTCCTTGTATATTTTAATAGTTTAGATACTATATGAATAGAATATTTCTCTAGATCATATTACAACTTAGCATGATTATTCATTTATTGAAAGATCTCTGTGTAAGATGTTTTTGGTGGATAATCGTAAATGGCACGGTACATTATTTTTATGGTTTAAAAATAAATAAAAGTATGTATATGGTTACTCTTCTATATGGACAGAAGACTCTGTATAATGAAACTTTATAATTCTTTCATTTTGGTTCAATTATAAAAGAACTCCTATAACATGGAATATGATACTACTAGGGTTTGTATTATACATTATTTATAATACTAAGGGTTAGAGATTGATAAGGTTCATGTATTCTTTAAAAAGTATTTGATTACTGATACTTGAAATAATACTGTTTAGAGTTTATTTATGAAAGAAAATATTTCTATGTGTGTATCCTACGGTTTGCTTTTCTTATGTATATGAACAGAAATATAGGAGATAAACTTTGTTTTCTTCTTAATACATAACTGTTAGAGTTTTTGGTTACAGTTCTATCTTATAAATAGTATTTTGTTGCTTTTAAATTTAAGTAAACCCTCTATTATAGATCTTTATCAAATCAACTCTATCTATAATTTATCATCATTCAAATCTATTTTAAATTTGACTTCTCTGTACTAGAGTACGACACTTATTTAGTGTGTGGAAAAATACAGAGAATTATTTAATAAAATCATTCTACAATTCAAATCTATTCTGACATTTAAACCATAAATAAATTATCCATTCAACATTTTAATCTAGGTGATAATAAAAGATAGATTTCAGAAATGTGCAACAGTTTAGAAGTTAATCATTCGGAAATAAATCAACAGTAAGTAAGTAAGATAACACAATAAGAAACATGTTAACTGTAGAGGGTGACAACATCCAAAGGAGCCCGTTCCACCCAACCTTCTCCTGAAGACAGCCAAATCACTTGCCTTAGGACCCCCGAGCCTGTTCACTGAACCACCAGGATGAAGATGTGTGTGGAGAATGGAATAAATTCCTCTGCAACTCAGCAGTAGTACTTAACAGTAATACTTCTGCCTTTAGCAATATTGAACTCAGCAATGTGGCTGCACTAGTTCAGAATGCATTCTTAACTCACTCAACCACTTACTATCCTTCCCCTCATCGAATCTCTTGTGCTCTCTTCTTTTCTCTTTCAAAAAATTATCACAAGGTAAAAACTGGGCAGCCTCCTGCTAAATTCAATGGGTGATAAAATAGCATGCCTAGGTCTTTTGGTCAGTTTCTTAGTTATTGAGCCACCTCCTCAGTTCCACTTTCTTGGGGAACATGACCATAAAATAGGGAAGTTGCCCCCTGCAATAGCTAGAAGTGAGTTGAGGATGCTGCCAAGTGTCAGTTTGCTCTCACCCCAGTCCATTCCTCCCAGTGGGTCAGTGAACACTCATTTAATAGCCTCCCTTGGATATTTGTCTCCTCTTTTATTTATTAATAATAAAATACTCAGAATAATTAATTATAGTCATCCTTGACCCCACTTGGTCAATAATCATAAAAATTTACAATAACATAAAACATAATGTTTTTTTTCTCACAACATAAAATGTTCAGAATTTGGGTATGTGACACAGTTGCATCCTTCAGCTGTTGTTCCAGTACAACTATCTTTTCCTCATTTGCAGTGTTCAATATTTCACCATCCTGCAACTGATCATGGAGAGAAATGTTATGTTCCTGTAATTCATTGAGTTGGGCTTCATACTGATTCCTTAATCTCCAAAGTTCAGATTCATGTTCTTTGATAATTTTGACGATCTACTCATGAAGCTTCTTCAACTCCTCTTTCTTGATATCAATATCTTTATTCAATGAAGTCATTGAATCAAAATTGGACCCATCAAATGCCCCCATAGTTGCTGCAGTGTCTAATGCTTCCTGTTGGATATCATTAGACTGTTTGGCCCAAATTATTTGATTAGGGACAGGTGCTTGCAACACAGTTGATCCTCTAATTATCTTGCTACCTCTTCTAACCACTACTTTTTTTGACCTGCTGTAAAATTATTCCCCAAGGGGAACCACAACATCATCTTCAGGGTCCACTGTCAACTCAGTTGAGGATGTAGCAATATCACCGGTTGCAACTAATGGAGTTGTCTGAGTGACAATAGAATTAGTTATAGACATGGTGATCTGGAAGGTAGAAGGAGGAGAAGGAAAAGTCACAGAAACTGATGGTACAAAAGTTGAAAAAATAGTTGAAGTGAGAACCTCAAAAGGAGAAGTAGGAGAAATGGTTGATGTAGGTTGCAGAGATACAGTTGGAAACTGGATCTCTATAACTATTGGTGGTGAGGTAGCAAGTGGGACTGACAAGATTGGAGGTGAAGTGGGGATGGAGGCTAGTGCAGCTGTTGGAGCCTAGGCCGCAGCTATGGTAAAGCTACGAATTTTGGGGAAAAAGCACAAGTAGGAAAGGAAAGTGCTAATTTTGGACAAGCACTAGGTTTTGGATAAAAGGAGACGGTGCGCAGTACGGTGCCAGATGGATAAGCTCAGCGCAGATCACGGACCAGAAATCGCGGAGCTCGCGTGCACGTCATAGAAGAATGAATGTGGCTTAGCTACCATAATAAATAAAGCAACGGAGTAGAGGGCTCAGCTACCCTCATTTAAGGCTAAGTACAGAAGTTATGGTTGCTCGGATCAAGGAGGAGCAACGGACTAGAGCATTGAAGGTGAAGGACAAGGCGCCCATACCCGCAATCTGCGCCGGAAGTCACGGAACCTGCAGGAAGCGGCGACATGACTACAAGCGGTGCCTACAGTACACCTAGCCATGTGCGTGGTTAGGGTTTTTAGGGATTACTGTTGGGAAATTCCCACAGTTTTGTAAAGGTGCGACCGTCATGGCCACCTATATATATGTATAATTGATAAGAAGAAGAGTTAGACAGTAGACAAATAGTTAGTCAGTCATAGGGTCGATCATGTGTTGATTATCCTTTGCTGTGTTTTCTACTGCGTGGTTAGAAAACAAGAGTGGGAACCGGATAGCCGAGGAGCTAATCCCTGAGTTTCCAGACAGTCTGATTCGACGTCTGTGCCATTGTAATATTTGTAGAGAAGAGACTAGATCAAGAGAAGGGCTCCCAGCTGTGTGCGTGGAGTTTCCTGGAAAGGTCTAAGGCTGCAGCTGTGTGCGCAACGTATTGTGTAACTCTATCATTTTCTGGTTAATATAACACTCCCGTGGACGTGGTTTCCCTCGAGGAGGTGAACTTCATACTTCTTTTGATGATGTTGTGTGAGTGATTGCCTGTTTTAAGTTCATTACCTGTGTATACATGAATCTTGCATTATATTTATGAGCGTTCAAGTGAGTTTGTGAAGCTCCCTTGGTAACTATAATTGTTAAGTATCGGAAAATCTGTAGAACACTGTCGCCGCAGCGATAGAGGAATGCATTACTGCGTTGGGCGCGCATAAAGAAGAGATACTTAAAGTGTCGACGTAGGGGATAGTCGCCTCATGCGCCGGGACGGAGATACCGCGCAGCTAGGCTGTTGAGTGAGAATT
Organism: Larix kaempferi; assembly: GCA_027924585.1. NCBI lineage: Eukaryota > Viridiplantae > Streptophyta > Pinopsida > Pinales > Pinaceae > Larix > Larix kaempferi. The sequence goes on from BSBM01000338.1 coordinate 41,794,076, forward strand.
CCGCGCAGTTGCGCCGAGGGGTCTGCGGAAAAGTCAGACAATCGGCTTTAAGGAAACGTCGAGGAAGGGAGAACAGTCTCCACGTCGCCTAGGTTAAGGAAATCTGATTCCTTATCCCCCCCATAGCCACTTCGGGTGAGACCTCGAGCTGTTGCGCAGCTCATTGCCAAGAGGGCCAGTGTGCCAAGGGGTTTTGTTGCTGTGCTTCATTAAAACCCAGGTCTGCCCCAGAAAGCAGCCAACAACAACAAATAATTGAGATATGGTAGATGGTGGTAGTGTAGCCTCAGAAGACGAAGTGGAAGGAAGCTCAACAAAAGAAAGGGGAATTGCATAATTTATTGTATCAATGACAATAGTGACTTCAAGAAAGTGATCATCTGGGATAGGATCATCCATCACTATGCTATCCAGCAAATTCGTAACTTCCTGAGAAGCTTCAGTTAATTCTTGTACCACGGGCATAGGAGGAAGTCTTTCATATTCAATATCATTGTCTTCAATATTCAGTGTTGGAATTTGAGAGGCAGGAATCTGAACTTTTTGTCTTTTGGCTGGGTTACTTACAACAACCATTTGCATATCATTGGTTAGGTTAGTTGCAACAACCACTTGAGTGTCAAGTATTGAATTCATATGTGCCATCTCCTTCTTCATCTCATCAGCTGATTGAATCAGAATATTCTTGACCAGTTGGACATCCTCTACAAGACCCTTACCTTTGCCTCCATCTGTATATGTCAACATCAAAGGGGTACTTGCCTTGTGTGTTTCTTTATCTTCTCTATCCTTCCTAGTTTGTTGTTCAAGCTGCAATTCCATTTTCTTGCAACTCAAGACCTTAGTCTTGAGGTCTTGTTGGTACTGAAGAATAAAGCTTTGTTCCTCTTTGGTTTATCCCTATCCAAAACTTCAGAAAATAGATTTTCTCCTTGGTAAATGGAGTCATGAGGAATGTCCTCATGGACATAAGTGGTCTTCATGTGTTCCTGAGCAAAGTGAGCAGCCAGGAAAGCCTTGGGATCATGCATTCTCTTGGGGGCTTATCCCTACCTCAGTGAAACAATTCTTTTTCCCAGTATTGCTACCCATGTTGAGGTCGGAATAACCAAAGGCCCAAGATTCAAAGGGAATTTAAGCCATCCCTTTCTTTTAGGCCCAGTGAGCTTAAGGAAAACTCCATCTGTGACAGTTTCGAATGCTATTTCTTCAAGTAGGAGTCTATCTGGGACTATCCATGGAAAAAAATGCACTGTATTACTCCCCCAAACTATGACATATGAGAAAGAATCTCCCACATACCAATCTCCAATGGTGGGAATGAGGGTTTTGGCATTATGGGGAGAAAGCAGGTGCATCTTCTCTGAATATCTGATGATAAATTGTGCCAAAGAAGTGATCACATATATCATACAGTAAAGGAACAAAGTTTCTCTCCCACAATGCTGAATAGTAAATGTGAACTAGGGGAGCCGTCTAAGTGCAATTCCACCCCATGAAAGGGTATTGGAATTCTGAGTAGAATACATCAATGACATAGGAAGAATAAAAGAAAGAAGGCTTCCTTGTAGTTGGTGTTTTCTGATATCGCTCAATGGCTGAATTTAATTCCGATGACAAAATTGAAGCCCAGTTGAATGATTCCCCAGTTGTGAGGACATGATGGGCCACAGGTTCCCATTCAGCTTTGAACATGGAACAATTGGGTAGACCATACAACCTGGAAAGCATGGCTGCCAAGAGGGAATATGGTTCTTTGAACCACGCAACAGGGTATAGGTTATCAGCTCTAGGCATGAATTTGGTCGGTTTATTCATCCACAAATTTATCATTTCATCCAAGTTAAACCTAGTGTTGGCAGAATCCAGGAAAGAAGCATTAAGGATTTGGGAAGCTGGCGTAAGGGAATAAGCTCTAATAAAAAATTTAGGGCAAAAATAAACCAGAAGGGACCCTGCGTTGTTGTTAAAGGACGGTCTTTAGGGTTGGCGTGGTCAATTATCCACTTAATTGTGTTTGTGTAGTGGAGAATGGCAGGTCGAGATGCTATGGCATGTAACTGTGAATCCATAATTCTCTCGTAGACAGGCCAGTTGTCTTGGATATCTGACAAGTCATCATTATCAAAAATAGCATAAATTTTAGACCAATCTATCTGGTAGGTTTCCGAAACTCTGTCCCTAGTATCAGCAAGGATGCCGAAGTTGGGGTCTTTGTTCAACAGGTCTTTCTGAGCTGTTTTAGAGTGGGTGATCCTTGACATGTTGAAAAACTGGTAATTTATGATAAATAAATTAACACAAATAAAAAAAAATTCCAAAATGGAGAAAAAATGTGAACGACGAATAAGAAAATGACATGAAACCAACCTGTGCTGACTGGAAATGGAAGTAAACGACCCTTGGTAAAAGCTCGCAGTAAAAATCCATGCAGCAGGTAAATTCACGAAATTGAAAAATGATAAAAGAAAATAAAAAATTTGACATATTTAACAATTTCGTCAGGTGAAATCTGGACTGTGGAATTAAGACAGATCGACGGTTGAGATCTAACTTACGAGGTGCGGAAGAAAAGTTGTGGAAGTTTATTCTTGCAAATATGTACATTCTTTCCGCAATCCGCAATGCGGGTTGCGAGTTGCGGAAACACAACTCTAAATATAAACAAACCAAAAATTTCCGCAATCCGCAATTGTGGGTTGCGGAAACGTAAACGACACAAACTAAAAAAATGACCTTTCCGCAATCCGCAATTGTGGGTTGCGGGTTACAGAAAAACAAAATGCAAATTTTATTGTTCAAACACTTTCCACAATCCGCAATCCGCAATTGCGGGTTGCAGAATTGCAAAGTGCAAAATTACTTTTAGACTCTTCCCGCAATCCACAATTACGGGTTGCGGGTTGCAGAAGAGAAAGTCCACAATAATTGAAAAATATTTCCGCATCCGCAATCCGCATTGTTGATTGCGGGTTGTGGAAAGAAAAAGTTCCAAATCTGAAAACCAAGCTTCTGCATGCGGATTGCGGGTTGCGGAAAAAGCAAATTTTGAGGAAAAATTACTTATTTCCACAACTCACAAAAACACACAAAAATGAAAGAATTTCAAAGGAGAAAATTGTTCACTAAATCAAATCATGACAAAGACATAAAAACATGATAAGCATGATGGAAAAACCCCGAAATGACTAAGGAATTTTAACATTACCTTTGCATATAAAAATTGAGGCTCCCATGTTTTATTGAAAACATGGGATCTATTGTACCTACAATAGAAGGGTAATAGTTCCATTCTGTGCACTCAGCTGCAGACTCTACTCTACAATCAGATCTCTACGCACTCAGTTGTAGAGTCTTTTCTCTCTCAGTCTATATCTAACTCTAACATCAAAATCCCAACCAAAATATAACCCTTCCTTATACAAAATTTATCTTTATATAGATGTGCCCGAAGGTCACATATTACAATAACTATTGGCCAACCCCCATAGTACTCTTAAACCCAAAACCCTATGGTTCTCCTGTTGACCACGCTTTGATTTAAATTTGTTGTAACTTCATTGTCCTTTGGCGCCACTTCTTTTGACTTTGATGATTCCTCTGACAGTCACAGTTCTGACATCACGGCTCTGACTTTACTTTATGCTCCTGTAGCTTTCAACTCGCTGCTTGATCCTCAACTGCTTCAACTACCTCTGGTTGTTCTTAGTGATTCGTCTTTACTAAGGGAACAGGTCCTTTCCTGTTAACTGTGCTTCACTCCATACCCTCTTCCCAGGAATTACAAAGTTTCTTTCTCCCCAAAATTGGTCAATGTTAGGCCTCGCCTAACTATACTTGGACTGCGCCCAACAATAGAGATAAAGTGGAGTTCTATATACTGTGATAACTGCAATGTATGAAGTCATTTTTGTGATCTATCCTACTTATATATGTTAAGTAAGAGACACATTGTGAGGTCGTTTACCACATGAGTGCATCGCCACAGTTACATAAACCTGATTCTGTAACCCTCCCATCTTCACTTCGGGTGAGACTTCATCATGTTCGCAATTTGATGCCGAAAGGGCCAGTGAAAGGGGTTTTGTTGGGTATGTAAGAAACTTCGCCGAACCTGAGTTAGCCTGATAAATATCCAACAAATGGTTCCATTGTCATGCTTGAACTGACATTTTGGTGTGTTGATGTATATGTAACTTCGGAATGTATTTCATCAGTATATTATATGTATATTTATTGTACCCTTATAAGAGATGTGTTATTCCTCTATAAGGAAGTGTCGTCATGTGGATTGACAAGTGTCGCAAGTGTGTGTACTTGCCAATGGGTTATTAGACCACCTTATGGGGTCGGCCCTAATTAATATATAATATAATGTGGATGTACTAAAGTAGACAAGTCGGCCCCAGTAGGTCACTGGGAAAAAAGGTGAGTATAAATAGAGATAGGAGATCTCTATTTTACTCATTCGGAAAAGCATCTATCTCTCTCTCTGGAAAGTGGCGCACTAGTGAGGAGGAGGAGGATCATCTGCTAGGAGACTATCTCTGTATTATTTGGTTGTATTTTGGTTGAGCCATTGCTCTCTCTATCTCTGAGGAAGTTTGTGGGGTTTTTCACCTTAGGGTTTTCCCCACGGAAACTCTGTGTCTCTTGTCTCTATGCTTTTGATTCTTGTGATGCTTGTGATGCTTGTCATATTATGATTGTCATGCATTGATATACTGTAGATTTTATTCTCTCAGCAAAGATCCTATAGTATTGTGATTTAATACTGAAAATTTAACATGGTGATGTGTCATTTTGATGTGGAATCCAGAGAAGAACGAAATACAGAATTGGGTAAGCCAAACAGAACGTGAGTTTGCGAAGAAAGAAAACAAACATCCGCGCCTTACCACAGAACAATGGTTGCAGAGGTATATATTCACTGAGTTGCATGAAGTTTTCTTCATACCTTTTTCTAATGAGATACATGAATAGATATGGAGGATAACAGAACGAAAAAACTATTCTCAGGGTGAACAACCTACAGTTTGGAATCCAGAGTTGATTCAGAGGCTTAAAGGGATTGATAACCAGATTTCAAGAGCATTAGACTTTTGGTTGGATAGCTTATTGGAAGGCTATATTACCAAGTTTTCTGTGGACACCTTGAAGTCTTACAACACAGCCGAAAGATACTTTTTCCAAGGATTTAGAGGTAAATACCTAAAACCTGAGTTTATGCATTAAAATAATATTAGCTGAAAAAAGGTGTGTTAAAAACGCAATCAGATTCCTAGGGTTTGAGTCTGTAATTTTCAAAAACAAATATAGTGACACAAACGAAGACATTAGCATTTTGTGTAGTGGAAAAAGATATAACGTTAGCACTAGAAAGAGGTCTTGTGAAGTTGAACCTCGCACATTCCTAGAAACTGAATTAGAAGGTGATAGAAACTCATCTCAAGATGATTCTCATAGTGAAATAGAACCTAGACACACTGGCTATCAGCCTATTACTCCGCATAAACCTATAGTTGAGAAAAGAAATATTACTAGTTCGCATAACACTAGTAGTAGTAATATTGCAGGAGAAGGCACTCAGAATCATCCAAGTAGTGGTGTACCTCCATCGTTTCACGCCGCACTAGTATTGTAGTATTTTAGAACCATGCACATCCTAAAAGAAGAATGGAAGATGATATATGTCATGTCCCAAATTTTTCATTGGGTCACAATGGCCTAATCCCATTGGCCATATTCATGAGAGTTTGTCAAATTGATGTTAAGGGTCAAATAATTGCCAAGGAGGAAAATTACTAGTTTCCTAAGTTGTGGGTGGAAGCTTTGAGATTTGAGATAAGGGGGACAATAAATGATGTTTGAACATTAGAATGGCATAAATATTTAATAAAGTATCTAAATAAATAAATACAAGAGGAATTCTAGGTGGCAATTGGTTTTGAAGACATATGAAGGATGTGGGACCCACACTAGCTTGATTTTTCAATGCCACATGGCATCTCTCTCTTGCCATTTCGAATCCATGAGAAGGAAAAAATTCTTGGATGAGTTGGTAGGCTCATATACATGGAATTTAGCATCATAGGTCGAATTTGGATGGAATGGTAACCTCCATGGAAGAGGAAGAGTCAAACTATAGGTTTGTGGACACTTGGGCTAGATTCCCTAACTCCTACGACAACAATGATGAAGAATCAATGACACCTATGACACAAATCAGACCTGAAGGCTGACATATGGCATATATGACATGTCAGGGCTAAAAATAGCCTCCAAGAGGGCGCTCAAGTGAGTTAGGGCATCCAAAGAGACACCAAGTCGAATTTGGAGAAGAAGGGAGCTAGAATTGGAAGGACAAGTGCCATACTTGGGAATCTCTTCCCAAATTGAGTTGGCATGAAGCTCTTGGAAGGAATTCGACCCATGGAGGACATTAGAAGTTTATAAAAGTCATGAACAAATAATAATGGCATATTTTGATCATTTTTAGAATGTGCTATTGCATTTGTGAGAGAGGAGCTAATGGATGACTAGTTTCTTTCCTTAGCCAATTTCGAGGGTGAAAGATTCCCATCCAAGTTCGTGTTTGGAGAGGCCATTCAGGTATTTCATGGAGCTTTAATGGAGTCTTATTTTCAGGTGTAATCTATAGGGCAGATCGCGGTTTCTTCTATTGCAGCTCACTCACTCAACCATTTCCAGTTTTTCTTGCATATTCTTGCTTCTTGAGGGAGGGCATTTTTTGTGAGCTATTGTACTCTTTGGGGGAGCTTCTAATGCCCCATTTATTTTTTAATATGAATTAAATACTCTTTTCTTAATATTCAAAAAGTTTCAGGTCAAAATTCTAAGAGGAAATGTATAAATCTGATTTTTAATGAAAGAATGGTGTCATTTCCCCACTACCTTGATGTGTAGAAATGATGTATTGATGTATTCGAATGAAAGATCATTCCTCTAATGTATTTATGATTCATGGACTGTAATTTATTATCTGCACAAGTTTCATGTTCATTGCTTAAGCATTTTGATTCATTTTGATTAGTTTAATACCATTTGAAGAATATTTAATGCCATTTCCCCCAAGGTTGAAACTAGTCTTTTTGTATTTGATTTAATGGAGTTATAGCAGACATTAAAAGTTGAATTGTGATGCATATGAGTTCATTTTTATGTCCTTTATATTTCCCCTTATTCCATTCATAAATTCAATTGGGATTGACTGCATTTGGAAAGTCATTTTCATCATCTACCCCTAGGGGATTTGAACCACAATTTACTAGTAAAAATCCCTATCTTGACCAGATTTGAAAGAGGAGTTTCAGAAGTCATATGAAAACTCCAAAGAATCCATAAAAATTATAAATATGTCTTAATATCATCCAAGTACCTTCTGCATCACTTTGGGAGAATTTGGAGTCATTTGGAGACCAAGGGACCAATACTAGTCAAAGAGAAATTGCTAGTAAAATACCATACATTGACCAGAATCTTAAAGGAATTTGCAGAAGTGTTTTAATGGTCTTAAATCATCCCTGAACATCATAATCAAGTATTAATATCATTCATACACCTCCTCTAAATATTTGGGATCATTTGGAACAATTTGGAGACCTAGACATCAAAACTAGTCAAAGGTCGAATTAGGGAAAAAAGTGAAAAATTTGTCATTTTAATAAAAACCTTAAAAAGGGACATAATGGTGGTATCAGAGCATGGTACTTGCACCTGTGGATTAATACATACATTGAAGAATAATTTGCAGCCATGTATTACTATTATGATGAATCCTATGAGTACAATTCTTATGAGGAATGTGCAAATGATTATGAACAATATGAAGCAGAATGTGAATGGGTTGAGGAAGAGGTGCCATCATGCAACACTTCTTAAAATTGGAGGAATGAAGATTATTCTTATGAACATATGTATGATAAATATGAGTATGAAACACCACTAGAGGATAATCCTATGAATGAGTTACAAATATGGAGAGCAACATATAAAACCTTGCCCCAACAATATACAAGATATCAAGAATATCTTGCTTTGAAGGAAGATACACAAAATGCCATGCCTTTTGAAGACTATGTTGATGGGTTGTTTGGAAATAGACCCAAAAAGGAAGATGTGGACTTAGTGAAGAAAGTTTATGCCCTTCTTATACAATACCTTGGAGTGAGTATCATATTTGTGTGAGTGAAAAGATCAATGAAATATCTAAAGCTTCAACGAAAGCATGTATGTCCTACTTGAGGAGAGTTTTTGGGATTTCTTCAAAAATAGATTCCAAATGTATTGATCTTAAGGAAAATAATGGGAAGAGTACATCATATTACTTGAAGGATAAAGATGAAGATACATCCCATGAACTTGAAGAAGATCCTATTGAAAATATTGAAGATCATATCGAGACACATTCTACCTTGGACATGAATCAAGGAGCATCTACTGATGGATGCTTGAACTATGAAGAAGTACCTATTGATGGGTGCTCACACCTCTATGTTGGTGACATAGAGATCACTTTTGAAAGTGTTGTTGCAAGCCAAACTTCCATTAAACATGAAAATGAAGACCTTGTAGCAGTTGAAGAAGAAACAAGATCAACTTCCCCATCACCACTTGAGCTTCATGAAGTTGGTCCAAGCAAGAAGGAATAAGATGAGGAGGTTCATTTGCAAGAGCCTCATTTTCTTTAAGGGTCCTTAAAGATTAATTAAAAGAAGATCCAAGAGTCCCTTAGCATTCTCCATGACACTCAAGCATTGGTGTCAAATTCTTGTTAGAGAGCTACTTCATTGGAGGAAACATCCTTCCTTGAAGACATGGAGAAGATTCAAAGAGCAATGTGCCACATCAAAGGTAATTTCATGTATTTGATTTTTTATAGAAACCATTTGTTTGAGATTAATGAATTGTTACATGATGCATACTTGAAGAATAATGAGGATAATAATAAGCTCACAATTCAAAATGAGCAACTTCTTGAAAAGTTGCAAGATACTTGTTTTTCCTCCTATGTTTCAGATTGTCAAATGGTAGATTGTTTGGAGGATTCTCATGACATGGTGGATCATGAGAAATGTGGAAATTTGAATGTGCTTGATTTGTTTGAAGATGAACTTGAATAGATCCAAACACTTGATGTGGTGGAAGAGGAACTTGAATTGTCTCTTGATGAAGGTTATGCAAATTTTAAAGAAGAGCATAATTCCTTTACATTTGAACCAATCTACAACAAAGTTTTCACAGTTTTGAAGGAGCTGCATGATACTACCCATATGGATCCTTCCCATGATGAAACTTCTGCACCTTTTGATCATTTGGGTGAATTAGGTCATTCTCCTACATCCTACAATTACATGTTTTGCAGCATTAGTCTCAATGAAGTATGGGTGAAAGGGTTCTTTTTGATGGTGCCACATGAGGAGTATGGAACTCCTAGATTTACCTTTTATGATGACATGGTTGGAGAACATTATTACTCACATTTACAGCGGCATAATTTGTTACTTTATGATGATGCACATATACATGGATGCACCTGTGATATGCATTTGAGTCACTTGAAGACTCGTGGTTTTTCTTGCTCAACACTTGGTTCATTTGATGTTGGAGGAACTTCATCCAACACTTGGGTGAATAGATTTGTGATTGGAGAATATTTTTGTTGGAAGACACATACCTTGTTATATATTTATGATTCTCACATTCATGGATGTATGGGTGAGACTTCTTTAAGTCATTTGAAGTCTCCTTGTTTTTTTTGCTCATTATTTGATTTAGACTCTAGTGGAGATTCTTCATTCACTTCTTGGATGAAAGAATACATGGCTGAATATTTTGATGCATATCATATCCTTTTGGAGAAGCATTATAGGACATGGGATCCTCACCTATGTCATTGGAGCAGATTTGATTGATTACTTGATGCTTGTATGCACTTGGAAAATGGTGGTCTACTTGCTTGGAGCTATAAGCACTTTCATGATTCTTTGATGAAGCATCTTCTTGAGGTTCATTTTCATTATTTTGTTATGTACTTCGATGATATATATTTTGTAATCATGATGTTTGGAAGAATGCATACAAGAAAATGGGATCCAGGAACTATGAATTGGAGAGCACTTCTAATTGTTGGAGTGCAATACAAGCAATGGGACCCTAGGATAATTCTTAGTCTCATTGGTTTCAATTTTTTGGGGAAACAAGTAGTGTGGGGGATGGATTCCCCACTTAATAAAGTGATTTTAATCAAATTAGTGCAGCAACAAGCATGGTGGTTCCTCTCTCAAATCCTCATGGAATCTCAGAAACTCAAGGTTGGGAAATTTAATGGCAACTTCAAAGAATTATACAGAAAGCAGGTTCTTCAACACCCATGTTTGGAATTGATTGAGGACAAGCAATATTGGGAAGGGAGGATTTGTCATGTCTCAAATTTTGCATTGGGTCACAATGGCCTAATCCCATTGGCCATATTCATGAGAGATTGTCAAATTGATGTTAAGGGTCAAATAATTGCCAAGGAGGAAAATTACTAGTTTCCTAGGTTGTGGGTGGAAGCTTTGGGATTTGAGATAAGGGGGATAATAAATGATGTTTGAACATTAGAATGGAATAAATATTTAATAAATGAGCCAAATAAATAAATACAAGATAAATTCTAGGTGGCAATTGGTTTTGAAGACATATGGAGGATGTAGGACCCACACTAGCTTGATTTTTCAATGCCACATGGCATCTCTCTCTTGCCATTTCAAATCCATGAGAAGGAAAACATTCTTGAATGATTCGGTAGGCTCATATACATGGAATTTAGCATCATAGGTCGAATTTGGATGGAATGGTAACCTCCATTGAAGATGAAGAGTCAAACTAGAGGTTTGTGGACACTTGGGCTAGATTCCCTAACTCCTATGACAACAATGATGAAAAATCTATGACACCTATGACACAAATCAGACCTGAAGGCTGACATATGACATATATGACATTTCAGGGATAAAAATAGCCTCCAAGAGGGCGCTCAAGTGATTTAGGGAATCCAAAGAGACACCAAGTCGAATTTGGAGAAGGAGGGAGCTATAATTGGAAGGAAAAGTGGCATACTTGGGAATCTCTTCCCAAATTGAGTTGGCACGAAGCTCTTGGAAGGAATTCGACCCATGGAGGACATTAGAATTTTATAAAAGTCATGAACAAATAATAATGGCATCTTTTGATCATTTTTAGAATTTGCTATTGCATTTGTGAGAGAGGAGCTAGTAGATGACAAGTTTCTTGCCTTAGCCAATTACGAGGGTAAAATATTCCCATCCAAGTTGGTGTTTGGAGAGGCCATTCAGGTATTTCATGGAGATTTAATGGATTCTTTATTTTCAGGTGTAAGCTACAGGGAAGCTCTTGGTTTCTTCTATTGCAACTCACTCACTCAACCATTTCTAGTTTTCATTGCATATTTTTGCTCCTTGAGGGAGGGCGTTTTTGGTGAGCTATTGTACTCTTTGCGGGAGCTTATAATGCCCCATTTTTTTTTTAATATGAATTAAATACTCGGTTCTTCATATTCAGAAAGTTTCAGGTCAAAATTCTAAGTGGAAATGTATAAATCTGATTTTTAATGAAAGAATGGTGCCATTTCCCCACTACCTTGATGTGTAGCAATGATGTATTGATGTATTTGAATGAAATATCATTCCTCTGATGTATTTATTATTAATGGACTTTAATTTATGAGCTTCACATGTTTCATTTTCAGTACTTAAGCATTTGGAGTCATTTGGATCAGTTTAATACCATTTGAAGAAGATTTAATGTCATTTCCCCCAAGGTTGAAACTAGTCTTTTTGCATTTGATTTAAGGGAGTTATATCAGACATTAAAAGTTGAATGGTGATTCATATGAGTTCATGTTGATTTAATTTATATTTCCCCTGCTTCCATTCATAAATTTGAGTTGGATTGAGTTCATTTGGAAAGTCATTTTCATCATCTACCCCTAGGGGATTTGAACCACAATTTACTAGTAAAAATCCCTATCTTGACCAGATTTGAAAGAGGAGTTTCAGAATTCATATGAACACTCCGGAGAATACATAAAAATTATAAATATGTATTAATAGCATCCAAGTACCTTCTATATCACTTTGGGGGAATTTGGAGTCATTTGGAGACCAAGGGACCAATACTAGTCAAAGAGAAATTGCTAGTAAAATACCATATATTGACCAAAATATTAAACGAATTTGTAGAATTTTTTTAATGGTCTTAAATCATCCTTGAACATCATAATAAAGTATTAATATCATTCATACACCTCCTCAGAATATTTGGGAGCATTTGGAGCAATTTGGAGACCTAGACATCAAAACTAGTCAAAGGTCGAATTAGGGAAAAAAGTGAAAATTTTGTCATTTTAATAAAAACCTTAAAAAGGGACATGACAATATAAAGCTACTTGTTTTTAAAGGAACCGATTTAGAAGATCCATAGCAACATTGGTTTCTCTGTGATTTTGTCTGGACCGTCAAACAAGTACAATACGATGCTATAAAGCAAGCTCAAGTAGTCACCACATTAAGAGATAGATATTTAACATGGTTCATGAAATATTCTTTTGGACATAACAGAACACTAGCTGATATCAAGATTGCACTAATTAGAGAATTTAAGAAGCCTAAATCAGAATCTCGGTGCATTACAGAGCTAAAAGAGATAAAACATAAACCTAATGAGACTGTGTGGGAATTTGATCAGAAATTGAAATCCTTGTTGGATCAAGTTAGCTTTGATATAGCACCGCAATAGCACCAAGAATGGTTTATCGCTACATTGTTTCCCCACATTAGATTACGATTGATGCAAAAAAAAGTTACTTCACAAACCGAAGCATTGGAAATTGCGATGAAACTAGAAGCTTCGCCCATAGAATAAATTAACGCAGGCATGGTACAGATACAAACACAACTAGCAAAACCTGACATTACAGTTACAAGATATACAACAAGGAAAAGAAGTAAGGAACAGATTTGGTGTACTGAATGCAAAGGAGAAGTACATTCCAAGGAACATTGTCATGTATTCAGATATTACCTCACTAGTGCAGCACCAAACCCATTAAATCAACCTCAAGGACAATGGTGCGAGATTTGCCGATGCAGAGGACATCGACCAGAGGACTATTACTTACTTCAAAGGTATTTACAGACACCAAAGAATCAGTACTACACATTTTGTAAGTCAGTTGGACATGATGATACCAACTGTAGATCATATGACCTTATGATAGAAAGAAAACATGATGTCTACAGAGTCCAAGGAGAAACACAGAACAATAATGGAAATGCGCAGTATGATCAAGGCACATACAGAGGACATGGTGGATTCAGAGGAAGAGGACGTAACACTAGACAAGGACGAGGAAGAGGTCAGATTGTCTGTTATAATTGTTCTCAAACTAGAAATTTAGCAAGAGATTGTCAAAACTCGTGCACTACTTGTAAGTATTGTAAATATTACGACCATATCATTGGAGCATGTCCCATTTTCTAGGAAAAATGCAAGAAAAAAGACCAAAAGGACATAACCAGAATATTCAGATGATCGCATCCGAGAAAAGAAATGAAGATCGCAACATCCATGTTGTGACATGAAGTGGAGCTTTGACAAGAAATGACAGGAAGAACGAATCTTCGACCTCTTATGATCACATAAACAGACCAAATCCTACAGATGGGCCTTGGGTAAGAAAAACAGTTGGAAAAATGCTTGTATTTGACCCTAACATAGAAAAAGAAGTATTCATGGAAGCTAGAAAAGGATTTCAGGACTCAGAAGCTTTGACCACAAGGATCCATTTGTGAAGTGATCGGACACCTGTACTAGATATGTCGACCTCGTATGATGGGTCACGAACTTCGCCAGAGTAGACAAGTCCTATAACACAGTTTCTACAGAGATTCATAAATCTGTTAAGGCATTAAACGCCTTGGGGGAATTACAGAACATGCTGGTACATTACGAACATTGTAGTACAGTGAACAACACACATAGAGAATCCATCACATTAAGAACCATAAAAGGACAGGATGATAAATGAGGTTAAGCACGCAGATTGGAGAGTTTGAAATGAACCTAGTCATCCTTGATCTGGGCTCAGAGGTGAGCGTGCTAACAAAACAAACATGGGAATAAATGGGGAAACCAAAGCTATCTTGGTCTCCTATATAGTTGAGATTAGCTAACCAGCAGAAGGTTATACCTTTTGGGAGACTATCAAGTGTTCCTATTGACATTGATGGAGTGCAAAGTAAATTAGACTTTGAGGTGATTGAGATCATAGATGACAGTAATCCTTATCCTTCATTATTAGGGATTGATTTGGAAATTTATAACCTCGCAATTATCAAATTGAAGAAAAAACAAATGATATTTGAATGACCGGATATCAAGGTTATCGCACCCATGGATCCTTCACAAGGAACAAGGTATGTTGAGCCAGTACGAGAAGAATGCAGAGATCAAGAACTAGATAATATCTACAAGATGACAGTTAATCAAGCAGATTACATTAACCCTACAGAAGATGGAACATTGAGCTAGAGATGTGACATTTCTTGTGTATCAGAATCAGACACAGGACTGGAAAACTGGCAAAGCCGAATGCATGAAGTATCAGCTAGACGATGCGCGAGGATGACGAAGTCACTACGTTGGATTGGAACAGAGTTAAGTACAATTCCCACTTATGATGGTTTGCATAGTATCCATGCATTCCTTCATGAATATTTAGCATCAGTTTCATACGAACATAAGCTAGTATCTTTAGATAACCTACTAGATGGTGGGATACGCATAAAGATAACCTAAACGCATGGAAAGAGTGTAAACACTTAATGGAAATTAGATTTGCTGAACAAACTGAGGTTGTACAAGAAAAATACAATGGACAGACTGATCCTAGAGATCATATAGAGTCTTGCTTGAAAGCATGGACACATATACCAAAGACAAAATGGGTTCATATGTTTGTGCACACATTGGGTCTAATACCAAAGAGATGGTATATAGAAATAGAACTTCGATAGGGCACAACATATTGGAACATGATGATAAAGAACTTTCAATCAACTTTCAGTTTTGAGGATGATTGTATGAGCATTAATGAGGCTTTATGCATCATTAAACAGAATATATTTGATGATGTCCCATTGCCTTTGTATAAGAAACCAAATTGGGAAATACAGTTGGAACATGCCCTTGAGTGTATAATTTTGCATTAGATGAAGATGAAAATGAAGACTCTCATGATGTGAATATACCTGAGTATAAAGGAAAATGCGATGTACAAGGACCTAATTTGGAAATTTCAGATCTTAGTAACCCTATGAAGACTAGAAAGGTCAATATTAGCACTAATGAAGAACCAAAGTTTGCTTCTATTGGAAATTACTGGTATGAAGAAAGAGTGGGACAAATCGCAAACCTACTGTGCGAATACTAAGATCTGTTTCCAACCAAGTTTTTTGAAATGAAAGGCATTTTAGGTGACTTGGGAGTTATGAAAATACCTCTCAAGCATGATGCAAAACCTATTAAGCAAAGACCTTATAGCTTGAACCCCGGATATAAAGAAAGAGTGAAAGGAGAAATTGACAAAATGTTGGTGTAGCTAGGGTTTTACCCCTAGCTTGTGCAAAAGAGCACCTACTAAGGAGAAGGGACTCCTTAGTAGCAGTTCAGTAAATGGTAAATTACAATGCTAAAACATAAATATAAATTACTCTAAACATGTGCATGAAACAGAAAAACAAGATGTAAAAAATGGCTTTTGTATTAATGTTACCTCCAATGTGAAGGTTGATGAAGCTCTTGCAATGATCCAAGAGGGTTGCTCCAAGCTCCAACTTGCTCCTTCTCTTTCTCCAAATGATGGGAATGGGCCAAAAGGGGCACTCAAGGTGAAAGTAGCTCAAGGGTGAGCTAGGGTTTCAAGAGTGATTTTGGCAGAGTAAGGGTGCTTATGACTGTGGATGTGAAATGAGGGGTCTCCATCACCTATTTATAGTTTTTTGGTGGTGGAGTGCTGGCCCATGGTTTTGGGAACCATATGGTTTAGGTCAGTTGTATAGAGTTTTTTCTTCCTTTTCCTCATTATTTTATATTTTTTATTCCCTTTTTAGAGGGTTTTTGCTATTTTTAGAGGAGTTTTGGATATTTTTGGAGGAAAAAGGGGTTTTTTAGCCTTTTTGAGGTTTTTTTGATGGTTTTGTGGCCTTTTGGAGGCATTTTAGGCCTTTTGGAGGCTTTTTAGCGGGATTTTCAGGATTTTTAAGGGAAATATGGTAGAAAAATGGACAAATGAGTCATGTAATGGGGTAGATGAGGTAGTGAACACTTTTTGGGTGTTAACATATTGCCCCCTGATGTGCGAGGGCAGGAGCTCATCATATGGCCGATGGACATCATAAGTCGTGTATGGTTTTCCTGGGGTGTGGAGAAGAGAAGAAACAAACTGAAGCCCGGAACAAACGATCCTGAACAAACTGCAAGAAATAAAAGTACATAACCTCAATAATGGATGAGGAATCATCTAATCATATGGACGAGGTGGGCATTCCCATGCTCGTATCAGGATATAACATAATAATAACAATGGGGTCCAAAATATGGGGACCTGACATATACATAGCCTCAAACAATGAATGAGGAAGAATCTCAATATATGGACGAGGCGGGCATACCCATGCTCGTATCAAGATACATAAAAATAACTGTGAGGCCCGAAAAGAGGGACCTGTAAGATACATAGAGAACCACTGTGTACATCATAAGGGTCCAGAGTGGACACAAATCTGGGACATACTGTTGGGCTGACCATGTGTGAGCTAAAAACTAGTGCACTGGAAGAACATCAGTGTTGCTGAGTGGGGTATGTTAAAATTCAATATGCTAAGACAGAAAATAGCAGCATTACATTCCATTTCACAATAATAGCATATACAGGATCACTGAAGAAATAACAAGCACAGCATAAACACAAGAGACACAAATTTATCCTGGGAAACCCTCATGGGGTAGAAAACCCAGTAAAGCTTCCTCAATATAGATGACCAGCAATATACAAAGATGCAAACCAAAGACATGATCTCCTCCTCCACCATAGCAGACCTCTCCTCCACAAGTGCGCCTCTCTCAAGTGAGTGTGTGTCACAAATGAGGAACATACCTCCTCTATTTAATACTACACTGACATGTATTTTACACAAGTACATGTAGGCTCGTATTTAACCATTAGGTTAAATACCCTATTATAATTGACTGGGCCGACCCCCACATGGTGGGTCTAATAACCCTAGTTACCACAACCAATTCGGAGGAATAAACATCTCCAGATTCATAGTATAATCACATCGGAGGTATGGAACATCTCCGGAATAAATAATATACAAATATAATATTCTTAGAAGTTACAATATTCAACACTCCCCCTTAACGAGAAGGATATTATAACAACATCCGCAGGACCAACGAGTCATACATCATACATGATACATCTATAAATCATTGGAAGCTTTCTCAACATCATCAGTAACTCAACCAGTTACTGGAACATCTTCAATACTGGAACATCAACATCTTCAGTACTGAGTCTTTATCTTCTGCAGTACTCAAACAGCTACAGCAACATCAATATTTGAATCCTCACAATCGTCAGCATCGTCATCACACGATCATCAGCATCGTCATCACACGATCATCATCATCGTCATCACACGATCATCAGCATCGTCATCATACGAATATCAGCATCGTCATCATACGATCAACAGCATCGTCATCCGCATCATCATCACATGATCATCAACATCGTCATCACACGATCATTAGCATCGTCATCACACGATCATCAGCATCGCCATCACATGATCAGCATCATCATCACACGATCATCAGCATCGACATCACACGATCAGCATCGTCATCAGCTGATCATCAACATCATCATCACACGATCATATTACAGGATGATCAATCCTGCTCTCTTTAGGACATAGGTCCATGGATGATACAATCTAGATCAAGTTCCAGGATGATCAATCCTTATCTCTTTAAGACAAGTCTCATGTCTAGGGACGATCTAATCCCAACCACAGTGCCAGTCCTTTTTTCATACTGGATGTGACCTAGATCAGATCTAGGATTTACCGCCACAGAGCCAGTCCTCTTTCATACTAGATGTGTCACATCTACAGAGCCAGCCCTGTTTCATGCTGGATGTATCACATCTACATAGCCAGCCCTGTTTCATGCTGGATGTATCACATCTATAGAGCCAGCCCTGTTTCATGCTGGATGTATCACATCTACAGAGCCATCCCTGTTTCATGCTGGATGTATCATATCTACAGAGCCAGCCATGTTTCATGCTGGATGTATCACATCTACAGAGCCAGCCATGTTTCATGCTGGATGTATCATATCTACAGAGCCAGCCCTGTTTCATGCTGGATGTATCACAACTACAGAGCCAACCCTGTTTCATGCTGGATGTATCATATCTACAGAGCCAGCCCTGTTTCATGCTGGATGTATCACATCTACAGAGCCAACCCTGTTTCATGCTGGATGTATCATATCTACAGAGCCAGCCCTGTTTCATGCTGGATGTATCACAACTACAGAGCCAGCCCTGTTTCATGCTAGATGTAACCTAGAGCAATTCTAGGATTTGTCACGTACATTTTGAACCGAGGTCCAGGGACGATCCAGTCCTATCGTGTACCTTTTGAACCGAAGTCCAGGGACGATCCAGTCCTATCGTGTACCTTTTGAACCGAAGTCCAGGGACGATCCAGTCCTATCGTTCAGTTATCGGAAACCTCATGTCTACGGCTCTTCTTTAGGACTGAAGTCCGGGAATGATCCAATCCCCTCACATGTTCACCAAGAACTTCATTTTCGAAGACATACGTCTAAGGCTCTTCTTTCGGACTAAAGTCCAGGAATGATCCAATCCCTTCACATGTTCACCAAGAACTTTATTTTCGAATACATACGTCTACGGCTCTTCTTTCGGACTGAAGTCCAGGAATGATCCAATCCCTTCACATGTTCACCAAGAACTTTATTTTCGAAGACATACGTCTACGGCTCTTCTTTCGGACTGAAGTCCAGGAATGATCCAATCCCTTCACATGTTGTATACCAAAAACATGTATCCTCATCATCAAAACATGTATCATCATCATCAAAACATGTATCACCAAAACATGTATCATCATCATCAAAACATGTATCATCTAAACATGTATAATCATCATCAAAACATGTATCATCATCATCAAAACATGTATCATCATCATCAAAACATGTATCATCAAAACATGTATAATCATCATCAAAACATGTATCATCATCATCAAAACATGTATCATCAAAAGAATATAGTCCTAAATCTAAATAATTCTAAATAACTAAGTGCAGTAAAAAGGTAACCTCATCATTGATGAGACAAACTAGTTATTAGATACTATGCTACTCCCCCTTTCGAGGAAGGTCCCTTTTGAACTACATCAAGCTTGTCTCAGAAATGTTCAAACTTTACTCGAGACAGCGGATTGGTCAAGATATCAGCAATTTGATCCTCAGTGCTTATATACTCGAGCTTGATGGCTCCTTTCTACACCATATCTCGTATATAAAAGTATCGGATCTCTATGTGTTTTTGACTTATCATGGAATACAATATTTTCTATCTTGATGCAGTTTTGAATGTCACACATAATCATAGTGGAATTCATTTCTAAGTCAAACACTCCATATAAAAGCTTCTGAAGCCATACTGCTTCACAGCTGGCAGAGCAGACAGCTATATATATATTCTGCTTCAGCAGTACTAAGAGCCACACTAGATTGTTCCTTGTTGAACCATGAGATCATGGCAGATTCAAGACTATAACATCCACCTGATGTACTCTTTCTGTCTGAGGCACTTCCTGCCCAATCAGAATCTGAGTAACCATGTAAACGGACTTCATGACCTCCAAGATAATATAGACCAAAAATCTAATGTACCTTTTAGGTACCTCACTACATGCTTTGTAGCTATTAAGTGCACCTTTCTAGGTTCTACTAGATATTGACTTAGGGTATTTACAGCAAAGCATATATCTAGCTTAGTATTTGTTAAATACATCAATGACCCAATGATTTGTCTATATAGGGTTAGGTCCACTAAATATGATGAGTCATTAACTAACAACTTCAAGTTGGAGTCCATGGGAGTGGCCATGGATTTATACTCCAACATATCAAATCTTTTTAGAAACTTCAAGCATACTTACCTTGATTTAAAAGATTCCTTTTGGATATTGCCATACTTCTAGACCTAAGAAGTAGTGCATTAATCCGAGATCTTTCATTTTCATTTCTGCAGCCATTTTCATGACATGTTTCTCATTTCTTGTCAGAAAGAGATCATCGTCATGCAATAATGGTATGATAGGTTCATCATCCACAACCTTAAGGTAAAGGTTAGGAACAGCTTTACTTCTGGTAAAGCCCAAGCTTTGTCATGAAGCTTTCAATTGTCCATTATTCACACTCAGCATTGAGTGATCTTCTGCATATCTATCTGTGCCATCTCTCGTCAGATGGTTCTACTAATATGAGCCTCAAAATCATTCGAACTCTGTGGTGAGTTCCTTCTTGCATTCCACATCACCCATGATGATCATTAAGCTCATCAATTGATTACTGATCCTGGGAACCCATGCAGAACTTGATTACATTATTAAGAGAATGGTCTTATCTAGTCCCTTGGAGAAAAACATCTCAACATGATTCTCTTCCTCTTTCTAAGAGAATCTCTTAACCACAAGCTTTCTATAGTGTGTTTGATTTGTAAATCTTTTGTTGAGCATCCATCGCTTGTTCAGAGTTCATCATTCATCATGATCTTTCCTACAAATCAAAATTAAGTACATGATTAGTAATACTTCATAATCATCAAATCATATTGATATGATAACCTATTATGCATACAGATATCATTTACATAGTTATGCAACTATTTTGACCAATACTTTGGCACAACACTTTCCCATATCCTATATGCATACAGTGGCTATCTAAATGCCTTCCATCTCTACCAGAACATACTATCGAGAGTGTGCACAACTCTCAGCATGTCAGCAAAGAGGTTTCATTCTAGACAAGCAACAATGGAATGTTTGTCCAATTTACCAATCATATGCATATTAGTAGTATATTGTTCAATGCTTTATGAATGTTTACACTCAGCATGATATATTCTAGGAATACAAATATGCATACAAGCAATATCATTTACTATTTCTAATAACAATCCAAATTCTTATCTTTTATGTTTGTGTGGTTGCCTCCCGCTTGATCTTTTGTATGTCTTCTGAACTTCTATTCATTATGTACCACTGTGCATGCTCAAGTGTACACTAGTGTCATCCTCATGATCTCATACACAAACATACATTCATTAGTATATTCTCAATATTATCAAAACATTCTAATTCTAAATAATCTTGAATATGTACAGTCATGATCATTAGTATTCAGGGTTTCAAGGAAGTATTCTTCATGCATATTCTTGTTTGATCTAGTTAGTTAAATCATCAACCAAGATAAGAGACATGATATGCATAAACCCTTGATTACTAACCAATCATACCAAGTATACTTACACAAGGTAAGATTCTAACATGACATAGGAAAACATACCTGGATTAGTATACCTGCTTACTTATGTACAACATACCTAAACAATCTCTTCAGTGATTTAGAGATCCTGAGCTAGAACCTGCATGTCTCGTAGGTTAAACAAGATATAACAAAGTCATACATACCTCGTGATTCTTTGTCTTCATGTTGTCATGGTCATGGAACTTGATTTGTCTTTTGTGATGTACCTATGTCTTGTTAGCAGACAACATCAACCTCACACAACACCATAATGCATAAGTACAATCATATAGCCCTAATCAATCAATGTCTTCAATCATTCACATGCATTCATATTGTTACTAGGGTGATAAGACAATTAATAACATTAATCAAGATTGTACTAATAAATAACATGAAGATAAACACATTATGAACTTAATCAAGAATCAGATTTCAAGGCATACCTAAACCTCCTTAAGTCATACCTGTCGAGACTTTTTGTAGTCTTCTTATGTAAGGCCTTAGCCTCAACTCCCCCTGAAACTTGATCTGGAGCTTGATTAGGGTTTGCTAGAGAAACCCTAAAAATTCAATCTTTGACTTTCACACTTCCGAATGAATGGAAGGATGTGTCTTGCTGGGCTGATCAAACTGGCATACTTCAATTTTGAAATCTCCAAAATTTGACCCCTCAAAACTGCCTTTGAAACTTCTGGATCTTCTGGACAGGATCCTGAACTAGGGTTTGATGAAGCCCACCCTTCTTCTTAATGAAAAGGTTTGATCCAAGGCTATAAACTCTTATTTTTCTGAGGATCTTCCAGCCGTGGTTACAGACTTCAAAAATTCCAACTTTTGCTAAAGCCCTAATTTTCCATCTTTCCGATCAAAATCCCGAACTGGGGTTTGATCAAGCCCGGTCTTCCACCCAACCAAAAGATTCGATATTGGTCTCTAAATTTCAATTTTCCTGAGTAGCATTCAGCCGTGGATTCCAATTCCAAAAATTCTAACTTTCTCTGAAACCCTAAATTCCGGAAGCCATGGATGAAAGTGCTCCAAAAAATAATTTTGTTTTGACAGAAATATGTACCTGATTGTTTCTGCTATAACTCTGAAATTTTTGCTCCACAGGGTCTGAAAACTTTTTCTGCAGTATCCTGACCTGTCATCTTTCCATCCTGATAGGTCTGACCTCAATTGGATTCTCTGAGAGAAAGTTATGCCAAATGTCGCAACGTGACCTGTTTTGGGATAATACAGGAGAGCGAACTTGTACGGCGTGCCACGTGTCACTATTTAAACTTCCGCCTTTGAAAACTTTTCCTGAGATATCCTGTCCTGTTATCTTTCCATCTTGACAGGTCTGACCTCAATTGGACTCTCTGAGAGAGAGTTATGCCAAGTGTCGCAACGTGACCTGTTTATGGGATAAAACAGGAGAGCGAACTTGTACAGTATGCCACGTGTCACTGGTTGAACTTCGGCCTCTGAAAACGTTTCTTGAGATAGTACATTCTATGTACTACCTGTCACTTTTTACTAAATTTCATTTGGAGCTTCCTAGCCCAAGTTATGACCTTTTTTCCTAGGTCACCTGATTTTGACTGAGATCTGGAAGAGGCAGAAACCCTAACTTGTACTGATCATAACTCACAAAGTACAATGAATCTGAGGGTTCCGTTTGGACACAAGATACCTGGGGATGTTATCTTCGACCTGTAAACTTTTCAGACCCTGAAACTTCGCATAAATGGATTTATAGCGAAAGTTCCATGATGACTGGTTTTTTCTATGTAAAACCCTAACCTTCAAATTGTCGTAAGTAAAGCAAGTGTCGTAAGTGCCATACCTTGCCTTCCTTCAAGTTAGCTCTGATACCATGTTAAAATTCAATATGCTAAGACAGAAAATAGCAGCATTGCATTCCATTTCACAATAATAGCATATACAGGATCACTGAAGAAATAACAAGCACAGCATAAACACAAGAGACACAAATTTATCCTGGGAAACCCTCATGGGGTAGAAAACCCAGTAAAGCTTCCTCAATATAGATGACAAGCAATATACAAAGATGCAAACCAAAGACATGATCTCCTCCTCCACCATAGCAGACCTCTCCTCCACAAGTGCGCCTCTCTCAAGTGAGTGTGTGTCACAAATGAGGAACATACCTCCTCTATTTATACACTACACTGACATGTATTTTACACAAGTACATGTAGGCTCGTATTTAACCATTAGGTTAAATACCCTATTATAATTGACTGGGCCGACCCCCACATGGTGGTCTAATAACCCTAGTTACCACAACCAATTCGGAGGAATAAACATCTCCAGATTCATAGTATAATCACATCGGAGGTATGGAACATCTCCGGAATAAATAATATACAAATATAATATTCTTAGAAGTTACAATATTCAACAGGGTACCAGAGGAACTGATGAGCAGCTGGATCATATGGACAGGGAGCCATGACCTCAATGGTACACTGAACTGGAACTGAACTGGGTACTCAAGGAAGCATATAACTGGATGGCTTCTGAATACAATCGCCAACGCAACCCCGACATCCACGGGAACATATAACTGGGCATTCCGAAGTGACTCACCAATGTGCTAGAGTCAGGGGAAATCCGAGGTCTTCAACGAAAAACTAAAGGGATATAACCCTACACGATTCTCGACGATGCAATCAAGGTGTTGAAGTCGAGCATGTGAGAAATAACCACTCTAGGAGGCAATGACGACTCCTCTCAGAATGGTCCGTAGGCACTGACCACAAATGGTGATGAGTCCAAGGTGTAGGGACCTCTAGGCCTATCCTCTGGAATAGAGGAGCTGTCGTCGACAGAGGGAGACCTGCAACTATCAAGGCAATGATGTTTCCTTGATAGGAGCGCGAGGTGGAGAACCGAAATGTGAGAGTACTGATGGCAGGACTGACAAACTGTGGGGGGATAACTGGGCAAGTAGAGTGGGGGGACTCAAACTTCCTTTGTTCAGAGTATGATGGCGGGGATGAAACTGACTAGTGGGAAAGAGATCATAGCTGTATTGGATCTTGGATGGTGATTGGGATGGGGGAGACTCAAACTGGTGGAAAATGGCAGGAGACTGCAAAATACTCTGAACAAAGGCGACCTGATTGGGGGTGCTGCCGAGATGATCGATCATAGTGCCAAGAGGCATGGGGACACTTCTTCATGGGTTAAGGAACTAGAAGAAGTGTGTGTAAAAAATGGTACTGTCGTGTGGATTTATACGAGCCCAGGACAGTTCATTCTCATGGTTGCTTTCAATTTTATGGAGTCTGAAAGCGATAAGAAGACTCTGAATGGATGGAATGGTACTGTCATGTGGATTTGTACGAGCCCAAGACAGTTCATGCTCGTGGTTGCTTTCATTTTTAGAGATTTTGAAAGCAAATAAGAAGACTCCAGGGGGTTGCTTTTTCGTGAGTTAGTCTCCAAGGCCCGAAGAAGCATAAAAGGATGCAATGAAGAACTCTTCTAGCCGGTGTGACTAGAGTATTCCTTTTTCGTAATTAGTCTACCAGCTCCAGAAAAGGGTTAAACTTATACCAGATAGATGCCCTTTCAGGTACTTTAACGAGCATGAAAGGAAGCAAGATTGCTCAGCGATCTTTTCATTGTTTTAGGAGTCAGAAAAGAGCTTAACGGAAACTCCCTAAGTGCCTTTTTCATAAAGGACTTGTCTGGCCCGAAAAAGGGATAAAATTATACCGAACAAAAGGAATGGACAGGCAAGGAGGAAGTGTTCAATCAAGGAACATTAAAGATGACCAAGAACGAGGGTAGGGGGGAACACTGATGGGCCTCCTTGCGGGGTGAATGAATGGTGGCAAAATAACGAAATATTTGTAGTATGATAGGAGTGAATGGCTCATGTACAAATGTGGAACAATCCGATGGCGGCCGATGTGGCATGCAAATCGAGGCAGCAAGGTGTAGGGACACAATGTTGAAATTGTACTAGGTGAGAGCGAGAAATGATCTCAAGCATCATCACAAGCTCGGAAAAATGAATCCGGTGATATAAAAAGTGTCAAAAACGGATCACGACCAATGTGGCACGTAAACTGAGGTGACTGGGGGTGTTTTGGAAACAGTACCCGAAAAAACTGGGCGTGAGAGCGAGAAATGACCTCAAGCATCATCACGGGCTCGAAAAAATGAATTCGATGATATAAAATATGCTAAAAACAGAGAAAGACCGAGGTGGCACGCAAACCGAGGTGACGAGTGGTGTCGGAAATTGGATCGCCCTTGCAGACTTTGGAGCTGCCGGAGCGTGCGAGGAGAGGGAAGGTATAAGATGGCTTGGACTTTCAGGGGATCTACAGTAATTCCTTTCTAGGAAACAATGAAACCCAACAATCGGCCTACCGGAACGCAAAAGACACACTTGTGTGGGTTCAAGCGTATTTGATATTTGCGACAACGCAGAAAAACTTGCCGAAGGTCGTTAAGGTGGTCCGATCGTTTCCGGGAACGAGCTGTAAGGTCGTCAAGGTAGACTAGAAGGATGTGGACCAAATCGTGAAAGCAATAGGTCATGGCCCGTTGGAATGTGGCACCAACATTTTTGAGGCCAAAAGGCATGACGTGGTAGGCAAAGGTGCCCCAGGGGGTAGTAAAGGCTGTCTTATACTGATCCTCCTTGCGGATTTGAATCTGATTGTATCCGGAAAAACCATCCATGAAAGAGAGGACTTCATGCCCCGCACATGCATCGATGAGTTGGTCAATAAATGGCGTGGGGAAGTTGTCCTTGGGATAAGCGTGGTTTAAGTCACAAAAGTCAGTACATACTTGAATGGTGCCTTGTTTTTTGTTAATGGGAACAGGGTTTGAAACCCATGTGGTATAGGCAATAGGATAAATGAATCCTGCCTTGCGAAGTTTCTCAATCTTGGCTTTAACGGCTGGGAGCTTTGAGGGATGAATGGGACGTTGTTTTTGACGAATGGGGGGGACATCTGGCCATGTGTCAATTTGGTGTTCTATAATAGCAGGGTCGAGACCAGGCATTGACCAGGCAAAGACATCACAAACCTCTTTGAAGAGTTTTTTGTACTCCTCGATCTCATGCTCACTGCAGGAGGCTCCTAAAGTTATGAGTTCAGGGGAACCGCCGGGGGTAGCGATATCGATTTGAATGACGGGTGAGATGTTGGCCATGTTACCCTCCTCAAAGGCATCAGGAGCAGGGATAGGATCCTTGAACCAGTCGACCTTAGCGGGAAGGAAATCTTTGGACTCAACCATGAATTGGGTAGCTGTGCTAGAGGAGGCTTCTTCTGGGATAAAATAGGAACGGTGGTGCATGTCATCCCAGGGGTAATCCGGGGCAGTGAGAGCCTCAAGAATCTCCTCATCAGTACGGAAGGTTTGTGTTGTCAAATCGGTTGACAAAGGAGTAGTGGTGGAAGATATCATATAAATGGTATTAATCTCGCCGGAAGGAGACGAGATTGGAGGGTGGATCTCCTCAATGGTGGTGGGTGCCGTCTCAAGGTCCAAATTGTTCATCTCATAGAGAGCTGCCTTGTAATCTGGGAGATCGGGACAGTGATGTGAGTAATTCCCGTAAACACCACATATCGCACAGGGATGGTTAGTGCGTAGTGATTTATCATGAGGCTTGGGGGTGGGGTCGAGTTTGACAACGGGAATATTGGGGTCGTCATCAAGCAGTTGCATGTGCTCCTGTAATGCCGATAACTGTGGACATTGATGAGTCGGATGACCCAACTCATCACATAACGAGCATTTGTGGGGAGTACGAACCGCGAGAGGGGTTTTGACTGCCTTGGGAGAAGGTGCAGTAGTGGATGGTTGTGGGCCTTTGCCCCCAGTGTGTTTAGTAAGAGGAAGGGGATTTGCAGAGGATGAAGGGGTAGAGACACCGGGAGGTGGTTGAGTAGTAGTAACAATGGGTTGCACCGGTTGCAAGACGACATTTGGTGTCGGCAGGGGAACGGGAGGCGAAATGTACCACACGGGTAATCCCAAGGTTAACCCGGGGAGACTAAGGGTAGCCATAACCGAGGAGCTTACTACTCCTGATGGAGGAAATAGGAAGGGGATTGTGTGGGTGGGTGTAACACCAATGTGACTAGGGACCAAGGGGGGTTTAGGCAACAAGGGCGGTTGATTATTAGGATTTTGTGTGTTATGGGATAGGGTACATAGGTCAGACACATCAGTTGCGGGTGACGGAGGTGGAATAGATTGGAAGGTGGAGGTCATGGGCGCGTCTGAGTAAACTCCGGGCCCCATAGAGGATACCAACGAGGGGGTTGCACCACTAACGAGTTGTTCAACCATGGGGAGAACATTCTCGGGTGCAGCGGGAGCATTGGGATCATAGTAGGTGAGTTGGTCGACCTTGACCACGCGTCCCTCATGGGGGAACATCATGGTACGAAACACGGAAGAGGTAACTGCCCGCATGGCATACATGTAGCTGCGTCCAAGTAAAACGTTATAATCCAGTTGGGCGTTGATTACCTCTATGTCTATGAGAACGGTTTTGCCACCTAACTGAACGGGGACATTGGCGAGGAGGCCTTGGGGATGAGCCGAACGACCGTCGTAGGCGCGTAACGCAGTGGTGGACTGCTGAAGAGTAGGGGATCCCAACTTCTGCCATACGAATGTGGACATAACACATGTAGAGGCACCTTCATCGATGATGCATTGATGGATGACAAGATTCCGAACGGAAACAGAAACTTGGAATGCTAGAGTGGAAGGCAGGCGTGGTTCGGATTAGTCCAAATCAAATGCCATCAAATTCGAATCATTTGGGTCAATAGCCCCAATGGCTGAGAGTAAAGTCTTGCGCTGGGAAGGGCAGTTTTTCAAGACTTCTAACGCAGACATGGCTGCGGGAGATTGGGCTAAGTCATCCACAATGTTGTAGTTTGATGCAGCGCGCGCATTGGGGTTGTTGTTGATACGGCGAAGTGGGAAATGAGGTGCTTTGGGAGCGCCATCTAGTGGCGGCGGAGGTATACGTAAAACTTGATCCATGGGATGAGTGTTAAGGGTTTTCTCAGCAAGAGGGGCTTTAGCGGTGGAGCCATATTGGTTCCGACGGGTCTGAAGGTTGACGTCAGCGGATGACATCATCAACAAGTGGTGGGTTCCTGAGTCAAACATGGGTTGATCAGGAGCGGCGCAAGTAATCTGTTGTTGAGGTGGCACGTTGGCTTGAGGGGGAGCCACTGGCTGAGTGTTCACTACGCCTTGGGCGGGTAAGGGATTTTGTAGCACCAAAGGTGGCTGCT
Organism: Larix kaempferi; assembly: GCA_027924585.1. Classification (NCBI taxonomy): domain Eukaryota; kingdom Viridiplantae; phylum Streptophyta; class Pinopsida; order Pinales; family Pinaceae; genus Larix; species Larix kaempferi. The sequence goes on from BSBM01000338.1 coordinate 41,823,115, forward strand.
GAGGTTGAGGGGGGTTGGGTGGCGCCTGAGGAGCTGCGTGTCCTTGGCGATGGGCGTCATCAACCCAAAGTTGGTGAGCTCGTTCCAAATGTGGGCAAGCATGGGTATAGTGGCCATAGACCCCGTAGATAGAACAAGGATGGTTCGTTCGCAAATTAGGGTTTTTAGCCTGCTTGGGTGGCCGATCAGGGTTTTGGTTAGCAGGGGCCGCATTATTATTGTCGGGGGGATTAGGAAGTTAACCGGCTTGGTCTGTAGGTTGGTTGTTCCCACGATTACGGCCCTTGTCGCGGTTTGGTTGGCCCTGTTGGCGTTGGTTGTTTTGGTTTTGCGGTGGATTTTGTTGGGCGTAAACCTGCCCTTGGGCAGTAGGTGGGCTCTGGGGTTGCGCAGGTGCGGGAGCAGGCTGCGGTGGATGATAGGTAGGTGGAGACTACGAAGGTGCAGAACCTTGAGGGGGTTGCTGATATGTCTATGGAGCAGGTGGTGGGTTTTCCGCAGGGGTTTCCTGTGGCGAGTAATAAGTGTGTTGGGCTTGGGAAGGCGCAGGAGCTGGTGCAGCCTGCTGGTGGTAATAGGGCTGCAGTGCGACTGGGGGGTTGTAAGCGGGGGCCACATGACCGAAGCACTGAGGTGGACAGGTGGGTCCATGGGAACGGTGGTGATGTGTCATAGGAGCATACGAGTTGGTTGCCCCAGACTGTGAAGTAGCCCGCGAAAGGTCGAGGCCAGGGTTAGGATGTGCTATAGAATAAGGGTTGGGGATGCGACGAAACACGGCCAATGATGCCGTCTGCAGCATGGGATGGCCCTGGAACATCGTGTTGGGAGGAATCACCGTGAGGGGCGTCAGGTATAATGGTATAAAGATAACCTGACTGGGCATAGATGAGGTCGAATTGCTGGGCCTTAAGGATGGCCTCTTCTTCAGACTGGGGTCTTTCTGATGCCACATCCTTAGCAATGGCAGGAAGAAGGGATTTGAGGAACCAATCTAGGAAGATACGGTCGTCTAATTTGATCTTGCATAAGCTACGGCGTCGACGCCACTCATGAATGTGGTCCGTGATGTGGGTAGCCATTTTTTTTCTGCAAGATAGGAGAATCTCAACGCCCGCGTCATAGCGGACCAGTAACTGGAAGAACTGCAAGAAGGTCGAGGCAAGGGAAGCAAAGGTGGCATGGGTCCCATGGGGTTGCTCGATATACCACTTGGCTGCAGAGCCAATGAAGGTGCGCTGTAACAGACGGAGGCGAACAGAGTCGTCCACTATGGAGTTGGAGGAACACCATAGATGGAAGGACATAATATGGTTTTGACGGTCCTCACCTGCCTTGCCCTCGAACTTAGGGATATCCGAGGGAAGCTTGGTGGGCATGTGAGGCCATGCAGGGTCGTGTCGAATAGGATCATTGGTCAATCTGGCTAGGTCGGGCAGGTTGAGGCTAGCCATGAATGGCAAACTGGAAGAAGGATGTGACACATTAGTGGGTTGGACCAAGTTGGGGCCAATGCCCCCGAGTGGAGGGGAAGGGTTTGGGATGTTTCCCCCATGTGGGGGAACGAAGGTGGTAAAGGATGGTCCTGCACCACCGGGGTTGGTGGGAGTCACTGATGGCATGGGAATAGGTATTCCAGCTGTGGGAATAGGTGAAGTGAGGGGAACGGTAGACGTGGGCCCTATTGAGGGCATACCCACAGTGGGTGTGGTAACTGGTGTAGTGGTGGATGGGCCACCAATAGTCCCTACCAAGAACAGGGTGGAAGTTGTGCCAGCCATGGGGCTAGTAGGGGCAGTGTAAATGGGGTTCTCAGACTCTGCCTCAGAATCCGAGGTAAAGTAAGGGGCGTCAAGATCGGGTGACAGAGTCCTATGCCGCTGACGAGTGGAGTCAAGTGACAAGGCTCGAGATCTATGATAAGTGGTATCAAGTGATGATGATCTGTGTCTATGACGGGTGGTGTCAAGTGAACCGTGCTGTGGGGGCTCGCCCCTGAGGCACCGAGAATGTCTCGGGGACTCAATGGTGACAGATGGTGTCAAATATCTAGGGGTTGTGGTAAGTGAAAAAACAGCTCAAAAATCCTAATGCAACCGAGTGTGCAGAAGGAGAGCTCAAAAACAAGGCACTCAGGACAACAACCAACTCAAAACACCTACTGTAACAGTTGTGCTACAATAAGTGGAGTACCAACAAAATGGTCAGAATACCAACAGGCAGCAGGTTTCCTAAAAATAAAAATAAAATGGTGGACTCACTAGACCAAAAGGAGGTAAGGGATCAAGCAAACACCTAACTAAATGGTATTCTGACTCAACTAGACATATCCTCTGCAAAGTGATGAAATCCAAGTCAGACAATATGAATAGGAGAGCCAAGTGGCTAAGGTATCCCCCTACCGGGAGGGACACCGGGTAGTGAATCCTAGAAGAATGGCAACTAAGATACCCCGTTCATGACACATCCAGAAAGGTGAATCTACCATTTGGTCCTTTTACCGCAGTACCCCTATACAGGGATACCCCGAGCACTGCGAAAGGTAGCCCTTCGATTACTGAATGGAGTGCGGTATTCCACTCACGCCTCCGGAACCAGTCTCGCGACTTCAACCCTCCTAGGGGAGAGGCCCTCTGGTAAACTGGTTGTGACCGTTCCAAAAAGTACTAGGGGATTTTGGTTCCCTAGGTGGACAACATCTATGTCTCAAGTGTAAGTAACCGAGGGGTGTTATTGGAAGCCTATCCCCCCGATCCTACCTAACTACAAAGATTCTTTTGTGTTCCCTAAGTGGGGTTAGAATATTGGTTGAGTTAGATAGTTTTTAAGGCTCACTTGAATTATGTGATAGAGTGTGTGCACGTGAGGTGATGAACCCAAAATAAAAGTGCCACAAGGGGGGCAACTTTCTAATTAATCAATACTGAAATTTAACATGCAAAATTTTCTAAATTAAAATACTGAAATTTTAAAAAGATTCTGTAAAGGGTACAGAAATTATGTTGCAGAAAAGGATGTAGGGAAGGATGGCTGTAGGAGGACAGATGGCTGTGCAGATGCAGAAAATATTGCAGCAAAGGGGGTTGGGTTCAAAACTGGAAAAAATGCAGAAATCAGACCGCGGGTCTATGGAGAAACTGAGCAGTCGGACCGCGGGTTGTAGGGAAACGGGCACGAACAGGACGCGGTTTTTTGGCCGACAGACGCAGTCGGGACGCAGGAAACAGGGAAAACGACGCAGTCGGGTCGCGGGAAAACGGCTGACAGACGCAGTCGGGACGCCGAAAAAGAGGAGACAGACGCAGTCGGGACGCGGGAAAAGGGCCGACAGATGCAGTCGGGACGCAGTAAAGGGGCTGAAAGCCGCAGTCAAGACGCGGGAAAATGGCCGCCAGGCGCAGTCAGATCGCAGCAAACAGGATGATTAGCCGTGGTCGGATCGCAGGTAACAGACTTGAATCCACCGGCAGGGCGCCGGAAACAGTCTGAGAGCCGCTGTCGGGTCGCAGGTAAAGGCCTGAAAGACGCGGTCGGGACGCGACTGCAGAGGGAAAAGTTGCGGTTTACGGCAGCCGAAAGGGACAGCCGAAAGGAAAAAACGGGAAATTATTGCAGAAAACTAAAAAAAAATTTAAACCAAAACCAGAAATTCAAACCTAGGGGAGTCACCAAAACTGTAGCTAGGGTTTTACCCCTAGCTTGTGCAAAAGAGCACCTACTAAGGAGAAGGGACTCCTTAGTAGCAGTTCAGTAAATGGTAAATTACAATGCTAAAACATAAATATAAATTACTCTAAACATGTGCATGAAACAAAAAAACAAGATGTAAAAAATGGCTTTTGTATTAATGTTACCTCCAATGTGAAGGTTGATGAAGCTCTTGCAATGATCCAAGAGGGTTGCTCCAAGCTCCAACTTGCTCCTTCTCTTTCTCCAAATGATGGGAATGGGCCAAAAGGGGCACTCAAGGTGAAAGTAGCTCAAGGGTGAGCTAGGGTTTCAAGAGTGATTTTGGTAGAGTAAGAGTGCTTATGACTGTGGATGTGAAATGAGGGGTCTCCATCACCTATTTATAGTTTTTTGGTGGTGGAGTGCTGGCCCATGGTTTTGGGAACCATATGGTTTAGTTCAGCTGTATAGGGTTTTTTCCTCCTTTTCCTCATTATTTTATATTTTTTATTCCCTTTTTAGAGGGTTTTTGCTATTTTTAGAGGAATTTTGGATATTTTTGGAGGAAAAAGGGGTTTTTTAGCCTTTTTGAGGTTTTTTTGAAGGTTTTGTGGCCTTTTGGATTTTTAGCGGGATTTTCAGGATTTTTAAGGGAAATATGGTAGGAAAATGGACAAATGAGTCATGTAATGGGGTAGATGAGGTAGTGAACACTTTTTGGGTGTTAACAGTTGGAGGAAGGAATCATTGAACCAGTAGAAGAGTCAGAATGGATAAGTCCCATGGGAATTCAAGACAATAAATCTAAAGGCGAAATCAGAATTTGTGTGGATCTCAGAAAATTGAATGATGCATCTTTGCATGACCCATTTCCTACTCCATTCACAGATGAAGTGCTAGATAACGTAGGTGGACAGGAGGCATACTCTTTCACTGATGGATTTTCTGGCTACCATCAGATCATAATTGCTACAGAAGACAGACACAAGACTACATTTTCTACTGAATGGGGATCATTTTAGTACATTGTTATGCCTTTTGGATTGAAGAACGCACCTAATATATTTTCAAGAGTGGTTGTAGCTGCATTTAAGGATTATATTCATAAATTCCTAAATGTTTATTTTGATGATTGGACAGTATTTGTCCTTTTGAAGGACCATCATGCGAACTTAAGGATGATGTTAGTGAAGTGTAGACAGTATCAGATTGCCTTGAACCTGAAAAAATGTTTCTTCTGTGTCCCTTACGGTATTTTGTTGGGACACATAGTATGTAAACAAGGATTTATGGTTGATCCAATGAAGATAGCAATCATAGTAAACCTCCCACCGCCTAACTCAGTTAAGAAGCTACCCACTACATTGGGACACACGGGATACTATAGAAAATTCATTAAAGGATATGTGCAGATAACTGCGCCTATGGAGAAACTATTGAAAAAAGAAGTGAAGTACAAGTGGATTGAATATTTCCAAAAAAGGATTGGACACATTGAAAGAGAAAATGGTTACAATGCCTATTCTCGTCTTTCCTTACTGGAATAATCCATTTCACGTACATGTAGATGCTTCATCTATAGAACTTGTCATTGTAATAGCACAACTAGGTGATGGAGGTATCGACCATCCCATCGCATTTTCAAGTAGAAAGCTATCTTCAGCAGAAAATAATTATACCACAACATAGAGGGAAGGCTTAGCTATGGTGTACGCATTGCAAAAATTTAGACACTATTTTCTAGGTTCGCATTTTTGCATGTTCACTGACCATTCAGCTTTAAAGTACTTGGTTAATAAGACAGTGTTAGGGGGGAGAATATGAAGATGGCTTTTAATGTTTCAGGAATATGATTTTGAGATAATGGTGAATCCAGGAAGATTGAACGCAAGACCTGACCATCTTTCAAGAATTGAGTCAAGAGAATAACCTAGTAATTTGGAGGATAATCTACCAGATGCGCAGTTGTTTGTTATTCACATAGCAGATTACTACTTTAGAGATATTGTAGAATTTTTAACCACGGGATTAACACCTGTAGATTTCACTACGCAGTAGAAGAAACAGTTAGTGGTAAGATCAACTGACTTTACCCTAATTGCAGGACAATTATACAAACTAGGACCATATGAACTATTACGTAGATGCATACTAGAACATGAGAGACCTATCATACTCGTTGAAGCACATTTAGGAGTATCTGGAGGACACTACGCAGGAAAAGATACTGCGCAGAAAATTTTGAGAGCGAAACTATGGTGGCCTAATATACACAAAGATTCAAAATAGCATTGCAGGAATTGCAATGTATGCCAGAAAACAGGGAAGCCATCTTGTAGAGATGAGATGCCATCGATACCACAGTTGACTTCACAAGCCTTTGATAAATGGGCTATCGAATTTGTGGGAACTATTAACCCACCATGAAAGAGAACTGGCTCAAGATATATCATTGCAGCTACAGATTATCTAACCAGATGGGAAGATGAAAAACTAGTGAAGGACTATAGCGCAATTACAACAACGCAGTTCATTTTTTAGAAAATCTTGACAAGGTTTGGATGTCCAAAAATTCTGATGAGTGATCAGGGAACCCATTTCCTGAACAAAACTATTGAATCCCTGACAGAAGAATTTCAGATATACCATCACAAGAGTACACCATATCATCCACACGCTAATGGCACTATACAAGCCTTTAATAAAGTATTGGAGAATGCATTGACCAAAGTATGCAATACAAACAGGAATGATTGGGATCTTATAATACCAGTAGTATTATGGGCATATAGAATAACTTGTAAAATTTGATAGGTCATACACCTTTCAGATTAGCATATGGAAAGGAATTTGTCATGCCCATGGAATACATAATACCAAGCTTGAGAACTACATCATTCACATATATGGTCGATAATGAAATAATGGATGAAAGACTATTACAGTTGATTAGATTGGAGGAAGACCACTTCATTGTAGGTTTCCACAAACAAGTCCAAAAAGATAGAGAAAAGGTATGGCACGATGACACATCAAGCACAAGTTCTTCCAGGTAGGATACCTTGTCCTCCTTTATGATAGCAAATTTTTGAAATTCCCTAGAAAAATTAAAATGCACTGGTTAGGGCCATACATTGTCAAACATGTCACTAATGGTGGTGCAGTTCAACTAGCAACATTATTTGGAGAAAACTAGCAAGGTCTTGTCAATGGGAGTAGACTAAATCCTTACAGGGATGGCCCTACTCCTATAAACAAAATTTAAACAATGTAATAAATTTTAAATGTCAAGTGCAGTTGGAATTGGACACTAAAATAGAGGGTAGAGTCTGAACGCAACAGTTTTGTTAAAATGCGCAGTTTTACAATATATGAAGATGTGTTGCGAAGCACACGTAGCAAGTCAAGTTACGAAGTAAAACAAGGGAAATGTGAAGTGATCCTTGCCACTCACCTAACCGCCAGCGAAGCTAGAGAAAACTAGTCGTTACAGTTTTGTTCTGAAAAGGACCAAGATCTAAGCAAGCTATTAGAAAACGGACATGGCATTTAATGTGAACTTAGTCATTTTTTAGCGCATCTTAGTGAAGTTGTGGCTATAAATAGCAAGGATCACATAATTATATTTTTTTACCATGACTTTTAATTTTTTTACTGCGAGTAATTTCTCAATTTTTACCAGTTAAGAACAAGAGTAGTCTGACAGTATATGTCTGAGAAAGAAATCCTACAGTATATATTAAGGAAATTTTAGCAGTCAGGACTTGAAGCAGTTATGAAGAGTCATGTAAAGAAAATAGCTCAAGCGAAAGGTGGGACCTCTAGAGCCTCACTGCGGAATGCACCAGAACATAAATAGAAGGATAAGCAAAAAGCTATAGAGCAAGAGAAACTGAAGCCTGCAGAAATTCCTAAAGAGTATCCACCAAAGCGGCCTCACTAGAAGCTGATTCTACTAATACCTGAGCACATCCCTCCATGAAGAGATGATATGCCAATAGTAATAATGAAAAAGAATCCGCAATACGAGATCCTGATGCCGCTGATGTCAAGTCATGTTCGGGAGAAGGATAATTTGATAGGTAAGATTCTCGAATGCAAGTTCGCAGATCACGATTTGTTGCATGCAACTAAGTATCCACAGTTTCAACTAGACCAATACATGTGTAGACACTATGATGAATCCACTAAGCAAACAATCATTCAAGTGCAGGACTAGATTGCGCCATTGCAATCCTCAGGATTTCTGAATTTACTGAGAATTACGCATTTTGACCAAATCCTAGAGCTTACAGGAGTTGTGTGTGCATTGTTGTCATTCACGCACCATGGATACTTGTGGTTAGACTGCAAGATCGATATCAACATTGACCTCATCTACAAAATTACGCACTTAAGAAAACGAGGCACTGACCCTGCGCTAGAATTTGTAGGCAAGATTAAAGACAAAGAACTCGCAAGGAGGATGAAGAGTGAATTCGACTTGGTAAAAGGAACACCAGGCTATCAAGCGAATCAAATTAAGGATGTTTCCATGCCGTTCACAGTACAACTTCTCACATGTAAGTTACTAAGGAAATGCATACCGACAGAAGTGTCGGCCGCTGGGATCTCCTTAGATGCTAAGGCGATCGTTGGGGTGCTTTCTCTAAACCCAATACTTAGCCTTGGGTGGGGTTTTTTGTCCCTCTATTGGGTGCTTTGGAAGAGGAATGTTTTGCTAAGTATTTGTGGGAGAATGGGGGATTTTCTAAGCATGTTTTTGTGATTTTAAAGTGGAATGTTACGCTAAGCATTTGTGGTCCAATGTGGGAATTGTGGAGCACATGTTTGTGCACCTAGGATTTGCAGTTGGCTCATAATTGATTCTCTCTGGAAAATCTGCATGGATGTTAGTTCATTTATCAAGGCAGGGATCCCATTTTCTTTCCAAGTAAACGATCGTATCTAATAGGGTGGGGATCCCATTTTCTTTCCAAGTGATCGATCGTGCACAACTAATACGTATATTGTCTCACTCTTTTGCATAGAGGCAATCTGGCCAATCCCAAAGTATTTTTCATTTGATTTAAGCACAAAAAACAGTAGACCACTATTTGGTAATGATAGAGAATACCTCCAAGGAATAGGAGAGGATACAAAGAATTTAACCTGAGGAGAAGTATATTTGAACTCTGCTGCTATAGAAGCCCTCTCCCACCTCTTTAGGAGACTCGAAGTTCTGTCCTATGCTACTATGTCTCTCTCAATTGAAACCAATCCAAATTTACAGAGAATTTTCCCAACCCCAAACGCAATTTACAACTGAATTAGGTTATTAAATTCCCTCTCAGACCCAAACCCCCTCCCCTCCCGCCAAAACCAAAAATTTGGTTCAAATCGAGCCAAATCTCTATGTAGTGGTGTAGATGGAGCCATATCTGTATGGGTTTCAGGATGACCATGAATCCCTTTCATGGTCACGTACTCTGGAATGTGGTTGTGATTGTCGACCATGTCATGGGGGTTTCCAAATGTTCATTTCGTTTGGACAACTCCCATTCTTGACATTCAACATAGGTCTTCGCACTTTTTGAATTATTTTTTTTAATTTAAAATATTATATCATAAATGTGTTTAAATAACAAAGACTTTAGTTTTAAGTTATATATGTAAATTTAGTTAGATATGTAAATTTATATATATATTAATGTTTTGTTTATATATGAATTTATATATTTGTTTATTAATGATAATAGTTTATTTTCTTAAAAAATAAAAGAAAATCATTAGTACTCCTTTTGAAGCGAGAGAGACCATTTGCATGTTGTCTAGTATTTTTGGAATGAGTGGCGATAAATTGTTGATGCTTTTGTGAGGGGAGTGATGGATGGAATCTATCCAAAGTCTAAAGACCCTTGTGTCATATTCACATATGTTGAATTCATTGTAATTCAATCCATAAGTTGTATGCCTTTGCTGAAGAACAAATGTTTATTTTGCAAGCCTACTTGGTGTATCTATAATTGGTGTTGTTGACTCAACACATCAAGATTTTCAAACACCTAGGATTGAAGAATGCAAATGAAAAGGGTGAGAGCGTTCCTGTGATAGAATGGACTTAGTCAATAAGGTTACATGTTAATAATATGGGATTCAAGCATTATATCGATAAGTTCATGACGTATGGGATGTATAATTATGATGTTAGTCGAAACATCACGATCAATTTGGTGTCTCGCTAGGAAGTCATAGAGGGGATAATAGACAACTATGGAGTGGGCCATAGGTTGGGGTAAAACATGGAGAGGCAAAATCATTGATAATTAAAAATGATACGACGCTATGAAAACAATGGTCAATCTAGTACTTGATGAAACAATGAGGGAATAACCCACTGAATCCATGAGTGGGTCTACAATTTACTAAATTTTAAGACTACAGAGACCCCCTTCTGCAGTGTTAAAATTTAGTAAATTGTACAAATTCATTGTCGAAATTGTGATTTTCCATTGTCAGAGTGACACAACTAAAAATTACGAAATAAATGACGAATTCATACTATTAATGTTATTGTTGTGTGGTCATTTTTAGTTTAGTTACTTGTTATCTGGTCATATATTTTAGCCTATGACCAAATTGGTCATTTATCTTGGTCGTTTTTAGTTGGCTCACTCAAGTTGGTCATTTATCCCTTGAAAAAACTGTTGCGACCAAATATTTTGGTCTCCTAATCATTTATCTCTCATTGTGTACTAGTGTGTGAAAAGATATCAGGGTGTTAAGGAAAATAAATGTTGGATTAGTTAAATCCCGGGGGAGATTTCGTCAGATATGCTAGATCTAGAGTTAATGCAGCAAAGAGATGGGATGGTGGATTTTGAAAAGCACAAAGAAATGAATATCAAGCTCATTATTGTTGAATATTATTAAGATTTGAGCTAAGAGCGGAACCGAAAAACCAGAGAGATGTGGAAGAGTGTGTACGGGAAGAGTATGCCTGGAAAATCACTTGAGGAAATTGTCAAAGAATTCATGGAGTTAGGAATGCCACATAGATCAGAAGAACTAAAGGTTATAGCAACCGCAGTACTGTCAGTGACACCAGTAGTGACACAAAGGTCACCCATATCGTCAAGGAAGTCATCACCCACAAAGAATACTTAAGTTCGTACCAAAGGAAGACATGATGCAGAGGCATTGATGTCCCAACTGTTATCGGTTCTAACACCATATGTGTCGCCCGGGAAGTAGAATGTCAAACCATTAAGGTTGATCAAGGATGTGATGTATACTTTGCAAACACCTAAAATCCTGAAAGGAGTAAAGAAGGAAGGTGACATGCCAGGAAAAGTGCCGAACCTTAAGTATGTAGATCACGACGTGGCTGATAGAAATAAATTCTCAGAGTTTGCTCCAAAGAAATACTTAGTGGAAGTGTGTCATGAAGACATAATTTCTCGGGTTGTTGAACCGCAACCATGGGCTAAAGGATTGGATAAATCTAGCATATTGTCCCTTATACAGATACCTCACTATGGTTGCGGTGAAGAAGTTAATACATGTGTGAAGCATCTTTTAGTACGTGTGCATGGTGGATTTCTATGGCTACATTAAAAAATTTAGTTAGATATAGAATTAGTGTCAAGGATCATGGGTTTGTCATCTGCAGGACCAGACCCAGCGGTCTATTTTATGGGAAAAGAAAAGGACAAAGAGCTTGCTAACAAAATGAAGGATAAGTATGGGTTGGAGAAGAGCACTCGAGGCTACAACATAACTTCTATTAATGATCCGTTGGTGAGATTTGTGACATGGGAGTTGGCTAGAAAATTACAGACGAAGTTCAATGAGTTTTTGATTGATTTCCTTGATGCACAAGAAAAAGGTAGTTCATTTCACTATGCGTGATTAATAATTTTGATTGCATTAGTTGCTTGGAATGAACTGGAGGAATCTTAGTTTGCGGATCAGGTGGGGCATTGTTTAGCTATGCAGTATGCATCTTTATGGTTTAGTGACAATGCATAACGACAAAATGACATGAACATTACGTTTTACATTTACAACATTCAACAAACCCTCGTATGGAGCCTCGTGTTGTAGACCTTTTTAGGAATATTCTCTGGTTTAAAGTCGGGTTGCAGATCATGTTTTTGCAAGCTAGGAGGGGTCCAAATAACAAATGGTTATCAATGCATTATAAGTTAGAGGAAGAATATGTAACCAATATTATCCAAGAATGGCCTCAAGAATGGAAGGTACTAGTTCCAACAGAGGAAATATTGAAGAATGTGTCGCAGACAATAGAACAAAAGAATGGTATAGTAGAGCACGGGCAAGACCAACAAGGAGAACAGGTATCTGAAGCGCAAGATGGAGCAAGTGAAGAACAGGGCCCATCGCAGGAATCTAAGAATGAATACAGTGTGACACAAATTGACCCTATGGTCAAGGAAAATAGGAAAGCTACGAAAAATTGCTAAAGGAAAGAGGACCAAGAGAAAAACGAAGAGGGCAGCGCAGATTTGTCCTTGACCGATATGACATTGAAATGTTGGCGGATATGTTCAACGATACTACAGTAGACATATGGAAGAATGTTAATATTTGGTTGAGATTTGATCTTTAATTCTTTTAGATGCAAAGGATTGAAGCAATGAGACAATTCAATCCATGAAGTTCATACAACCATAACACAAGATATACCCTAGGGAAAATCCTCAAAATTAGGTGAACAAAAACCCCAGCAATTCTTCTCAATATAATATAATGGATAGCAAAGAATGCTTTCTTTTACAACATAGCATATTGTTTTTGGAAGATAAGAGATCACCAAACACTCTTGATGAATATACGGAAGCAATAGAGAAGAGAGATCAATCAGATGTGTACCCAACACAACAATAACAAGCACGAACAATGCCCTGCACAAAGAGAAGCACATTGCCTTCAATGGAGAAGAGAATTCGCTTCAAACTAGATTCATCAATCCCGTATAACATATTTATACATTCTTCTCTTCTATTTTTAACTTCTAACTTCAGGATGAACTCGCCCTCAAACTGGATGTATTAATCTTTCATGTAGAGGTGCGCCCCACTTCTCATGCAGTTCTTTATTTCACTGAGATGTCACTTAGGATGAACTTAAATGAAAGCTTTCCCACTTAGTTAGGTGGCTAACTTAAGTGTCGACAACTCACGTATCACAACTCACGTGTCATCTTTTAGTTTAACATAAGTGTCATCATGCAATAACACTTAGTTAACTATATTTTCTTTGCTGTCACTTAGTTAACTCTCTTTAACTGAAGTGTTTTCTTTTAGTTCAACTAAAGTGAAAAGACTTTAGTTAACTATTCCTTCTTATTTAACACTTAGTTAACTAAAATCATGTTGATTGATTTACTCGAAGTGACCATTGTGAGTTCTTTAGTTAACTGAGGCATATCTTTAACTAATTCTTTAACTGAAGCATTGATACTTAATTGAAGCTTTAACAATTCGAGTTCTCTTTAATTAGATGAAGTGTTTGCATGGGCAATTTCAAATTCTCTTGATCCCTATGATTTATCTTTTATTGCATGGTCAATATGTGCCAACTTTAATTATCCATCACATTACATTATACTAAGAAGAATTATCGGATGTTGTGATCATATTATATTATTCTGGACCAAATGATCATATGCTAAATTAATTCACTTTAGAGGTGATCAATATCTAAAGGAGACTTAATAGAAATCTGGTGATCATGGTTAATAATACATCACACAACATTAAATGCTTTTAACAAGTAAAGCATGACCTTTATACAGAAGGCCCACCTCTATACGGGAGGTCCATGTCATGGATACCTTTATACAGAAGGCTCACATGATAATCATGACTTGACACACACAGGTCTGGAGCCTTGTCCAACAAGACTTTACAACATCATTACTTTTATCAAGTACCTCTATACATGAGGAATAACCTTTACACGGAAGGCAATCAAAGTGCTTACCTCTATACGGGAGGATCAATCTTGGCTACACAATATTGGTTTGGAGAATGTCTCCTGATGCTATATATTTAACACTCCCTCTCGGTGAGGGAGCCATTCTCTGCCATACCAAGCTTGTCTCAGAAGTACCTGAACTTTGCTACTGACAGAGGCTTTGTTAACACATCTGCAATCTACTCGACAGTAGCAATGTACTGAAGTTTCACTATACCTTTCTGGACCACATCTCGGATGAAGTGATACTTCATTTCAATGTGCTTCAACTTGTCACGAAACATTGGGTTTTCGGAAACCTTGATGCAACTCTGATTGTCACACCTAATAATTGTAGGCTCAAGCTTTTCACAGAACAACCCTACAAGTAGATTTCTAAGCCACACTGCTTCTTGGCATGCAACACTAGCAGCTATGTATTCTGCTTCAATAGTGCTCTGGGATACATATCCCTACTTCCTACTGGACCAAGATATCATAGTTGATCCTAGGCTATAACAGTAGCTGGATGTACTCTTACATTCCACAATGCTTCCTCCCTAGTCTGAGTCTGTATAACCAAGTAACATGACTCCTCCACTAGAGGCACATCTGATTCCATATGAAATTGTACCTCGAAGTTACCTATGCACATGCTTAGTAGTTGTCCAGTGTCTGTGTCTGAGATCATACATAAATTGACTTAGAATGCTCACAGCAAAACACATATCAGGCCTCGAATGTATCAAGTACATTAGAGAGCCTATAATATGTCTATACAAAGTGGGATCTACTGGATCTGATCCAGAGCCTGACTCATGAAGTTTCCTCAAATTGGAAACCATCGGTGTAGTCATGGATTTGAAATCTATCATGAAAAACCTACGCAATATATCCACAATGTACTTCCCTTGAGATAGAAAAATTTCATCTTTTATTCGCCAGATCTCAAGGCCAAGAAATTAGTGCATTATACCTAAGTATTTCATCTCGAACTTTGAGGTGAGCTCCCTCTTGCACCAATAAATCAGATGTTCCTCTCCAATGAGAAGCAAATCATCAACATACAGAACCAATATCAACGTTTGGTTCTTCACTACTTTGAAGAACAAATTTGGATCAACTTCACTCTTATAGAAACCCAGTTTTTCAAAGTAGCTATCAATTCTAGAGTACCAAGCCCTGGGGGCTTGCTTAAGCCCATATATAGCTTTATTTAGCTTTCAAATATGGGAATCCTTCCCATGCACCATGAATCCTTCAAGCTGCTCAATATAAACCTCTTCCTCAACCTCACCATTGAGGAAGGTTGTCTTCACATCCATTTTGTGAAGTTTCCATTCTAGAACAAATGCAAGTGCAATCATTGCTTGGATTGTGGTGTACCTTTCCACAAGGGAAAAGGTCTCATCATAATCGATGCCTTCTTTCTGAGAGAAACCTCTGGCAATGAATCTAGATTTATACTTCTCAATGCTACCATCTGCAACATGCTTTATCTTGTAAAGCCATTTGGAAGTCACAATGGATTTCCCATCAAGTTTGGGAAAAACCTCCCAAACATCATTATTCATTACAGATTTGTACTCTTATGTCATTGCATATTTCCAAACTTGCTTCTTTGCAGCTTCTTCATATGAAGATGGTTTTGAATCATTGATGTGACTTATCAATGCAACATAGCCTGAATATATGTCAGCTTGCTTGCGCTTTATGGATGAGCTTGTTGGTGCTCCATGTTTCTCTATATTTTGTAAGATGTATAGTCACCAAGTAGATCTTCTTTTAGCGGGAGGTTCATCAAATGACCTCTCAACTAGTTCTATTGGTTCTTCAGGAGCTAGCGAATCTGAGGCATCTTCTGGTTTCTCCCTTTAAAACTCTGAAGGGGGAGAATCAGACTCGGGATCCTCCATCTCTGAATCACATTGAATCTCTTTCGATATTTTGAAAGCAACTTCCTCATGGAAGGTAACATCTCGGAATACTTCAATGTGTCTCTCACCAGGTACATATATGCGGTATGCTTTGGATGACTTGCTATAACCCACAAAGGTTCCTTTCTTTCCAGAAGGCTCCATCTTGGTTCTCGTTTCTTTCAGTACATGAATTATATTGGGATCCAAAATATCCTCAAGTATGAGATATTTGGATTCTCACTGGTAAACACTTCTTTTAGTGTCTTCTTATCTAGAATGACATGCGAGCTTCTATTCTGTATGTACACAGTTGTATGGGTGGCTTCTGCCCATAATGAGGTAGACATATCTTGATCATGCATCATGGCTTTTGCAGCCTCACATATGTTTCTATTCTTCCTTTCATCAACCCCATTTTGCTAAGGGTTGTAAGGTATTTTTAATTGTCTACATATTCGTGCATCACTACATATCTCATTAAATGCATGTGAATCAAATTCACCTCCATTATCAGACCTTAATGCATGGATGTGCTTTTCTTTCTTATTTTCAACTAGGGGTTTTAAACTCTTTAAATTGGCTAAGAGTTTCACTTTTAGCCTTCATGAAATAAATCCATGACTTCTTAGAAAAATCAACTATGAACAGTACATAATATAAGAATCATTGAGTGAGGCCCTAGTTGGCGTAGTTTTGGTGAAGCGAAGTCCAACTTAGAGCAGTTTTGTTGAAGCAAGGCTCAATCGCAGCAATTTTGAGGCAGAAGTACGTAGTCAGCGAGGCCTAGTACTGGCCTGTTTTGGGAGAAGCGACTTCATGATTCCTGAGAGCAGGGTATGGAGCAACACGAAGAAGGCAGATATGGGCTTCGTTCCTTAGTAAAGGCAGAAGTACAAAGGACGGACAGGGTAGTTGGAGTAGTTAAAGAAGAAGCAGCGACCTGACAAGCTACATGAATAGCATTGATGAAGAAAAAAGTACAAAGGACACACCAGGGTACAGTCAACGTCGCACGGTCAGAGTAAGCGGATGTTAGAAGAGCGTTAGAGCCAAGGAAGCGACGCCAAGGACTACCAAGGACAAGCAAAGTAGCTAAGAAGTTATGGAAAAACCTGGTTAGCAGGGTAACCACGCTGTTTTGGGGGGTTTAAGGGTACTACGGGATTTTGTCCCATAACCATTGTAAAGATGTGACCTTCAGGCACAATCTATAAAAGGGGAAATTTTGTAATAGGGAAGGGTTGGTCATTGTTTTTATCGATCTTTTGTAAGTTAGATCTAGGCCAAGAGAGAAGAGAGAAAGAGGCTCTGCAGCTGTGTGCGCAGAGACCCATTGTAGAGAAGAGTTTGCAGCTGTGTGTGTAGACTGGAACTATTAACACTTCCCATTAATATAAAGAACGGTTCCCGTGGACATAGCTCCCATCCGAGGGGTGAACCACGTAAATACTTAGGTTGTGTGTGATTGCTTTTGTAAGATTGCTCATGTTTATGTATGTTCATGCTTTTGTATGTATTTCCATGTGTATGGTTGATGAGAATAATATGCTAAGTGGTGAAACATACATAACTGAATATGCAAGTAATTATGAATATGATGAATGCATAGTTGCATAGGTAATACTAATTCAGCGCAGTCTGTACTGTGTCTAACTTCCAGTAGCGCAGTCCCAAAGTTGCGTTGTTGTGTTGTAATGTGTAACTACTTGAGTGTGCAGTTCCAGTGTGCACAATGATAGTTGGAGTAGAGGCGAGGTAGGTGTGACTTCGCTCAGTGGGTTGATTCCATAACTGCGCATCACCGGGTTGTAGAAACTTGCTTCTGTATCCACCCCATAACTTCGCCTCAGGTGAGACCTCAATCTATTCGCAAGTTGTTTCTGAAAGGACCGATTAAAAGGGGTTTTGTTGGGTCTCTGAACTATGTAGAACCCGGGTCAGTCTAAGAAGGAGATAGCAAGCCCAACAAATGGTTATGTTGCCGTGATTGAACTGGTGATGTGCTCTGATAACTGGAATCCCGAGAGGACAGAAATAGAGAACTGGGTGACTAAGATAGAAAAGTAATTTGTGAAGAAATAAAACAGACGTCTGCGCTTATCTACGGTTGTAGGAAGGATTAGCACTTTGCTTACCCTTATAATTATTCTTTTTTCCTCTAAGGTCTATGGATGAGACTATGAGGATGTTAGAATTGTTGGAAGGATTAGCAGGTTCCTGCATTGCCTAACCAGTTGTGGGTTGCGAATTCTGAATAGAAACTTGTCCCAAATGTTGGGTAATCTGCTCAAGTTGGTTGAGAGAATCCATCATACCATTGGCATGAGGTCCATGTGGTGGCCTAGATGGATCAAAAGTAGGTCTTGCAGATTGGTTCCAAAAAGATTGGTTACTTCCTAGAACCTTACCACTCCATTGCGGAATGGGGTTAATGGTTGGATTGCCCCCTTGTGGGGTTAGGATCCAAAAAGATTGGTTACTGTCTAGAACCCGACCACTCCATTGATGTGTTCCTTGGGTGTGATAAGAATTCCAAGGTGGGTTTCCTCTTTGCAGAGCCTGACCCCAAGAATATTGGGTACTTCCTGGAACATGACCAATGGGTGGATTGCCTCCTTGCGGAGGTGGGGCCCAAGAAGATTGGTTGCTTCTTGGCTCCCAACCACACCATGGCGGTTGAACTTGGGATTGAAAAACATTCCAAGGTTGATTTCCTCCTTGCAAAGGTTGCATCCAAAAAGATTGGTTACTTTATGAATGTTTTCCACTCCATGGTGGAACATGATGGATGGTGTTGATGTATATGTAACTTCGGAATGTATTTCATTTATATATTTATTGTACTCCTATAGAGATGTATTATTCCTCTATACGGAAGTGTCGTCATTTGTATTGACAAGTGTCGCAAGTGTGTTAACTTGCCGATGGGTTATTAGACCACCTTGTAAGGGGTCGGCCCGGATTAATGTAATATGAGGTTATTGTGCTAAGCTAGACAAGTCAGCCCCATAAGTTTATTGGGAAGTCAGGACAAGTATAAATAGAGATCGAGAGATCTCTATTTGGATCACTTTAGAACTCACACTTCCATCACTCAGAAAGTGGTGCACATGTGAGGAGGAGGATCAACTGCTAGGTGGAGTCTATCTCTATGTACTTGGGTTGTACTTTGGTTGTATCATTGCTCTATCTATCTCTGAGGAAGTTGTGGGGTTTTTCACCATAGGGTTTCCCCACGGAAACTCTATGTGTCTATTGTCTCTTATGTTTTGCTTCTTGTGATGATTGACATGCTTGCTATGATTGATATGCATTGATATACTTTACATGTTATTCTCTCAGTAAAGATCCTAGAGTTTATTGAATTAATGCTCAAAATTTAACATAGTATTAGAGATAACTTGAGAAGAAGACATTGTGCAGTGACCGAAACCAGTGTGTCTTGTTTATTGGGTTTCTCTCCACAGATTTTGGAAAAGTAATATGATAGATTGACTCTCCTCAGCAAGGTGAATCTATCTGTCCATTCAGAATTCAATTCTAAGCAATTTCAGTTTTGGCCCTAAAAATTAGGCTTTCCTCAAAAATAGGAATTTCTGAAATCTGAAGACACAGCTGGAAGCTCCTTGGAAAAATCGAAGTTTAGAGCTTTGGATCGAGATTTTTGGCTAGGTAAATATCCGGGAAACTCAAACCCTAATTCAGGGTCCTCCTCAGTGAATTCGGGAAGACTAAAAGGCATTTATGAAGGGTGAAGCTTTGCAGAAATCAAATTCTGAGTATACCAGGTTGATTAGCTCATCAAGGTGCATCTTTCTATCCTTTCAGAAAGTTGAAATTCATATTCTGAATTTTTAGGGTTTCTCTAACAAACCCTAATCCGGGACCAGATCCAGTTTTCAGCAAATCAAGTGGTAAGACCTAAATCTTTTCTATTTCCATTTGAAGTACTCTTTAAATATGTCTCACCACACCAAGCTTGAGGACAAGATTGAAGGGGTTGATAACTTCTGAGCCTGGAAGTATAGGATTGGGTTAATCCTGGAAGAGAATGAGTTGGACTCATATATAAAAGAAGACATCCCAATCCTAGAGGATGAAGAGGCTAAGATATTGCATAAGAAGAACTTGGTCAAGGCAAAGAGAATCATTGTTGATTCTATCAAATACCATCTCATACCACATGTGTCATCTCTGAAGACACCCAAGGAGATGTTTAACTCTTTGACCAAGCTATTTGAAGGGAAGAACATAAATCGGAAGATGACTACGGAACCAATTGAAAGGGGTCAAACTGTTGAATGGAGAGACCATTCAATATTACTTCTCCAAGGTCTCTCAAATCAAGGAACAACTTGAAGCTGTGGATGAAGTAGTGGACAATGGTGAAGTTGTTATGACCACTCTAAATGGCCTACCTAGGTCATGGGATTCTTTTATTCAAGGAATCTGTGCAAGAAAGAAATTGATCTCTTTCAGTAGACTATGGGAGGAATGCTCTCAAGAAGAAGCAAGGCTTGTGGCTCGAGAAGAAAAGATGGGGAATGAAGATCAAGCTCTCACAACTCACACCAAGAAAGGGAAGTCCAAGAGAGAGCCATCTCACTTTAGAAAAACCTCTCACCACCATTATCATCAGGATAAGAAAGATCTTAGATGCTTCAATTGCAATGAGAAGGGACACTTTGCTTCAAATTGTCCCATGAAGAAGAAAGACAACAATAACAACTTCAACAATAAGAAGAACAACAACAAAAGAAGATATCATGCTCATGCTGCTGAGGATAATGAACCTCCCAAGAATAAGGCTAGAGCAGAAAGTGATGATGATGACTCATCAAGCGAAGAAGAGTATGTTCTAATATCTGCTCTCACAGGTACTATTTCTCATGGTTGTAATGATTGGCTTATTGAAAGTTGGGCTTCCAAACACATGATTGGGTTTAAAGAATCTTTTGCAAATCTATCTAAACATGAATCACCCCATAAAGTGAAACTTGGGGATGATTATCAATACCCTATCGAAGGAAGTGGTGAAGCATCCTACAACCTAGATTCTGGAAAGTCTTTGAAGATGAAAGAAGTTCTTTATGTACCTGGGCTCAAGAAAAACCTACTCTCCATATCTGCATTGGATGCAAAAGGCATGAGGGTTGCATTTGTAGATGGCCAAGTCCTAATGTGGCCAAAAGGTAAAACTATTGATGATTCAGTAGTGATTGGAGAGAAAGAGGGAGGATTGTATAAATTGAAGGGACAACCTGAACATGCCATGGTACATGATTCCATGGATCCAAGTGAACTTTGGCACAGAAGACTTGTACATATGCACCACAGAGCATTACCAATTGCAAGTAAGGCTATAGAAGGTCTTCTTGAAATCAAGACCAAGCATGAAGGTGTTTGCAAAGGATGTGCAAAAGGAAAGAACATAAAGAAGGCTTTTCCAAGTAGTGAAAGCAAGGCAAAAAGTATCTTGGAAATTATCCACTCCGATGTATGCGTTCCGATGTCATCCAGCTCTCTGAGTGGGTATGTTTACTATGTCTCCTTTATTGATGACTTCTCCAAGAAGACTTGGGTTTACTTCTTGAAAAACAAAGATGAAGTGTTGGATAAGTTCAAGGAATTCAAAACCTTGATGGAGAACCAAACTGATAAGAAGATCAAAACATTTAGATCCAACAATGGTGGAGAATTCACTTCAAGTGACTTCAAGAAGCTATGCAGTGATTCAGGGATTAAGAGGGAGTTGACTACTCCTTGCAATCCACAATAGAATGGAGTTGTAGAAAGAAAGAATCGAACAATTATGGAAGCAGCAAGGGCAATGCTGCATGACCAGGATCTACCTATGCATCTATGGGCAAAAGCAGTTAGGACAGTTGTATATGTGCAGAACATAACACCCCACAAGATATTGGACAACAAGACCCCATAAGAGGTCTTCTCTGGTAAGAAACCTGAAGTCAGTCATCTCAGAATATTTGGTTGTCCAGTATACACTCATGTCCCAAAGGAAAAGAGGACCAAGCTAGATCCTTCAGGAAAGAAGGGTATCTTTGTGGGTTACAGTGAAAGCTCGAAGGCTTACATAATATACTTTCCAAGGTTCAAGAAGATTGATGTCAGCAGGGATGTGACATTTGATGAAAACTCAACATTCTTCAAATCAAGGAAGACACCTATTGAAGATTATGAAGAACCTAAGGAAACTAGATTTCAAGACACTACTATGACTGAAGCAATTCTAGATGTTGATCATGAAATTGAATATCCGCAAGAACCTGTAGATCCACCCCGCGAGAATAACTCTCACAAGAGGAAACCTGCATGGGATAGAGAGCTCATTCAAGATGCAGAAAGATATGGCATTCTAGAAGAAGAACACAAAGCAAAGAAGAGACCTAGATCTCATACCAGCTATGTTGCTTTACTCTGTGATATCATGAACAAAGAACCTTCCAGTTACAAAGAAGCAGTGGAAAAGAAAGAATGGAAGGATGCCATGGTCGAAGAATACCAATCAATAATGAAGAATGATGTTTGGGATGTTGTCCCAAGACTTGAAAGGAAGTCTATTGTGACTTCCAAATGGATCTACAAGATCAAGCATGCTGCAGATGGTAGCATAGAGAAATACAATGCAAGATTCGTAGCTCGGGGCTTCTCTCAGAAAGAGGGAATAGATTATGAAGAAACTTTTGCTCCTGTAGCCAGGTACACTTCCATCAGATCAGTACTTGCTCTGGCTGTAGTGATGAAATGGAAGATACACCAGATGGATGTCAAGACTGCTTTCTTGAATGGTGTAGTTGAAGAGGAAGTGTATGTGGAGCATCCACTCGGTTTTGAAACACATGACAGGGAGTCATATGTGTGTAGATTGAGGAAAGCCTTGTATGGCTTGAAGCAAGCTCCTAGGACTTGGTATGGTAGGATGGACAGTTTCCTATCTAGTTTGGGCTTTACCAAGAGTCAAGTGGATTCCAACCTTTACTACAAGGTTGAGGAAGGAAATCCTGTGATACTATTCCTATATGTGGATGACCTGTTTGTAACAGGAGATGATAGATTGATTGCCGATACAAAGAGGAAGCTTGCTGCCGAGTTCGATATGAAGGACTTGGGGATGATGCACTATTTTCTAGGTATGGAGGTGTGGCAGAGTGCAGATGGGATCTTCCTTGGACAAGGGAAGTATACAATAGATATCCTGAAGAGGTTCAGGATGATAGATTGCAAGGCCATGGCTACACCTATGGCATCAAACCTTAAGCTTCTGTGTGATGCTTCATCTGAGCCGGTTGATGTTTCTATGTATCGTCAGATGATTGGGTCCTTGATGTATTTGATGAACACGAGACCAGATATTTGCTTTACGGTGAACACACTGAGCCAGTTCCTGACGGATCTGAGGAGTGTTCACCTAGTTGTTGTAAAGCATATTCTGAGGTACCTGAAGGGTACAGTTGATTATGGGCTCAAGTATGATATGAATCAAAACTTTAACCTGCAGGGTTATGTTGATTCAGATTGGGCAGGCAGTGCCGCAAATAGGAAGAGCACATCTGGGTGTTGCTTCAGTATGGGATCAGGTGTGATCTCTTGGTTTAGCAGGAAGCAGTCCTACGTACACTGAGTATAGCCGAGGCAGAGTATGTTGCAGCCTGTTCGGCTAGTTGTGAGGCAGTATGGCTTCAGAAGCTATTGTCTAAGTTATTTGATCTCCCGTTGGAGGCTACTGGTATCTTTTGTGACAACCAGAGTTGTGTGAAGCTGTATGAGAACCCGGTGTTCCATGATAGGTCGAAACACATAGAGATCAAATATCACTATATCAGGGATATGGTGCAGAGGGGAGCAGTGAATCTCCTGTATGTTGCGACGAATGAGCCGATTGCATATGTGTTGACGAAGCCACTAGCCAAAGTGAAGTTCGAGTACTTCAGAGAGAGGCTTGGTATCCTTCAGATCGATGACACTTCGAGGAAGAAGTGATGGAGACATTTGCTGAAGCCATTCCAAGCATGATGGAAGGAGGATCCTTTAAATGGCTATGGATGTAAGCACTGGATGATGAGCATCAGGATGATGTTCTAGTTTTTGCTCTATATGATCAGTTGGATCATTTATGTATGTACGCATCATGTTGGATGCTGGATATGATCAGTTGGATCATTTATGTATGTACACATCATATTGGATGTTGGATATGATCAGTTGGATCATTTATGTATGTATGCATCATGTTGGATGCTGGATATGATCAGTTGGATCACTTATGTGTGTATGCATCATGTTGGATGCTGGATATGATCAGTTGGATCATTTATTTATGTATGCATCATGTTGGATGCTGGATATGATCAAGTTGGATCATGTGTATGTATTTTGTATATGCATCATGTTGGATGCTTGGACCATGTATCTGTATATGTATCAGGTGGATACGTTGTATGATCAGATAGATCATGTATGTTGATATGTATCAGGTATGATCAGGTGGATCATGTATTTGTTGGGCTGGGAGATCCGAGAGGTTGGGCTGTGTGCCCGTAATAAGTCCTGGGATGCTCTTTCGAGGGTTTGTGGTGGTGACTAGATGTAAGACCTGGAAGATCCGAGAGGTTGGGCTGTGTTCCCGTAATAAGTCCTGGGATTCTCTTTCGAGGGTTTGTAGTGGAGATCACATGTAAGACCTAGGAGATCCGATAGGTTGGGATGTGTGCCCGTAATAAGTCCTGGGATGCTCTTTCAAGGGTTTGTTATGAGGGTCACATATAAGACTTGGGAGATCTGATAGGTTGGGTTGTGTGCCCGTAATAAGTCCTAGGATGCTCTTGCGAGGGTTTGTGATGCACATAATAAGTCCTGAGGATTCCACAGTATGTCCAGTGATGATGAAGACCTGCAGGTGGTGGGCCTACATCCAGTATGAAAAAGGACTGGCTCTGTAGAACTTCCTATGATGAGTAGATTCGGAGATTGATTGAGATAGCAGCAGTAGTGACAATGACGATGATTCGAGGTTGATGCATCGATGACGATGATCCAGAGAAGAAGACTTGTGCTAGCAGATCTATGTCGAGAAATACCTTCCTAGTTAAGAGGGAGTGTTGATGTATATGTAACTTTGGAATGTATTTCATTTATATATTTATTGTACTCCTATAGAGATGTATTATTCCTCTATACGGAAGTGTCGTCATTTGTATTGACAAGTGTCGCAAATGTGTTAACTTGCTGATGGGTTATTAGACCACCTTGTAAAGGGTCAGCCTGGATTAATGTATGAGGTTATTGTGCTAAGCTAGACAATTCGACCCCATAAGTTTATTGGGAAGTCAGGACAAGTATAAATAGAGATCGGGAGATCTCTATTTGGATCACTTCAGAACTCACACTTCCATCACTCGAAAAGTGGCGCACATGTGAGGAGGATGATCGGTTGCTAGGAGGAGTCTATCTCTGTGTACTTGGGTTGTACTTTGGTTGTATCATTGCTCTATCTATCTCTAAGGAATTTGTGGGGTTTTTCACCTTAGGGTTTTCCCCATGGAAACTCTGTGTGTCTATTGTCTCTTATGTTTTGCTTCTTGTGATGATTGGCATGCTTGCTATAATCGATATCCATTGATATACTGTACATGTTATTCTCTCATTAAAGATCCTAGAGTATATTGAAATAATGCTCAAAATTTAACAGATGGATGGATTTCCCCCTTGAGGAGATAGGCCCCAAAAATATTGGTTACTTTCTGGAATCTTACCATACCATTTATTGTTTCCTTGGTTTAGATAATCGTTCCAAGGTTGATTTCCTCCTTACAAAGGTGGTGCCCAAGAATATTGGTTACTTCCTGGAACCTACCCACTCCATTTTGGAATGGGTTTGATAGGTGGATTGCCCCTAGGAATTGTGCTAGGATAAGTCGGAGGATAACCCCTGACACATTTGTTACACCTAAATATTGTCACCATGAGCCATGGGTCAACTCTGAGCATGAATCCCTAAAGTTCCCTTAGCTAAAGTGCATTGAGTATGAGGTTGTACCTACCTTTCTATCTCCTTTAAGTAGGTTGGAGCACCATACCTTCAGTCAGGGAGTGCCAGACCCTAGGTGGGGTAGGTCTAACCTTGACAGGGTGAGCCACCGGCTCACTTTTCCTTCTTGCAACTTGTGCCAACCCTCCTTTGGCACACTTTGACTTCATCCAGGGTGCGTCAATGTTGGTTATGGTGGATAAATGGAAGCTTCGAGGCCATTCTCGAAGCTAGGTGAGTTGGAGGGTCATCCCTAACTTCTAGGTGAGCTGGCATTCAATCCCCTAACCTAATGGGAGGATCCCTTAACCCTCTCCCCTTAATACTCAACCTACTCTATCCCTTTAGCCTTATAAATACAAAGCTCCTCTCCATTCCAAAGAGAGGAAGTCTATAGCACTTACATGCTGGTGGAATTAGCCTAGGTGATACCTATCCATCTCTTGGGAGGCATACATTTCCTTTGGAGGTTTTGGCTTGACTTGTTGGAGGAGGATTGCAGCGTCAAGGCTTGGGTTGTAATCAACTCTCTACTTTGTATTTCCCACTCTTTATACAGTGATATAAATTCTTTCCATAAATGTTGTTGTGTTGATGATGTTTATAGTTTAATTCCTTAACTATTTACTTAGATCTGTTAGTGTTTAGATATGTTTTACTGTTTGTTTTGTCTCTACATGTTTTGACAGGTCTTGTAGCTACGGATCTGATGACCACAGATCTTGGAGCAATAACAAGGAGAAATATCTATAGATCTGAAGGTAAGACATCTAATTACTTGATCTCTAATCTGATCTAGGAAAGTAGCTTTATGTTCTATTCTTATTTGTTCTAGATTCACATTGAACTAGGGAGATTTGGCTCGTGTCTACTCGAGTAGATTGTCCAATAATAGCATTTCCACTAACCTGAGGAGCATAACCCTAATTGGCATAAATGTTCCATGGTTCATTGCTTCCGCCATGAATATTACCATTTCATGGTGAAGGGTTTCCCCCAGAAGTAGAATTTGGACAAGTGTTAGGTATACCAAGAGGATTTTTGTTTGCTATGTGTGTGTTTTGACCTTGATTAGCTGAACCATATGGAAAACCAATGTTTGGTAAGGAACACTCTTCAGTAGGGATTCCTGCAGACGAAGTGGATGTACTTCCAGGATTGGAACTTGAAACTGTACCAACGGGCACTAAAGTGCTAGTTGAACTTGTGCTACTAACAGGTATACTAACTGTTGGGATTGATGTAGAGGCCAAATTGGAAGTATTGCTACCTCCAACAACTGTTTGATGTTGCAACAATATAGTCCCTTGTGCTCCTGATGAAGCCATAGGGTCACTTGTTGAATTTTGCATGTCATTCAAACTTTCAAAAAGAGGTTTGATATCACCCAGTGACTCACGAATAGTAAGTACAACTGGTTCTGAAAGACTCATCAAAGGTGGAATTACATGATCATTTGTGTGATTTTTCAATGTTTCAATTTCAACTAGAGTAAGATCATCAACTATGTCTGTATTCAATTCGTGATGTGATGATGAATTCTCAGGGTTTGGTTGATGTTGTTCTTCTCGAGTAATATTAATTGAGTTTAAAATCAGTTATGTTCCCAAGTCACTAGGATGTGTTCTTTGTATCTGTCTCTGCAATGTAGCAGGGCCTTCAAATTCTGGTGACTCACCTCGCTCCTGCCGTGAATGGCGGATCGGGAGAGTAGCCACTTCTATGAACTTGATAAAATGATGTGTTTAAAATGATATTCTTAATCAAAAAATCCTAAGGCAGTCTAGACTCAACAAAAAGAAAAAGTGTCCACACAGTCAAAATTCCTATAGATCCAAGCAAGCACACTATTTTTTCAAAGAGATGAAGCTCAGTGAAAAGATGGATTAGGGGTCCTTCCGAAACTAGTAGCTGCTGAGGGATATCAAGCCTCAAACAATTGCTAGCAGCGAAGGTATGAGAAACAGTTACAATAAACTTTAATCGCCAGGGGTGCATGTGTTGGTTCCTGACCAATCACTCTCCCAAGAAGTAAAAGTTCCAAAGTCTGTCTCAGGTACTGCAAGTGTCCCCCACTCACACTAGCCTATGTGATGCCCTAGGAATAGTAACTATGGTTACCACTTCACAATCAACGGTCGAGCAGAACAGTTGTAAGTCGAGGACAAATCTCATAACCAGGACTCTAGAAAAGTGATGTCACCCCGAGGACTTGTCACTTCACATAGAATTCCTTGATGAGCTCGTGTCCCACTAAACAAGCAAGGGGGGGAACCACCCTTACTTATCCAAATTGACCTCGTGCTTAACACATGTGTTAGAAGCGCTTTCCCGACAAGCATTTTTTGTTACTAATGGGTTTAAACTCTCAGTAATTAATGCTAGTTTCAAAATTTTTGCAGCCTAGGAGTGTTAACTCTCCAAACCTAATCCAAGGCACTAACTTAACCTTGTTGGTGATATGAAAAATCAAATCTTGGTTATTTTTAGATTAAGTGCCAATTTTAAGGGTAGTTTGCTTAGTTTCAGGAGTGGATGTGAAACTGGTGGCGTGTTGACTCAAAAAATACGAACCAAACAATGCAATATGCTCACTACTCTACCTTTCAATTCGATGAATGTTCTAAACTAATGAAAATTTAAAGGTTCATGTTTTCCTTTCAAACATGCAAAATTCTTTGGTAAATTTCTGATATTTAAGAACAGCTCTTCTGAAATATGAATAATAACTGATTTTCAAAAATCAATGTAAACCAAACAAATATCTCAATGAAAATTAATCTAATTCTATTACACGGTGGATTTATGTTTCTCATTTGCAAGGCCACCCGAGAGTGCAAACAAAGAGGATACACAGATCCCTTTGGAATGCTTATGAATTAAATTCTAGATTGTTACACTTGAGATCCACTTTCTCATTCACAATATCGCACCAAGGCCCAAGTGAAGAGGATACGGTGGCTTGAAAGAACAATGCTTGAAAAATCAAATCCTATATTGTTACACTTCAGATCCACTTTCTCATTCACAAGATCGCACAAAGGCCCAAGTGAAGAGGATACAGTGGCTCAGACACAACTTATCACAAGAAAATCGAGATCTAAATCTACAACTTTCTCTAATTGTGCATGAAAATGATGAAATACTGTAGATCCAAAACAAAATTTGACTAATTAATGTTTTGTTTTCAGTTTTGGAGGGAAATTGTTTTCAACATATCTCAAAGTGTAATGTTTATTTGTTTTTTGTTTTTCACTGCAAATGTGTTAAAGTGATCTTTTCAAATGTCATAATTGATATTTGGTTCCAAGCTTCAAATAAGCAAGTGTATGAGAGTCAAAAATTAAAGGGCCTTAAGGTTCTTTAAACAAATATTTATGTTTTTTTTCAATTTTCACTATTTGCAAACTATGAAATGAATCAAATTTTTTTAAAGATCGGTCCTAATCCTATCCAATCATGGATCTATAAGCAAAATATGACCTTAAGCAAATGGATCTACCACCAATTGTAATACATATTTGAAAGAAATGTCAATTTAAGCCATTTTTAAAGGTTTTTGGAGGCAAATCCCAAATCTGAAGATCTCAAACCAAACCATCCCAAATTTTCATAATTAGTAGTAAACTAATCTTAAGATGTATTAAATCAATGTTCAGGTCTGCAAGTACAAAAATGAATCCTCAATGTGGCCCTAAAACAATGAAATCTCAAAGCTAATTCTAGCAATTTTTGCAAATTTGAATCAAGAAAGTTTTAAAATTCTTTAAAAATCTTCCAAATCTTGAGCAAAGGAGGATCCAAATGAGGTTTAAACTCTAATATAAGGGCTTCCTAAGCCCATCCATAAAGAAAAAATCACAAAAATCGAGACAAAGATGAAGAACTAAGCTCTCGAAACTCAAAAACCCGACCGACACACAATCTAGAACAGAGCAGAGCGTCGAAAGGAGGTTGGCGCAGGTTGTACACAAGCAAGGTGAGCCAGTGGCGTAGGTTGCTAGTGTACAGGGTGAGTTGGCACTCTGTGTACACAGGTAAAGTGCGCCTTCCTTCTAAAGCAAGAAAAATTGAGATTTCGGGTCTATCTTGAAGGATTTTGGGAGTTTGAGAGTGGATCTTGGCCAGTTTGGAGCCTCTAGACCTGCAAAACAAGTTCTTGAAGGGATATTAAGGCCACTTTGGAGTATATATAAAAGGTTATAACACCAAAATATGAATAAATTTTCAAGAAAAATCAGCTAGTATGGTCGTTGATCTGATAATTGCTTTAAAGGTAGTGTTAGATCTACTTTAAACAAGCTATATTACTATGAAATGGTGAGTTCCAATGTCATATATGAAACAATTATCACAAATTTCCTAAGATCTTTAATCAACTATCAAGCATTTCTCAAGATCTGAAACCATCATGAATGCA
This sequence comes from Larix kaempferi, assembly GCA_027924585.1. Classification (NCBI taxonomy): domain Eukaryota; kingdom Viridiplantae; phylum Streptophyta; class Pinopsida; order Pinales; family Pinaceae; genus Larix; species Larix kaempferi. The sequence continues at coordinate 41,853,131 of BSBM01000338.1, forward strand.
AACCAAATGGAAGGAAACTTGAATCATTTCATATTAAGCTAGAGAAGAAAGTACATATCTACCATGAAGCTTGAGATGCATCCTTCTTCCTTTGCCATGAGTTACACCCTTGCTTTTGATGAAGATGAGATTTCCAATCTTCAAAATCTCTCCAGCATGCCTTTGCTCTTCCTTTGCCTCCTTTACCATGCCCCAAATGCCTTTGTTTTATAGCATTGGGAAATGGGCTCTCAAGTTTCTCTTTTCAATGTGGGATTATCCCTTTTCATGATTTTTTATTATTTTTCTCAAAAACCCACTTTCCATAGTATTTTTAGGCTTTTGTCACAAATTCAAGATTCTCAAGCACAATTAATGCAATCTTGTGCATTTCTTCTCACTGTTGACTGATGGAGACTAGATTTGAGCCTTCAATTGAGCAGTTCAATCACTAAACCTTGTCTCTTTAGGCTCCTTCTTTATTCACTCAATCCTTCTAGTTATGGAAGTAGTGATTAGATAAGAGAGGACTGTTCTCTTATGTACTTGTCTTATGTCTTCATGTTGGGTGTACATAGTAAAAATATGCTTCTTCCTTCACTTGGTTAAGGGTGTTAATTTGATTGTTAACAGATATGCCATTGAACCTTCAAATAATTAACAAGGAAACTAAAATTGAGGTGGGCATCCTCTTTAGACAACGGAAGAAGGAACTTCTTATACTTCTTTTTATCTATCTTCTACCCCTTGAACCAGCGTTCTCCATAGCATGGAAGTTTAGTTGCTTTAGCAATAAAGTCTTCATCTATGATTAATTGCAAATCACCCACCTGAGCAGCACTCCCATCGAAAGAAAGGGAAAACTGTCGAGTTACTTCCACGTTATTCCCACTGAAACCCCAAAAGAATGATCCCCAACCAATTCTATCAAACAATGTTGCGACCTCGGGGTGAGCTTCCAACATCTCAAATCCCGAGACCTCAAACTGATTCAAGGGTGCCATTTATTCAATCACCGGTTCTTCTGTTGACAAATAATTGAAGGGTGTTGTGAATACAAAAGGAATGGGAATACAGGTCTTCGCAGACATGATGAAACCCTCACTTGATTCGACTAGGACCAAAACCAAAATCCTAAGCTCGTGACAAACTGTCATAATTTGACCGTCAAAACAAGTGTGTGAAATACAAGATCATAACGATACGAAGAATGAAATCATAGCTCTATATATGGATCATAAATGAGAGTGATTCTTGACATTGTATCAACAGATTAAACTGAAACGATTATGTACCATAATCACAGATGTAAAATAACGATTTACGTGTCAAATCCAAACTAAGATAGCCACCACATGTAATGTTCATGATTCTGATTCACAAGGTTATTAAGATAATGAATATATTATTCAAATAGATTTTGATCATTATTCAACTTAAATGGATGATTTAAACATAGTTCTGATTTGCACCCTTTTCCATATAAATTCAAATGGTGATTCACTTAGGCATATTTATCATAGGGTCTTAATCTTCTAATGTTAGACATTAGTTTATAATTTCATGTTTAAATTTATATAATTTAATAGCAATATATAAACATGAAATTAACCACTTAATATTTTGCCTAATCATTTTAAATAAAAATAATGAAACCCCAATGAATTTTAAAATATTTAAATCATGAGAAAACTATCAAGAATGATAGAAATTGAAGATCATATGTGCAAGAGTCATCTTAGCTACAAAATTATATTACTAAGTTATAAGCGAAATTCAATGAAGAAAAACTGATTATATAAGAAATTGATTTAGCAGCTGTTAAATGAAAAAATGATAACTTTAACAATTCATAATAATCTTCTTGCAAACGGTTTTCGCCGATGTAATAGATATTCCAAGATTAAGAGTACCTTCATAATCATAGATTCTGAAGGCACTCTCTATAAATTTTCATGAATTTGTAAATATATATGTTGCTCACCAATTCTATTGATTAAACAAGATAAAAGGGTGAGAGGGTTGTTGCCTGCCAACAAGTGTTTAGGTCACCCCTAGATTTACTCAACCATCTCTTTTTAGGTATAAATCATATCTTTATAAAAGTGAAATAGGTCCCCCATAATATATCTAGTTTTGACCCCTGGATTGTATTGGTGATATGATCCAAGGAGGATTTGGTTCATAACAATTGAACCTAATTATCTGGAAGTATTAACAAAAATTGTAATAATGGGAGTTAATTTATGTAAATGACCTTGTATGTAAAAAATGTAAATATTCCAATATTAATTCCAAGTGTGGAGCTCAAGCCCAAGTTTCAACTAGTGAATGGTTAGGAATGCATGTAATGTATTTATAATGAGCATATGGTGTGATTAGGGAAAATCAAGAAACTGGATATCCAAGCTGCTCATAGGGAAATTACAACTACTATTGTTTCATTAGGGACTTCATGAAGTCAAATTGTGACAACAATTTCAAAATCGTTTTATGTTTCAAGAAAAACATTGTGGAGGCATACTAAATATAGGGCATGTATAAATGAGAACAATGAAGTTGCTTGTTGGGCTCTTATTTGCAGGCAACCCTACTGAGATAGACTTCTAGAATGAATTAGATAAAAAGTGGTGGAGTTTTGGGAAACCTATTCCTATGTTATACTAGATTGGAAGAATTTTATTTGACAACACTTATCTAGAGGCATGCATGATGAGCACTATAAACACATTCTAGAGATATCGCATGTTGAAAAAATCAAGCAATTTAAAGAAAGAAATCAAGGTGTAAAAACTTTCTTTAGCGGACCCAGGTTCACTACGACACAGACCAACAAATCCCAAGATACTAGCCCTTTTAGCATCACCTACGAACAGGTGAAGTCTTACCCGAAGTACCTATGGGTACTATAGGAACCACGTTTCTACAGTAGCGAAGGGGAGAGAACTTTGTTCTATAATCACACCCATTAAGAGAACCTTGATAGAAATCACTTTAAGCCACATAACTGATATATTGTATACATCTAATGCGCATTATATTGTAACTAAGAATATTTACGTTTTATTGTCATGTCATTGCATATTTATCATTTTAACATCACATGTAAACAAAAGCAACAAGCATACACACGAACATTCACATAAACAAGACACCAAATATTTTTACGTGGAAACCCAACTGGGAGAAAACCACAAAAATGATTTTTTCATTCATTGATCCCATTACATAAAGCATTTCATAGTCATCTTCTTACAAATATGCACACACAACCTGTAGACTACAAGCCTTACAAAAACCCTTTTGAAGAAGGACACTCCTTTTATCTAAGATAAGAGAACCCAACAGTCTTTCGACGCTTTGAAGAAAGCGTTGGTATCGGCCCCTCTGCTTAGTCCACCCGACTTTGCTAGAGATTTTTTGCTTTATGTGGCCGCGTCTCAATAGACGATTGGTATGGTCTTAATTCAGGTGGATGATGTGCTCCAAGAGCATGTTTTTTACTACCTCAGTCAAAATTTAGTAGATGGTGAGCTGAGATACACTCACGTGGAGAAATTGGCACTTGCGATCGTTCATGCAGTCCAACATTTACAGCATTACATTATGCTTAGGAAAACCACTGTCATAGCACATGTCAATCCATTTCAGTTCATGCTTTCACGACGCCTAATTGGGGGGGAGTATAATAAGTGGATTGTTATTCTTTAGGAGTTTGATCTTGATTTTGCTTCGGCGAAATCAGTGAAATCCTTGGTTTTCGCTGAGCTCATGTCATATTTCCCACGACTTGATGAGGATATCGTCCATGAAGACTCTTTTGTGGATGAGCATTTGTTTCTTATCGCGTCAACAGACCCTTGGTATGGGGATATCATCATATATATCCAAACTTTGAAGTTCCCTTCACACTATTCATGAGATGAACGACAGCATGTGAGACATCAAGCTAAATATTATGTCATCGTGGGCGACACTTTGTATCGCCGGGGAAAAGAGTCTATCCTCCATCATTGTTTAACTCATGAAGAAGCAGAGTTAGTGCTGAATGACTGCCACGGTGGAGCGTGTGGCGGTCACTTATCTGGGCTTGCGATAGTCCAACGTATCATGCGAGTGGGTTACTTCTAGCCTTTGATCTTCAAATATTGCATGAACGCCGTGAAGAGATGTCACCCTTACCAGGTATTTTCTCGTAATATACAGTCGCATCCTACGCCCCTTCATTCAGTCGTCACCATTGGTCCCTTCACCAAGTGGGGGGTGGATTTCATGGATTGCAAACTAGCTTCGAATAGGGGCATCACCATATTATTGTGGTTGTGGACTACTTTTCCAAATGGGTTGAGGCCATGCCGACCGTAAAATCCAACAGTGCTACTGCATCCAACTTTGTGTTCAATCAGATTATCGCTCAATTCGGTATCCCGAAATAGATTGTCACTGACCATGGCAGTCACTTTCAAAACAAAATGATGGTGGATTTATCACTCAAGCTTGGGTTTCGTCAAGTTCATTCATCTTCTTACTACCCCCAAGCGAATGGTTAGGTTGAGGCAGTTAATAAGTCCTTAAAGAGCATTCTCCAGCGTACCATCCAACAAAGCAAGAGAAATTGGCACATCATGTTATATCCTGCTTTGTGGGCATATCGAACCGCAGTTAAGACTGCCACCGGTTTCTCACCATTTCAGCTAGTACATAGTGTGGAGTCTATATTGCCGATTGAATGTGAAATCCCTTCGTTAAATCTAGCCATAGAGCTCCTACCTGACACCTCAGATGTTGAGAAACGTTTAATCCACCTTGAGCAGCTTGACGAGCAGCGTCGAGATGTCCCTGTGGATATAGATGCCAACAAACGACATGTTAAGGTTCAGTATGATACGTCTGTCCTTCCCCGACAATATGCTGAAGGTGACTTGGTCCTCTTGTATGATCAAGCTAAGGAACCCCTAGGGGCAGGCAAGTTTAACCCCATGTGGCACGGTCCTTACATAGTGAGGCATGTCCTTGAGAAAGGAGCCTATGAATTGGAAGACTATGAGGGGAACGCCTTGAAGGAGCCTAGAAATGGGCTCTACATCAAGCGGTATTACGCTTGAGCTTCTAACTCGAGCTAATATTTTTGTATACTATTGTATAGTTGCTTCTGTACATAGTTTAGATTTCTTTTGGTTATCGAGGTCTGTTGATTCGCTTCCGTTTGGTTGACAGATGTCAGCGGAATCTCCAGTGTTCTTGGGATTCATGGATGGTGCTAGCCATCATATGCAACGACTCGCTTCTGCTGCGTGGGTTATTTATTCACCTGACCATCAGATTGTGTCTTCGGGAGGTACTTGTCTCGGTCCTACATCCAACAATGTGGCTAAGTACAGTGTTGTTGTTGAGCTACTTCGTGATGCCATTTCGCATGGTATCCAGTATTTAGAAGTCCACCTGGATTCGCAATTGGTTGTGTCTCAATTGAATGTCCAGTATCGTGTGAGGGATCCTACATTACTACGGAGGTTCTTAAGGGTAAGACTCTTGGAGCATCATTTTGTTTCTATTACATATATTCATGTTCCAAGATGTTTTAATCATGTCTCTAATGCATATGCTAATTATGTCCTAGATTGGCATTTGTCCCATGAATAAAAGAAGCACACAAATGAACATTCATTCACACATTTGTACATACACATATAGTAGAACCAGAGAATCATAGTTTTTCATAAATAATAAGTCCAAAATGTGATGTCACAGTACAAAACTGGAGCCTGTAGCTCTCAAAAATATACATAACCAATACAAAAATATAGTACTCTGAGATATCTAATACATACGGGGAGGCCTAGATGCCTCGACAGGATGTGTCTGAATATAGTAATGCACTGCATTGGCTATGCGCCGCATTAACTGCACCCAGGTGCCCGGTACTCCTACAACATGTCGCTGCATCACCTCTGGGAGATGCTCCACCTCGATGACCGGTACTCTGATAGTCATGCGGGTCAAGTTGAACCGTACTGTCTCTAGTGTGTGCTTTGCTGCAGCACCAACCACCTCTCCACCCCTACCTCGATGACGATGTATCGAGTATCCCTCTGGTCTTCGGGAACCAACATCTGCGAGCAAACAGTAGAATGTCAATATGTGATACTACACCAAAAAGATTTTTGCATTTCACTTATAATAAAAAATATAAAAAAATTGGACCACTAAAACTTGAAATAAAAGCTATGAAATAGAAGAGGAGGATGAGACTACTAACCTACTCTAGACGGCTAGTGGAATGGACTCCCGTAGCTTCCGGAATCAGCAACTGAAGTTTGAGGTGAAAACTAACCAAAAACTACTATTTGGGTGAAATGTGAAAATGGAATAGTAATTGTAATTTTTTATTACTATTTATAGTTTTTAAAACCCACTTTCCTATAGTTTTTACCATTTTAAGCTATTTTGGACTAATATGTCGTTCTGGAGTACCATTTTGAACAGATTTTTTCGACGAGAGTTGATTTTTTGACCATTTCGCGCCTACATCAGGTATATTTTACACCCATCATATAGGTTAGATGTCATTTTTGCCTGCATTATGCATTTTACCTTTCACCATTTGTCATTAACCCTAGGTGCGACCCCGCTTCTTAACCGACATGGAGCCTTCACATTGTTATAGAAGTGTCGTTATTTGGCGGTAGGGCTTGTCCAAACATGGGTGCCCTAGTTAGAGCCTTCTTATGCCTTTTGGCGCCCATGTCGTTGTCTCTCCTTAGGATTGGGGTTCCTTCGTAGTTACGCCATGACTTTGTGATAAAGACTCATACTCTACTTTGTCTTATGCTGGCCATCTCCCATAAGGACTCCCCCATTTTATATATCGAGTTGTGATTGCATTGCATCATCATGCTTGCCGCTTGAGCCTTGTACTGGCTCCCGCTTACTCAATTATTAGCCATGTGCCTGAGCACTTTCCCTTTCGAGCCAAGTAGAGCCTTCATTTTCCTTTCGCATTTTGATGACCCTTTACCCCGAGGGAATATCCCCCCGAGTGTCCACATCCTGCACATGCTTCCTTGCATTTATCATAGGTATGTTCCACTACTCGGGACTAGTTTACTTGCTATTTGACACTCATTCCCTCACCTGTTGTACTATAAGCAATTTTATTCTTTTTCAAGCTTTCCAACTATGAAAAAGACCAAAAAAATAAAAAATAAAAACTGAAAATCCAAACGGGAAAATATTTACTACTTCTTGTTGGAAGTTGTTATGTCGCCTTTGAGCAGAGCATTCATTCCACTCCATCCATTATGAGTCAGGACTATAGTAGGACCTTAGGAGCTGTACTCATTTCACAGATTTCACTCCACCTGCTGGTTAAGCTTCCAGTCATTATGGAGCCCCCTTTGTCGATGCCTCCTGTGTCGCAAAGTGTCGTTGTTACTTTGAGTCCATGTTTCCTGAGTCTATCCATCTGCTCATGCTCTTGTTCAAAGGAATCCCTAAAACCAGAGTCGACCACTCCTCAGGTATCTTGACTATTTCATGTCGAGCATCCTTATTGAGTTAGTCCGTTTGTTTGCGTTCTTCTAAATTTTTCAGCATAGCTGTTGGCTCCCCTTTTCTCTAGGTTCCGCATCAATCTCGCACGTCGCCAGAATAACAAGTCTCAAGGCAACGGAACCATTTGTTGGCTTCTTTCTGGACAAACCTGGGTTTTCAGGAAGCGCAGCAACAAACACCCCTTAGCGCACTGGCCCTTTCGGCAACAGGCTGCGCAGCAGCCCGAGGTCTCACCCAAAGTGGCTATGGTGGGGCTAAGGAATCAGGTTTCCTTAGCCTAGGATATGTGGAGACTATACTCTTCTCCCTTCCCTTCCGGTAGGATTCCTCGGAGCGGAACGTCTTACTCTTTCGCAGACCTCCCAGTGCGGCAGCGCTGGACTCACTCTTACTGGCCTAGCTGCGCGGTATCTCCACACCTGCGCACAAGGCGTTACCCGCTACATCCGATACACTATGTATCGTTCCTGGCCTTGCACCACAGCGCAATAACACGCTCCTCAAGCACTGCGGTGGTAGTGTCTTACAGGCTCCTTCGACACTGCATGAGTAGAACTTCTAAGAGAGCTTCTAGGACTTACTTCACATATGCATTCATTCAGATAGCGAAACCTTCATGTAAACATAGATAGTAAAACATAAACATGCATTCACGTAAAACATCACCATAACAACTAGAATTATGTGGTTCGCCTCCACGGGGAAATCACATCCACGGGAACTGTATTCTATATTAGCTCGAAATGGGAATTACACAGTGCGCTGCGCACACAGCTGCAGCCTTAGATCTTTCCAGGAAACTCCACGCACACAGCTGGGAGCCCTTCTCTTAGATCTATTCTCTTCTTCTACAGAGGTTACAATGATTCCGACGTCGACTTAGACTGTCTGCAAACTCAGAGACTAGCTCTACAGCTATCCAATTCTAACTCTCTTCTCTTCTAACCAACTCATCTAACAGACTAACAACAACAACCATCAACCAACCCTTTTCCCTTTACAATTACACATATATATAGGTGGCCCTGAGGGTCACACCTGTACAAAACTGTGGGCCTTTCCCAACAGTGATCCCCAAAAACCCTAACCATTGACATGGCTAGGTGTACTTTAGACGCCTCTTGCAGTCGCGTCGCAACTTCCTGCAAGCTCCATGATTTTCGGCACAGATCGCGGGTATGGGAGCCGCTTCATCGTTCTTTGCTCCGTGTCCTTTGCCTTCAATGCTTCGTCCCGTTGCTCTTCCTTGGTCCGAGCAACCATAACTCCTGTACTTAGCCTTAAATGAGGGTAGCTGAGCCCTCTATTCCGCCGCTTCATTTATTGTGGTGGTTGAGCTTTCTACTCGACCACATTTACTCTTCTTTAGCTTGTGCATGCGAGCTCCGCGATTTCCAGTCCGCACTCTGCGCTGAGCTCGTCCATCTGGCACCGTATCGCGCACTGTTTATTTTCGCCAAAACTGGTGCTTTTCCTCAAAATGAGCACTTTTCCTTCAAACTTACTACTTTTTCTCAAAACTTAGCAGCTTTACCATAGTTGTGGCCTATGCTCCAACAGGCCCCTAACACTTACTTGTGGCTCGTCCCCGAGCCACCCGCACTAGCTTGCGGTCATTTCAGTTGTGCATCTGACTTGGCTTGGGTCACAGGGAAAGCTTGCTTCCACTACGCAATAACGGTGTCCATGTCTTGCACGCATTCCATGGCTGTCTGCACCAGGTCTGAAGTGGCTTCTTCTCCTTCTACAGCATCGACCAACTCTTGAGATTCAGCAAATGTTTTGACCTTGGCCTCTGCTTGGGCAGCAAGTTCAGCATACTCATCCATAAACGGCTGAATGATGTTGGCAAGAGTAGCATCTTTGTTTCTGATCCTGTGCAGTTCTTGCTAGACTTTGCGGACTTCGCTCATCTTTCTCATTTTTGCTAAGCCTTCCAAGGACTTAGCTTCTTCGCTCAGAACAGTTAAGGACTGTTCTGCTGCTTCCACCTGTTCTACCAGGGAAACTTTAGAAGGGAGATTCTCGAGCTCTGCCCAAGCCTCCATAGCTTGCGTCATTAACTGATGGGATTCTTTTGTTCTGCTCTTCATCTGGGTAGATGCTACGTGCAGTGCTTCAAGTCGTTCTTGCGTCTCATCTATGGGAGGTACTGCGGCACGAGCTTCCAACTCGGTGAGCTGCTTCCTATGGTCCTCAGCCATAACAACTATTTGTTGTTCTAGGGCTTGCACCCTTCTACCAATGCGTTGCACTTTCTCCACTAACGGAAGGTCGGGTTGAATCTGGCAAGCTGGCAGCTCCTGGGCAATTTCATCAACAGCATTCCTTAGCCCAGTGTCTTGTGCTTCGTGAAGTTTAAGCTGCGCAAAGATCTCCTTGTAGCCTGCCCTTAGCTCTGCTTCCTGCGTCTGCAATCTTTGATTGGCGTGGAATGTGGAGAGCTCCCTAGCTCTCAGCTCAGTAGAAACCTACTCATGAACCAACTGCAGCATTTCCAACGGAATTAGTGACAAGTTTATTTCAACAGGGCCAACCGCGCTTACCTGCAGTGCAGCCAAAGGATCCGGGAGTGTCATGCTTATAGGCGGGATATGCACAACAGTGTGCCTCTCTGTAAGTACTTCAACCCGGTCGATGCTTGTAGATGCTTGTGGCGCCTGCGAGCCGGATGCTGGCGCATGGGTCTGCGCAACTCGTCCTGCGAGACCTTTCAACTCCACGAGCTGCAGGTCCAGAGTACTTCTGATCTTGGCCTGAGAGGTCCGTAGCTCGCGAAACTGCTCCTTCGGGTACTGGTCGAATCCCGCGGCAAGGGTCTGAGAGGGATCCGCAGTCGCTTTTGTAGGGTGCAATAGCTTCTGCTTCTTGGGAGGCGGTCCTGACAGACCTTCATCATTCTTTTGCGTGGCCTTTTCCTTTCCCTTATCTTTTTCTGGCACCGCGGGGGGCGGAATCGTGGAAGTTATGTCAGCGGCTTGCTTCCATTCATCTGGCCAGGACTTCATAGTGTCCTCCACATCCTGGGTAGTCATCCGGTAGAGCCCTACGGCCCATTCTTTCGACTGAATTATGCGAGGGAGGAAATAAATTTCATGCAAGTTGGCAGAAAAGACCAACTTTGCTCCATAAATTTGTGTCGTCTCCTCAGTAAGCCTCGGCATCTGCAGGATGGTATCTCTGAGGAGATGGTAGTATTCAAAAAACACAGCGTGGTTCATCTTGCGCTTCATGGGATTATTAGAATCCCAGAGGTTGACATAACGCATCCCGGTAACCTCTCCTGAACGGCGTGGAAGAAACTGAGTGTTAGGTGGTTCCTTCCACCCGACAAAGGCACACAAGATTATGAGCCAAGAAAAATGAAACAGCTGATTGGCGAGGTCCTGAACGTTGCGACAGTCATCCAAGAATGTATTGAGGAGGAAGAGAGACCAGTTATACTGCTCTCCTTCCGCAGCTGCGACTGCGAGCTCTACAACAGCTCCAGGGACTTCTTTAGGTCGGCACTTCGTTAACAATCTGCCTGCGAGCAGACTGCCCATGAATCTGAGTGCTTCATCTTCTACTGCAGTGAGGTCATAAGCCTGACCTCCTCTCGACAATTTGTATTTCTGCACCACCTGTGCAGCGAGCCTTCGATCCTTGTCTTTGCCAACAAAATGGACGTTGGGGTCCTTACCAACCTTAGATAGGCCAGTAATTCGATGAATCAGGTCCACATTCAAATCAATTGGCCTCCCTAGCCAAATATAACCACCATGAACGCAGGATAATAGGACTTTGACGACGGCATTAACTTCATTGCTACGCCCGAAGTGCGGTAGCTTCAACAGGTTCAACAATCCAGGCCTCTCCAGATTTACTGCAAATTGCTGCGGGACGAATTCGTCAACTTTCCTAGCAGAGTTATGGACCACTGTAAGATAGTGATCCGGCGCGAACTGTGGATACGTTCTGTAATCTCCCAAGTTAAAGTCAGAAAACTTAACCATCGGGAGATGTCCAAGCAGGGATCCTTCTTCGTGCACAAGTTCCGCCATTGGTGGGAGCGGAATCGGATACTTTGCATTCTTGGGAATATGCACCTCGGGTGCATCATCTGGCCGCAGAGGAATGTAATTAACCAGAGTGGCCAAGGGCTTTGGAACGGGTTCGTCCAGCTGCTGCTGGTGCTGCTGAGACGCCCGCATGCCGAGGGACTGTCTGGGATCAGGAAGCTCGACAATCTTGATCGGGGTACCCATTCCGAAATCGAAACCTCTGCATCTAAACTGACGAACAAATTCTTCAGTCGACAGGTTCTCCGTCATGAACTTACATACACGACTTAACACTGAACAAACAAGGGCGGAACAACATAGGATATGAACTCTGAAAACAAAGGGAGCATCCTGCACGACACGGCTCTGAAAACAATGACTTAGACTCTCAAACAAGACACTATACAACTCGAGGAAAGTAACCCAAGCATATACGAGTGCAGGGTATTTATATCTAAAGGCGGTAGTGGATACGAACAAGTGGGGCTAATAACTATAGGCGCCTATGCATGAGTTGACAACCCCCCTACCCCCGTGCCTCTGTTGGTGCATTAATTGCGATGGACGGGCTCTGACAGCCTTTCGGGAGATGAGCTAAGGCCTTCGGCTCCTTAATTAAATGTGAATCTTAGGGAAATCAAGCCGAATCTGTCAGAGCCAATACAATTAAATGGCGGTCTCATCCTTCATTAAGACTCAGACGCGGCTACATAACTTTCGTGATTCAAATTTTCGGCGGGTAACTTTAGCATGGGTAACTGTGCATATAGAGGGCTCCACGGCGAGGATAACTCGAGCGGCAAATTGACAACAGGGAACTCCGCAAGCGCAAGAGTTCGACAACCTGGGGAACTTCGCAAGAGCGAGAATATGCTCTTTCACAAATAAGACTTTCTTGACTTGCGCGGATGTTTCAAGGGACTGCGCGGGAAGCCAAAGACTGAAAATGTCTCGCGACTTCCGTTTAGACTGTGATAATGCGATGCCTCTTTCAACTACACTGGAAATCTGCACTTCAGCAGCTTATTAGGTCGACAGGGCGGAGTGGCCGTCTCGATAAAGCTTGATCCGACTCCCGTTGATCATTGTGGGCAGCAATTCTCCATTAAGCTTCGCAAGCTGAACTGCTCCTCCTTCTGTTATCTTCATTACTTGAAAAGGGCCTAACCAATGTACACGAAACTTGCCTGGAAACTTGATGAATTTACTATCATAGAGGAGTACCAAGTCTCCTTCCTGAAAGACTTTGTTCTTAATATGCCTGTCAAGCCAATCCTTTTGCCTTTCCTTCTGCACTTGTTGATGGAATCCCGCTAAAAGTCTGTCTTCTTCTAAGGCAACCAATTGTGACAGCCTTTCACTCATAATATCAGTATCTTCCATTTCTGTAATTTGAGCAATTCTGAGGCTGGGAACAATGTATTCCATGGGCATAACTGCTTCTTGTCCATACACCAAACTGAAAGGTGTGTGACCTGTTAATTTCTTGCATGTGGTTCTGTAAGCCCATAACACAGCTGTGAGTCTAAGGTCCCAATCATCTCTTTGTTGGTTACATATCTTGGTCATGGCATTCTCCAGAATCTTATTGAATGCCTCCACCATACCATTAGCTTGAGGGTGGTAGGGTGTACTCTTATGGTGACTAATGTGGAATTCTTCAGTAAGGGCCTCTATAGTCTCGTTCAGGAAATGTGTGCCCTGATCACTCAGTAGATTCAGTGGACATCCAAATCTTGTGACAATATTCTCAAAAATGAACTGCGCGGCAGTGACAGCGTCGCAATTCATAATTGGCTTCACCTCAGCCCATCTGGTGAGGTATTCAGTAGCTGTGATGATGTATCTTGCGTCGGTTCTCTTTCCTGGTGGGTTGATAGGTCCCACAAAATCAATAGCCCACTTATCAAAAGCACGCACTGTTATCTGGGGTCTTAGCGGCATTTCATCTCTTCTTGAAGGTTTTCCTGTTCGCTGACACACATCGCAACACTTGCAGAATTCCTTAGTATCCTTGTGCAATGTTGGCCACCAAAGACCTGCGGCTAAGATCTTCTGCGCAGTCGGCTTTCCTGCGAAATGGCCTCCTGCAGTTCCTAAGTGCGCTTCTACGATTATGGAGTTCTTTTCATGCGGCAAAATGCATCTGCACAAGACTTCATCAGGGCCCAACTTATAGAGCTGGCCTGCTATCAAAGTGAAGTCTGCAGCTTTGACAACAAGTTGTTTCTTTTGCTGTATTGTGAACTCAACTGGCGCTTGCCCAGTAGTGAGAAACTCAAGAATATCATAATAATATCCATCTGCTGCTTGAATAGAGAACAGATGTGCATCAGGAAGATTGTCCTCCAAATTTGTAGGTTCCTCCCCTGACTCTATCCTAGATAAATGGTCAGGTCCTACATTCAATCTACCTGGCTTCACAATAATCTCAAAATCATACTCCTGGAAGAGGAGTAGCCATCTGCAAATTCTTCCCCCTAACACTGGCTTATTGACCAAGTACTTCAAAGCAGAATGGTCAGTATACATTTTAAAATGAGCACCCAATAGATAGTGTCTGAACTTCTGTAAGGCATACACCATAGCTAGTCCTTCTCATTCTGTAGTGGTGTAATTCTTCTCGGTTGTAGACAGCTTTCTGCTAGAGTAAGCAATGGGGTGGTCAATACCTCCTTCTCCCGGTTGTGTCAGTACAACCCCCAATGCTATGGAAAAAGCATCTACATGAACATGAAAGGGTTTTCTCCAGTCTGGGAAAACTAAAATAGGCGTTGTGATCATCTTTTCTTTAAGTGTGTCCAAGCTCTGTTGGCATTCTTCTGTCCATTGGAATTTCGAATCCTTTTTAAGCAGTCTTTCCATAGGCGCAGTGATCTTTGCATAACCTTTGATAAATTTCCTATAGTATCCTGTATGTCCCAAGGTAGTGCGCAATTGTTTGGTTGAGTTGGGCGCAGGCAAGTTAGCAATGATGGCAACCTTCGCAGGATCCATCATGAGTCCTTGTCTGCAGACAATGTGACCCAACAAAATACCAAAAGGAGCATAGAAGATACATTTTTTCAAGTTGAGGGAAATCTGATACTGTCTACATTTTTCTAACATCATTCTTAGATTCCCTATATGGTTCTTTAGTAAACCAAACACAGTCCAGTCATCAAAATAGACTTCTAGAAACTTATGGATAAACTCTTTAAAAACAGCAACAACGACTCTAGAGAAGTTAGCAGGAGTGTTCTTAAGACCAAAGGGCATTACCATATACTGGAATGAGCCCCATTCAGTCGCAAAAGTGGTCTTATGGCGGTCCTCTGGATGGATTCTGATCTGATGGTATCCTGAAAAGCCATCAGTGAAGGAGTAAGCCTCTTGTCCTCCAACATTGTCAAGCACTTCGTCTGTAAAGGGCGTAGGAAACGTATCATGCGCTGATGCGTCGTTGAGTTTGCGCAGGTCCACGCAGATTCTTATTTCACCTTTTTCCTTTTTCTCTTGTACCACCATCGGACTAATCCAATCACTTTCCTCTACTGGTTCAATGATACCAGTGGCGAGCATCTTATCATTTTCTTCTCTAACCTTTTCTTTATACCGCGGGTTCAACCTGTACGGGCGCTGTTTTACTGGCTTAGCATCCGCTTTCAAAGGTATGCGCATAACTCCTAAATCTCCTAGGATGCCTTTCATTTCTGTAAACTTGGTAGGAAAGATGTCCTGGTACTCATGTAGTAAATCTGCAATATGGCCAACAGTTTCATCATCCCAATAATCTCCTATAGAGGCAACCTTGGGTTCGGCTTCTGTACCAATGTTAATCTTCTTGAGCTTGATGTGTTCTGTAATGGCAGGGATATCAAGCTGAGGGCCTTCAACTTTGCGCGTCCCTTCTGATTCTGGAATATTGATGTTGCGAGGATCATCCTCCTCTTCTCCAGCGGCGAAATTATAGCATTCCATGGCATGTTCCATCTGGACAGCCCAATCTGGTTGAGAATATTCTGGTAATGGACATTGTTCAAATACTTTCTTTCTAATACACTTTAAAGCGTGATCAATGCTTGGATGTTCTGACTCAAAGCTGAAAGTGAGTTGAAAACTTTCAATCATGAGAGGCCAAGTGATAGTGCCTCTACGCAATTCTGTTTCAGTGTACCAGTTCCTTGGAACTACATCCAACGTGTGGATGAATAGGTGAGCCCACTCATCCTCTGGAATATCTGACCATTGCTGAATACACGCTTTCACATGTGTCCTGGGGTCACTCTGTCCATCATATTTGCGAAAAACTCTTGCTGTAGTCTCTTGAAATCTGCGCAGTATCAACCTGCGACAGTCTTGCCATGTGTCAATATTTTCTTTATGCGCACCCCACCATCTTGCGGGTGTAGCGCGCAGTGCTACATCCAATGCTTGTATGTGCTGCTCATCTGGGATTTCCTGTTCATATGCATGTATGAATTCACTTACTCCAGTTAAAACATCAAAGATTGGAGTATTGTTCACTTCTGCACCAATCCATCTAATGGATTTAGTCATCATTGCGCAACGCCTTGCAGAAACCCCATGTAAGCGATTCTACCAGTTTTCCAGTCCTACTTCCGAATCTGATGCGCACGAGCTATCGCATCGCTAGCTGATATGGTCGTCCGCTGTGGGATTGACATAATCATTATGACTAGCAGTCATCTGGTACAAACTTTCCATGTGGCGCACCTCATCTTCTGCTCGAATGGGTTCAATATACCGTGGTCCTTGAAGGGGATAAAGCGGTGCAATGACCCTGGTCTGGTCATCCTCAAAGGTCATCTGTCTTTTCTTCAAATTCATGACATCCAAATTATCAAATGCCCAGTCTATGCCTAAAAGTGCCGGGTAAGGTCTACTGTCATCCAGAATTTTGATTACTTCGAAGTCTGCATAACTTCTTACTCCCTCAATATCAATGGGTACATTGGGTAATCTGCCCAATGGAGAAACTCGTTGCTGATTTGCAAGTCTCAGCTGGATAGGAGATCCGGTAAGCTGAGGGCTACCCATCTGTTCCCATGTCTGCATAGTGAGAACATTAACTTCTGAGCCTAAATCCAAAATGACTTCGTCCATTTCAAATGCTCCAATCTGCGCTGTGAGTCTCATCTCTTTTCCAGTTCTAGTATGACTCCCAATCTGATGAACAGTACGCTGCGGTGTATTCATCGCAGCAGATTGTTGACACTGATCCAACAGGAATTGGAGTTCCATTGTTGCTTTTTCATTGCGCAACAACTTTAATCAATTTTTCAAGAAAGCATGAACACTGCCTAGTGCATCCTCCTCATCAGGCCTTC
This sequence comes from Larix kaempferi, assembly GCA_027924585.1. NCBI lineage: Eukaryota > Viridiplantae > Streptophyta > Pinopsida > Pinales > Pinaceae > Larix > Larix kaempferi. The sequence goes on from BSBM01000338.1 coordinate 41,870,037, forward strand.
CAGATGTAGTGGCCTGCTCTGGCACCAGGTTCTCTTGACATGGCACATGCGGTCTGATATCGTTATGCGGAATTGCGACAGAGCTTGAAGCTCGCGGATCTGAGAAATACTCTTGAGCTTGCTTGAATGCTTCTTTTTGCTTCTGTAGGTCAAGCGAGGAAGGCCTAATATTAGCGCGGCGCAACCATTGCGTCGCTGGCTTTCCAGTTCCCGATTCTGGCGCACCAGTGGTTGCTCCACTGCGCGTCACTATATTAACTGTAGGATCTGGTTCTCTTTTTTCTGCTCCAATCAACTGGATATTCTGGTTAACCTGTGGCTTCTTTTGCATCTTGGCTATCAACTGAGGGCATTCTTCAATGACATGATCATAAGATTTACAGTATCTGCAGATAGTTGTAGGATTTTGACAATCCCTTGCATAATGGCCTTGAGCTTTGCAGTTATAACAAGTGATCTATCCTATTCCACGACCAAAACCTGCTGCGCGTCCACGGCCCCTGTAATTTCCACCTCGGCCTTCGGGAGCTAGGTCATACTGCGGATCTGCTGTGGGTCCTTGTGGTTCTGACTGTACTCTATAAACATCATGTTTTCTTTCTATCATAAGGTCATATGCTCTGCAATTGTTCTCATCATGGCGTACTGATTTACAGAAATTGCAATATAGATTCTTTGGAGTTTGTACATATTTCTGTAACAAGTGACACTCTTGTGGTCTGTGGCCTCTAGTTCTACAGATTTCACACCAAGGCCCCTGTGCCTGTGGTAAAGGGTTAGGTGCTCCAGTTGCAATATAATCTATGAACACAGGACAATGATCCTTTGAATGTCCTTGTGCTCTACACTTTGTACACCAAATTTATTCTTTAACATCCTTTTCTTTCTTAATATCATGCACTTGCAAAGTTAGGTTTGCTATTTGGTTTTGCAATTGCGCAACATCGTCACTTGTTCCAGCAATTGGTGAAGCTTCTAGTTTCATAGCCATCTCTAGAGCTTGTTCTTGTGTAGTGAGATTCTGTTGCATAAGAGGAAGTCTAATGTGAGGAAGCAGCGTAGCAATGAACCATTCCTTATGTTGCTGTGGTGCAAACTCAAAGCTTACTTGATCTATCAAGGATTTGAACTTCTTGTCAAAGTCCCATACTGACTCTGTAGGTAGCTGTTTTATGTCTTTGAGTTCTGTTATGCACTGTGATTCTGATTTAGGTTTCTTGAATTCTTTAATCATAGCATTTCTTACATCAGCAAGCGTCCTATTCTGTGCTGCTAAGTATTTCATAAACCAGGTTAAGGCTCTCTCTCTTAGTGTGGTTGCTAACTGAACCAGCTTAACAACATCATCATTAATTTGCTTAATTGTCCAAATGGATTCACATAGAAACCAGTGTTGCTTAGGGTCTTCTAGCCCTGTTCCTCTAAAAGTTGGTAACTTCATGTCATCACCCATCCTTCTTGCGCTAGGTTGACGTGGAGGTGCTGTGGCACTGCCTCCGGGATGGTTAAACAAAGGTGGAGCTGAGGTACTAGAAGTACCGTGCGGGATACTAGAGGGTGTTACTGCGGGGTTATGCTGAGCCCCATCTGGATTTTGTGGTGTAAAAGGGTGATAAGGGATATGAACACTCCCTTGTCTCTCTATATGGCTCGCTCTACGAGCTCGACTATCTTCTGGGCTAGACTCAAAAGAATGCTGTTCGAGGCCTACTTTATACCGTTTTCCACTACGAGTGCAACCAATAGCTTCAAAGTCACTATCAGAATCTGCAGACATTACTTGTCTATACTATTCATCGGAAGCTATGCATAGTTTTCCTTTTTCATATAAGAGCATTTTAATCAACAGGTTCAGAGAATTTAAGAACTTACCCCTGTATGCTTTGAAGAAGCTCCTCTCAGCCTCGCTGAAGCTATTTCTTGTATCTACTGCAAACTCGGTGATGAATCCTTCCAGCAGACTGTTCAACCAAAATTCTACTTCGTGGGACACAGAATTATCTACCCGCTTCAAAATGCTAACTAGCTCAGGCGTCCAAACGACGGGTTGATCAACACGCACAGTGGGTCCAGTATCTACTAGCTTGGATACCCACGCATGCAACTCAAGTGCAAATGTTACAAAGAATATTTCGTGACGGTAGTGGCATTCAGTATGCTACTCATGATCGTGACTGTACTTATGAGATCTCATTTCTCATACATCAGCAGTTTGTACCTCCAGTATTGCACCAGTTGTTTGCTTTTCAGCAGTAGACCAGATCTTACTGTATGGGTCATATCTATGACCACCTATGACATGTATTCACTATGTACTGCCTATTATGGCCATTGTATCAGATTGTTGTACTGTACCGACATGTATTCAGAGATATTATTGTATTATGATGAGTGGGCTACTCCTTCCATTTGTGTCCCCATCACTCCACTTCTTAGATTTATAATGTATTTCGGCCATCGTGCTACCTTCTCTGACCTCACACATTAGGGGGCATCTATTATAACGTATTTTTCCACCTTGTGAGCATCAGCACTCATTGGCCTTCAGTACTCATTTTATAGACTCGGATCCACATTTTATCCTCCAGGAACACATTAATTCCTATTTTTGTTCATGTACACTAGCTGTTCCATTATAGCCAACGCACACGCAGGCTGTTCCACTATAGCCAGCGTACACCTAGTTAAATGGTAAAAAACAATAGAAAATTACTTTTTACTCCAAAAAGCGGTGTTAGGGTGACCTTTGGCCCTCCATGTACCCCAGAAACGACTCGATTCAACCTTTCACCTACCTTTGGAAGGCTATATATTGAGCTCTTATGGTGCTTGGAAGGGGGAGAAAGAGAAAGCACCATAACTCTATTGGATTTTTGTCGTGACTTAAGTCTACATCCATTGATCCTTGTTGTTGTGAACTTCTTATGTTCACCTCCCAAACTCCTATCATAATTCGAGTGCCATTGCATGGGGGATTGAAGTGGTGGAGGCACAAGTGGAGAGACCTAGTTCTTGGTTCAGATTGGTTGCTGGCAAGAGGTTGTATTATGTACTTCTTGTTATCATTAATGGAAATTCTCATTTTCTCGTCCAATTGATCTTGTAAATGTTGTTTAAATTACATTGGGTTACATTTGCTTGTTATATCATGGACCGTGCTATTGATTTATGCTAATGTATTTCATGCATTATATGCACTTGCTTGTATTTGTTGTTGAGACTAATCTGCAAGGTCAAGTGTAGGGATTGAAAGCTCAACGGGGATCTACTTCGAACATTCGGTTGAAGGTTGGTCTTATTCTCCATATCTTAACATTTTCGTTTATATAGCATTGCATTGGGAATTGAGTTTATTTATGATAGTCATCTGTCTGTTGTGGTCTGCCCCGAGCCATAGGAAGTTTTTCTCCGTAACAGAAATGGCGACTTCGCTGGGGAGGAACCTCCATATTGGGGATTTTTAGGAATTTTTCCTTATTTTGAGTTGTTTGTCGAGCTTCTGTGTCATTGACTGGCCGTTGGGATTTGCATTAGAAAACTTGATTTTTGTTGGGCTGTTGGACTCTTTTTTGGCTCATTTTCTTTTCCTTGTACATGGGTCAACCTAGCTTTGCTCGCGTCTACTCGCTACTGTTAGTATTGTAGCCAACGTACAGACGCTACTATTCCTTGAACAGCCGCATACAACTTCGGGATTGCCTTGTTTTTGACCTTGTGTTGTTGCTGGGTTGGTTCTGAGTGTTCCTGAGTCTTAGTAGGCTTGTTTCTTGATTGTTCCATGCTCTGTTTTTTACCAAAAACTCCTCTTTCTTTAGTTTTTGAGATTTTTGGTTTCCCACCATTTTTCATTTTTATAGTTGATTAGCTTGGCTGAGTCTTACTGTTTGGAATTTGTTGGGTTGTTTGTGTGATATGCTCTGTATTTTTACTGAATATTTGGATTTTGCTTGCATTTTTTCATTTCATTTATATTGAAAAAATACAAAAACATTGTTTTGCATTTTCCTTTCATTTATAAGCGAAAATACAAAAATATTTGCTTTATGTTACTGCATTTTGCATCTGAGTGCTTGTGATTTCATCTAGGACTTGCTTGTGCATTGAAATTTTAAAAGAGACTGCATTTTATTTTGAAACGTTGGATTGATTGTCATATTAGTGGCATGCTCTTTTATTGAATAGATGAGTCTAGTGTTTTTCGATTGTGCATACCATTGAGTCTTTTACATCATCAGTTTCACGACCATATCCTTTGAGTAATTACAGCCATTTAAATCAACGCTTTATCTTAAAATTGATTAGAAACGATTTTCTCTTTGATAGGGTGCACCAACTAGCATAGGTTTAGAGTCTTGGAATAGATCATTGTGAGTTAACAATCCAAGACTATTAAACGAAACATTATGTGTCTGACCAGGGAGTGGTGAAACCCATGGTATACATCAGTGTTCTCAGGAATCTCTACTCAAACTAAAGTTAAGCACAAGGTCACGGGAGGTTGGTTGCGGAGATAGCCCTCCAATACTAGCTGGACACGGGAGATATTTCCAAGATTTGTTCGTGTATAGGGTCTCTTGGGGGATTTGACCCTCTTAAGTTTCTGGCTTAGCTACCCTGACCATACGAAGGATCCCACCTACGACTGTCCGCCTGAGCATTGGTTATACGTGGAGGCCTTAGTTGCTTTACCTAGGTATCACATAGGGCATTCGTTGCAGTTATTCTGTGATTGTCCTGAGTCAGATAGGGGTTGGACAACACAGTTGTTGTTGTATAGGTATTTGACCCTGTGCATGCAATGAAGTCTAGGAGCCCTTATAACTGATTTTGTTACCTCAAGTTATAGTTTAGGAGTCTCAAGCCTCTCCTAGGTGAGACATACCGGTTGTAGTGTCGGGATGTCCCTTGAGCCAATCCTGTTTGTGTGCATTTGGTTGTAGTTTCTTTAGGTGTGTGCTCATTGATCGTTAGTTTTCCATTAGGAGGCGTTTTGATTTAATGAATTTTTGGAGTTATCGTGGAGCGAGATCCACATCTCCGTCGGTCTCGTCGTTTGGCTGGTCTACCAGCCGACGAGGTAGCGCGTCCTTTTTACAAGATACGTCGGAGGATCCCCCCCGATCCTTTTGATAGTCCTCACAAGTTTCAAGAAGCTCACATTATGACTACTCCATCTGGCACGGGAGGAATTCCCATGACTCCGTCGGGTGATGTCGAAGGACACACCACTCCTTCCACTCCCAAGGGTGGGTGGGGGTCCGGTTCACCACCACACGCCAGTACTATTATGTTTGGGATGAACACACCCCCAGAGTCAAACCCATTTGATGGTACACACACACATGGTTTCCAATATGGGATGCTAGATCTTAATGATACAACAATCCCTTTGACCACTACGGCTTTTTCAATATGTATGCCCAGTCTTAATTAGAATGTTACAGCCACTCCGTCTGGTAGTCAAGCTAACTCTACCCTTGGTGCTGGGGGCACTGCTCCATCCGGGGGAAGTGCACCCTCTTTTACTCCATTTCAATTTGGGTCTAGTCATATTCCTTCATCTAATCCACATGCTGGAGGAGGACCACGTGCCGGGACTACCCCTAATTTCAATGGGAACACTTCTCATAACACAGCTCATATTCCATAATTTAACACACATGCTTCTACGCATATACCCATGACTACGACTATGTTTGATAACCTGCATGTCCCTCCTAATATGGGAGGTGGGTGTTAGGAACCCATGTCTTTACTTTGTTAGTATATTGTTGTTGGACGCATATGCTTTGTAAGTAATCCCGTAGTATTTGTAGATCCATAGTTTGTGTTATTGTTGTTGGCGCATATGCTTTGTAAGTCGCCCGTAGTATTGTTGATCCATAGTTTGTAGTGGCCCATGGTTTTGACCCATAGTATTGGCACCTGGACTTAATATATAAGTGTGTGTTGAGGCCTATGAAGGCACCGTGAAGTTATTTGTATTAAGCTTGCTCAAAGGAGGTTTCCCCCTCGAAGTGGCGTGTGATCAATATAAAAGTGATTCTGAATTCTGTAATTTCTGCTATTTCGCATATTCTTATTAATTAATTGTTGCAAGTTCTTCACATCTGGTATCAGAGCACTTTCTTGGGCTCGCTAGGTGAAATTTCTGCCAAATTTTTTTTTTGCATCTGTTGCAGGTTCGGATTTGAGAATAATCCCTATCTGCTTAACTGTGGGAAGTACTTGGTCATAATCCCTAAAACTCATTGTGAGGAGTACCACAGGAACCCCAAAGTAGCTGGCCCATTGAGAGGACCTACCAGCGAAAAGGGAAATGACCCCTACCTGATTGACTAGTTCCCACCCGTGAGGTAAACCAAGAGCTATCGTTTGTGGCAAAGCGGTTATCAGTCTTACCTGATCCGTGGAGTGAGGGGTATTGCCCCAATACGCAAGCCGTCAGACTGCATTGGTGGCCGAGTGAATCCCTTGAACTGTTAGGAAGTCGAGCATACCTGGGGTCCATATCTATTTTCAGCTGATACATCGCAGATTTCCTCTATCCAGAACTGTTGCCGGTCACTTCCGCATCGTTGCAGATCCATCTGTTGCTGATCAATTCCACGTCGTTGCGGATCCATCTATTACGAATCCCTTCCGTGTTGTTGCCGATCCATTTCTATAAAAAAAAAATTATGTTTTTCCGCCATATCTCCCTTGTTTTAACTTCGTTTCCCTTGAAACTTCTCTGACACCCCTGCAATCCCATTCTGCATCTTTCATTCCTGAGGACCCTATCCCAAATTCCACTTCCCAACACCTGAAATCTCACAATTGTCTATTTTTAGGGTTTTCCATAACTTCTTCAATTTTCACCCGATCACCTTCAAATTTTACCACAAAGTTCCTTTCCTAATTCTACTTCTTTGTCGCTCTCAGCCAAATTTTCTCATTCTTTCACCCCGCTTCTGAAATCCTCATTTTCTGCTTCCCTGTCCTTTCGATAGTGTCCAAAACCTAGTCAAACCCAAATTACCCTTCTAATTTTTTCCCAAATCCAGATTTTCCTTTACTGAACCAGTCTCTATTTTTGTTTTTCTACCCACTCAAAAAAAAAAAAAAAAATTCCTGGTTATGGTTGTCACTCGCACTGAAGCAAAAACTATGGACGAAGCACTTGCCGCCATCCAAGCCAAACTCCACGATCTAGATGAAAATTTTATTGGCCTCCATCTTGAGCATTTAGCCATGAACAACAAACAGCAGTCTGAGTCTTCATCAGACAATGGGTTCTCTTCTTCCAGCAATTTCTGTGGTCCGAAGCTTGATTTTCCTCGCTTCAATGGTACTGATCCAACTAGATGGATCTATCGTGCAGAACAGTATTTCATTCTACATAATACTTTTGATTTCAACAAAGTTCCACTTGCATCATTTCATTTGGAACAGGAAGCTCTTCAATGGTACCGTTGGTACATCAAGGCTCATGACGAGCCAAAATGGCCAGACTTTTGCGAACTCCTTTTGCAACGATTTGGTCCTAGTGCTTTTGATGACTTCACAGGATCCCTCACTAAACTTCGCCAAATTAGCACTGTGAGAGAGTATCAAACCGAATTTGAGAAACTAGCCAACCACACTGAAGGATTGTCTGATGACTTCTGCCGGAGTTGTTTTATCAGTGGTCTAAAGGATGCCATCCGATCTGAGGTCAAAATGTTCTATCCCAACACAATGATGGAATCCTTGGGGTTGGCTAAGTTGGCAGAAGACAAGATTGCATCCCAACAGCGCTCCAAGCCCACTTTTGTTCCCTTCCGAAATATGGGTTCTCAATGACCACCCATACCACCGACTCCTCGACCACCTCCTATCAAGCATTTGTCTGAAACAGAGATGCAGGCACGCAGAGAAAAGGGGATTTGCTATAATTACGATGAGAAATTCACTCAAGGACATAGATGTGTTCAGCAAAATCTCTATCTCTTGGATGTGGATTCTCCGCCTGCCTCTGAAATGGATGACGAAGATCCAGATACAATGGATGCTCAGGTCGACATTCAGGAACCACCTATTGACCCTCCATCTCAGGATGACCAGCTAGAGATATCTCTCCATCCTTTAGCGGGAATCACCACACCCCAAACAATGTGGGTCAGGGGTTACTTCAAGAAGCTTCCTCTCACAATACTCATTGATTCTGGTAGCACTCATAATTTCATTGACCCTCGGATCACCAAACAAGCTGATTGTTTTATCCATCCTTGCTCCAACTTTGAAGTCATGGTTGCCAATGGGGGCATCTTACCTTGCAAAGGGAAGTGTCATAATGTGTGTATCTCTATAGGAGATTATACCCTGCATTCTGATATGTTTGCCTTGACCTTAGGCAGATGTGATGTGGTTTTGGGCGCTCAATGGCTACGCACAATTGGCCCTATCTTATGGGATTTTGCTGAACTTTGGATGCAGTTTTCCACCAATGGACAAAAACACACATTGATAGGATTACAACCAAGGTCTCTCAGCATCATCAGTTCACATCGCATGGAAAAACTCCTTAAGAAGGATTCCCATGGTGTCATCGCTCATATCCATTCCATTTAGATGCAACCATCAGCGGTCTCCACTATTCCTTTGGATCTACAACAAATTTTGGATCGATATACAAGTGTCTTTGCTGAACCAGTGGGATTGCCACCTTCAAGGCCAGAAGACCATCGTATTCAGCTCCTTCCTGGCAGCGTTCCTCCCAACATCTGGCCCTATCGCTACCCATTTCACCAAAAAACAGAGATTGAAATGCTTGTTCGGGACTTATTGAAGCAAGGTATTATTCGCCCAAGCACTAGTTCCTTTTCTTCTCCAGTTCTTCTTGTCCGCAAAAAATATGGGTCATGGCGCCTCTGCATTGAATTTCAAGCACTTAATCACCTCACCATCAAGGATAAGTTTCCAATTCCTGTTTTTGATGAGCTTCTGGATGAGCTTCATGGGGCTCAATTTTTCTCCAAGTTGGATCTTCGTTCTGGGTATAGTCAAATTCTGGTTCATGAGGATGATATCCCTAAAACAGCTTTCTGTACACATGATGGCCACTATGAGTTGTTGGTCATGCCCTTTGGCCTCACTAATGCTCCTTCCACATTCCAGGCCTTAATGAATAAAATATTTCAGCCCTACTTGCAGAAATTCATTCTGGTATTCTTTGATGATATCCTCATCTACAGTAAAACATGGGCTGAACATCTCCAGCATCTTGATCTTGTCATGCAACTTTTCTCTGACCATCATCTCCACGCCAAATTGTCTAAATGTGTGAGTATCTCGGGCACATTATATCAGCACAAGGGGTTCGCGTGGATCCTGCCAAAATCGTTGCCATGAACAATTGGCCACATCCTCAGACACTCAAGATCCTTCATGGTTTTTTGGGGTTGACTGGCTACTACCGCAAGTTTGTCAAAGATTATGGGAAGATTGCAGCTCCATTAACTGCTCTATTGAAAAAGGATGCTTTTACATGGACACGTGTTACTCAGTGTGCATTTGACAAACTGAAACAAGCTATGTGTACTACACCTGTTCTCGCTATGCCCGATTTTTCGAAGCCCTTCACTATTGAGAGTGATGCTTGTGGCAATGGACTTGGTGCTGTTCTCCTTCAAGATGAACGCCCCATTTCATTCACCAGCAAATCCCTTTCAGGTAAGAATTTAGCTGCCTCTACATATGAGAAGGAAATGATGTCTATTTTGCATGCAGTACAGAAGTGGCGACCATACCTATTAGAGAATCATTTCTGCATCAAGAATGATCACTAGAGTCTGAAATATTTCTTGGAACAACATGTCTCCTCCCCAGCACAACAAAAATGGGTTAGCAAACTCATGGGTTATGACTATGAGATCACTTACAAGAAGGGTAAGGACAATATTGTGGCGGATGCTCTTTCTCGCACATTTGATGCCCAAGGTTCTCTTTCAGCTATTTCTATGCATGTTCCCAATTGTGTTGATGTATATGTAACTTCGAAATGTATTTCATCTGTGTATTTTATATATATCTATTGTACCCTTATAAGAGATGTGTCATTCCTCTATAAGGAAGTGTCGTCATGTGGATTGACAAGTGTCGCAAGTGTGTGTACTTGCCGATGGGTTATTAGACCACCATGTGGGGTCGGCCCTGAATTATATATATTATAATGTGGATGTACCTAGCTAGACAAGTCGGCCCCATAAGGTCACTGGGCAAACAGTATAAATAGAGATCAGGAGATCTCTATTTACATCATTCGGAAAAGTAACTCACTCTCACTCAAAAAGTGGCGCACTAGTGAGGAGGAGGATCATCTGCTACTAGGAGACTATCTCAGTGTATTTTGGTTGTACTTTGGTTGAGCCATTGCTCTCTCTATCTCTAAGGAAGTTGTGGGGTTTTTCACCTTAGGGTTTTCCCCACGAAAACTCTGTGTCTCTTGTCTCTCATGCTTTTGATTCTTGTGATGCTTGTCATTCTTATTGTGATTGTCATGCATTGATATACTGTATATGTTATTCTCTCAGCAAAGATCCTAGAGTATTGTGAATTAATGCTCAAAATTTAACATGGTATCAAAGCTAACCTGAGAAGAAGACATTTTGCAGTGACAAAAACGTGAGTTTCTTGTTTATTGGGTTTCTCTCCACAGATTTTGGAAAAGCAGTATAGTAGATTGACTCTACTCATCAAGGCGCATCTATCTGTCCAATCAGAATTCAATTCTGAGCATTTTCAGATTTGGCCCTAAAAATTAGGGTTTCCACAAAAATAGGAATTTCTAGAATCTGAAGACACGGCTGGAAGCTCCTTGCAAAAAACGAATTTTAGAGCTTTGGATCGAGATTTTTGGCTGGGTAGATCTCCGGGAAACTCAAACCCTAATTCAAGGCTCTCCCTAGTGAACCTGGGAGGACAAAAGACCAAATCTGAAGGGTAAAACTTTGCTGATCTCAAATTATGAATACACCAGGCTGATCAGCTCATCAAGGCGCATCTTTCTATCCTTTCAGAAAGTTGAAATTCACATTTTGAATTTTTAGGGTTTTTCCGACAAACCCTAATCCGGGACCAGATCCAGTTTTCAGCATTTCAAGTGGTAAGATCTAAATCTTTTCTATTTCCATTTGAAGTACTCTTTAAGATGTCTCTCCACACCAAGCTTGAGGATAAGCTTGAAGGAGCTGATAACTTCTGAGATTGGAAGTATAGGATTGGATTAATCTTGGAAGAGAATGAGTTGGACTCATATGTGAAAGAAGACATCCCTATCCCAGAGGATGAAGAGGCCAAGCATAAGAAGAACTTGGTCAAGGCAAAGAGAATCATTGTTGATTCCATTAAAGATCATCTCATACCCCATGTGTCCTCTCTAAAGACACCCAAGGAGATGTTTGACTCCTTGACCAAACTATTTGAAGGGAAGAACATAAATCAGAAGATGACCCTACGGAACCAATTGAAAGGATTAAAGTTTCAGAATGGAGAAACCATTCAATCTTATTTTTCAAGGGTCTCCCAGATCAAGGAACAACTAGAAGCTTTGGATGAAATGGTGGAGAATGGTGAAGTGGTGATGACCACTCTAAATGGCCTACCCAGGTCATGGGATTCCTTTATCCAAGGAATTTGTGCAAGGAAGAAGTTGATCTCCTTCAGTAGACTACGGGAAGAATCCTCACAAGAAGAAGCAAGGCTTGTGGCTCGAGAAGAAAAGATGGGGAATGAAGATCAAGCTCTCACAGCTCACACCAAGAAAGGGAAGTCCAAGAGAGAGCCATCTCACTCCAAGATATCTTCACATCACTTCAAAGAAAGAAGAATATGCTTCACCTATAATGAGAAAGGACATATTGCCATAAATTGTCCCAAGAACAAGAAGGACAACAACAACTTCATCAAGAAGAAGAAGGGCAGCAAAAGAAGGTTTCATTCTCATGTTGTCGAGGATTATGAACCACCCAAGAAGAAGGCTAGGGCAGAAAGTGATGATAGTAATCATGACTCATCAAGTGAAGAAGAGTATGTTCTCATCTCTGCTCTCACAGGTACTATCTCCCATGGTTGTAATGATTGGTTAATTGACAGTGGGGCTTCCAAACACATGACTGGGTTTAAGGAATCTTTTGTGAACCTATCTGAACATGAATCACCCCATAAGGTGAAACTAAGGGATGATTATCAATACCCAATCAAAGGAAGTGGTGAATCCTCCTACAACCTAGATTCTGGAAAATCTTTGAAGATGAAAGAAGTCCTTTATGTACCTGGGCTCAAGAAGAACTTACTCTCCATCTCTGCATTGTATGCAAAAGGTATGAGGGTTGCATTTGTGGATGGCCAAGTCCTAATGTGGCCAAAGGGAAAGACCATAGATGATGCAGTAGTGATTGGAGAGCAAGAGGAAGGACTGTATAAATTGAAGGGACAACCTGAACATGACATGGTACATGAATCCATGGAGCCAAGTGAACTTTGGCATAGAAGACTTGCTCATATGCACTATAGGGCACTTCCAATTGCAAGTAAGGCTGTAGAGGGTCTTCCTGAAATCAAGACCAAACATGAAGGTGTTTGCAAAGGATGTGCAAAAGGTAAGAACATAAAGAAGGCTTTCCCAAGAAGTGAAAGCAAGGCAAAAGACATCCTGGAAATCATCCACTCAGATGCATGTGGTCCTATGTCATCCAGTTCTCTGAGTGGGTATGTTTACTATGTCTCATTTATTGATGACTTCTCCAGGAAGACTTGGGTATACTTCTTGAAGAACAAAGATGAGGTGTTTGATAAGTTTAAGGAATTCAAAACCTTGATGGAGAATCAAACTGACAAGAAGATCAAAACATTCAGATCCGACAATGGTGGAGAATTCACCTCAGTTGACTTCAAGGAGCTTTGTAGTGATTCAGGGATTAAGAGGGAGTTGACTGCTCCTTATAATCCTCAACAAAATGGAGTTGCAGAAAGGAAGAACAGAACTATCATGGAAGTAGCAAGGGAAATGCTGCATGACCAGGATCTACCTATGCATATATGGGCAGAAGCAGCTAGAACAGCTGTATATGTGCAGAACAGAACACCCCACAAGATATTGGACATCAAGATACAAGAAGAGGTCCTTTCTGGGTTCAAGAAGATTGATGTCAGCAAGGATGAATATAATTTCAAAGACAGGTAATCCAGGAAGCAAATATCAAGAGGGAGCACACTCCAGCAGCTCCTGCAAAGATGCAGATTTTCAGAGGGAGTTGACCATCTTCCTACATTCCACAACAAAAAGGTGTAGAAGAAGCTACTTCAGCAGCTCCTGCCAGGAAGCAAAGACTCAGAGGGAGTCCACCCAACAAACAAACAAAGATAAGTATTTCAATTATCATGTCTTGCCTATTTTGTTTGTTTAAATAATATTATGCTTATGTTCCTAGACTTAGGAGATGTATTGTACATATTAGAATGATTGCATTAATGAACAGTATACTACTAATATGCATGTGATGGGTAAGTGGCCTATGGCACTGTACAACATTCCAGTGCTACTTATCTAGAATGAAACCTCTTTGCTGACATGTTGGGAGTAGTGCAAACTCTTAACAATGTTCTGGTAGAGACTGGAAGGCATCTAGAAAGTTGTGGAACATGGATAAATGTTGTATTGAAGCATTGGCTAAGATAACTGCATGACTGCATGACATATTTCTTTATGTGTAAAGAATTTGTTCTGAAAATTATGAGATGTTTCTAATCATGCAGTTTAACTTGTTTTGTAGGAAAGACCGTATATCTTCACCTACAAAAGGACTACAACATTTGTTCCAGCAACAAAGATATCTATTGAAGATATTAAATATATTGAAGTTCCCAGGATCTGGGATGAAGAAATGGAATGCCATGATCCGTCGATCATGAAGAAGATGTTTGGGATGCAGTCCCAAGACCTGACAGGGAGTCACATGTGTGCAGATTGAAGAAAGCCTTGTATGGCTTGGAACAAGCTCCCAGAACTTGGTATGGTAGGATGGACAGTTTCGTATCTAGTTTGGGCTTTACCAAGAGTAAAGCGGATTCCAACCTTTACTACAAGGTTGAAGAAGGGAATCCTGTGGTTCTAATCCTATATGTGGATGACTTATTTGTAACAGGAGATGACAGATTGATTGCAGATACGAAGAGGAAGCTTGCTGCTGAGTTCGATATGAAAGATTTGGGAATGATGCACTATTTCCTAGGTATGGAGGTGTGGCAGAGTACAGGTGGGATCTTCCTTGGTCAAGGGAAGTACACAGTAGATATCCTGAAGAGATTCGGGATGATGGATTGCAAGGCCATGGCCACACCTATGGCATCGAATCTGAAGCTTCTATGTGATGCTTCATCTGAGCCAGTTGATGTCTCTATGTATCGTCAGATGATTGGGTCCTCTATGTACCTGACGAACACAAGACCGGATATTTGCTTTGTTGTGAACACATTGAGCGAGTTCCTAACGGATCCGAGGAGTGTTAACCTGGTTGCTGTAAAGTATGTTCTGAGGTACCTGAAGGGTATAGTGGATTATGGGCTCAAGTATGAAGCGAATCAAAAGTTTAACCTGCAATGTTATGTTGATTCAGATTGGGCTGGCAATGCTGCAGATAGGAAGAGCACATCTGGATGCCGCTTCAGTATGGGATCAGGTGTGATCTCTTGGTTTAGCAGGAAGCAGTCCTGCGTAGCACTGAGTACAGCTGAGGCAGAGTATGTTGCAACCTGTTCAGCTAGTTGCAAGGCAGTATGGCTATGGAAGCTACTATCTGAGTTATTTGATCTCCCATTGGATGCTACTGGTATCTTATGCGATAACCAGAGTTGTGTGAAGCTGTCTGATAACCCAGTGTTTCATGACAGGTCGAAACACATAGAGATCAAATATCACTATATCAGGGATATGGTGCAGAGAGGAGCTGTGAAGCTCCTGTATGTTGCGATGGACGAGCAGATTGCAGATGTGTTGATGAAGCCACTAGCCAGGGTGAAGTTCGAGTACTTCAGGGAGAGGATTGGTGTTCTTCAGATCGAGGACACTTCGAGGAAGAAGTGATGGACACATTTGCTGAAGCCATTCCAAGCATGTTGGAAGGAGGATCCTTCACATGGCTGTGGATGTAAGCGCTGGATGATGAGCATCAGGATGATGTTCTAGTTTCTGCTTTGTATGATCAATTGGATCATTTACATTTATATGTATGTACACATCATGTTGGATGATGGACATGATCAGTTGGATCATTTATATGTATGTACGCATCATGTTGGATGTTGGATATGATCAGTTGGATCATTTATATGTATGTACGCATCATGTTGGATGCTGGATATGATCGGTTGGATCATTTGTATGTATTTTGTATATGCATCATGTTGGATGCTTGGACCATGTATCTGTAGATGTATCAGGTGGATACATTGTATGATCAGGTAGATCATGTATATTGATATGTATCGGGCATGATCAGGTAGATCATGTATGTTGATGGATACACTGTGTGGATCATGTATCTATGTATCAGGTGGATACATTGTGTATGATGATATGTATCAGGTAGATACTTGGTGTGCATCAAATGGATGCATTGTATGATTAGGATGATCGTGGATGACGAGCTTCTCCAGATGACATGCAGTAGGATGTTGTAGTGATGATGATCAGGATGATCATGTGTACATCAGGATGATGTATGATGAGTATCAGATGATACTTTGTGGTCGTGGATCAGGTTGTGCAGGTAAGCATGTAATTTGTGCCCTGGGAGATTTGCAGATGGTCTTTCGAGGTTTTTCCTATGGCATGTAATTCGTACCCTGGGACATCTGGCAAATGCTCTTTCGAGGTTTTGCCATGACCACATGTAATTTGCTCCTGGGAGATCTGGACAGGATGAAAAAGGCCTCAGATGCTTCAGCCAGGTTTTGTGGTGGACCACATGTAATGTGCTCCTGGGAGATCCGACAGGTAGAGCCGTGTGCTCGTAACATCCTGGGATGCTTCAGCCAGGTTTTGTGGTAAGATCACATGTAATGTGCTCCTGGGAGATCCGACAGGTAGAGCAGCGTGCTCGTAACAGCCTGGGATGCTTCAACCAGGTTTTGTGATGGGTCACATGTAATGTGCTCCTGGGAGATCCTATAGGTAGAGCTGTGTGCTCGTAATAGCCTGGGATGCTACAGCCAGGTTTTCTGATGCACGTAATAAGTCCTGAGGATTCCACAGTATGGCCAGTGATGATGAAGACCTGCAGGTGGTGGGCCTACATCCAGTATGAAAAAGGACTGGCTCTGTAGAACTTCCTATGACGAGTAGAGTCAGAGATTGGTTGAGATAGCAGCAGCAGTGATGATGACGATGACGATGATCCCGAGAAGAAGACTTGTCTAGCAGAACTGTGTCGAGAAATACCTTCCTAGTTAAGAGGGAGTGTTGATGTATATGTAACTTCAGAATGTATTTCATCTGTGTATTTTATATATATCTATTGTACCCTTATAAGAGATGTGTCATTCCTCTATAAGGAAGTGTCGTCATGTGGATTGACAAGTGTCGCAAGTGTGTGTACTTGTCGATGGGTTATTAGACCACCATGTGGGGTCGGCCCTGAATTATATATATTATAATGTGGATGTACGTAGCTAGACAAGTCGACCCCATAAGGTCACTGGGAAAACAGATTATTATAAATAGAGATCAAGAGATCTCTATTTACATCATTCGGAAAAGTAACTCACTCTCACTCAGAAAGTGGCGCACTAGTGAGGAGGAGGATCATATGCTGCTAGGAGACTATCTCAGTGTATTTTGGTTGTACTTTGGTTGAGCCATTGCTCTCTCTATCTCTGAGGAAGTTGTGGGGTTTTTCACCTTAGGTTTTTCCCCACGAAAACTCTGTGTCTCTTGTCTCTCATGCTTTTGATTCTTGTGATGCTTGTCATTCTTATTGTGATTTTCATGCATTGATACACTGTATATGTTATTCTCTCAGCAAAGATCCTAGAGTATTGTGAATTAATGCTCAAAATTTAACAAATTGGTTGCAATCTGTTGAACAGGGTTATGTCAATGACTATTCCTTATCTCAAATCATCCAACGCTTGACCAACAACCCTTCTGCTGTACCACATTACTCTTGGGATGGTGCTTCGCTGAGATATAAGGGTCATCTGGTGCTTCCCCTGAGCATAGATCTTCAACAGGATGTCTTCTATGAACTCCATGCTTCTCCATCGACAGGGCACTCTGGGTTCCTCAAAACGTATGAATGGGCACAGCATAACTTCTTTTGGCAGGGCATGAAAAGGACAATTCAACAGATGGTGGTTGAATGTTATACCTGCCAGCGCAATAAGGGTGAAACGACACTCCTTCCAGGATTGCTCGAACTCTTGATTATACCTACACGGATTTGGACAGATATTTCTATGGATTTCATTGAAGGGCTCCCTAAATATGGTGGGAAGATAGTGATTCTCATTATGGTTGATCGCCTCTCCAAATATAGTCATTTTTGTGCTCTCATCCATCCCTATACAGCCTCCTCAGTTGCTCAAATTTTCCTGGACTAGATATTTCATCTTCATGGCATCCCTTCTTCCATTGTCTCGGATCGTGATGCGACTTTCACCAGTTATTTTTGGACAAAACTATTTCACCACACTGGCACCAAAATGAACATGAGTTCAGGGTATCACCCACAAACAGATGGTCAGACTGAAATTATCAATAAATGCTCGAAAACTTATCTTCGTTGCTTCACCTCTGAACAACAACATCAATGGGCAAAGTGGATCCCTCTCGCTGAATGTGTGTACAATACCTCTTACCACACTGCCTCTAAAATGACCCCATATGAAGCAGTCTATGGTCAGGCACCTCTAGTTCTTCTTCCATACACCCCTAGCAGTTCACCAGTTCAGGAAGTTGACATGGTCCTTCAAAACCACGATCAGATTCTTCACATTTTGCGGGACAATCTTCACATGGCAAGAAATCGCATGAAGCAACAAGATGATCAGCACCATTTTGAGCGCACTTTTCAAGTAGGCGATATGGTTTTTCTTCGTCTCCAGCCGTACAAGCAATCCTCCCTGAAACTCAAAGGGCGTCATAAGCTCGCTCCAAAGTTCTATGGGCCATATCGGATTCTTCAAAAGATTGGGTCTGTTGCTTACAAATTGGAACTTCCTCCTTCTTCCCGCATTCATCCAGTATTTCATGTCTCTTGTGTGAAGAAAGTTCTTGGCACCAACATCAGTGGACAAACTATTTTACCTGAACTGGATAATGAAGGATCCATCATTTTGGAGCCGGAGGCCATCCTCAAATGGCGCACTCGTCAGCTTTGCTCCCACTCTATCACAGAGGTCTTAATTCTATGGCACGTCATGCAACCAAAGGATGCTACATGGGAACCACTCCTTCAGATTTAGCAACAATTTCCACATCTAAAGCTTTGAGGACAAAGCTTTTTCTAAGGGGGAGGGGATGTTAGGACCCCATGTCTTTACTTTGTTAGTATATTGTTTTTGGACGCATATGCTTTGTAATTCATCCCGTAGTATTTGTTGATCCATAGTTTGTGTTATTGTTGTTGGCGCATATGCTTTGTAAGTCGCCCGTAGTATTGTTGATCCATAGTTTGTAGTGGCCCATGGTTTTGACCCATAGTATTGGCACCTGGACTTAGTATATAAGTTTGTGTTGAGGCCTATGAAGGCACCATGAAGTTATTTGTATTGAGCTTTCTCAAAGGAGGTTGCCCCCTCGAAGTGGCCTGTGATCAATATAAAAGTAATTATGAGTTCTGTCATTTCTGCTATTTCGCATATTCTTATTAATTAATCATTGCAGGTTCTTCACAGTGGGAACGTACCCTTTACTTGTGGTCATCACTCGACTGCTCCTGCTACGAATAACACTTATATGCCCCATAATTATGGTGGTAACCCTTGTTATAGCGCAGCCAATTCTGGCCCTTATTATAACCCTCCTCACTCTGGTGCTTACAACACACATATACCTTCATACCCTTACACGGGTTAGGTTGGAGGCGTTTATCATCCCTATGGTCATGGTCATGGTTCATATCATCCTTTAGGTCCGCAAGGTCAGCCTCTTTTGGGAACTCATAATAAAGCTTTACAGCCGCAGCTCTCGTTTCTTACTCGTTTGAATCTACCAGATCTTTCGAAGCTCACGAATGATCCAGTGTGTCACGATCATACTTGGCCTCCAGTCCCTACTAAGCTCCCTTCTGACATTCCAAAGTTCGAAAGGAAGAATGGTGAGGATCCAGGTGATCACGTTACTACTTTTCACCTTTGGTACTCCTCGAATTCGTTAAATCACGACTCTATTCATTTGAGACTATTTCAATGCACCCTCACGGGGGCAGTCGCGAAATGGTACGTCAAGTTGCCCGGGGGCACTTACGGGGGTTTTAAGGAGATAGCCTTGGTTTTCTTAGATCACTTTTAGCTGCTGGTTCACTACAATATTGGAACCGAACTTTTATTTACCTTCTGCCAGAACAAGGCCACGCACATATTTAATCACATTCAAGAGTGGCGTCGATGGAAGAGGCTAGTGAAAGCCAACATTCCTCCAGACTTTCTGTTGGAGTGGTTCCTCAAGTATTTGATTCCCTACATATCTAAGGACATTTTAGTGTCCAACATTATGACTGAGGAGCAAGCTATATTCAAATCCGAGTAGCTAGATCTACTCTACGCTCAATCTGGTATCCTGTACGATATTATTCCTGATGCGCCGCACTCACTTCATGAGCCCAAGCTTGTTCCTAGACCACATGTTGATGGCATCGTTGGATCCATGAGTACTCGACCCGTAGACTTGGTTACAAATCAAATGCAAAAATTTTCTATAAGCCAATCTACCCTCGGACAGGCTCACGCCTCGTCCACTTCCACCCAATCGTCCTATGTCCATTCTATAAAATCGGTGAACCCATCGGATAACCAGCAACTTGGTGGAAAGAAGAAGGGGATAAACAATCGTAAGGGTGGGAATAATGGGAATAATGGAAGTAATATAAATACTCCTAGAAAAGAGAACGCCAACCCTCCTCAAGACGATGAAAATGCTAGTGGGGACCATAAGCCTAGACGTAACGTGAAATTCCCTTGCAAGCTTTGCGGGGAAGATCACCTTACTCACTTGTGTCCTCGAATTGAAGAAGCTTCGAAGCATATTGCATAGAGCTCAGTTGTGTTGAAATATCCCCTTCCGCATCATTAGAACATGGCTTCGAGTGCTTCCGTCACTGGTTATGGGACTACCGAAACTTCGACGTCCTCTTCTCATGCCAATGGCTACGGATGCATGAACATGGTTAAATCTGAGGTTAGTATTGCTACTCGCTAACACGATTATGGTGCACCACAACCAAATATGGGGAATGAGCCCCCTCCTCTTGACTCTTCTTTGCATATCGAGAAGCTCACTACTATGTCGCAGATACCGAAAGGTGTTCTTAAGCGCTCAGCGCATAATCCAAATGCCCAAGCTGCCCAAAACTACTCCATTGTAGAAGATTTGGGCCAAAATCTGTGTGCCATGTTGGCTCTTGAGGTTTTACAGGCATGTCCTTCGCAGAGGAACGCCCTTTTGTGTGCTTTAGGAGTTCAGGATCAGGGTAGCCCTAATGTTATTAAATTTGACACTACTGATATCCAGCCTTGCTTGCCTTATCATGTGGCTTTTCAAGTCCATGTTAGGTGCTTACAAAAATTCATTAAATGTACGGTGGTCGACGAAGGTGCTTCCACCTCGGTAATGTCGTTAGATTGTTGGAAAGCTCTTGGTTCTCCTCCCTTGTCAAAATCTATGATCATGCTTACTGCATTCAATGCTCGGTCGTTCAGGCCGCATGGTATTCTCCCTTCCCTTGAGGTCCACTTGGGTGGGAAATCCGTGCCTATTGAAGTCGAGGTGATTGATGCGCCCATCGACTACAACCTTCTTCTGGGTAGGAATTGGATATACACAATGAGAGTGAGCGTGTCCTCTGTGTTCAGAGTTATTTGCTTTCCTCACGAAGGCAGAATTGTGACGGTTGATCAGCTAGACTTCCCTAGTTCCAATTCCCTAGCATCGTCGGGAACTGTTGTTCTCCAGATCAAAAATCCTCAACCAGAAACTAGGAATGTTGGTGTAGGATTATATCCATCCTTGATGGGATCATTCGACTTTGTTACACCAATCTCCTTTATTAGAACCGTTTCCGATAGTGCGCCATCCTCATTGAATAATGTACCTTTCCAGACCTCATACTTTAATGATTCGTGGACTTTACCATCCACGAGTTCCCCATATGGAGACATTTCGCACATTGGAATGGCTATGCCACTATCTACAGCTGAGCTTGCATACCATGAAATTCAACGAGCCACTGCAGAGTCAAATCTCTCCTCTTCACAGATAGAAGAGGAAGATCTCGTTATGCTTCCCGCATGGGCAGTCAACTCATCTTGCTCGCATGATTGTCTTGATGGTACTTTGCCTTCTGATGAAGCTATCATTGAGGCCATGTGTGGTAGTGAGAGACCTTGGGAATATTTTCATTATCGCTTTTATTTTCTCCCTAACCTTGATCTTCTTGAGTGAGAAGAGTTTAGGACGACTCTTGCAGAGAAGGTTGGTCACCCTGTGGCTCCTTTGGATTCACATGGGATTTACGTGGAGGGGAATATGGCTAATATCTCCCCAACCATACCAATCAACATCTCTAGCACGCCCGAAAAAATTGAGAACGTTTATATCGGTGTTGATTGTTCTCCCGATGACATCCGCATATACACCAAGTTGTTCAAAGAATTTGAGGATGTTTTCTCCTGGTCATATGGGGACGTGCCAGGAATAGACCCTAGCATTGTCGAACATGAGATTAAGACATATCCTAATGTTAAGCCGGTTCGACAACGACTTCATGCTGTGTCCTAGGAAGGCAGTCGCGATTAAGGCAGAGGTGGAGAAACTACTTAAAGCTGGTTTCATCTACCCGGTTCCCCTTACCGAATGGGTGTCAAATCTCATTCATGTAGATAAGAAGTAGGGAACCATCCGTGTATGCACAGATTTTAGAGATATGAACCGATCATGTCCGAAAGATAACTTTCCCACTCCATTAATAGATCAAATCTTGGATGCATGTGCGGGAAGCGAGGTTTTTTCATTTATGGACGGTTTCTCAGGATATAACCAGATCCATATTAAGCCCGAGGATCAACATAAAACTGCTTTTATATGTCCTTGTCGTACATTTGCGTACCGGAAAATGCCCTTTGGCCTTAAAAACACCGGAGCTACGTTTCAACGTGCTATGACCTATGCGTTGCATGACCTCAAGCATATAGTGGAGGCTTACTTGGATGATCTTGCTGGCCATTCTCGTAAGAGAGTGGACCATCCCAAGCACCTCCGCCTCATTTTTGAAAGATGTCGAAGTTACAAGATTCGGTTGAACCCCAACAAGTGCATCTTTGTCGTGAAAACGGGTCCCCTTGTATTAGGGTTCGTAGTTTCCAAAGAGGTTATAAGAGTCGATCCTCTTAAGGTTGAGGCAATATTTCGGTTTCCTCCCCCGCGTAACTTAATTCAACTTCAAAGCCTCCAAGGGAGAGCCACTTTCTTATGACGCTTTATCGTGAATTACGCCAGTCTTACCAAAGGTTTCACACGACTTTTGAAGAAGGACGCACCTTTTATCTGGGATGAGCAAGCCCAGCAGTCTTTCAACACTTTGAAGAAAGCTTTGGTATCGGTCAACGGACCCTTGGTATGGGGATATCATCATATAT
The DNA here is from genome assembly GCA_027924585.1 of Larix kaempferi. Taxonomy (NCBI): domain Eukaryota; kingdom Viridiplantae; phylum Streptophyta; class Pinopsida; order Pinales; family Pinaceae; genus Larix; species Larix kaempferi. Next base: position 41,892,909 of record BSBM01000338.1, read on the forward strand.
CTCCAAACTTTGAAGTTCCCTTCTCACTATTCACAAGATGAACGACGGCGTGTGAGACATCAAGCTAAAGATTATGTCATCGTCGTCGACACTCTGTATCGCCGAGAAAAAGACTCTATCCTCCCTCATTGTTTAACTCGTGAAGAAGTGGAGTTAGTGCTTAATGACTGCCACGGTGGGGCGTGTGGTGGTCACTTATCTAGGCTTGCAACATCCCAACGTATCATGCGAGTGGGTTACTTCTGGCCTTCAATCTTCAAAGATTGTATGAAAGTTGTGAAGATATGTCACCCTTGCCAGGTATTTTCTCGTAATATACACTCACATCTTGCGCCCCTTCATTCGGTCGTCACCGTCAGTCCCTTCACCAAGTGGGGGGTGGGATTCATGGATTGCAAACTAGCTTCAGCTAGGGAGAATCACATATTATTGTGGGCCTGGACTACTTTTCCAAATGGGATGAGGCCATGCCGACCGTAAAATCTGACGGTGCTACTGCATCCCACTTCATGTTCAATCATATTATCGCTCGATTCGGTATCCCGAAAGAGATTGTCACTAACCATGGCAGTCACTTTTAAAACAAAATGATGGCAGATTTGTCACTCAATCTTGGGTTCGTCAAGATCATTCATATTCTTACTAAACCCAAGCGAATGGTTAGGTCGAGGCAGTTAATAAGTCCTTAAAGACCATTCTCCAACGTACCATCCAGCAAAGCAAGATCAATTGGCACATCATGTTATATCCTACTTTGTGGGCATATCAAACCGCAGTTAAGACTGCCACCAGTTTCTTACCATTTCAGCTAGTACATGGTATGGAGTCTATATTTCCAATTGAATGCGAAATCCCTTCGTTAAAGCTAGCCATAGAGCTCCTACCTGACACCTCAGATGTTGAGCAACATTTAATCCACCTTGAACAACTTGACGAGCAGCATCGACATGTCCTCGTGGCTATAGATGCCAACAAACGACATGTTAAGGTTCAATATGATAGGTCTGTCCATCCCCGGCAATATGCTGAAGGTGACTTGGTCCTCTTGTATGATCAAGCTAAGGAACCCCTGGGGGCAGGAAATTTTAACTCCATGTGGCACTGTCCTTACATAGTGAGGCGTGTCCTTGAGAAAGGATCCTACAAATTGGAAGACTATGAGGGGAACAAATTGAAGGAGCCTAGAAATGGGCTCTACCTCAAGTGGTATTACGCTTGAGCTTCTAGCTCGAGCTAATACTTTTGTATACTATTGTATATTTGCTTCTGTACATCGTTTAGATTTATTTTGGTTATCCGGGTTTGATGATTCGCTTTCGTTTGGTTGACAGATGTCAGCAGAATCTCCAGTGTTCTTGGGATTCCCGGATGGTGCTAGCCGGCATACGCAGCGACTCGCTTCTGTTGCATGGGTTATTTATTCACCTGATCATTAGATTGTGTCTTCGGGGGGTGCTTGTCTCGGTCCTACATCCAACAATGTGGCTGAGTATAGTGTCATTGTTGAGCTACTTCGTGATGCCATTTCGCATGGTATCCAGTCTTTTGAAGTCCGCCTGGATTCGCAACTGGTTGTGTCTCAATTGAATGGCCAGAATCGTGTGAGGGATCCTACATTACTACGGAAGTTCTTAAGGGTAATATTCTTAGAGCGTCATTTTGTTTCTATTACATTTATTCATGTTCCAAGATGTTTTAATCATGTATCTGATGCATATGCTAATTATGTCCTAGATTGTCATTTGTCCCATCAATAAAAGAAGCACACGAATAAACATTCATTCACACATTTTTACATACAGATACAGTAGAACCGGAGAATCATAGTTTTTCATAAATAATAAGTCCAAAATGTGGTGTCACAGTAAAAAACTAGAGCCCGTAGCTCTCAAAAATATACATAACCGATACAAAAATATAGGACTTTGAGATATCTAAGCCCTATGGGGAGGCCTAGCTACCTCGGCGGGATGTGTTTGAACATAGTAATGCATTGCATTGGCTATGCACCGCAGTAACCGCACCTAGGTGCCCGGTACTCCTACAACATGTCGTTGCATTGCCTTTGGGAGATGCTCCACCTCGATGACCGGTACTCTGGTAGTCATGCGGGTCAGGTTGACCCGTACTGTCTATAGTGTGTGCTTCGCTGCATCACCAACCACCTCTCCACCCCTGTCTCGACAATGATGTCTCGGGTAACCCTCTGGTCTTCACGGACCAGCTTTGCGAGCAAACAGTAGAATGTCAATATGTGATACTACACCAAAAATATTTTTGCATTTCACTTATAATAAAAAATCTAAAAAAATTGTACCACTAAAACTTGAAAGAAAATCTATGAACTAGAAGAGGAGGATGAGACTACTAACCTGCTCCAAACGGCTCGTGGAATGGATGCCCGTAGCTTCCGGAATCAGCAACTGACGTTTGAGGTGAAAACTAACCAAAAACTACTATTTGGGTGAAATGTGAAAATGGAATAGTAATTGTAATTTTTTATTGCTATTTATAGTTTTTAAAACCCACTTTCCTATAGTTTTTGCCAATTTAAGCTGTTTTGGACTAATATGTCGTTCTGGAGTACCATTTTGAATAGATTTTTCCGACGAGAGTTTATTTTTTGACTGTTTGGCGCCTACGGCAGGTATATTTTACACCCATCATATAGGTTAGATGTCATTTTCGCCTGCATTATGCATTTGACCTTTGACCATTTGTCATTAACCCTAGGTGTGACCCCGCTTCTTAACCGACACGGAGCCTTCACATTGTTATAGAAGTCTCGTTATTTGGCCGTAGGGCTTTGTTAACACCAAAAAAGTGCTTACTAGCTCATCCCTTTGGACATGCACCTCTATTGACCAAATTTCCTACCAAACCTCGCCTCCCAAACCCCATAAAACCAAAATGGGTATTAAAAAACCCAAAAAATTCCCTCAAAAACATACCAAAACCCCAAAAGTGGGTCAAAATCAAAATAATAGGGAATAAAACCCAAAAGAAAAAGAAAAAAAGAGAAAATAGGGCAAAAACCCTAAAACCCTAATCCAAGTTTATAAAAAGGGGTGGAGGCCCCTCATTTCGATATCCCTCACTCACTCTACCCTCATGCTGCTGAATTTTTTCAAAGCCTTAAGCCATCCGCATTTGTGCCTTTTGGCCTCCCCTTGAGATAAAATTTTTAGCCACCATCGAAGCATTGGAGAGAAGAGTACCGAACCAAGGAGCTCCGGAGCACACCGCCAGAACTCCACCAGTCTCATCTTTGAGGTAGATGTATTTTTGCAAGCCCTTTCTTGCCCATAATATCATCAAAAAAAAAAAAGATTCTTTATTCTACAGTTTTTTCAAGTATACCGTTCATTATTACAAGTCATATTTTATTTCGTGCACATGTTTAAGCTTAGATTTGTCGTTTTATGGTATTTTATTTAATTGTTTGTATTTAGTTTATTGTTAATTACTTCCACACTTCTGTTAAGGATTCCATAATCCTTAACAGGTGCTCATTTGCACAGGCAAGGGCTAAAACCCCAGCCACAGGCTTGTCCAAACATGGGTGCCCTAGTTAGATCCTTTTTATGCCTTTTGGTGCCCATGCCATTGTCTCTCCTTAGGATTGGGAGTCCTTCGTAGTTACGCCATAACTTTGTGATAAAGACTCATACTCTACTTTGTCTTATATATCAAGTTGTGATTGCATTGCATCATCCTACTTGCCGCTTGAGCCTTGTGCCGGCTCCCGCTTACTCAATTATTAGCCATGTGCCTGAGAACTTTCCCTTTCGAACCAAGCAAAGCCTTCATTTTCCTTTCGCAATTTGATGACCCTTTACCCTGAGGGAACACCCCCCCGAGTGTCCACATCCTGCACATGCTTCCTTGCATTGATCATAGGTATGTTCCACTGCTTGGGACTAGTTTGCTCACTATTTGACACTCGTTCCCTCACCTGTTGTACTATAAGCAATTTTATTCTTTTTCAAGCTTTCCAACCATGAAAAAGACCAAAAAATCAAAAAACTGAAAAAATCCGAACGGGAAAATATTTACTACTTCTTGTTGGCAGCTGTTGTGTCGTCTTTGAACAGAGCATTCATTCCACCCCATCCATTATGAGTCGGAACTATAGTAAGCCGTTAGGAGCTATACTTGTTTCTCAAATTTCACTCCACCGACTGGTTAAGCTTCCAATCATTATGGAGCCCCCTTTGTCGATGCCTCCTGTGTCACAAAGTGTCATTGTTACTTTGAGTCCATGCTACCTGAGTCTATCCATCTGCTCATGCTATTGTTCAAAGGAAGCTGTGAAACCAGAGTCGGCCACTCCTCAGATCTCTTAACTATTGCATGTCGACCATCCTTATTGAGTCAGTCCGTTCGTCCGAGTTCTTCCAAATATTTCAGCATAGCTGTTACCTCATGTTGGTTGATGGGGGATTCCTTAATTCCCTCCTTCCAGCGAGTTTCGTTTCGTCGACTTCAACTCACTTATTATAGAATTGAGACTTAGAGTCGGTTGAGTACCTTGAGGCTTGCAGTCATTAGTGGTAGGTTCTCTCGTCATCGACAGTTTTGGGAATACATCAATGTCCTCTGATCGATGGATTCATCTTAGTGTTCGACCTCAACACATCTATTCACACTTTGATGATTGTACTCTATGCCTTGATGCCCATTTTCATTATTGGTGGGTTATCTTGCGTCTGTTAACGGTATACATCATTGATCGGTAATCAGACGATGTCACATCAAGTTCAACTTCAACACCTTTATTCACTTGATGGGACTTGCACCGTAGATGATTTGTGTAGAAGACCCTAGACAGTAGTGGCATTCAGTATGATACTCATGATCGTGATTGTACTTATGAGATCTCATTTCTCATACATCAGCAGTTTGTACCTCCAGTATTGCACCAGTTGTTTCCTTTTCAGCAGGAGACCATATCTTACTGTATGGGTCATGGCTATGACCACCTATGACATATATTCACTATGTACTTCCTATCATGGCCATTGTATCATATTGTTGTACTGTACCGGCATGTATTCAAAGATATTACTATATTATGACGAGTGGGATACTCCTTCCATTTGTGTCCCCATCACTCCACTTTTGAGATTTATAATGTATTTCGGCCATCGTAGTACCTTCTTTGACCTCACACATTAGGGGGCATCTGTTACAGCGTATTTCTCCACCTTGTGAGCATCAGCACTCATTGGCCTTCATTACTCATTTTATAGACTTAGATCCACATTTTATCCTCCAGGAACACATTAATTTCTATTTTTGTTCATGTACGCTAGTTATTCCATTATAGCCAGCATACACGCAGGTTGTTCCACTATAGCCAACGTACACCTAGTTAAATGGTAAAAAACAATAGAAAAATTCTTTTTACTCCAAAAAGCGGTCTTAGGGTGACCTTTGGCCCTCCATATACCCCAGAAACGACTCAATTCAACCTTTCACCTACCTTTGGAAGGATATATATTGAGCTCTTATGGTGCATGGAAGGGGGAGAAAGAGAAAGCACCGTAACTCTATTGGATTTTTTCCGTGACTTGAGTCTACATCCATTGATCCTTGTTGTTGTGAATTTCTTATGCTCACCTCCCAAAATCCTTTCATAGTTTGAGTTTTCCATTGCATGGGGGATTGAAGTGGTGGAGGCACATGTGGAGAGACCTAGTTCTTGGTTCAGATTGGTTTCCAGCAAGAGGTTGTATTATGTACTTCTTGTTATCATTAGTGGAAATACTCATTTTCTCGTCGAATTGATCTTGTAAATGTTTTTTAAATTACATTGGGTTACATTTGCTTGTTATATCATGGACCATGCTATTGATTATGCTAATGTCTTTCATACATTATATGCACTTGCTTGTATTTGTTGTTGAGACTAATCTGCAGGGTTAAGTGTAGGGATTGAAAGCTCAACGGGGATCTACTTCGAACATCCAGTTGAAGGTTGGTCTTATTCTCCATATCTTAGCATTTTTTGTTTATATAGAATTGCATTGGGAATTGAGTTTATTTCTGGTAGTCATCTGTCTGTTGTGGTCTGCCCCGAGCCATAGGAATTTTTTCTCCGTAACACTTTAGATATTGATCACCTCTAAAGTGAATTACTCTAGCATTTGATCATTTGGTACGGAATAATATAATATGATCAAAGCATCCGATAATTATTCTTAGTATAATGTAATGTGATGGATAATTAAAGTTAGCACATATTGACCATGTAGTAAAAGATAAAGCATAGAGATCAATAGAATTCGAAATTGCCCATGCAAACACTTCAGCTAATTAAAGAGAACTCGAATTGTTAAAGCTTCAGTTAAGTATCAATGCTTCAATTAAAGCATCAGTTAAAGATATGCCTCAATTAACTAAAGAAATCACAATGGTCACTTCAAGTAAATCAATCAGCATGATTTCAGTTAACTAAGTGTTAAATAAGAAGGACTAGTTAACTAAAGTGTTTTCACTTTAGTTAAATTGAAAGACAACACTTCAGTTAAAGAGAGTTAACTAAGTGACAACAAAGAAGATCTAGTTAACTAAGTGTTATTACATGACGACACATGTTAAACTAAAATATGACACATGAGTTGTGACACTTGCATGTCGACACTTAAGTTAGCCACCTAACTAAGTGGGAAATATTTCAGTTAAGAGGCGAGTTCATCCTAAGTGACAACTCAGTGAGATAAAGAACTGCATGAGAAGTGGGGCGCACCTATGCATGCAAGATTAATATATCCAGTTTGAGGGTGAGTTCATCCTGAAGTTAGAAGTTAAAAATAGAAGAGAGGAATGTATAAATATGTTATATGGGATTGATGAATCTAGTTTGAAGTGAATTCTCTTCTCCATTGAAGGAAAGGCACTTCTCTTTGTGCAAGGTATTGTTCGTGCTTGTTATTGTTGTGATGGGAACACATCCGATTGATCTCTCTTCTCTATTGCTTATGTATCTTCATCAAGAGTATTTGGTGATCTCTTATCTTCTAAAAGAAATCTGCTATGTTGTAAAAGAAAGCATTCTTTGTTATCCATAATATTATACTAAGAAGAATTGTTGGGGTTTTTGTTCTCATAATTTTGAGGATTTTCCCCAGGGTATATATTGTGTTATGATTGTATAAATTTCATGGATTGAATTGTATCATTACTTCAAGTTTCTGCATCTAAAAGAATTAAAGATCAAATCTCAACCAAATATTAACATGGTATCAAAGCTCAAGGGATGAAGGAGCTCAGTTTTGCATACCAGCTAGAGCCTACATTGATCCTGAGAAGTTGATCACAAGATTTGAAGACTATGGAATCAGTCTCTATACAACCGGAAGACCATCTTGAGGGCACCTAAAACTTCAACACTTGGAAGGATAGGATTCTCAACATCCTAGAGGAACATGACTTGGATGGCTACATATCCACTGTGGTGTAAGAGCCTAAATATAATGCAGGGCACATAAACTTAAAAAAGAATCAAGCTAAGGCCAAACGGATCATCTATGATTCAGTAAAAGATAACTTGGTGCTCGTGATCACACAACTGAAGACCACAAAAGAATGTTATGATACATTGAATAATCTATATGAGAAGAAGGTCTCGAGTCAAAAGAGGGCACTGAAGAATAAGCTTCGAAACATAAAGATGGAGACTGATGAGACAATGTCCTCCTTCTTCTCCAAGATTTATCAGGTAAGAGATCAGCTTGCTAGTATTAGAGTAGTGGTGGATGAAGATGATCTTCTCCAAACCGCTATTGATGGTCTCCCATCCTCATGGGACATTCTTGGCTACAGTAAATTGTCGAGAGGTACAACCTAACTCTGAAAGGTTGTGGCATGACTGCCTCCAAGAGGAGGGGCGAATCCAGATCAAGTCATTGTGCATCAAAGAAGAAAACCTTTCCTTTATGGCAAAAATGAAGAAAGGAAAAAAACCCTTATTCCAAAAGAAGTTATCTCATCCAAAGAAGAAGGATTTCAACAAAGGCTTTGAAAATTCAAAAGCTAGATGCTTCAATTGCAACAAGAAAGGCCATTTCTCAAGAGATTGCAGAGCAAAGAGGAAAGGAAAGTTCCATGCTTTTATCGCCATAGAAGATGAAATCACTCAAAAGAATGCATCCAAAGAAAAGGAGACAAGAAGGGAATATTATCTTGTCTCATCCCTTTTGGGATCTGTCATCACAAATGTAGACACATGGTTGATTAACAGTGATGCATCTAAACATATGACAAGTTACAAGAGTGCCACCACCAATCTAAAGGAGAAAGAATTCACATGCATGGTAGAGTTGGGGGACAACTCAACTTATTCGATCCAAGGAGTTGGATCCACCTCATTCTAGCTGAGCACCAGTGATATTATACATGTGGAGGACATTCTATATGTTCCAGGCTTGAAGAAGAACATGCTTTTAGTTTCGGTTCTTGAAGACAAAAGCTTCCGAGTTATCTTCATGGATAACAAAGCACTTTTATGGCCGAAGAACAAAATCCTAGAATATGTTGTTGTGATTGGAGTTCGAGAGGGAGGACTCTACAAGGTACCCAGGAAGTACATTCAAGCTATGATTCACCACATTATCAGTCCATGCGAGCTATGGCAACGGAGGCTTAGACATCTACACTACAAAGCACTACCAAGAGTTCAAAAGATGGTAAAAGGTATGCCTGTATTTGATTTTGAGCATGATAGTGTATGTTGCGGTTGTGCACTTGGGAAGAATGTTAAGAAACATTTTTTCCAGTAGTACTTATAGATCTAAAGGGATTTTAGATTTAAGACATTCTTATATATGTTGTCCGATGTCATCTCCCTCCCTAAGTGGATTCTTGTTGGGATTTCTATCTCCTTCTTAGACTGACCCGAGTTCTGCATAGTTTAGAGACCCAACAAAACCCCTTTTCACCGGCCCTTTCGGCAACAACCTGCGAACAGGCTGAGGTCTCACCCGAGGTGAAGTTATGGGGTGGCTATAGAAGCAAGTTTCTGTAACCCGATGATGTGCAATTATGGAATCATCCCATTGAGCGAAGTCACACTTACCTCTCCTCTACTCCAACTATCACAGTGCACACTGGAACTTCGCACTCAAGTAGTTACACATTACAACACAACAACGCAACTTTGGGACTATGGTACCGGCACTTGCACACACTACAGACTGCGCTGAATTAGTGTTACCTATGTAACTATGCATTCATCATATTCATAATTACTTGCATATTGAGTTATGTATATTTCACCACTTAGCATATTATTCTCATCAACCATACACATGGAAATACATACAAAATCATGAACATACATAAACATGAGCAATATTACAGAATCAATCACACACAACACAAGTATTGACATGGTTCACCCCCCGGATGGGAGCTACATCCACAGGAACTATTATTTATATTAATGGGAAGGGTTAACAGTTCTAGTCTGCGCACATGGCTGCAGATACTTCTCTACAATGGGTCTCTGCGCACACAGTTGTAGAGCCTCTTTCTCTCTTCACTCTTGGCCTAGATCTAACTTACAAAAGATCGATAACAACAATGACGAACCCTTCCCTATTACAAAATTTCTCCTTTTATAGACTATTCCCGAAGGTCACATCTTTACAATGGTTATGGGAAAAAACCCCACAGTACCCTTAAACCCCCCAAAACAGTGCAATTACCCCGCTAACTAGGTTTTTCCATAACTTCTCAGCTACTTTTCTTGTCCTTAGTCATCCTTGGCTCTGCTTCCTTGGCTATGACGCTCTTCTGACAATCGCTTACTCTGACTGCGCAGCACTGACTGTACCTTGGCGCGTCCTTTGTACTTTTCACCTCATCAACGTTGTTTCTATAGCTTGTCAGTTCGTTGCTTCTTCTTTAACTGCTCTAACTACCCTGGCCATCCTTTATACTTCTGCCTTTACTAAGGAAGCAGGCCCCTATCCGCCTTCTTCGCGTTGCTCCATACCTTGATCTCAGGAATGACAGAGTCACTTCTCCCAAAACATGCCAGTACTAGGCCTCACCAACCACGTACTTCTGCCTCAAAATTGTTGCGATTGAGCCTTGCTTCAACAAAACTGTGTTAACTTGAACTTCGCTTCGCCAAAACAGCGCCAACTTGGGCCTCTCCCAATAGGCCCTAACACTCACTCGTGGGTCGTCCCTGATCCACTCCTGGTGAGCGGATTCGACTGTGCATCCCCTGGGGTGCTCAACCTCGCAGTGAAGTCTGGAAGTGTTGTGCTTAGCCTCGAAACTGTTTCCTTTGTTTCCTACTCAAACTCCTTAATGGTCTCCAACAACTCCTGCGAGACAGCTTCTTGGGTGTGCTCCTTGACCATGTACTCCGTGGTGTGAAGTTCTTGTAACTTCTCTTCAATCTGCTCCGAAAGAGCGAGCGCTTCTTCCTACATGGGTTATAACTTCGCTGAAGTGTCAAGCTCCTTTTCTCTTAACACTTTCAACTCCTTTTGTAGTTTCCTAGTCTCTACATACTTCTGGATCTTTTGCCTTGGCGGAAAAGTCTTCATAGTTGTGTTTACTTAATCCAACTCTTTATGTCGCTGCTGCAGCTCATCCTTTTTTTTTTTGCAACTCGGGATCTTCTTGTAGCATAGCCCATCCTCTAGTGGCTTCGTCGAGCAAGTCCTGACATCTCGCCAATTCTGCTGAAATGTTTTCTGTTGACATCCTCAACTCTTTGCTTCTGGCTTCTTTGTCATCTGGCGGAGTTCCAACTTGCTGTTGAGATTCTAAAGTAGCAATATTCTCCGTATAAGCAATCTCCATTTCCACTATCCCTTCCTTAAGATTATCCATTGCGGCACCAATCTTAAGTAGTGTGACCTCTACCTCAGGTTCCTCTTCGCACTCAGGTATCTTCGCGTAGACTGTTGTGACCATTTCTTTGAGTCTGCGGTGTTTCTCTTGAACATTGATGAGCTCTCTTCTCTTCTCCATGGCTTCAACCTTCAGCTCCTTATAGTTGTATTCTAACTGTAGGTGTTGGTTATGAGAGAAAATGTCTCTATCTCTTATCTCTTCCACAACCTGCAAGTGCAGATTGTGTAACTCTTCTAGGGGCAGCATGACAACATTAATATCTACATGTGCGAGCTTCTTCGCACCATCGATAAGTTCGTCGCTTGAAAAAATGACATTAATTGGCTCAATTCTGACTAAGAGAGGTCGCATCGTCAAGGAAGGTGTCCTTCTCTTCCTCTTGCTTGAGTCTCCTGACTTGCCTTCAAAATAGGACTCGTGCACCAAGTCCTGCTGGACTTGTTCTATCTTTGCGACCATACTTTTCATCTCTATTAGGTTCTGAATCAAGTTCGCTTGGATTTATTCACTCTTGCTTTCTTTGAGGGTGAGCGTCTCTTCCAGGTGCTCACTCACCCGCACTGTGATGCTTTCTTAGTCATCAGGGTGCAACTGCGCTTCGGCCGATAACTTAGTCACTTTGTGCTTTTTCCTTTGCACTTTTTCTAGTTCTACGCTTTCAGGATCCTTCCTCTTTTCTCCTACTGTTACCTCAATAGTGTCTTGCTATATCTCTTCCTGGCCTGTTTCTTTTTCTTGCACGCTGGTCGTTTCTTCTTATCCATTCTGTGGATCTCCAACTTCACTTTCTTCTGACGTTGGGTTGATCGCTACTGGCGAATCAACCTTCCACTCTAGTGGCCAGTCATCCATAATCAACTCAATCTTCGTTGCATCTAGCTGGTATAACCCTTCAAACCATTTTGGGTTCTGCTTCTCACCCCTTGGCTGAATGTATATAAAGTGAAGGTCAGCTTTGAATATCACCCTGTAGATATACACAGTTTTCAGATCCTTTGCGATGCATGGAGTGCGCTAAATCACATCGCACAGCTACTCATAGTAGGTAAACATTTTCTCATTATTCACCTATTGTCTTTCTGGCCTCGCGTTTTCCCACATGTTTTCAAACTTTGTCCCTCAAAAATATCCTAAAATAACTAGGACACTTTGCTGGTAAAGTGGCTCTTTCCATCCCACAAAGGCTATCAGCACCAGTATACAACTATAGTGGAAAGGGCTTCCACTTTCCTGAGTTTCGCGTACATTGTCCAAGAACTCATTTAACAGGTAACTCGACCAATTATACAGAGTGCCCTCCTTAGCCTTCGCAACTAAGGAGATTGCAGCGGTTGGCACCTATGTCGGTCTACACTTCCTCAACACTTTTCCTGCCAACAGCTAGATTTGAAGCACGTATCTTGGTCCTTGATTCCAGCTGTGACATACCCACGGATTCCCTTTTGCAAGCCAAAATCTTCCTTCATTCGCTTCACAAGCTCTTTATCCTTGGTCTTTCCCATGAACTCCGATGTGGGATCAGTACCTTGCTTACTGAGATGTGTGATCCGGTAGATGAGGTCAATATTTATGTCAACCTTGCAGTGTAGCCACAAGTATCCCTAGTGCGTGCACGACAGTAAGGTCGCACCACTGCAGTGAGCTCATCACTTCGGTCAAAATGAGGGATGCGTAGAAGGTTCAGCAACCCGAATGGCACTAGCGACGTAAGCCATTCCTGTGCGTGAAGAGTGGTTTGCTTCATGCGCTCATCAACCCTTCGACACATGTACTGGTCGAGCTAAAACTGGGGATACTTTGGCGCCTAAGGTTCCTTCCCCTCTAGCAAATCATGATTCGAAAACTTACAATCTGGGATCTTTCCTAGCAGATTCTCGCGGATGCGCACATGGCTTGAGATTGGTGGCAATGGAATCTCGTATTGGGAATTATTCAGGAGCCGAATATGGTGCATCATCTCTTCAGGGAGAAATATAATCAGGCATGAGGTAGATCGTCCTGTCACGAGGTGGTTCCTGTGGAGGTTGCTTTGGCATTCCCCTTTCCTTCGGATTCTTTGGTTCTGCGGTCGACTTCTTATCCTTTCGCTTCATTTCTGTTGTGTGGCGTGGTGAGCTTCTTGATGAGAAACCCCTTTCTGGAACAGACTTCTTCGAGGACGTTTTCATGAATCCCTCGAGCTCGGACTAGTTAAAGTCTTTCACAATCTCTTCTAGAGACGACTGCTCAGACATTCACTCTAAAATCACTTTGTGTTCTCTTGCTAGTAAAAACTTAGAATATACATGTAATAAAAATAAAAAAATCATGGTAAAGCCAGTAAGTATGCACTTGATTCTATTTATAAGCGTAGCAGGCCTGAGCCACGTCCAAAAAGGACTAGCTAGGCATTAAATGCCATGTCCGTTGACCAAATCCCCCAAGGATCTTGGTCCTTTCCTTCAATAAATGCATCCTCAACGGCCATGTGTGCCTTAAATGCGAAAGCAGACAGTTACAAAAACACTGTATATTAGCTACTTCCTGACCCAAAAACCTGTAACGGCTAGTTTTTTCCTTTTGACTGCGCTCTCAGCTTAGACAAAATACGCGCAGTTAACTGCGCGTTTCCTCCTTTCCATTATGAACTTTGCATCTGGGATTCCTTCTTGAACTTCGAATCTCAGCTCGCGACATGTACTTCGCAGCATATGCTTCTGCTTCATTGAACTGTGCTTTTTATCAAAATTGTGTACAGACTCTACTCAATTTTTAGTGTCCAATTTCAACTATACTTGACACTTAAAAAATTTCTCCTTAGTGATCAATTGATGCCTAGAGGAGTAGGACTACCCTGTAGGGATTTATTCTAATTCCATCAATAAGTCCTGGTAGGTTTTCTCCTAGTAATGTAGCCAACTGAACCACGCTACCATTAGTAACATGTTTGACAACATATGGTCCTAGCCAGTGCATTTTAAATTTTCCAGGAAACTTCATGAACTTACTATCATAGAGGAGGACAAGGTCTCCTACCTAGAAGAATTTTTACTTGATATGCCTATCATGCCATGTTTTTTCTCTGTCTTTCTGCACTTGTTGATGAAAGAATGGGATGAAATGATCTTCCTCCAGCCCAACTAAGTGTAGTAGCCTTTCTTCCATTGTCTCATCATCTTCCATGTTTGTGAATGCTGCGATTCTCAAGCTTGGTACTATGTATTCCATGGGCATGACAACTTACTGTCCATATGCTAATTTGAAAGGTGTGTGACCTGTCAACTGCTTGCAATTTGTCCTATATTCCCATAAAACTATTGGTATTCGCATATCCCAATCATCCCTGTTTGTATTGCATACTTGGTCGGCGCATTTTCTGCCACTTTGTTGAAAGATTCAATAGTGCCATTAGCTTGTGGATGATATGGTGTGCTCTTCTTATGGTAGATCTGAAATTCTTCGGTCAGACCTTCAATGGTCATGTTCAAGAAATGAGTTCCTTGATCACTCATTAGGATCCTCAGACATCCTTAACTGTTCTCAAAGATGAAGCATCTAACTGCTCTACAGTCCTTTACTAGTTTTGCCTCTGCCCATCTGGTTAGATAATCTATAGCTGTGATGATGTATCTCGAACCAGTTCGCTTTCCTGGTGGGTTAATAGGTCCCACAAAGTCAATAGCCCACTTATCAAATTCTTTCAAAGTCAATAGCCCACTTATCAAATTCTTGCAAAGTTAATTGTGGCAGCAATGGAAACTCATGAGTCTACGAGATGGTTTCCCTGTCCTTTGGCAGATATCGCAACTTTGACAATGTTCCTTTGAATCCTTGTGTAGTGTAGGCCACCATAGTCCTGCTCTTAAAATTTTATGCGCAGTAGCTCTTCCTGCGTAGTGGCCCCCAGATACCCCTGAATGTGCTTCAACAAGTATCATCAGTTTCTCATGTTTTAGTACACATCTGCGTAGTACTTCATCTGGTCCTAGATTGTATAATTGTCCTGCAATTATGGTAAAATCAACTGCTTTTACAACCAACTGCTTCTTCTGTTGCATAGTGAACTCTATAGGTGCTAGACTTGTAGTCAGGAATTCTATAATATCCCTGTAGTAGTCATCTTCTATATTAATAGCAAACAACTACGCATCTGGTACGTTGTCTTCCAAGTTACTAGGTTCTTCGCCTGATTCAATTCTAGAGAGGTGATCAGGTCCCGAATTCAATCTTCCTGGCTTAACAATGATTTCAAAATTATATTCCTGAAAGAGTAATAGCCATCTACATATTCTTCCCTCTAACACTGGTTTATTGACCAGGTAATTCAAAGTTGAATGGTTAGTAAACATACATAAATGTGAACCTAGCAGATAGTGTATGAACTTCTACAATGCGTACACCATAGCTAAGCCTTTTCTTTCTGTCGTAGTATAGTTCTTTTCTGCTGAAGATAGCTTTCTGCTTGAAAATGCGATGGGGTGATCGATGCCTCCCTCACCTGGTTGAGCTAGAACAATGCCCAGTGCTATAGATGAAGCATCTACATGTACATGGAATGGTTTAATCCATTCTAGAAAAACTACAATCGGCGCAACAACCATTCTCTCTTTCAATGTATTCAATCCTTTTTGACAGTCTTCAGTCCAAGTGTAATTTGCTTATTTCTTTAGTAATTTCTCCATAGGCACAGTGATCTGCACATATCCTTTGATGAAATTTTTGTAGTAGCCCGTGTGTCCCAATGTAGTGCGTAGTTGTTTCATTGAATTAGGTGTTGGAAGATTCACTATGACTGCGATCTTTGCTTGATCAACCACCAATCCCTGTTTACATACAATGTGGCCCAATAATGTGCCATAAGGGACACAGAACATGCTCTTCTTCAGGTTCAAGGAATGTTGTCTACACTTTGCTAACATCATTCTTAAGTTCACATAATGGTTCTTCAAAATACACTTCTAATAATTTGTGGATAAAATATTTAAATGCAGCAACAACCACTCTAGAGAAGATAGCAGATGCATTTTTCAAACCAAAGGGCATAACTGTGTATTGAAATGAGCCCCATTCAGTATCAAAGGTGGTCTTATGTCTGTCTTCTGTAGCAATTATGATCTGATGATATCCAAAAATCCCATAAGTGAAGGAGTATGCTTCATTCCCTCCAACATTATCTAGCACTTCGTCTGTGAATGGAGTAGGAAATGGGTCATGCAGTGAGGCATCATTTAACTTCCTGAGATCTACGCAGATTATGATCTTGCCTTTAGCTTTCTTGTCCTGGATAACCATGGGACTTACCCATTCTGATTCTTCTACTAGCTCAATAATTCTTGCATCAAGCATCTTATCAAGCTCTGACTTTACTCTTTCTTTGTATATGGGATTCAGTTTGTAGGGTCTTTGCTTGATAGACTTTGCATCCAGCTTGAGAGGTACTTTTATAACTCCCAAATCACCTAAAATGCCTTTCATTTTAGAGAACTTGGTAGGAAATAAATCTAGATATCCACTCGTGTAGCTCGTTACTGAAAAATGCAAAGAAGAGTTCGTGTATGTCAGAGAATACTGAAATCCTTATAGTCCAATCCAAAGACCTTAGAGGAGAAAAGAAGAAATACAAGAGTAAGCAAAATGCTAACTCTGGGAAAAGAGATGCACCAAACATGCTTCAATGCGGTGGGAAACAACAACCCACTATTTTGGCGTCAATACCCCCGCCAAGAGGAAACCATCCCACACCCCCGTAAGGGGGAAATGATCCCAATGCTAATGTCTTCATGTGTGATCATGAGGTGAACATTCAAACAAGACTTGATTCTTATGATGTCTCTCCTAGTACATCGGAACAATCGGTATCACAGCCAAGTGGTTATCTCTCCATTGAGAAACCAGCCATAGAATTAGTACCGCACCCCCCCAAAGGTGTTCTACGTAGAACAAAGCATAATCCTAACACACGATATGCTCAGAATGATAATTTTCTTGAGGACCTAGCTCAAGTACCATGTTCCATGTCAGCCTTGGAGGTATTGCAATGTCATCCTGCACAAAGAAATGAACTACTGTCTACAATTGGCATTATTGATCCATCCGATGCGACTTCGATCACATCGGACATAGACCATTCAACATGTAGGATCCCTTCTAAAGTTGCTTTTCATATTAAAGCAATGACTCATGGTAAGAATATTTTTCGAACCATAGTAGATGAAGGGACCTCAGCTTGTGTAATGTCATTTAAATGTTGGCAAGCATTCGAATCACCCCTATCTACCGTAGAAGTTTCATACCAAGCTACCCAAATAGCTTCGACAGATTCGGAGCAAAATCTTCCCTTGATGGAGGAATATGATTCGGTCACTTGGCCCATTTGGGCTGTGAGATCTCCCAGCTCACATGATTTCTCGGATTACATTTTATCATCAGATGAAGATATCCCTGAAGTTGTGAACATTTGGTTGCACCCACCTAAGGACATCTTTTGTGGGGCCACTGGGAGCATAATTGGATTAAATATACCCAAGTATAGGAGCATGATTTGCATGTTCCTCGATCTGATATGGTATATTTGGAATCTTGCATATAGGTTTAATTTATCCCTTTGTGAAGATGCATTTTAACCTTTTGCAATGCAAACTTGCCATAGGGTCGAACCTATTGGAAATTGGTGGGTCGGCCCTTCATATCTGTATTTTCCACCATTCCGACAGAAGAGCCTACCAAACATGGGACACCCTAGTCAGCACCCCATTTCCATTTTGGTGCCCATGTTGAGTTATTCTCATAGGCACAGGAGCCCTATTAGTCCCGTCGTGACTTGGAGTTTGAGACCGCATATTTCTCTTTCATACATTCCTGACCATACCCTGATGGGATCCCAACTGTTTGTCATTTTACATAAGCATGTGTTAAAATATCCACTTGAACATCCATGCAAACTGCTTCGTTGCTTATTGCTTATGTTGCGTATTTGCCTTTGCAGTCACTTTTTGTTACATGATGCGTATAAACCATTGCTTCTGTATATTTGAACCATACCCTTGGAGGAAACATCTATAAGAGTGTTCATAACTAGCTCAGCCCTTGTTTGCAATATGGATCTTTGCCATGGCCTTACCCATGCCCTTGAAATATAGGCGCATGCCCGTGAGACACTCATTTCCTATAATGTATCATAGCATGCTTTATTCTTTTTTCAAGCTAATAAATGAAAAAGGTTAAAAATTGGAAAACACAAAAATCCAAAAAAGAGGGAGAATTGAATCATTTCATATTATATCATTGAAGAAAATGGCAATAGTCAATCCTTGTCGCCCTTGAACACGGCATATAATTTGGTATCCGCTGTCAATACACCATCTACATTTTCCTTAGGAAATTCTACCAGTATTTTGAACAGATCTCCACCGATGGGTTATCCTTCCCATCACCAATGGA
Organism: Larix kaempferi; assembly: GCA_027924585.1. Classification (NCBI taxonomy): domain Eukaryota; kingdom Viridiplantae; phylum Streptophyta; class Pinopsida; order Pinales; family Pinaceae; genus Larix; species Larix kaempferi. The sequence continues at coordinate 41,911,206 of BSBM01000338.1, forward strand.
GCTTTCGTTAATGCATCTGGCATTGGCGGATTTCATTAAGGTCGGTTACTCAAAGTCCTATGTTTCCAAGTGTCCATTCTGCGTCGTGTTATGTGTTCGAGGGAAGTTCAAACTATGTCGGCCATTCCTCAAATATTCCTGACCAATCAAGTCAACCTTCCTTGTGTCAGTATACAGTGTTGTATCTCGCGGTTCTACCAAATTATATTAGACTATTGATCTTTGTTTCGTATCGATTGATGTGGGATGCATTAAAGTCCTCCTTCCGATGGATCTATTCCTATCGACACCAAATCATCATCTAGGAAATGGATCAAGAAACCTAGGAGTACCTTGACTCTTGCAGTCATCAATGGCAGGTTTCCTCGCAAATGACATTGGGTATACATCAATGACCCCTAATTATTTGATTCTACAAGTGTTCGACTTCAGAACATCTATTCTCACTTGCTAGTTTGTACTCAATACCTTAGACTCCATCTTCATTATCAGTGGGTCTCTTTGCATCTGTTAACGGTATACATCAATGACTAGTAATCAAATGGTGTTCTATTATGCTCGACATCAGTTCATTTATTCGCATGATATAAACTTGTACTATCGTCAGTTTGTATTAAAGACCTTGGGAAAAACAGTTGTATCACTCATCGATGCATTGCCCGAGCTGCGCAAGATTAAACTACCATGTCAGAAGTTCAATGAAGACCTTGTTCTCGCACTCATCAAAGTGCATGTTTACACTTCTGGAAAATTTACTTTTGACATGAATCCACTATGTATTGTTCATGGCCATGCTTGTTTATTGTTGAGCATGGGTATACCCGCCTCAGGAAGATATTATATATTTGAGAAATTGTTGTGTTTGTGTTATACAGAAATCTTCCACCCTGTGAGCATCAGCATTCTTTGGCCTGTAGGATCCATTTCAGTGACTCAGATCCATTTTCATCCTTCAGTGATACTATTTTATCCTATTTTTGTTCCTACCCGCATGTTGCATCACTATAGCATGCGTACCCACAAGTTGCATCCCTATAGCCCGCGGGTATCAAGTAAAATGGTAAAAACCACTATTTTATTACTTTTTACTCCCAAAAAGCGGTCATTGGGTGACCTTTGGCTCTCCATCTGCCCAAGTAACGTCTCGATGAGTCCTTTCACCTACCTTTGAGAGGACTATGTATTGAGCACATATGGCTTATGTACGGGAGGAGGAAGAGAATAGTAAAGGCACTCTAGTGGATTTTTTCCCTATCTTGAGTCTACACTCATTGATCCTTGTAGTTGTGAACCAGTTATGTTCACCTTCCAAACTCCTTTCTAGTTTGAGTTTTCCATTCATGGAGGATTGAAGTGGTGGAGGCACAAGTGGATTGATCTACATCTTGGTTCATATTGGTTGTCGGCAAGAGGTCGTATCACTTTGTACTTCTTCTTGTTCATTAATAGAAATACTCATATTCTCGTCCATTCATGGTGTGACTGTCATTTATTATACATTGGGTTGCATTTGCTTATGATATTATGGACCATTGTTATTGATGATGTTAATGTTATTTATATATCACATGTATTTGTTAGATATTGGTTGTCAAGACTAATTTGCAGATTACAAGTCCTTGGACGTGCTCGGATTGAAAGCTCCAACGGGGATCTACATCAAACGTTGGATCGAGGTTGGTTACATTTCTCCATTGTTTTAACATTGTCGTTTATAATAGCATTGTTTTGAGAATTGAGTAGATTTCTGGTAGTCATCTGTCTGTTGTGTTATTCCCAAGCCATAGTGAGTTTTCTCCAATACAGTTTGACTTACACGTGTTTCCCTGAATCCTGCGCCCGTGAGCTTATCCTTTCCTCATCCGTGCTTTGATCAATAAAGAGTATCAGTATAAAGAGTATCAATTTTCATAATGTATTTTGGCCCTTAGCTCTGCTTCGAACCTCACACATTAGGGGGCATCTGTTAACAATAAAATTAACACCCTTAACCAAGTGAAGGAAGAAGCATATTTTTACTATGCGCCTGCAACATGAAGACAAGAGACAAGTACATAAGAGAACAGTCCTCTCTGATCTAATCACTTCCATAACTGGAGGGATTGAGTGAAGAAACAAGGAGCCTAAAGAGACAAGGTCCAATGAATGAACTGCTCAATTGAAGGCTCAAATCTAGTCTCCATCAGTCAACAGTGAGAAGAAATGCACAAGATTGCATTAATTGTGCTTGAGAATCCTGAATTTGTGACAAATGCCTAAAAATACTATGGAAAGTGGGTTTTTGAGCAAAAATAATCAAAAATCGTGAAAAGGGATAATCCCACATTGAAAAGAGAAACTTGAGAGCCCATTTCCCAATGCTATAAAACAAAGGAATCTGGGGCATGGTAAAGGAGGCAAAGGAAGAGAAAAGGCATGCTGGAGAGATTCTAAAGATTGGAAAGCTTATCTTCATCAAAAGCAAGGGTGGAGAAAGGATAGCTCATGGCAAAGGAAGAAGGATGCATCTCAAGCTTCATGGTAGATATTTACTTTCTTCTCTAGCTTAATATGAAATGATTCAAGTTTCCTTCCATTTGGTTTGCATTCATGATGGTTTTAGATCTTGAGAAATGCTTGATAGTTGATTAAAGATCTTAGGAAATTTGTGTTAATTGTTTCATATATGACATTGGAACTCACCATTTCATAGTAATATAGCTTGTTTAAAGTAGATCTAACACTACCTTTAAAGCCATTATCAATATCCCCTTTCAATTCATTTCCAGGTATATCTCTTGCAACGGTCGCTACTTGCATGCTCAATTATATCATCTTCGGATCTTAATGGCACTGAAAGGCCCAAAGTTGAATTTGCCCTATTATTTGTTGCGTAGCTTAAATAAAATGGATGTAGTAGTCCAGCGTACCACTGGTAATCAGGATTGTAGCATGTTTCATCACGGGTTAATTAAAATGATAATTCAATATCAGTTATCTATGGTAGGCAGGTCATGGGATGAGTTCTTAAATGATAATGGGTTGGGGTTAACCCAATTTCGGCCCACCTGTTTACCCAAAACTCGCGCTAAACGAAGAAGACCTATTGAAGGGGAAATGAATGAAGAACCTAGTTCTATAGCTGAGCAGGAGGGTCTCGATAAATTGTGCCAGGTAGTTGAGTTGGAAGAACTTAATACGTTGAATCCTCCCAAACAAGCCAAAGAGAATGATGCAACAAAAAATAAGGATGTAAGCATGTTTCATATAGACCCTGTTAAATTAACTCTCGGAGATTTGCAGGGTGATATAATGGTGGAAAAGGGTAAGACTGTGATAGGATAAGATGAGGTGAACTTGGAATGTGATGGTAGAAATATGCAGAAGGTCAAACCCTCTGAACCAGTAATGAGTAGATATGAAGCAGCGAATCGTAGATTCACTAGGAGTGTGGCAAGTCTCTCCTTTCCGGTAACCATAGAACATAATAAAGAACCTATCTTCATTGAGGTGTGCAGTGACCACGAAGAAGAATCTCCTCTTCATGAAATTCCACTCAATGATTATGAACATGAACAGAGTAGTAATCATGATAATTCCCCTGTATCTCCTAAAAAATTATTGGTTGATAATTCATCATCATTGGGACAACCCGAACATGAAGTTCAACGTAAGCCATCACTACATATGGGCATTTCCTGGACGAGGCTTTAGAAGCCGTGAAACAATCCATTAAGCTTTCTCTTGAGGTCTGGGTCAATCAGTTAGAGGGTGAATTAAAAGAGGCGAAAGAAGCTTGCAACAATTTGAAAGCAGAATTACATCAACAAAAGAATGAATTGTTAATGTGGGTAGATAGATGGCAACAAGTTAAAACAAAGAAAAACAAATACAAATCATTGAAGAGATTGCTAACTGTGTCAAATGATAAATTGCTTAAGCATGATAAACACCATAAGGAAAATATTTTGCAGCTCAAAGCCAAGTTATCAGAAGCGAAAAGAACAACACGCAAAACTTAGTCATCATAAGTCAATCTTTGATAATTTTGTTTATGCAGATAAGGTAAATTTGTAGCTCTTCAAATTTTGTTTATTGAGCTATTATAGACACCCCTGTAGAATCAGAGATTCTACAGGAGTGTCATTATTAATTCTTGTTTGCATTAACTCATTTACGATTACACTATTTATGGAGGTTCTTCATGTGTCATAGGTGTCCCGTATCTTCGCGTTCCTGTTGCAAATCTTCCATTTTTGTTGAATGATGAAGATCATCTATTTGGGAGCTGGCACCTTGTTATGGGCACAACAAATCCCATGCTTCACTTAAGCAAGGGAACCTCATTTATAAATAAACGCAAAGGTATTTGACGTGATTTATCCTGTAAATATTTAAATCTTGATTCTACTTTCAAAGAATTCTTCACCCGTGCCTTTGACTTCCTTGGTTTCAACCGTTTGATTATTTCTTCCAAAGTGTTCCGGTTTCTAAAGGCCAAAATTTTTGAGTATTTTGTTCACTGATAAAGTCATCCCGAAACCCAATGTTTGAAGAACCTGCAATCCAACAATTGCATCTTGCGGGACTGTTGTTTTTAAGTTTTGGGTTTTGATGGTTCCGACACCCGCAACCCGACAGCTGTGGACTACTGAATCACTCTGTAATAAGATTGGAAAACAGTTACCGCGAAACCCGAATCCCACAATGGCGACATTCGGCTTTCGGGATTGTCTTTTCTTGTCCACTTCGTGTTTGCCTCTGCAACCCGTAATTTCGGGATGCGGCTTCCGGGATCGTGTCTTTATGGTTATTTTTGCGTGCGCTCCCGCAACCTGCAATCCGCATTGCGGAATGCGGATTTTGGAGTATTTTTTATTTTTTACTTTGGCATTTGTGCTTCCTGAAACCCGCCACCCCTATTCGGTTGTCGGCTTTTGGGAGTCCTTTTCATTGTTCATCATTTTTAAAAACCCGCAAATCCGTACTTCCGAGTTTCGGTTTGCGGGGTTTCGAATAAAGAGTTTCATGAGCGTACCTGAACCCAATTCCGTGACGTCCATTTTTTATGATCTGAATGTATTTAATAGGATTTTTAAGTTTTTAGTTTTACATTTTTACTACTGAAGAAAATACGCTGTTGCATTTTCGTTTTACTGAGGATTGCGTGTCAGGTGTCGTTGTTCAGTCTGTTCGTTATTTCAGGTAAGTCCACTGTTATCCTTACACTACTAGCCTACATTTTTGCTATTTTGGGGTTGAATTTTATTTAATTTTTTGCATTTATGAGATATTGTAAAATTCCTCCACTATGTCGAAGAATACACGGTCTAAAACATCACTCAAATACCCCGTGAACAAAGACCCAAATTTTGGTTTTCTTTCTGACACCAGTGGTGGAGTTACAGAGACGTACCAAATGGACTGGTCCAAGATATACGCCATTTTTTATAATGACGACTTTTCCCATATCAAGGATGATAGACCAGTCTACGAGAGAATTAGGGCTTCCCAAATCCACGCCCTACCGTCTTACCCTACACAGATGCAGTTAAGTGGATAATTGAGAATGTTGATGTTAAGGACCATTCGTTTAATGACAGTGCAGGTTGCAAATTGACAAGTTTTTGCCCAGAGGTCTTTGATAGAGAATTTGCTCTGAAACCCTATGTACAAACACTCTCTGCTGAGTTCATTCAGTTGTCCAAAACCCGATATAATTTTGAGTAGATGATTAAGTCTTGGATGCTCAAACCCAATGCCTTTGTACCTAAGTCGGATAACCTTTATCCTATTATCTGGTTCAAAGAACCCTATTCTCTACTTGCAGTCATGCTTTACCAGCTTTTTGGTCAACCCAATTGTTCTCATTTTAAAGCAGAGTGGGCACCCATAGCACATCATGTGTTACTTACAGGTGAATCTTTCCCGTGGGCCTCTTTTCTTTCATCGGAACTGAAAAACGCCATTCAATATTATCAGAAGGCACCAGCTCATAAGAAACCACCCTTCTTCCTATCAGCATATGTTTTGGATGTTTTTTGTTCGGAGTTCCAGTATCCCAATTTGGGTTGGCATTGGACTCCTTTAGACCCACCTGTACATATCTACCATTCGGCACTTTGGGAGGGAAATTTTGCACCTTTGATATATGAAATTTGTGATTGTTTTGTGGGTACCATTTATTTTAAGATCTTCCAGCAACAGCCACCTGCATTCTCAAAAGATGCCAAAGTTTTTATGAACACAATGGGCGATTGGTATGTAGGTGAATACTTTACATACATTAGAATCTGGGGAAGTGAAACAGTTCATTTCTTGCCCAGAATAGTCCTAGACAGGATGGTAATACAGGAGGTTTCCTTTCAGACTGTCATTAATGGTATGTATCAGAAACTCATGGGACCTAAGAAGAAGAATTGGCCTAAGTTTGCACTGAATCTAGGTTAATTGGTCATCCCAACTTCAACCCGGGCTACAGTTCTGGGTGATCAGATAGCTGCTCTAAGATTAGGTGTTGCCCCAAAAAGGAAACATGACCCCAAGAAGTTTTTGGATGCACACCTAAATCAAGTTCACAAGAAGATGGACTACACACATGAAAAAATCCCCGATGATTCCATATACCAAGGGGTAGACACCTTTTCTCAAGTCTTGGCCAAAGTAAAGGACCCTCAAGGACAACATGATATTCTACAGTATCAGAAGCAACTGAAGGACAGGATCTTAAGTTACAGGGCCATGCAGATGAATCTTGTCGAAAAAGCAAGAAAGGACAGGGAAGAGAAAGAAGATCAGAAGGCTACCAATCCTCCTTTGGTCACCAGTCATGATGAAGACAAACGTAAAGCTATTCAAGGGGAACTATCTAAAAAGAAAACAAATGAAGAAGCTAAACTCATGCTGTAGACATCCCATGAATCCAAACAACAAATGGCGCAGCTGTCATCAATGTTACAAACTTAGTTGCTAGAACCTCCAAGGCATGCGGACAAAATTCAGCCACTGGATACACTGGATGATCACCTCCCTACTCCAGATACCCCAGAAGATGATGAATTGATCATAACTAAGGCTAATCCAACTAAGAGACAGAAGGTCATGCCTTCCTCATCACAAGTTTCTACTGTAGATGTAATTGACTGTGATGAAGAAATAACTTCACCTTCTCCAGTACCAGTAGTGGAAGAGATCACTGGAGATGCTAAGACTGATGCTAAATTGTTGGAAAATATTGATATGGACCAGTCTTTCCCTAAACAATCAGTGTTGGAATTTAATGCTACCCTTGGTATCACATCATCAGCAATTGTGTTGCCATCTGTGAAGCCAAATTCTATTGTGCCTCTAGGAGGAACACTTCCATTTTCATTATCCCATTTGTATGATACCCTCAACAACACCACACTACATCGCCAGAGTACTCAGTTCCTTTATCCACTTCACCCCCTGTTATTACAGAATTCCAGCCTTTGGTTGTCCCTCTGCAGTCATCTACAGTTGATTCGTCAATAACCTCCATCGATGCATCTTCTAAGCCTTCTCCTCCACCTTCACCTACCAAAGCACAGAGTCCACTTCCACTCCCAGAAGTTAGTAGTCATGTTCAGGTTCTACTTTCTAAAATCTCTGTCTCATTACCCTCCCCAGATAAAGTTGTGTCATCTCCTGAAATTAGTATTACATCTCTAGCCTCCACTCAAGTTACTTTACCTATCCCTAATTCTACTGTCACACAGACACCTTCTCTTATTTCCACGGTTGGTGTCACTTATGTTCCCGCACTATCCATTACTGAGTATACAGATACAGATGTGGTTCCTCTTGGAAATTATTTCTATCGTCAAGATGACAAGACGGTAGTTAAAAGAAGCAGGAAAAGGGGTCAAGGCCAAGGTGGCTTAGAAGCGCATGAGCCAGATCAGGTGATATGGGCTCCCAGAACTAATAATCCAAGAATTGAAGCAGTTGAAACAGTAGCAACCTTAGAGGATTTTGCCACTGCTAACTGGGATTCAGTCCAGGTCTTGGATAAAGAAGTTGACATCAGGGAGGAAGAAATTAGAAACCTGAAAGAAGAATTAGTTAAAATAAGGGAACAACATTCTGTTGATGTGGCTGACCTCAGGAAAACTTGGGCAGACAAAGTACAGGATCTGGAATAAAAGAATGCTACTCTTCTTACTGAATTTAACCTTTTGCAGTCTCAACATTCTGCTGGTCTTATAAAGATAGCCTCTTTAGAAAAGAAGATGGAAGATGCAACTGCAAGTGCAGTTTCCTCCAATGTTCTCAATTTCACACCCTTGGACCTCAAAAACCTAGCTCTTGAAGTGAATCAGAGTCAACATGAATTACTGAAGAAGTTATATATTGCCTTAGACGAGATCAGGGAAAATTTCATTAATTTTTCAAAGATGTCTTCTACTCTTCAGGAACAAAAGGAAAAAAGGCTCCAAGCTTGTAAAGCTAAAGATGAAATTGGTCAATGGCAATTGTATATCAAGAATGTTCCAGAGGACATCCCAATCCTTAATACTTTCCAGATGAAGAAAGTTAAGGCATCCCTGAACCCGTGGCTTGATTTGAATGAATCAGCTGAGGAAATCATTACTAAGTCACAGGACACCTGCACTAGACGATGGTATGCTGCTGATAATATCTTAAATGAATTAGGTTTGCCACTCATGAATCCTTTTCTGGAGGCTCTCCCACCAAAGTGCAGACTTGAAGAACTTGACAACAGATGTGAAGAATTCGCACAGAAGATTCAGGACTTGGAACAAATCAGCATCCAAGATGTGAATCGTTTGGTTAAAGAACCGGTCATCATGGAAGGAAGGATTCTCATGTACCTACGCATTTGGCATAAGTTAGCAAAGCATGATATGGAGAACAATGCATGCAATGCTCAATTGTCCCTCGAATTGGTTGTTTTTCCAAATATAGATGAGCTGTTAGGTATTTATGAAAAATGGTAGGATTTTCTGGATCTTTAAATTAGATCTGATTTTGTAATCCCTGTTTTGTAGAATCCCTCCTTTTAGAACTCTGATGTAAATTAAGTATTTAAGGAGGAATGTTGCCCTTAGCAAAGGGGTTGGGAATTTTGGAATTTTGATTCAGCAGGAGTATGTACTGAAGATGCTCTGTCTATTCGAGCCATTGTAATTTTTGTACAAGACTTTTATATGCAGTAAAGTTATCTTTTCTCCACCTTCTTGTGTTCTTCAAATTTCTTTGAGAATTGCTGAGTTAAATGTTTCAAATTGTCATCAGTTATGCGTTCAATCTATTGCAGGTCACTTATTGATGTACATGGTCTTTCATATTGATTTTTCTGTATGTTTTGACTCATGTTCTGAATTGTCCTATTAAAATTATTTAATTGAACAATTCTCATATTTATATTTTTGCAAATGATTCGATGCAATTAAATATTTTTAATCAATTGTTAATTTTTCAATTAACACAATGATTACATATCAGTTGTTTGAATAGGCTTAAAGCACGTTGAAGAATTGTCTCTTAATTTTTATTGATTGATGATCCTTCGAGCTACAAGTAGAAGAACCCAAAGACATTTCTGTTTAAGGTATCTAATACTTGTCAATCACATTTCAAACCTGATTTGCACAATATCAACTTTCCCTCTTTAGGTTAGATCTGACTTATGATAGATTCTTTCCTTAAGTAGGTTAGGTTAGGTCTGTTAACCAGTTATCACACTCCGTTTTCCTTAATAGGAAAACTGATCTTTGAAAGATCAAAACTTTTACTCTTAGAGTGCCAGCGGAGGCCAAATATCCGTGGGTGATTACCACACCAAACAACTCGAGGATAGGGTAACTCTTGCGTAAGGTTAACTAAAGCCTTTGGCTAGGTTTTCATCCCCTGTTCTGTGCCTTGGAACCCATTCCAGCACTTTGCACTTACCCTGCACCCCCGAGGCATCAACACACCTATCGATTTGATAAATATTGTCGGTTAGGCATATGTGGTGGTGGTCGGATATTTTTGGTGACTATTGCAAATATTCCTATTTCCATATTTGTCCACGTGTTTTGGTTTGATCTGCTTCAGCTTGTTTGGTTCATCACTCCTATATTCGCTCAGAACAGTTTTAATTAGAGAACATCGTGAAAGCTTAACAAAGACTCTGCATAGTTGTCTTTGTCCAGTATGTTTGGCAGGTCCTCCATATTGTCGATCCCAACTACTTATTCAATGACTCTGTTATGTTTTTACTATTCTGGGTAGATTTGTCATAATGCTTTGGATGACTCATGTTCATTCGTAAGCTAGTAGTTTGGATATATAAAGGACGATTTATTTTGTAATTGGGGGATTCAAATACTAGATTGAGAAGATTGTATATTGAAGTTAAGACATAAAATTTGTTGCAAGTGTCTATTTGGATTTCATTTCTGGGTGTTATTCAGCAGGTGTTCCAAACCTGGTATCATGTTCATGTTCAGTTTTTGAATCATATATATATATATATATATATATATATATATATATATTTCTCTATATTGACTTTCTCTTTTCGATTCATTTGCAATTATGCTGTGATATAATTGTGTGAATTAGGTTTGAATTACTCGAATCAGAAATACTTTTTTTGTGTTTGATGACATGTATCATTTTTGTAATTTTATTAAGTTTCTATTAATAAAACTTGACTGTGTGATATTATATATCAATTAACTTGTTGATTTATATATCTGTATTTTTACAGATATTCTATTGATTGGTTAATTACTCTTACATTCAAATACTCAAATGCTTAATGTTAATTGCTTATTGACATTTTATGTTTTAAGGCTATAAATAATTTTGTATTTATAGTTCTTTTATCATAAAATCATTACCCAACAGAAAGCATTATTTCATTAATTGTGATTGTTTTACTTTCATAATTATTTTAAACTTTCTGTTACTTATATAGTCAATAGACGGTTAATATAGATGATAAATCTTCTCTTGGCCAAGATAGAATTCTGTAGCTTTGATTGAATTTCAATTCTAGTTTAAATTCTTTAGTTTAGTTTAATAGCTGTTAATTAGATTTTTATAATTAGTTTTCTTTTAAGTAGTTTTGATAATCACTCATAACATCTAAAACAAAGACTCTCCTTAAGAGAGCAACACATAAATTAGACATAAACAGTTAGATTTCATTCAGTAGTTATTCAATAGGAAGTTTTTATAGTTTGCAGATAAATAGATTAGTTTAAATTTTAATTAGGATTTAGGTTAGGATCTACTTTCTCTAGGTTAAAGTGGTTGGACTCCTCCTAAAATATTGAAAACTTAGATGGTAGCAGGACCACAACCCGCGAGAATGAACTAATCCAAACACACCGGAAGTTGCAGTAAGCGACTTGTGTGGGTTGATTTTCCTTAGTTGGCCTCATTCAGAAAACCTGGCCAACAAATGGCGCTAGAAGGAGGGCCTGGAAATGATTAATGGCTAAGAACATAAACGATAATCCTTCAACCAACCGATACCCTCCATTACAAACTGATTCCCAGAACACCACTACTCCTGGTTTGGTGATTACTTCAAGGACTGAACTTAGTAGTTCTTCGTTTAGCGATACTGTAAGGAATATTTTAGAGAGAGACCATAACACTTCTCCTTACACCCTTGAACAGAATATTCATGCCTTATAAGAATCATGACATATACTCACTAGGGCTTATGCTCATCAAATTGGTCTGTCACCTTTAGATTACGGATTACCTCAACGACATGGACATAATACTCAGTTAACCACGATAGATCAAGAATTCTCAGAAGCTGATATGTTACAGTCAGGAACTCCAAGTCACCGAATTAGAATTCATTCTAGGGGATCCACCTGAACACATACCTCACGTAATTTAATTACTTTAGGAGGTTTTGGTCAACCACCATCACCTTCGGAATCCCCACCTGATACTCCAAGGCCTTTCAATCACGGTAGTTCTTCGGATTCCGAAGAAGATAATATGGATGGAATTATAGGAGGTGGAGGAGGTAATCCACCAAACCCTCCACCTAATCTTCCACCAAATCCTCTTCTCCCATGGCTTAGGACAAGTGTTGTAGCAGTGCCCGGCGCAAAACATCCATTTCCTAAACATCTGGACAAACTTCTTCCGAATTTTAATCTGGATAGCAAGGAACCAGCCGAGGTTCATGTAGACAAGTTTATTTTGGCCATTCAGACTATGAATGTCCAACATGAAGATGTGGTTTGTCGTATTTTTCCTTTTACCATTGAAGGAAGAGCATCAACTTGGTACTTTTCTTTGGTTCATGGTTCATTAACAAACTGAGCCGACTTTAACAAAGCTTTCCTCGATAAGTTCGGGGAGGATAAAACAACCGCTGCATTGGCTCTTGAGTTATCTCAAAATAAAAATGGAGAATAAAGAATGGATTAAAGATTTTAATCATAGATTTATGACTTTGAAAAATAAAATACCTATTGCTTCCCAACCAACAAGAGACATCATCATATAAAATTATGCTTCGGCATTGCCAAAGTACCTAGGTATGTTTGTCAAACAAGCCAATAAGGTTACACTTGTTGAAACCTTTGAGGAAGCCATCAAAGTTGAGAAAAATTCTATGACATATGAACCTGAAAGAAGTGGGAAAGTTGATACCTTTCCTCATAAAAAAATAGAAATATCAAGTCCAAATAAAGATAAGGCATTTGATGTTGAACAACTTCAAAATGCTATCAGAGCTTTAACAAATGAAGTGGTAGGATTAAAGAAAACTGATTCAGAAGTTTCTTCTTCTAGAGGGTACTTTAGGAATCAATTTAGGCAAAATCCGATTGTCAATAATAAACCAAATTTTCCTCCAAATGTAGCAGTCAATGAGGAAATTTTTGATACTATTCGTGCGGTATTGTCTATGCTTGAATCCTCTTCGAATCAGGAAGTTGTTGATCAGTAAGAAGAGGAAAATTATGAAAATGAAGAAGAATTTCAAGAACCACAACAGCTAAACGGACACTTTTGGGACAGTCTGGTTAAAAATGTTGAAAGTAAATCTCCTCCCTTAGGTCAACATGCTTATACCACTCGAAGCAAAGCGTCAATAGGTACTCCTAGAGCATCAAGTTCAAACTCAACCAAAGGAAATAATTCTCCACATCATGTTAAACAATCTCATCCTATTCAAAATCTACCAAAGCTAGATCTACAATACGATATAATTGAAGATTTGAAGTAAATACGTGCAAATATCAGTATGTACGATCTACTTCAGATTTATCCAATGCCCAACGGTCCTATTATAACTCCTGCAATGAGTTCGATAACTCCAAATGTTCAAAATAGTGTAGCTGCTATTAACAATAATTTAAATAGTGATTTGGTTTCCAATGATAAAGGAAAATTAGTAGCTAATAAAACCTCATTGATAGGAACAAATGCAAAATCTACAACTCCTCCTTTCCTTCTTACATTCAAAATTTATAACAGAAACGTCCATAACTGTCTGGTCGATTCTGGAGCATCATCCAATGTCATGCCATTATCGGTTTGCAGAAGATTGAATGCAAAATACACCCCATGTGAAACACAAATTTCACAATTAGATCGATCAAATGTGAAGGTTTTGGGAGAAATTAAAGATGTATTTATTAGGCTTGCAAGTAACCCATCAATTTATCAAATTATAGACATAGTGGTTGTTGACATTCCTGATGCTTATGGGTTGTTTTTTAGCAGAGATTGGTCGCAAAATCTGAATGGTTTCTTTACCACAGATTGGTCAACCTTATGGCTTCCCAAAAATGGTAAATCCAATCAGATCAAAATAGGAAGAGAGATATTTGAGGCATATAGTGACAGAACTACATGATCCTAATCAACCAGTTCTTTTTTCTGATTCAATCATGGGAAATTATATGTATGAACTTGATTTCAGAAATTTTAAGGCTAAAAATTCCCCTTCTACAGGTAAAAAATAGCAATAAAAAATTTCAGATGTAACTTATATTCAGCCTGGTTTGTTATCTAAGAATATTGTAAATAATGTAGATAACTATAATTATGTACATATCATAAAAAGTAAGGTAATTGTAGATAATCCCACTTGGACCTTGTATTTCGATGGGTCAAAGTCTAAAGAGAGAGCTGGAGCTGGTTGTCTTTTAATTGATCCAAAGGGAAATAAAATATGTATAGCATGTAGATTAGAATTTGATTGTACAAATAACATAGTAGAGTATGAAGCTTTAATCCAAGGTTTGAAGAAAGAGTTAGATTTAAACATCAAGGTATTGATGGTCTATGGTGATTCTGAAATTTTCATCCGACAAGTACGCAACTCTATTCATTGTCTTTCAGAACATCTTCATAATTATCAAAAAGAGGTATGAAACCTTATTTCAGATTTTGAAGCATTTAATATAAATTCCATTCCTAGATTTCAAAATCAAGACGTTGATTTGTTAGCTAATGTCGCTTCGAAATTGATTCAACCTGAAATTTTTTCACCTAACTCTTTTTCAGTTGAGTTAATTTTTAGACCATCCATTCCTGACAATATTATTAATTGGCGTGTTTTTTATGACAACATACAGATATTGAACTTCCTGACAAATGAAGATACTTTCAAATACTTAGCTATTGATGAGATTACTCACGATGAAGACTTGTGAATATTTTCGTAATTCATCATCATTGTTCAGTAGAGAAAGCTCTTGGTGAGGTAAAATCTATCCCTAACTCTGTTTTGAGATTAGAAAAATTGTATGATCTCCAAGACAAATTCAAGGTTGTCCCAAATTGTAAAACTAATAGTTCATGCTTGAAGTATGAAACTGTAAATTTAGGGATAGATACCAATCCTCGGACTGTCAACCTAGGAACAAAATGTACTCCTTTAGAAAAACCAGCTTTTGTTAAACTATTTAGGGAATATAAAGACATGTTTGCATGGACATATGATGACCTCAAAACTTTTAATCCACAGGTCATGCAACACATAATTCCAATGAAACAAGCCTCAAAACCTTTTTAGCAAAAACTTAGGAAAATACATCCAATTCTCGAACCAACGGTTAAAAAAGAGTTAAATAAACTTTTAGCTGCCAAGATCATTTTTCTCGTTAGACATCCTCAATGGGTAGCTAACTTGGTTCCATTTCAGAAGAAAAATGGTGATGTTCGACTTTGTGTTGATTTCTGGAATCTTAATAAATCATCAGAAAAAAGATAACTACCCAGTTCCTCCCATGGAACAAATCCTTCAAAATCTCTCTAGTTCTGAGATGCTATCACTTCTTGATGGTTTCTCAGGTTATAATCAAATCCTTGTTTCTCCGGATGACTAACTTAAAACAACCTTTAGAACTCCATGGGGAACTTATGCTTATCGGAAAATGCCCTTTGGTTTGGTTAATGCTAGGGATACCTTCCAGAGAGAAATGGATATTGATTTTAGGGGACTAATTAACCATTCAATAGTTGTCTATCTCGATGACGTAACAGTATTTTCCAAACATCGACCTGATCGTATTTTTCATCTCGGTAAGGTTTTTGAGCATTGTAGAAGATATGGAGTTTCTCTTAACCTTAAGAAAACAATATTCGTTGTAAATCAAGGAATTTTGTTAGGTTATGTGGTTTTGAAAGACGGAATTATGATTAATCCAGAAAGAACTCAAGCCATATCTAAAATTACTTATCCTTCCAGTAAAAAGGCTATGCAATCTTTCGTGGTAAAATAAATTTCGTCAGGAGGTTTATCCTTAGTTTTTCAAAAATCGTACGTCCTTTACAGAACATGATTAAAAAAGATGTTATTTTCAATTGGGGAAATAATGAAAAAGAATCATTTAAAAGAATTTAAAAAGCTATTTATGAAGCTCCTAGTCTTTTAAGTCCGGATTTCAGTAAGGATTTTATACTATATACATTTGCTTCAGATATATCTTATGCTGCAGTTTTAACTCAGCGTAATCAACAAAATCATGAAGTCCCTATATCCTTTATGAGTTTGAATTTTAAAGGAGCTGAGTTAAATTACCATGAAGTCGATAAGCAAGCACTTGTTGTCTTCAAGGTTGTTAAACATGTTCGCCCTTATCTTTTAAAATACAGAACCAAAGTGGTTGTTCCATTCCCTGCGGTTAGGAACTTATTAGTGCAAAAGGATTTAGGTCAGAAAAGAGCCCCTTGGATGACGACCCTTCAGGAATACGATCTTGAAATTAAACCTTCGACAGTAATAAAAGGACAGGGTCTTTGTAAAATTATTGCTGAAGCTGTTCACTTGCCAAGCAATAATTCTGAAATCGACATTGGTGAATCCTTACTTAAAAAGGAGATATATTTCTATCCTCCTCCTCAAAATTCTTGGTACTCTGACTTAAGGACTTTTCTTGAAACAGGAACTGCTCCGGATCATTTAGAACCAGGAAAGAGAAGAGCGCTCAGGTTAAAATCAGTTGCTTATCAGCTGATAAATAACATCCTATTTAGGAAAAATTCAGATGGTGTGTCACTGCATTGCCTTGATAAAGATGAAACTAAAACAATTATGAAAGAATTACATTATGGTTCTGCAGGTGGTCATTTCGGAGGAGAGACTACTGCTCATAAGATCCTTAGAGCTAGTTACTATTGGCCCACATTATTTCGGGATTCTTATGCATTTGTTATAAAATGTCAGGATTATCAGACTGCTGCAGGAAGGGTTAAAAAACCTTCTTTTCCTTTACAACTGGTTTCGGTAGAAAGACCATTTCAACAATGGGGTCTTGACATAATAGGTCTAATTAACCCACCTTCCTCCTTGCAACATAAATATGTTATCACTGCAACTGATTATTTCACTCGGTGGGCAAAAGATGCACCATTGCGAGTAGTAAACACTAGCCAAGTTGTCCTTTTCTTATAATCTTCTATTATAACTCGATTTGGTGTACCTGACTCACTTGTCTTTGATAATGCCTCTTATTTTTCTTCTATCGAATTAACTCAGTTTGCTTTAGAAAGGGGTATAAGAGTCAGATATTCTGTGAGCTATTACCCTCAAGGCAATGGTTTAGAGGAATCAACCAATAAGAGCTTGTTAAATATTATTAAGAAAACCATTGCTGCGCATCATCACAATTGGCATTCAGCACTACACAATGCTCTTTAGACAGATGGGGTAACCCCGAAATCCTCAATTGTCAATTCACCTTTCTTTCTTGTTTATGGCATAGAAGCCATCTTACCGCCTAATATGTTTTTGCCTTCTCTACAATTAGCTCAATCTATTCAAGATGAAAATTGTTCAGTTATGGAGAAGAGAATCAATACTCTAATAAAACTGGAAGAAAATAGAGAAAGGTCTAAACAACAATTTATAAAACATCAGCAAATTGTAAATACCTGGTTTGATTAGTCCTCAGTTTCTAACAGAGATTTACAGGTGGGTGATTTGGTGCTAAAGTGGGATAAAGCCCATCAAGATAAAGGTGAACATAAAAAAATTCAGCGTCTTTGGTTAGGTCCTTTTGTCATTTCTGAAAAATTGGGTCCAAGTACTTTTCGACTACAGACTTTGGAGGGTCAGTCCGAAACCTTTCCGGTGAACGGGCTGAATCTAAAAAAGTATTTTCACTAATTTTGTCGAAATCTTTAATCTATATATAATTTGTTTATTTTGTGAATAATTATGTAGTGTTTTCTTTCTTTTTAATTTTTGCTGAATGATTTTGAAACAACTTCTTATATATGGTTTTATCTTTTCTCGTTTTCTGTTTTACTCCTTTGTGAATATCTATAGATAATTCAGGGCTAGTTTTCTTGAAAGATTGATTTCAATCATTGACACTTATCACAATATTTCATGTACATACTTCTATCAGAGGGGGTATTTGTAAATAAATAAACCCCTTTTTCTTCCTAAAAAATTTTAAAAAAACGTTTATCAGAGAGGGTATTTGTAAATAAATAAATCCCTGAATATTAAACAATAATGATAGTAGAAGTGGTTGCACAAAAGCAGTCAAGTGATCGGGGGCTAGGGTTTAGGGCGATCGAGGTCGGTTCTGCGTAGTTCTGGCTGCAGGCGGCAGGTCTACCGTAACCCTGTCATTGTCAGGATGACTGCACGGATATCGAGCCATGGATTCTTGTGTAGTGGGTTTGCACTTTTACTTGGGCGGTAAGTTTTTTGTTTTACCTGTTTTAACCTCTCAAACCCTTTCCCTTTCCCTGAGGTTTTTTTACTGTTTTACCTATCATGGAGTTGGATGATGCTGTCGACTATAGTAGCGATCACTTGGTGCATGGAGATATTTGGGCATCGCCACCTGGCGGTCCTCAGGATGTGGATGGTGTCGGTTTCTTTTGTGGGAGTGGGGATGATCGATCCTTGCCTTTGGACCCTATTTTCATTCATGGTTTCACTGCAGTGGAGGGCTCTGTTACACTTCTTTACTGGGTAGGTCAGCGGTTACTCAGCATCTGTGAAAACTGGATGGAGTGTTGACGGTTGGGGAACGGGGGTTTAACATATGGGGTTTTTCGGGAACCTGCACACCTCTTTTTTCACCTGTAGTTTCTCCTTCTAACTTTTGCAGCGTCCCGTATTATTTCAATTCTTCAGGTGGTTCATCCTTGGGTCTTTCTACGACCATTCCTGGAGTGGGTGGTGATGTCCCGGTGACGCCGGGTTGTGATGTTGGGGGCTATTTTTCATCGTCGTCTGAGGGTTTTTTAGCTAGATTTCTGGGTACAACTGAACAGAGAGGATTCCCCAATCTGTCTTTGGGAAAAACTTTTGGTTATCCTGCGTAAGGCGGTGAGAATGTGAATGAAGGGGTGGCTTGCTCGCATGTTAAGGGGAGAAGGAAATGGTTGAAGAATATTGGTAAGGCTCCTAACTACTCTTTGGGGGAGGATATTGGCTTTCAACAGATTTTAATGATGGTAAAGTCTGTACTGGTCGGTAGGGTTTATGGTCGGTCGGTGGCTCTCAAGACTGTCATTCAATGGGCTTCTCAGGCTTGGTTGGGACACTGTGGATATGTTCCGCGGGTGGTGGCTCTCTCGAGGGGTTGGTTTGCCTTCAATTTTTCTTTGAATGAACATGCTCTGTGGGTGTTGGGGTTGAATTGGAGTTTGGTGAATGTTCTGCTACTTCTCAAACCTTGGAACCCCCTTTTTTATGCTAGCCGAGAGCGCATGGATACCATCCCGTTATGGGTTCGCCTTCCAGGCCTTCTGTTACAATTCTGGGCTGAAGAACACTTCCAGATGATAGGAAATTTCTTGGGGACCTACTTGGATGTTGATTTTTCTTTTGTCACTTCATTGGTTCAGAAGGTTGCTAGAATCCTGGTCAACATCAATGTTAGGGACGGCTTTGCTGATGGCATGGATATTCGTTGGGGTCCATTTATTTTTCCTCAAACCCTAGATTATGAAAATGTGTTGTTTCGATGTAGGCATTGTCATGAGTATGGCCATCCAGCGGTTGACTGTCCTCTTCATGTTCGTATTCGGAATGGTACTCCTTTGAAGCGAAGGCATTTGAAGGACGACTGTTGTTCGGAACCGGAAGGTTCAACTTTGGGAAAGACTGTTCCTGATCCTTCAGGTTCTCCTTTGTTGTCAATGGAGGATGATGCCCCTTTGGGTGAGGATGCATAAGTACCGTATTCGTCATCATTCGTTGATATGGATGGCAATACTCAAACACCTATTGTAGAAGAGGCAGCTGGTGTTATACAGAATTCTATTTTGCGTCCATTGGATTTGGCAGCGGGTACTACTCCTTCTCCCTACACTACTCCTTCCTTTAATTTCTTCTTTAAGAACTTATCTTTTCCTGGTCTTGATTGGGTGGAAGGTCTCAAGAACTTACACATTTCCTCTCATATTTTTTCCCCCACTACTGTCTCTTCCTTCATCCCTCTGATGCCCCCTCCTTCAGAACGTCTTCTGTTGGAAGATAATCCTGAAACCGCCACTACTGCTCCCCTTGTTTTACAAATCGAAGCATTGCAGCCTCCTTCCCCTTCGGGTTCGTCTGAGTTGGGTTATTTTCTACGTTCCTCGACCAAGCTCTCAGCAGGTGGTATTGGGAAGGACAAAACTCGGGTGGCCAAGGTTAGAGGCCAGAAGTCCTTTATGTCTCATGCTAAGTCCAGAGATTGCTCGGACCTTCAGGATGGGAAACAACTTTCCATTGAACAGGGACTTAGAGCTGTGCATGCCCAGCAAGAGGGGTATTGATGAAGATTATGTCCTACAACTGTCGGGGTCTTGTTGGTCCCTCTGAAAGATCAGCGCTATGTCAGATGCTGGAGAAGGAGCATCCGGATATTTTGTTGTTACAGGAAACAATGTGTGGGGGTGAAGTGGTTCTGGGAAGGTTGAAGGCTTGGTTTTTGGGCTGGTGTTTCAAGGATTTTGATGCTGGGGGGCGGTCTGGGGGTTTGGCTGTGGGTTGGAGGGAGGCGAAGGTTAGGGTTTCCACCCTGTGGGGGATGGAATCTATTTTGGGTCTGACTTGCCGCTCTTTGGAATTTGATAAAGAGTTTACTATTGTTAACATTTATGGGCCTTACTATAGTAGGATTCCCTTCTGGGAGTCGTTACTGGCCAAGGAAGTGATTAAGGGTGATTCGGTGATTATGGGTGGTGATCTTAATTTCTCTTTGGGTCAGGCTGAGGTATGGGGTCCCCGTGCAAAGGTGGATTCCTTAACACATTTCTTCATTAGAAAACTAATTGAAGGCAATTGGGTTGATGTCGAACCTGTGTGCCTAAAACCATCCTGGAGGAACAAAAGGGTGGGGGAGGATAGGGTGGCGAAGTGTTTGGATCGATTCTTGCTTGCGGAATAGTTAGTGGAGTCATACTATCACATTAGTCAATGGATTGGTTCAGGGGGTTACTCAGACCATGAACCAATTTTCCTTGAGTTAAAGGATGGCCCAGACAAGCCTCCGGCTCCTATGAAGTTTAATAAGACTTGGTTGAAGGATCCATCTTTCACAGACCTTTTTCATTCTTTATGGACTCCTTATCAGCCAACAAACAACCTCTCCGTGGCAATTCATTTTAAGGAGAATATACAAAATATCAAGGGACCGATCAAACAATGGGCTATTGATAAAAGAATCAAGGAAGAGCAGGAACTAAAGATGATCGAAGAAGAAATTGCTTCTATTTCGATGTGCCCCGGGGGTGGCTTCATTTCACTGGATTCGAAGGAATCCCTTGTTCGATTGGAAGAACGTAGGAATTAGATTCTTTTGGAGAAAGAGGAGACTTGGAGACTGAAGAGCAGGGCCATTTGGTTGGAGAGTGGGGATGAGAACTCCAAAATTTTCCATGCTTATGCTAAAGGCAGGAGATCTGCAAATACTATATGGAGCCTTGAAGATTTGGAGGGCACACCACACTCCACTTTCGAGGGGCTGGATGGGGTGGGGGTACAACATTTTCATGACCTTTTTAAGGCCAATGACAGATTTAATATTGAAGAAGTCATCATGGTGGCTTAGTTGTTCCCACGTTTTGTGGAGGAGGAGGAAAATAGGTTGTTGATGGAAATCATAACGGATGATGAATTGAAAGAGGTTCTCAGCAGCTTTCAGAAGGACAAAAGCCCTGGGCCGTATGGTTGGACCATTGAGTTTTTTCTCGGTCTCTATGATCTTATTGGTGATGATCTCTTGCACATGGTTGAAGATACTATGAGGGAAGGTAAGATCCCGGCAAGCATCAACTCTACTTTCATTGCCCTTATTCCTAAAGTGGACACACCGGAATCTCTTAATGAATTCAGGCCAATCTCCCTTTGTAACTGTGCTTATAAGATTGTCACCAAAGTCATAGTTCGGAGACTTAAATCCATCCTCTCTACACATATTTCAAAAGGACAGTTTGGGTTTCTTGAGGGTCAACAGATTCATGAAGCTATTGGGATTGCACTGTTACCGGACAATCCACTCAAGCGGACGCGAGCAGGATATCCCTAGCTCAATGTGAGTCTAGAACAAATAGAACATACTACAAATGCATCTCCTAGATCTACTTAAGGATCGAGTACTAGATGTCTTACCTTTTACTTCACAATCCTTTCTCCCGAATGCTGCTCCACGTCTCATGGTCGTCAGATCCAAGCTGCAAGACCTGTCAAGACAAAGAAACAATAGAAACCAGTAAAAGACGTCTATACAATAAGAGATCTAAGTAAACAGTTAAGCAGGTAAACTACTCAATATCATTGCACACATGAACAATATTGGTGGAAAGAATTTGTATTACTGTAAATAGAGGAGTACATGATAGAGATATAGAAATACAACCAAGACTTAATGCAGTAGCCCTTCTCCGACCAAGCCAATTACCATAAGCTTCCAAGGAAGTATGAGTTCTCCAATAGGTGAATGGAGGTGTCTAAAGAGTGATTTCACCAGCATGTAGATACCATAGGCTTCCTCCCTTTGGAATGGGAGTAAGCTTCACTTATATAGGTCTAAGTGGATGGGGTATGGATAGGATAGGTTGAGATATGGTAGGAGAGAGATAGGGGATCCTCCCAAAGAGTTAGGAGTCAAGTACCAGCTCCCTAGAGGTCAGGGATAAGCCCCCAAATGAGCAAGTTTCGAGAAGGATCTCGAATAAGCTATTTTTTCCCATTAAATGACCTCATCACACCCTATAGTGGAGCAAGCTGCGATGTCGCATGTTGCATGAGTGCAACCTGTGACGACCTCTCAGAAGATTGTACAACTGAGTACAAATCCTCCCAGATGATTACTTATTCAGGTACCTTTAGGGGTGTATACACTAAATCTGATGATGAGTAGATTTTGGGTGTAACATAATGCCCCCCAAAGCATGAAGTTGTTTGAAGATAGACAGGTGATGTCCTTTGATAGAAGTAATGGAAATAGACTTGACGGACGAAGGACACTGTTGTAGTACAACTGACCCTGAACTGACAATCTCATATGAAGTACAACATGGCTGCCGACCAATACATTGCAGATCCATGGTAGTAATGACCGACTGAACACAATCATGGCTACTAGACACAAACGTAGATCCATGATGAGATGATAACATAGCCATGACCAATACAAATGTGGATCCGTGTGACATAACTCAATACAAACTCCATCGCAACTTGGGTAAAAACATGACTCCCCAAGGTCTTCAAGCTGAACCCACAATGATACGAATCTATCCATGTGATTACAAATGTCTTGACGTCGAACATGGTAGAAACCACTTGATTACTGGTCATTGATGTAAACCGTTAACAAGTGCGAGGGAGATCACCATTGATGTCAATGATTCCCAAGGTATCACAGTACATATCACCAAGTGCGAATAAATGAGTTGAATTCGAACGCAAGATGAAATCTTTCAATCAAGAGTCAATGATGTAAACTCATGATGAAAGCGAGGTAACCTACCATTGAGGCATGCAGGGCCAAGGTACTTGGTTGGTTTCTAGATTCAATCCTCGGATGATGTGTTGAAGTCGACAAGGATGAATCCATCGAAGGAGGGCCATGATGAATCCCCCATCAATCGACACAAAACACGACAAAAGATGTGTAGAGTGGATCGGATGGTACAGTAACATGTGAGACTGATAAAAAGTAACAACGGTATGACGATGTGTGTACTAACTGTAGATGATAAATGATGAACATGTTCTTGAACATGGGCATGGCATGACTTGGAAGTATTGACATAATGAGAATGACGCAAACTTCTAATGCAACTGATAGTGGAAGCTTTCTCCGAATGACTCAGAGGAGTAACAGGACTCAGAAAGTAAGTGGGGACTCATAGACAAACAGATGACCCAAGTACTATATGCAAATGCAAAAGAGTGCCATGTTCAAGAACGACTACGTACTGCCACTAAGGTATGTAACACAAACACTTTCCTTTTTCCCCATCATGAATGATGAGTGCCTCATGTGTTTTTTTACGAGCTTGATGAGGGTAACCAGTTGCTCGGTATAGCTCATCTCATAGATGAGTCCAATTCCAAATATTTTCCGAACCTAGGATAGGATGGGTTCATCCCATGACGGGCCCTTCAATGTGAAAATTTTAACGAGTCCATAGAGGGTAAACTCGGTCGTCATTTCATATTTAGAGAGTCTGAAAACAACTAAAGAAGACTCCAATGGTCCTTTTTCGTAAAGTTAGCCTCATCACCCAGAAAAGGGTAAAACAACGCGGGAGAGGACTCTTCCAATCATGATTGAATGGAGTATTCATTTTTTGTAATTAGTACCTCCTGGTTCGAAAAAGGGGTAAACTACCACCAGGAAGACGACCATTCAAATACTTTAACAAGCGTGAACGCGACAAGTTCACTTGGCAATCTTTTTCGTTTTTCGAGAGCCTGAAAAGAGCTTAATGGTAGACTCCGGGGGTTGTCCTTTTCCGTGGAAGTTTAACGAGCCCGGAAAAGTGATAAATCATCACTCGGTACTTGTTCTCATGGTTTCATGAGTACGAGAACAAATGAAGAGTAAACTCATCCTCATGCAATAATTACAACTAAAAAATAATAATGACAAAACATTCAAATGAGTGTTCATACCTATAGTTATCGTTGGTGATGCGAGAAAAGGCACAAAAGGCCATTTTACAACTCCTATACACTAGAGAAAGTGTCAAATAGCCCCAAATATAACCACAAATGGTTGAAACTATAGTAAATGGCCCAAAAGCATCAAAATATTTGAAAAGGAATATTCCATTCTATTTATAAATAGAAATATGGGCCAAAAATAGAAAACATTGTTTCAATTGCCAATTTGGGTGGATAAGTACCAATTTGGAGCCAAAACTTCCTTTGTCGATTACGGGAGCTACGATCCGCCATTTCACCAGCCGTCCAGATCAGGTAGGCCTAAACTTCATCCAGCAACTTTCCAATGGATTAGTTTTTTATTTTAGGTTCATTTTTTGGGTTTTTTTATGATTTCATGGAGAGCTAATGTACCCTCGGCTCGTTGTAGGTTGCCCTTTCGGGACCTGCGACGAGACCGAGTCATCGCAAGCCTCGAATGAGAGAGGTGAGATGTCATCGCATTGTACGTAAATGTACAGTGCGACAGCGGAGAACCATAATCCAAACATCAAAAAGAATCCAAAAAATGCACTTGTGGAGGTTGAAGCAGGACCTAACAATGTTTAAATGCCCTTCTTTGCAGGTTACCAGCTAGCCAGCATGGTTTTAAAGTGGTGGGAGAGAGAACATGAAGTGGAAGATGAACAAGCTGCGAATGATCCACAATGCATGGATGCTTTGAGAAACTGCGGTTTGCTCAAATTTTTCGAGATTCAGGGGATGAGATCCCAAATCCCACTGCTATCACACATGCTTCAGAGTTGGGATGCGGCCCAACAACACTTTGTGATCGGTCAGCATATCCTCATGATAGACATTGAGGATATCTACTTTCTTACCGGTCTGTCCCGAAGAGGGGACCCTATACATCTTACCGGCACATGGGCCAGTGACCGTACAATTGAAGACATGGTGTTGTAGCATTGCACTGCTATTTGTCAACCTTCCAATGGGAAGATTCTTATCAGGGATGTGGTAAGCTTCCCACTACGTACCATATTATTCACTATCACTAGAGTGGTGGGTAGCCAATCCCCACACACGGCTACTCAAACTCAGATGTTGTATGCGGAGGACTGTATGTCTCCCAGGGTTTTCAACTAGTGTGAGGGTCTCCTCACAAACATCCAAGCTCAGCTGACCAAGTGTCGGCGAGGGGAGCTCAAGCAGTTTGGGTACGGACAGATCATAGTATCGTTCCTCTAGGAGCGGGTCCCTCTCTTGCGTCCGCAGTTGGTTCTGGATGAAAGGGATCCAAGAGATCCTCACATGCTCAGATGGGCAGAGGTGATGACCCGCCATGGTGGGGGTCCTATCATCGGTTTTGGTCCCGATTTCTTTAGCTGGATGGAAGGCCAGTTACTTATGGTCAAGGACTTTCCATACAGTGGCACGGACTTCCGAGAGGATCCCAACTTGATGCTGTCGGAGGGTGCAGCATGGGGTGACATAGGTGAGAACAAAACTACCCTTGTACTTTTTAGTTTTGTATATTATATCATTTTTTTTATGTAGTACTGACAAGTACATTATATGTGTGTGCAGATGTGGGCCACGTACGACCGGTGGGTCTCTCCCTTCTGGCAAGGAGAGACAAAGGGGGGGAAGCAGTCGTTCCTGCAGGTGCTCATGCTGCCATCGAGGAGATGGAGGAGGTGTACAGGAACCTATCTCAGCTGACCGTTGAGATACCCGAGCCAGCTATTGATGACTTACCGAGGCCCATGCAGAGATTTGGGGTTGGAGCATCCGTGCGCTTCAACTCCTTACTCCGCAAGGTAGCTCGGACTGTGGATTGTTTCCTCACCCAGCGACAGCAAGCTGTTCGAGCTAGGGGTGGTGTATGGGTCAAGCGTTCGGCGTGATGACACTACTTACCTGTACTAAGAGCTTAGAGGCCTCATATTTTGTACTACTGAAAGCTGTGAGGCTTCAGATTTTGTACAGACTTACTGAAAGCCATTGTGCTTCAGATTTTTGTACAAGTACTACTTTTGAGCGATATATATATATACAGACATTTTCGGCGATTTATACATTATGTGTTTTAAAATGATTAGTGATGTGATCTTGTTTACATGTTTGCTTCTATATTATTTACATGTTATGAATGCTTTTACATATTATGAGTATTATGTGTGTGCAATGTACCAATCCAAAATGAAATTGGCCATCGAGTCAGCAACTATGTTTAACTCTCGTGGAATGTGTAGGTACTGAACGGATTCAAATGACCTTTCTAGGAGACATACTCATCTAAAGAGACGGAGTAAGGTAGGATCACGGATGGCATAAACCCGGTTAAGATGGGAAACCACTAATTGAGAATCCATGTGGATGACAATGTGGTTCATACCCAAGGAAATGGCGTTAGCTAGGGTCCCGATTACTGCCTGATATTCTGCGGCGTTGTTGGTCGCAAACCCTAGACAACTTCCTCCTGAGCTAATGAGCTCGCCTGTAGGGGAATATAGTACCCAGGCTACCGAAGCAAGGTTACGGGCATGCCAGCTGGCACCGTCCGCGAATCCATAGCACGTCGCCATCTGCACACGCAGACAGAACATGGTATAAGGAGCGGAAACAAGATCTAAAGACACTCAAAAAGAAATGCATCACACCACACAAAAACACACCATGCACAGTATATACAAGCAAGTCTATGCATGAGAGATCAAGCATAGTATCTATTCAGGTAAAGCCCATTGTGGGGTTCACCCAAAGAGATTCTGTCATAATCTTCAAGCTCGTAAGCACCTTTTTCCAACACATGTTTTATAACGTAGGGTCCATGCCACATGGACTCAAACTTTCCTGCTCCTAGTTTATCGTGCTTCTGGTCATAAGTGAGGACTAGGTCACCCTCGTTGAAGATACGAGGTTCAACTGACTTATCGTATTGGGCTTTGATGCGTTTCTTATGTGCTTCATTAGTAAGAGCGGCATCTCGGCAAGACTCGTCAAGCTTTGCTAAGTGAAAGAGACGTTCTTCCTCGGCAGTAGTGTTAGGAAGAAGTTCAACAGCGAGTTGTAGAGAAGGAATTTCGCACTCTATAGGTAGGACAGCTTCCAATCCATATACCAATTGGAAAGGAGTGAATCCTGTGACGGTTTTGACGGAAGTTCGGTAGGCCCATAATGCTAAAAAGAGCATGTTGTGCCAATTAGACTTATGTGTCCCTACCATCCTTTGGACCATAGTTTTCAAGACCTTGTTAATGTCCTTGACCTATCCATTGGACTATGGGTAGTAGGGTGTTGAATTTTCATGGCAAAAACACAACCTATTACTCAGTTCATCAACCATATGATTCTAAAAATGAGAACCATGATCGGTAACTATTGCCTGAGGAACTCCGACCGCACTATTACATGATTAAACATGAAGAGTGCGGCGGTTTTGCCGTCATTATGGTATGTAGGCATAGCCTCGGCCCACTTTGTAAAGTAATCCACAGCTACGATGATGTAACTATGCCCCCGAGCCGAGGTAGGCTTACAATGCATAAATTCAATGCCCCACTTTGTGAATGGGCCAACGGCAATAACCGGATGTAATGGGGCGGGATGAGTGCGCTTCTTTGTATAGAAGTGTTGGCAAGGAGGACATTTCTTAACGACCTCAATACAATCTTTGAAGATCGTAGGCCAGTAATATCCTACACGCAAAATCTTCTGGGAAGTAGCCATCCCAGAGAGGTGACCGCCACACGCCCCAGCATGACAGTCATTAAGAACGCGTTCGGCCTCATCGTGAGTTAGACAACGTCAAAGAATTGAATCGATGCCGCGACGATACAAAGTATCATTGATGATCAAGTAATACTTTCCATGGTGACGTATCTTATGATGATCGTCGCGAGACAGTTGAGGATCGAAGCGTTGGGTTTGAAGATATAACAAGATATCTCCATACCACAGATCAGTTGTACTGATGAGAAACATTGATTCATCCGGAAAGGAGTCATTGTGCTCAACTTCTGCATCAGGACGGGGAAGGTCGCAAATAAGCTCGGCAAACACCAAAGACTTCTTAGACTTGGCTTTCTCGAAAAGAAGATTGAATTCTTGCAGTATCACGATCCAGGGTGAATACTTGCCCCCAAGCACCTGACGTGTCAGTATGTGGTACATGGGGTTTGAGTCGGCAATGATGGTGGTGGTGCAGAGCAAGATGTAGTGGCGAAACGTTTGGACGGAAATGACTGCCGCAAAAGCAAGTTTTTCGACATGTGAATATCTAGTTTCAGTGTCGGTGAGACCCTTACTTGCATAGTATATCACATGTTCCTGGGCATTTTGATCCTCTTGCACCAAAATCATGGCGATAGTGGTAATAGAAGCGGCAAGATATAAAATGTAATCTCGATAATAATTAGGCGGTTGGAGTACGGGGGCATGCGAGAGGGCATGTTTGATACTGTCGAAGCATTTTTGAGCTTGGTCATCCCAAATGAACGGGGCGTCCTTCTTAAGCAGTTTCATATACCCCTGAGTCTTCTCCGCAAAATTGCAAACAAAACCTCTTAAATAAGTCGCCTTCCCTTGCAGACTTTGAAGTTCCGTAACATTAGTCGGGGGTGGTAGGTTGATGATGGCCTCCACCTTTAAGGGATCACTGCGGATCCCATCCTTCGAAACGATAAATCCTAAGAGGCGGCTGGACTCGACGCAAAAGATACACTTGTGAGGATTCAGACAGATATTGTACCATCTGCATCTGAGGAAAATGGTCATTAGATGATCAATGTGGAATTCGCGCTGCTCTGAATGAGCAGGGAGATCGTCCAAGTATGGTTCCACAAAATCCTTAATATCGTGGAAGGCGTACGACATAGCCCGCTGGAACGTGGTGCCAGCATTTTTAAGACCAAACAGGAGTTTGCGATATGCAAAGCTTCCCCACGGGCAGATGAATGCCATCTTATGTTGGTCGGCTGGGTTGATCTCAATTTGGTTGTAACCAAAAAAGCCATCCATGAATGAGAAGATGACGCTTCCGGCACAGTTGTCGATGATCTGGTTGATGAAGGGGGTCTGGTAGTTATCTTTTGGACAAGCCTGATAAAGGTCCCGATAATCAACACAGACGCGAATGGTGTCCTGCCTTTTGTTCACAGGAACGACTTTTGAGACCCAATCCGTCAATGGGACAGGATAGATAAAACCATCCTTTAAGAGCTTTTCAATTTCTGCCTTAATTGCCACAGTCTTCTGGGGGTGTACCCGTCGCAACTTTTGGCGCACAGGTTTGATGTCAGGATAGGTTTTTATTTCGTGATAAACAATCGCAGGGTCTATCCCAGGCATCTCCTCATAGTACCAAGCAAATATGTCTCGAAATTGCTTGAACAAGGCCGTGCTAATAGCGATTTCGTCAAGGGAAAACCTCTGGCCTATGCGAATGTGTTCCACTATATCTGGTTTCACCGAGATGTCTAACGGGGTGGTTGTCTTAATGTTGGCCAAGTTTCCCTCCGTGTCTGTAAGACACGTAAGAATGGGTGAATGAGGGGACGGGTAGATATCTGGTGAAAAGAGGGTGTGAATGTTGTCCTCTATGTACTCCAATGGAGGAAGAAAAGATGACCTATGATGGATATCATCCCACGGACTGTCGTCAACATTCATTACTTCCATGATGGACTCGTCTGAATGAAAAGTCTGAAGTAAGAGATCACATAGAGATGACGTCTGTCGTAGAGAACAGGAAGGAGAGGCCATGGATGAATGGTCCTCCGATGTTGTTTGGATAGCCTCGTAAATACGTTCAGCGGGTGAAAGAGGCATTATGTCTCCAAACAGGTGTGTTGTGGCTTCATCCAGTACAAGCCAAGCATCGTTAGAGTGAGATGAAATCTCTATGGAGATGTTGGCTGCTTTCTGGACAAACCCGGGTTTTCAGGATGCGCAGCAACAAACACCCCTTGGCGCACTGGCCCTCTCGGCAACGAGCTACGCAGCAGCCCGAAGCCTCACCCGAAGTGGCTATGGGGGGCTAAGGAATCAGGTTTCCTTAACCTAGGTGGTGTGGAATCTACAGCTTTCTCTCTTCTCCTTGAGGGAACCGCTGAACAGCGCGTCTCACTCTTTCGTAGATTCTACTGCGCTACAGCGCCAGAGCCCACTCTTCTCAGCCCAGCTACGCGGTAGCCCCGCACCGGCGCGAGACCCTCTACCCACGACTTCCGATACGCTATGAATCGTTTCTTCCCCTGCGCCACTGCGCAGTAGCACACTCCTTCGGTGCTGCGGCGACACTGTTCTTACAAACTTCCTCGACAATGCACAAGTGTAACTTCTAATGGAGCGTCAAGGATTTACTTATCATACTCATTCATGGAGATAGAAAAACATTCACAGCAACATAGACAGTAAAGCAAAGAAATGCAATCACACAAAGTATCGCCACAACACAGGAATTACGTGGTTCACTCCCCCGGGTGGGAAGCTACGTCCACTGGAACTGGGTTTTATATTATCTTAAGATGGAAATACACAGTTCCGCTGCGCACACAGCTGCATCCTTAGATCCTTCTGGGAAACTCCGCGCACACAGCTGGGAGCCCTTCTCCTAGATCTTTCTCTTCTACAGATTACTAAGACAAACATACAATCACATTCCCCTCAGTCTTGCGACTGGTCGATACATACAATGGCCCTTGCACTAAGCAGCCTTCTTACATGCATAAAAATGCTCATTAACCGATTACAAAATACAGTGATACAAACGACTCAGACATCAACTCAGACTGTCTGCAAATATCCAACTCTTCTCTCTCTTTTGGGCCTAACAGTCTCAAAAACCCCAACAACCCTTTTCCCTTATAAGTTACACATATATATAGGTGGCCCTGAGGGTCGCACCTTTACAAAACTGTGGGCCTTTCCCAGCAGTAATCCCCAAAAACCCTAACCGCGGACATGGCTAGGTGTACTGTAGGAACCGCTTGCAGTCACGTCGCCGCTTCCTGCAGACTCCGCGATTTTCGGCGCAGATCACGGGTATGGGCGCCGCTTCATCGTTCTCTGCTCCTTGTCCTTCGCCTTCAATGCTTCGGTTCGTTGCTCTTCCTTGGTCAGAGCAACCATAACTTCTGTACTTTGCCTTAATGAGGGTAGTTGAGCCCTCTATTCCGCTGCTTCATTTACTATGGTGGTTGAGCTTTCTACTCAGCCACCTTATTTACTCTTTCCTTTGACGTGTGCGCGCGAGCTCCGCGATTCCCGGCCCGTAATCTGCGCTGAGCTCGTCCATCTGGCGCCGTACTACGCATTGTTCACTTCTACCCAAAATTGGCGCTTTTACTCAAAATTAGCGCTTTCCCTTCAAAACTTGTGCTTTTTCCTCAAAATTGGCAGCTTTACCATAGCTGTGGCCTATGCTCCAACAGGCCCCTAACACTTACTTGTGGCTCGTCCTCGAGCCACTCACACTAGCGTGTGGTTGCTTTACTTGTGCATCTGCCTTTGCTTGCGTCGCAGCAAAGGCTTGCTTCCACTGCACAATAGCGGAGTCCATTTCTTCCACGCACTCCGCAGATGTCTGCACC
This sequence comes from Larix kaempferi, assembly GCA_027924585.1. Lineage (NCBI taxonomy): Eukaryota > Viridiplantae > Streptophyta > Pinopsida > Pinales > Pinaceae > Larix > Larix kaempferi. The sequence continues at coordinate 41,943,369 of BSBM01000338.1, forward strand.
ATGTCTGCAGTGGCTTCTTCTTCACTTATGCCATCAACCAACTGTTGAGATTCAGAAAATTCTTTGATCTTCCCCTCTGCTTGGGCAGCAAGTTCAGCATACTCATCCATAAATGGCTGAATGTTGTTGGTGAGATTAGCATCTTCATTTCTGAGCTTGTGCAGTTGTTGCTGGACTCTGCGCACTTCGCTCATTTTCCTCATTTTGGCCAAGCCTTCTAAGGCCTTAGCTTCTTCACTCAGAACAGTTAGGGACTGTTCTGCTGCTTGCACCTGTTCCAAAAGGCCAACTTTGAAAGGGAGCTTCTCAAGCTCAGCCCAAGCCTTCATAGCTTGCGTCATTAGCTTATGGGCTTCATCTGCTCTGCACTTCATTTGTGTAGAAGCTATGCGCAGTGCTTCAAATTGTTCCTGCCTATCATCTGTAGGAGGCGCTTCGACACGAGCTTCCAACTCGGCGATCTGCATTCTATGGTCCTCAGCCATAGCAACTATTTCCTGCTCTAGGGATTTCACCCTTCCGCCAATAATTTACACTTTCTCAACCAGAGGAAGGTCTGGTTGAATCTGGCAGGACGGCAGCTCCTGGGCGATTTCATCAACTACGTTTCTTATCCCAGTGTCTTGTGCCTCATAAAGTGCAAGTTGCTCCGAGATCTTCTTATAGCCTTCCTTCAGCTCTATTTCCTGCGTTTGCAGTCTTTGATTTGCATGGAATGTGGAGAGCTCTCTAGTTCTCAGCTCAATAGAGACCTGCTCTCGTACTAACTGCAAAGTTTCTAACGGAATCAATGACAAATTTATCTCAATAGGGACAATCGTGTTTACCTGCGTTGCAGCCAAAGGATCCAGGAATGTCATACTTGTAGGCGGGATGTGAATGACAGTATGCCTCTCTACAAGTACTTCAACCCGCTCGGTGCTTGTAGACGCTTACAGTGCCTGTGAGGTGGATGTTGGCGCATAGGTCTGCACAACTCATCCTGCGAGACCTTTCAAATCCACGAGCTGTCGATCCAGAGCACTTCTGATATTGGCGTGAGAGGCACACAGCTCCTGAAATGGTTCCTTGAAATACTGGCTGAGCCTTTCGGCAAGGATCTCATAGAGATCCTCAGTCGCTTCTACGGGGTGCGACAGCTTCTGTTTCTTGGTAGCTGGTTCTGGCGAACCTTCATCACTCCTTTGCTCAGTCGTTTCCTTACCCTTATCTTTCTCTTGCGCATCAGGGGGTGGCATTGAGGCAGCGACTTCAGCGGCCCGCCTCCATTCTTCTGGCCAGGACTTCACAGTTTCTTCGACATCCTAAGTAGTCATACGGTAAAGGCCTACGGCCCATTCTTCCTGGATTCCGCGAGGGCGGAAGTAAATTTCATGTAAGTTGGCAGAAAAGACCAAATTCTTTCCATAAATTTGTGATGTCACCTCGCTCAGCCTCGGCATCTCCTGGATGGTGTCCTTGAGGAGCTGGTAATATTCATAGAACACGGCGCCGTTCATCTTGCGCTTCACGGGATTACTAGAATCCCAAAGGTTGACATAGCATATCCCTGCAACCTCTCCTACGCGGCGCGGAAGGAACTGAGTGTTGGGGGGCTCCTTCCACCCGACAAAGGCACATAAAATCAAAAGCCAAGAAAAATGGAACAACTGACCCGCGATGTCTTGAACGTTTCGGCAGTCATCCAAGAAAGAATTCAAGAGGAAGAGAGACCAGTTATACTGCTCTCCCTCCGCAGCTGCGATTGCGAGCACTGCAACAGCTCCAGTGACTTCTTTAGGTCTGCACTTCGTTAGAAGTCTGCCTGCAAGTAGACTGCCTGTGAATCTAAGTGCTTCATCTTCAACTATAGTGAGGTCATAAGCCCGACCTCCTCTCAACAATTTGTATTTCTGCACCAGCTGTGCAGCCAACTTTCTATCCTTGTCTTTACCAAAAAAATGAACATTGGGGTCCTTACCAACCTTAGATAGGCCGGTAATGCAATGAATCAAGTCCACATTCAAATCAATTGGCCTCCCCAGCCAAAGATAACCACCATGAACACAGGATAGCAGGGCCTTAACAACTGCATTTACTTCATTGCTACGCCCGAAGTGCGGTAGCTTCAACAGGTTCAACAGTCCAGGCCTCTCCAGATTTGCTGCAAATTCCTTCGGGACGAATTCATCCATCTTCTTAATAGGATTATGGACCACCGTCAGATAGTGATCCGGCGCGAATTGAGAATACGTTCTGTAGTCTCCCAAGTTGAAGTCAGAAAACCTAACCAGTGGAAGATGTCCAACCAGGGACCCTTCTTCTCGCACGATTTCCGTCATTGGTGGCAGTGGAATCAAATACTTGGCGTTCTTGGGAATACGCACCTCGGGTGCATCATCTGGGTGCGGAGGAATATAGTTGACCAGGGTGGCCAAGGGCTCTAAAACGGGTTCGTCCGGCTGCTACTACTGTTGGGGCTATTGTTGAGACGCCCTTGTGCCCGGGGACTGTCTGAGATCAGCGGGACCAGGATGCGTATAAACCGAGGTCATGATCGGGGTAGCCATACCGAAATCTAAGCCTCTGCGCTTGAATTGACGGATGAATTCTTCATTAATACTCCAATGCGGCTATAGAACTACCGTAATTCAAATTTTCAGCGGTTCACTTCAGCATAGGTAACTGTGCACATGGAGGGCTCCATGGCGAGGAGAACTCCACAAAAATGACAAATCGACGACAGGGAACTCCGCAAGCGCGAGAGTTTGACAACCTGGGGAACTTCGCAAGAGCGAGAATGTGCTCATTCAAAACAGACTTTATTGACTTGCGTGGATGTTTCAAGGAACTGTGCGGGAAGCCAGAGACTGAAAGCGTCTCACGACTTCCGTGTAGACTGTGATAATGCGATGCCTCTTTCAACTACACTGGACATCTGCACTTCAACAGCTGATTAGGTCGACAGGGCGGAGTGGCCATCGCAATAAATCTTGAGACGACTCCCGTTGATCATTGTGGGCAGCACTTCTCCATTGAGCTTCGCAAGCTGAACTGCTCCACCTTCTGTTATCTTCATCACTTGAAAAGGGCCTAACCAATGTACACGAAACTTGCCTGGAAACTTGATGAATTTACTGTCATAGAGGAGTACCAAGTCTCCTTCTTGAAAGACTTTATTCTTAATATGCCTGTCATGCCAAGCCTTCTGTCTTGCCTTCTGCACTTGTTGATGGAATCTAGCTAAAAGTCTGTCTTCTTCTAAGGCAACCAATTGTGACAGTCTTTCACTCATAGTATCAGTATCTGCCATTTCTGTAATTTGAGCAATTCTGAGGCTGGGAACAATGTATTCCATGGGCATGACTGCTTCTTGTCCATACACCAAACTGAAAGGTGTGTGACCTGTTAATTTCTTGCATGTGGTTCTGTAAGCCCATAACACAGTTGTGACTCTAAGGTCCCAATCATCTCTTTATTGATTACAGATCTTGGTCAGGGCATTCTCCAGAATCTTATTGAATGCCTCCACCGTACCATTAGCTTGAGGGTGGTAGGGTGTACTCTTATGGTGATTAATATGGAATTCTTTAGTAAGAGCCTCTATAGTCTCGTTCAGAAAATGTGTGCCCTGGTCACTCATTAGAATCAGTGGACATCCAAATCTAGTAAAAATATTCTCAAAAATGAACAACGCGGCAGTGACAGCGTCGCAATTCTTAACTGGCTTGGCCTCAGCCCATCTGGTGAGGTATTCAGTAGCTATGATGATGTATCTTGCGTCGGTTCTCTTTCTTGGTGGGTTGATAGGTCCCACAAAATCAATGGCCCACTTATCAAAAGCGCATAGTGTTATCTGGGGTCTTAGCGGCATTTCATCTCTTCTTGAAGGTTTTCCTGTTCGTTGGCACATGTCACAACATTTGCAGAATTCCTTAGTATCCTTGTGCAATGTTGGCCACCAAAGACCTGCGGCTAAGATCTTTTGCGCAGTCGGCTTCCCTGCAAAATGGCCTCCTGCGGTCCCTAAGTGCGCTTCTTCAATTATGGAATTCTTCTCATGCGGCAAGATGCATCTGCGCAAGACTTCATCAGGGCCCAACTTATAGAGCTGGCCTGCTATCAAAGTGAAGTCTATGGCTTTGACAACAAGTTGTTTCTTCTGCTGGATTGTAAACTCGACTGGTGCTTGCGCTGTAGTGAGAAACTCAGGAATATCGGAATAATACTCATCCGCTGCTTGAACAGAAAACAGCTGCGCATCAGGTAGATTGTCCTCCAAATTTGTAGGTTCCTCCCCTGACTCTATCCTAGATAAATGGTCAGGTCCTGCATTCAATCTACTTGGCTTCACAATAACCTCAAAATCATACTCCTGGAAGAGCAGTAACCATCTGCAAATTCTTCCCCCTAACACTGGCTTATTGACAAAGTATTTCAAAGCAGAATGGTCAGTATACATTTTAAAGTGAGCGCCCAATAGATAGTGTCTGAACTTCTATAAGGCATACACCATAGCTAGTCCTTCTCTTTCTGTAGTGGTGTAGTTCTTCTCAGCTGTTGACAGCATTCTGCTAGAGTAAGCAATGGGGTGGTCAATACCTCCTTCTCCTGGTTGTGTCAGCACAATCCCCAATGCTATGGAAGAAGCATCTACATGAACATGAAAGGGTTTTCTCTAGTCTGGGAAAACTAGAATAGGTGCTGTGACCATCTTTTCTTCAAGTGTATCCAAGTTCTGTTGGCATTCTTCTGTCCATTGGAATTTCGAATCCTTTTTCAGCAGTCTTTCCATAGGCGCAGTTATCTTTGCATAACCCTTGATAAATTTCCTGTAGTACCCTGTATGTCCCAATGTAGTGCGCAATTGTTTGACTGAGTTGGGCGCAGATAAGTTAGCAATGATGGAAACCTTCGCAGGATCCATGAGGAGTCCTTGTCTGCATACAATATGACCCAAAAAAATACCAAAAGGAGCACAGAAAATACATTTTTTCAAGTTAAAGGAAATCTGATACTGTCTACATTTTTCTAACATCATCCGCAGATTCCCTATATGGTTCTTTAGTAAACCAAACACAGTCCAGTCATCAAAATAGACTTCTAGAAACTTATGAATGAATTCTTTAAAAACAGCAATAACGACTCTAGAGAAGATAGCAGGAGCGTTTTTGAGACCAAAGGGCATTACCGTATACTGGAATGAGCCCCATTCAGTCGCAAAAGTGGTCTTATGGCGGTCTTCTAGATGGATTCTGATCTGATGGTATCCCGAAAAGCCATCAGTGAAGGAGTAAGCCTCTTGTCCTCCAACATTGTCAAGCACTTTGTCTGTAAAGGGTGTAGGGAATGGATCATGCGCTGATGCGTCGTTCAGCTTGCGCAAGTCCACGCAGATTCTTATTTCACCTTTTGTCTTTTTCTCTTGTACCACCATAGGACTAATCCAATCACTTTCCTCTACTGGCTCAATGATACCTGCTGCGAGCATCTTGTCAATTTCTTCTCTAACCTTTTCTTTATATCGCGGGTTCAACCTGTATGGGCGTTGTTTTACTGGCTTGGCGTCTGCTTTCAAAGGTATGCGCATAACTCCTAAATCTCCTAGTATGCCTTTCATTTCTGTAAACTTGGTGGGAAAGATATCCTGGTACTCATGTAGTAAATCTGCAATATGGCCAACAATTTCATCATCCCAATAATCTCCTATAGAATCAAACTTGGGTTCGGCTTCTGTACCAATGTTAATCTTCTTGAGCTTGATGTGTTCTGTAATGGCAGGGATATCAAGCTGAGGGCGTTCGACTTTGCGCGTCCCTTCTGATTCTGGAATATTGACGTTGCGAGGGTCATCCTCCTCTTCACGAGTGGTCAAATTATAGCATTCCAGGGCATGTTCCATCTGGACAGCCCAATCTGGTTGAGAATATTCTGGTAAAGGACATTGTCCAAATGTCTTCTCTCGAATACACTTTAAAGCCTGATCAATGCTTGGATGTTTTGACTCAAAGCTGAAAGTAAGTTGAAAACTTTCCATCATAAGAGGCCAAGAGATAGTGCCTCTGCGCAATTCTGTTTTAGTGTACCAGTTCCTTGGAACTGTATCCAACGTGTGGATGAATAGGTGAACCCACTCATCCTCTGGAATATCTGACCATTTCTAAATACATGCTTCAACGTGTGACCTGGGGTCACTCTATCCATCATATTTGTGCAACACTTCTACTGTAGTTTCCTGAAATCTGCGCAGTATCAATCTGCGACAGTCTTTCCATGTGTCAATATTTTCTTTATGCGCACCCCACCATCTTGCGGGTGTAGCGCGCAATGCTACATCCAATGCTTGTATGCGCTGCTCATCTGGGATTTCTTGTTCATATGCATATATGAATTCCCTTACTCCAGTTAAACCATCAAATATTGGAGTGTTATTCAATTCTGTGCCAATCCATCGAATGGATTTAGTCATTATGGCGCAACGTCTCGCAGAAACCCCATGTAAGCGATTCTGCCAATTTTCCAATCCTGCTTCTAAATCTGATGCGCACGAGCTATCGCATCGCCAGCTGATATGGCCGTCCGCTTTGGGATTGACATAGTCACTATGACTAGCAGTCATCTGATACAAACTTTCAATGTGGCGCACTTCTTCTTCTGCTCGAATGGGTTCAATATACCGTGGTCCTTGAAGGGGATCAAGTGGTGCAATGACCCTAATCTAGTCATCCTCAAAGGTCATCTGTCTTTTCTTCAAATTAACGATAGCCAGATTATCAAATGCCCAGTCTATGCCTAAAAGTGCTGGGTAAGGTCTACTATCATCCAGAATTTTGATTACTTCAAAGTCCGCAGAACTTCTTACTCCCTCAATATCAATGGCCACATTGGGTAATCTGCCCAATGGGGAAACCCGCTACTGATTTGCAAGTCTCAGATGGATAGGAGATCTGCTAAGCTGCGGACTACCCATCTGTTCCCATGTCTTTATGGTGAGAACATTAACTTTTGAGCCTAAATCCAAAATGATGTCATCCATTTCAAATGCTCCAATCTGCGTTGTAAGTCTCATCTCTCTTCCAGTTCTAATATGACTGCTGATCTGATGAACAGCCTGCTGTGTTGTGTTCATCGACGCAGATTGTTGACACTGATCCAACAGGTGTTGGAGTTCCATAGTTTCTTTTTCATTGCGCAACAACTTTAAACAGCTTCTTAGGAAAGCATGAACACTGCCTAGTGTGTCCTCCTCATCAAGCCTTCCCGATGTAGTAGCCTGTTCTTGTACCAGGTTCTCTTGTCTTAGCACTTGCGGTCTAATATCTTTGTGCGATACTGCGACAGAACTTGAAGCTCGGGGATCTGAGAAATACTCTTGAGCTTGCTTGAATGCTTCTTTTTGCTTCTGCAGGTCGAGTGGAGATGGTTTAATATTAGCGCGGCGCACCCATTGTGTTGCTGGTTTTCCAGTTCCTGACTCTGGCGCACTAGTGGTTGCTCCACTGCGCATCACTATATTAACTGTGGGATCTGGTTCTCTTTTTTCTACTGCAATCAACTAAATATTCTGGTTAACCTGTGGCGTCTTTGCTTGCATCTTAGCCATCAACTGAGGGCATTCTTCAATCACATCATCATACGATTTACAGTATCTGCAGGTGGTTGTAGGGTTTTGGCAATCCCTTGCATAATGACCTTGAGCTCCGCAGTTATAGCAAGTGATCTGTCCTCGTCCACGACCAAAACCTTCTGCGCGTCCTCGGCCCCTGTAATTTCCTCCTCGGCCTTCGCGAGCTAGTTCATACTACGGACCTGCTGTGGGTCCTTGTTCCTCTGACTGTACTCTATAAACATCATGTTTCCTTTCCATCATAAGGTCATATGCTCTGCAATTGTTCTCATCATGGCCTACTGATTTACAGAAATTGCAATATAGATTCTTTGGAGTTTGTACATATTTCTGTAACAAGTGACATTCTTGTGTTCTGTGACCTCTAGTTCTACAGATTTCATGCCAAGGCCCCTGAGCCTGTGGTAAAGGGTTAGGTGCTCCAGTTGCAATATACTCTATGAAAACAGGACAATGGTCCTTTGAATGACCTTGTGCTCTACATTTCGTACACCAAATTTCTTCTTTAACATCCTTTCCTTTCTTAATATCATGCACTTGCAAGGTTAGGTTTGCTAACTGGTTCTGCAACTACGCAACATCGTTGCTTGTTCCAGCAATTGGTGAAGCTTCTAGTTTCATAGCCATCTCTAGACCTTGTTCCTGAGTAGTGAGGTTCTGTTGCATAAGAGGAAGTCTAATATGAGGAAGCAGTGCAGCAATGAACCATTCCTTATGCTGCTACGGTGCAAACTCAAAGCTTACTTGATCTATCAAGGATTTGAACTTCTAGTCAAAGTCCCATACTGACTCTGTGGGTAACTGTTTTATGTCTTTGAGCTCGGTTATGCACTGTGATTCTGATTTAGGTTTCTTGAATTCTCTAATCATAGCATTTCTTACATCAGCAAGCGTCCTATTCTGTGCTGCTGAGTATTTCATGAACCAGGTTAAGGCTCTCTCTCTTAGCGTGGTTGCTAACTGAACCAGCTTAACAGCATCATCATTAATTTACTTAATCGTCCAAATGGCTTCATATAGGAACCAGTGCTGCTCAGGGTCTTCTAGCCCTGTTCCCCTAAAGGTTGGTAGCTTCATGTCATCACCCATCCTTCTTGCGCTAGGTTGACGTGGAGGTGCTGTGGCACTGCCTCCGGGATGGTTAAACAAAGGCGGGGCTGAGGTACTAGAAGTACCGTGCGAACTACTAGAAGGTGTTACTGTGGGGTTATGTTGAGCCTCGTCTGGATTTTGTGGTGTAAAAGGGTGATACGGGATATGAGCACTCCCTTGTCTCTCTATATGGCTCGCTCTAGGAGCTCGACTATCTTCTGGGCTAGACTCTAAAGAATGTTGGTCAACGCCTACTTTATACCTTTTTCCACTATGAGTACAACCAATAACTTCAAGATCACTATCAAAATCTGCGGACATTACTTGTCTATGCTATTCATCGAAAGCTATGCATAGTTTTCCTTTTTCATACAAGAGCATTTTAATCCATAAGTTCAGAGAATTTAAGAACTTACCCCTGTATGCTTTGAAGAAGCTCCTCTCAGCCTCGCTGAAGCTCTTTCTCGTATCTACTGCAAACTCGGTGATGAAGCCTTCCAGCAGACTGTTCAACCAAAAGTCTACTGCGCGGGACACAGAATTATCTACCCGCTTCAAAATGCTAACTAGCTCAGGCGTCCAAACGACGGGTTGATCCACACGCACAGTGGGTCCAGTATCTGCTAGCTTGGATACCCACGCATGCAACTCAAGTGAAAATGTTACGAAGAAAATCTCGTGAAGGTCAGTATAAATATGCTTCTGCAGCCAGTCCTCTGTCTGAAGCCTAGGACTTCTATTTTCACGTTCAGCGAACTCTCTAGCCTTTGAATCAAACCAGTCTTGAATTTATTTAGCTGTAGGATTCTAGCACCACATTGCCTTCCCAATAATAGGTTTAAATCCGGCAACGGAATCATTTGTTGGCTTACAAATGGATATTAGAAGTCGACGCCCAGCTCAACTTATTTTGCCTCACACACCCCGACTTTAAAGCATCACAAATCCTTAGCGCAGCAACGGAACCATTTGTTGGCTGCTTTCTGGACAGACCCGGGTTTTCAGGATGCGCAGCAACAAACACCCCTTGGCGCACTGTCCCTCTAAGCAACGAGCTACGCAGCAGCCCAAAGTCTCACCCGAAGTGGCTATGGGGGGCTAAGGAATCAGGTTTCCTTAACCTAGGTGGTGTGGAATCTACAGCTTTCTCTCTTCTCCTTAAGGGAACCGCTGAACAGCGCGTCTCACTCTTTCACAGATTCTACTGCGCTACAACGCCGGAGCCCACTCTTCTCAGCCCAGCTACGCGGTAGCCCCGCACCGGCGCGAGACCCTCTACCCGCGACTTCCGATATGCTATGAATCATTTCTTCCCCTGCGCCACTGCGCAGTAGCACACTCCTTCGGTGCTGTGGCGACACTGTTCTTACAAACTTCCTCGACAATGCACAAGTGTAACTTCTAATGGAGCGTCAAGGATTTACTTATCATACTCATTCATGGAGATAGCAAAACATTCACAGCAACATAGACAATAAAGCAAAGAAATGCAATCACACAAAGTATCGCCACAACACAGGAATTACGTGGTTCACTCCCCCGGGTGGGAAGCTACGTCCACTGGAACTGGGTTTTATATTATCTTAAGATGGAAATACACAGTTCCGCTACGCACACAGCTGCAGCCTTAGATCCTTCTAGGAAACTCCGCGCACACAGCTGGGAACCCTTCTCCTAGATCTTTCTCTTCTATAGATTACTAAGACAAACATACAATCACATTCCCCTCAGTCTTGCGACTGGTCGATACATACAATGGCCCTTGCACTAAGAAGCCTTCTTACATGCATAAAAATGCTCATTAACCGATTACAAAATACTGTGATACAAACGACTCAGACATCAACTCAGACTGTCTGCAACTATCCAACTCTTCTCTCTCTTTTGGGCCTAACAGTCTCAAAAACCCCAACAACCCTTTTCCCTTATCAGTTACACATATATATAGGTGGCCCTGAGGGTTGCACCTTTACAAAACTGTGGGCCTTTCCCAGTAGTAATCCCCAAAAACCCTAACCGCGTACATGGCTGGGTGTACTGTAGGCGCCACTTGCAGTCACGTCGCCGCTTCCTACAGACTCCGCGATTTTCGACGCAGATCGTGGGTATGGGCGCCGCTTCATCGTTCTCTGCTCCTTGTCCTTCACCTTCAATGCTTCGGTCCGTTGCTCTTCCTTGGTCAGAGCAACCATAACTTTTGTACTTTGCCTTAATGAGGGTAGCTGAGCCCTCTATTCCGCCGCTTCATTTGCTATGGTGGTTGAGCTTTCTACTCAGCCACCTTATTTACTCTTTCCTTTGATGTGTGCACGCGAGCTCCGCGATTCCCGGCCCGTAATCTGCGCTGAGCTCGTCCATCTGGCGCCGTACTGCGCACTATTCACTTCTGCCCAAAATTGGCGCTTTTACTCAAAATTAGCGCTTTCCCTTCAAAACTTGTGCTTTTTCCTCAAAATTGGCAGCTTTACCATAGCTACGGCCTATGCTCCAATAGGAGACCATGTTCACCATAGTAACATGATTAGGGGGGTCCACGGTTGGAAAAACGCCCATGAGAGATGAATCTTTCAAAAGGCCAACCCCTACACTCTCATATTGTTTTGACATATGTCCAATGGAAGCAATGTGGTCACCAGGAATGAGTAGTGGTGTCTGGTGTACAAAAATCTAATTGGTTGATAGTAACAATCCGTCCTTGGTGGGGGAATTGCAATATCTGGAAGACTTAACAGGCTACCGCCTGCATGGTGTAAAACCAATTGCGACCAAGCAAGAGATTATAATCTATTGGGGCCGAGACCACTTCCACGTTAACGGTTACGGTCTTTTCGCCCAACTCAACTGCAAGAGCTTGTACGAGCCCATGAGGTTGAAAGCCACGCCCGTCGAATGCTTTCAACGTGGTAGGAGAACGATTCAATTGGGGGGAGCCAATGGCTCTCCAACAGGCGATGGACATGACAGAAGTGGAGGCACCTTCGTCCAAAAGGGTACGATGAACAATATTCCCAGCAATGTTCGCAGAAACTTGGAATGCGAGCTGGTGTGAGAGCCTCGACTTAATGTTTTCAAGTCAGAACATGATGGTGTTCGAGGAATCTGGGTCGATTGCACCAATGGCCGCAAGGAGAGTTTTGCGTTGATTAGGACAATGCTGCAAAACTTCTAGGGTAGACATGGCGCAAGGAGCTTGGGCCAGGTCTTCCACGATATTGTAATTTTGTGCCTCCCGGGCGTTAGGATTGAAAACAGCTTTTTGAATCGTGCTTTTGGGTGGATGCAATATCGAGTCCAAAGATGGCTTCTCAATGGTAAGAGAAGTTGACGGTACAGTGACATCAATTAAGGCGTCGGAAGTTTTTTCAGTATTACTTCCAGTGGGTTCCTTCGAAGGGACCGGTTCATAAGATCGCGAGCAAGTATTCAAATTGATTGTCTCGTTACGCACCATGAGAACATGTGTGGTATTGGATGATTCCCCTTGCGTTGAGGGGTTTTGAGCAATCATTTGCTAGTTCTGAGTAGGAAATGGATCGTTGAGGACTGCGGGAGTCGGTTTACCCCTAAGAAACTTTTGTACTTCGTCTCTATGGGGACACTCTTTGGATAAATGGTCATCTCCACACAGTAAACAAGGATATTTTAGCTTATGTTTCTGCTTGGTATTGTCAGGAGTGCTCCTTTTCTCCTGCTGGGCAGAAGATTGTTTGGGTTTCCCCTTGTTCTTCTTCTTACTGCTAGACTTCTGAGATGAAGCTGATTGAACAGAATTCAACTCTTTAGTTGCAGCAGGAGAGGTTGACTTGGTGGTGTTGTGTCCAGCCTGAGTCGGCAAGGGGGAAGACCCTTGAAGGTTGGATGATCCGACAGTACTAGAGGCAGGCTGGGTGTTAAGGGATCCAATGATTCCATCAGTTTGGAGTCCCTTATGTGATTTAGTGGGTTCATTAATGTCACAGGGTGAGTTAGGTAGAATATTAAACAAAGTGCCAGATTGAGTGTAGACCAGGTCTAGCAGATGGGCACTCGCGATGGCTTGTTCTTTAGTGACAGCACCTCTCATGGCGACATCTTTTGCTATGGTGGGAATGAGCGATTTGTAAACCAGTCTACTAGGAGCCTTAATAAGACGTCGTCTCCTTCACCACTCATGGATATGATCGGAAATATGAGTGGTGGTATTCTGACGGAGCGAGGTTAAAAGCTCAGTACCAGTCTCATACTGTATAGGCAGCTAGAAATGCGTCAAAAAGTTCATAGCAAGAGAGCCAAAATCAGGAAAAGAGTGGGGTGGCAATTCAATGTACCACCTAGCAGCCAAACCAGTGAGGGTCCTTTGAAACAATCTAAGATGAATTGAATCCTCCATTAAGGAATTAGATGAACACCATAAGTGGTATGTCATCACGTGGTTTTTAGGGTCTTCACCCGACTTGCCGTCAAACTTGGGGATATCAGATGGAAGTTTCACCGGAATTAGTGGCCAGTTAGATCTATGATAAATAGGATCGTTGGTTAACCAAGATAGGTCAGGTAAGTCCAAAGTAGCCAGGAAGGGCAGCTGTGGGTTAGGCTGCGCGTATTGATAATATGGATAAGGCATGTATGGACTAAACTGACCGTAAGGTGTACCAGGAGGAAACTGGCCGTAGGGGGGTGTGCCGCCCGGATAGTAAGGGGGTCTACCACCATAAGGTGGTCCATTCCAATAAGGTGGGGGTCCACCTCCACCACCAGGAGGGGGTGGAGGTCCACCACCACCAGCGGGAGGAGGTGGAGGTCCATAACCGTAATAAGGCGGCCCACCACCGCCTTCGCCTGGAGGGGGTGGTGGACCAGTTCCGCCGCCAGAAGGATGGTAGCCCCCACCACCTCCGTTGTCGGAGGGATGAGGGTCTCCACCACCACCGCCACCACTATAAGGATTACGCCCTCCACCACCTCCACCTGGAGGGGGTGGTGGACCACCTCCACTACCCGAAGGGAAATGTCCTCCTCCACCATGATAGGGCAGTCCACCGCTGCCTCCACCTGGAGGGGGTGGTGAACCATTCCCACCACTGCTGGAAGGGTGAGGGAAGTTGTAGGTAAAGTGAGGTGGACCTCCACCAAGGTTAGGTGGGGGTCCGCCGCCTCGAGTAGGAGGCGGGGGAATACCAATCGGGAGTGGTGGTACTTGAGGGATAGTCGGTTGGGGTCCTTGGTGCAACACAGGCTGTTGTCCCCATAGAGTGTATGGTGTGTTTCCTGGAATAGATTAACCTGGTGCAGGGTTAACAGAACCCAAATACGCTTGACTCCATGAGGTTTGAGTTACATTGGATGGACCCCCAACATGAGATAATCCCATGGTGGGTGGTCTGGCGGGTTGGGAAAGTCCAACGAAAGGTTCGTTGGGGATTCCACCACCTATGTTTTGGTTAGGAAACGGGGATTGCCCCCCAGCCACAGTAGTTTGACCACTGTTCAGAGGTTGAACCAATGTAGGTTGTTGACTAGATACCATAGTAATAACATTATCGATAAGATAATCCGGAGGAATAGAGTATCCTCCCCTCAAATTTTGAGGTGGGGGAGCAACTGCGGTAGTAACAGGTGTGTTAAACTGTTGTCCTTCCACCGGTTGGTTCACTTGAGGTGCGGGACTGGACTCTTGCGAGGGTTGACCAGTCTTATTAGTGGTCTCGTTGTGGGGTTGTTTCGATGGTCCAAAAGATATCGGATGATCAGGGATGTTTCGATCGTCAAACCTTAACTGGAAATGTCTATTTCTAAACTCTTAAGAGCGTTGCTTGAGACTCTGTCTTTGAAGGTCATCACCCATAAGATGTAAAAGTTCCAAACATTCATGGATAGGACTGAAAACTTCGGCGGGGCCAGGCCCGTAGTAGGGCCTAGAGAGTTCTGGAGTAGTCCAGTTAAGTGGAGATGAGATGTCAAAATGAGCCACTGGGTGGTCTGCAAAGGATGTCCAGTAAGCTGCTGAAGGACCAACAGCTGCGGTAGGGTCGTCTTGGGGTTGTTTTATCCATTCCAACGATCCAGGTTCTCCAGGTAAAACGGGAGAAAGTTCTCGTGAAGTGGGGGTGTGTGCTCCTTCATCTTGCGGGGGATGATGGGCAGGTGAATCTGGTGGAAACAAAAGTCCTCCAACATTTAAAGTGGGGTTTTCCACTTCAGTGACTATGACCGCATTACACTGATCCATTCTTACCCTCGAAATAACCTCCAGGTTAAGGGGATATTCGGGTAGTAAGCTCAAGATCCTACGGGATCTTCTCCAGGGAAAATCCTCCAAAGTATCAAGAAAATCAGCCAGAAAGGCCGAAACAGTGTTTCTCCTAAAGGTATGCTAAAAGAAAAGCAGTCCAGAAAAAACCTACTCAAACTAAGGCAACAAGCAAACTTATGTGACAGAGTGGATTCAAAATTCTGGAACCTCACGGGATTATAAAGGCATCACAAACCGCGATATACTGCAGGGTCCAACAATATGACACGACAAGGAGGATTAGGACCGTACCCTTTCCTGCATACCCGATTACTTGGACAGTACGTGCGTGCTAATCTCCCCGAGTGTTGCTCTCAGTGTATTGCTTTGCCAAGATGGCCAAATGGTTAACTCGGTTGGTTTCAGGAATCCTAATGGTGTCTCCCTATATACGCAAGGTACGTGGGAGCTCAAATCCGTAGTGGTGTTGTCTAATGCACAACCATTCGACAAGAGACCTTCCGATATACTACCGAGTATGTGATACACCCTTCGATATACGCCAAGTACGGATTATGGTACTTGGTGGGTACGTGAAGGAGCTCGATATACCGATGTACGTGAAAGACTACAATACCCCCGGGATACAGTGCTGGCAAGTAATGACAGCTGCCACACTTAATGATGTCGGAACACGTCTCTTACACACAAGTTGCTAAAAAGTTTACCTAGTTCTACCGTTAATTTTATCTTGGACGGTTAGGTGAATGCATGAGGTGAGTACATAATCGGAAGCATAATGCAAGCCTTAGCTACATGCACAAAATATTCTTTTCTTTCAATGGATTTTAGCTATGGGGAGGAGAAATCTTTTTCCAATAATATTGCCAAAACAAACTCAATGCAACCTAGTTTCCTAATTCAATCAAATTCGACAATGAAAACATTATTTTCCTTTCATGCGAAACGCAAAAGTACAACACTACTAAACCAAATCAAAACAAGTTTTTCTTTTCTTTTCCTTTTCAAAGTAAAATGACCCTAAGTAATGAAAAGAGAGGATTCTGAAATGAAATATGCAAGCTTTTCAATTTCAATTTCGATGATCTTAAAGCAACAAGAATTAAAAATGCATCTATCTTTCCTTAGCATGGAATCAATCTTTGCAAAAATTGAAATGTACTTGAGCTTTTCAAGAAAATGAGCAATTCATAATTCGAGAAAAACACAATAGATCATACTTTTATTCAATTCTTCAAAACATTCCAATGCACAATGATCTTTCTTCAATAATTTTTGAAAAACAATGGGAAAGAAGCACTTTTAATTTTTCAATGGATGCATCAAAGCAATAAATCAATAACAACTCTGCTCTTAGATGTAAAGGACTGAAAAGAAAACACTACTTGCAACACTCAGTACTTAGAAATCTCAAGAAAAGACAAGCACTCGGTCAACTGAAAACGCATAAGACACAAAACCAAACAATAGCAAGCAAACCAAGCAAACAAAGTTCGAAACAAATGTAAATGAGGTCTGGAGGTTGATCCAATGCAACGATCAGATCAGGGATGGAAGGAAGGGAATGCAAGAGTGAACAGATGAAGGCAGAGGAGACAAAAGTATCCACCACTACCAGTCTTCAAACTTGTCCAAGACGAAACCCAAAATCAATCCAAATGAAACCAAACTCTCAACACACAAATCATAAATGGGGTCTCTTGCTGGATCTTGCAGCACAGAGGGAGTTCATACAGCAAACCAAAGTTCAAACTGCCAAATGAGGGAAGGGATGCATGCATGCCAACTTTTGTCAAATCGACGCACTCTGTCCTTGTACACAGTGCGACGTCGCAGTTTGCCTTCACGAGAGGTGCGACGATGTCGCAGTATACCAATGCAAAGGATGCGACAGGTGACTAACAGGTGAAGAATAGAGGCCAAGAATGACACAGTGTCACTCTATTTCCACTACCCAGGTGCGAAAGGCAAGGTCTAGATTCAAAAAAAAATCAGATCTCTCAACAATGAACCATAAACAGGCTTGAAAATGAGTTGTATAAACTCAGAGGAAGTATATCAGAGTCTTCAATGCGAAGATCTGATAGTGAAATCAACCTCAAGAAGAAAATGGTAAAAATAAAAAGGCTTGTTTCAAGTAATCAACTGAAAATGAATCTCAAATTAACAACCACTAAACAAAACCAATCAGTTCCCCAGTATGGTCACCAGATTTGTTACAAGACAATCCACTCAAGCAGACGCGAGCAGGATCTCCCTAGCTCAATGTGAGTCTAGAACAAATAGAATAAACTACAAATGCATCTCCTAGATCTACTTAAGGATCGAGTACTAGATGTCTTACCTTTTACTTCGCAATCCTTTCTCCCGAATGTTGCTCCACGTCTCACGGTCGTCAGATCCAAGCTGCAAAACCTGTCAAGACAAAGAAACAAGAGAAACCAGTAAAAGACGTATGTACAATAAGAGATCTAAGTAAACAGTTAAGCAGGTAAACTACTCAATATCATTGCACACATGAACAATATTGATGGAAATCATTTGTATTACTGTAAATAGAGGAGTACATGATAGAGATATAGAACTACAACCAAGACTTAACGCAGTAGCCCTTCTCCGACCAAGCCAATTGCCATAAGCTTCCAAGGAAGTATGAGTTCTCCAATAGGTGAATGGAGGTGTCTAAAGAGTGATTTCACCAGCATGTAGATACCATAGGCTTCCTCCCTTTGGAATGGGAGTGAGATTCACTTATATAGGACTAAGTGGATGGGGTATGGATAGGATAGGTTGAGAGATGGTAGGAGAGAGATAGGGGATCCTCCCAAAGAGTTAGGAGTCGAGTACCAGCTCCCTAAAGGTCAGGGATAAGCCCCCAAATGAGAAAGTTTCGAGAAGGATCTCAAATAAGCTATTTTTTCCCATTAACTGACCTCATCGCACCCTGTAGTGGAGCAAGCTGCGACGTCACATGTTGCATGAGTGCAACCTGCGACAACCTCTCAAAAGATTGTACAACTGAGTAAAAATCCTCCCAGATGATTACTTAGTCCAGGTACCTTTAGGGGTGTATACACTGAATCTTATGATGAGTAGATTTTAGGTGTAACATGCACAGGAGAGTCTGCACAGTATTAAAACAAAGAAGATGAAGGGGGCGGTTCTAAAAATTGATCTTTCTAAAGCATATGATAAAGTAAGTTGGTTATATCTTCGACTCTTGCTTACACATATGGGCTTTGACATAGGTTTTATCAGATCGATTATGAGCTGCATTACTATGGTCTCCTTCTCGGTTCTTATTAATGGTGCTGCTACACCTTTTTTTCATTCTGGACGAGATCTGAGATAGGGTTGTTCGCTATCCCCCCTTTTATTTTTGCTTGTGGCTGAAAGTTTGAGTCGAGCTATCAAGGAAGCTCGACGGGTGGGTCTCTTTGAAGGCATTCAGGTGGCACCTGGTCTAAACATTACCCATCTGCTTTTTGTGGATGACATTCTCATTTTTTGCTCGGGCTCTCATAGGGATGGGAACAAATTGAAGGAAATTTTGGACCTTTTCTCTCTTGCAACCAGGATGGATATTAGTGCTGGTAAGTCTACCTTGACTGCTTCTCTTTTGAGTGAGAAGGAACTGATAACATATGCACAGCTTTTTCCATTCACACTTCTTACCCTTAAGGAAGGTATTAAGTACTTGGGTTTTAATCTGAAACCAAATGATTATAAGAAACAGGATTGGGTGTGGTTGATTGAAAAGCTGGAAAAAAGATTGAGAAGTTGGAGCTTTAAGTGGTTATACAGAGCTGGTAGACTGGTCCTGGTTAAATCGGTTCTGGAGGCTATTTCGGCTTACTGGATGTCCTTGGCATGGATCCCTAATGGCATCCTGGATCTAGCGAGGAGAATATGTTTTCAGTTTTTGTGGAGTGGAAAGGAGGATTCCTTTGTCACTCCTTGGGTTAAATGGGAACGCATTGTTGCCCCAAAATCTTTGGGTGGCTGGGGATTGAAGAATATTTTTTTCTTCTCAAAAGCATTGGCAGCGAAATGTGGGTGGAGGTTGATTAAATCAGGTGGGTTCTGGGCTTGGGTTATGATCCAAAAGTATATAGCTCCGGATACAATTGAAAGCTGGATCTGATATCCTGTGAAATCACATGCGGGAGGTTCATGCATTTGGAAGGCGGTTGTATCTTCTTTTCATGTCATTGAACATAACTTGGTTTGGGATGTTGGAAATGGATAGAAGGTTCGGATTGGGCGGGATCCTTGGGTTGGATGTGAACTGCAATATCTTTTGTCGAAGGGGACGATTGAGGCCTTAGGTCAAAGGGGCTTCAACTTCCTCCATCAACTTGTTGATTCGTGGAATTTAGTGTTGGGGAGTCCTGCTTGGCGGTCGGCAAACTCTTTTGGGATTAGGGGTGAAGAGGAGGTGGAGTTGGGTCAATATCTACGTGCAATCAGTATGGATCATGTTTACTTGGGTGAGCAGGAGGATGAGCTGGTATGGGATGGCGATTCCTCGGGCAATTGAACTCCTATAGGGGGATATCTCTGGATCAGCGCTGACTTAATGCCAAGGGAACCAGAATGGTGGTGGAAGTCGTTGTGGAAGTTACAATGCCCACATAAGACATGTATTTTTATGTGGTGTTTGCTTGTGAACAGGGTACCAACTTGGGATTTTTTGCAAAGGAGAAATAAGCAGGGTCTGGGCTGGTGTTACCTTTGCTGTCAGGAGGAGGAGAATGTGGGTCATTTGTTTCTTTTTTTCCCATTCATCTCTGTTGTATGGGCATTGGTATCCAAGGTTCTGAAGGTACTGTTTCGATGGATAGGGGCCACATTGAATGAAGCCTGGAGACAATGGAATCATAATCCATTATTTTCGGCATTTAGAGCACTTCCATTGATTGTGGTTTGGGGGGTTTGGCTTGCCCGAAACAAACGGTTGTTCTTAGAGGTTGATGGTATTCCTACTTTGACGGCTGTTAATAGCTGTGGGATTTTTTTATCCTGTAAACGTATCACTCAACCTGCTCTTGCCAGGGATTTTCAGCCTGTGGATATTGATCGCTCACAGCCGTGGGGCTTCTTTAATGGAGCTTGTTATAATAACTTTTGTGGGGGAGGGGCACTTCTTTTTCTATCACCCAAACATTACTATGTGATGTTGATGGGATTTGGGGTGGGGAGCAATAATTTGTCGGAGATCTTAAGCCTTATATACCTCATCATCTTTGCACTTGAGAAGAGAATCAGGAACATTGTTCTATTTGGTGACTCTCTGAATGTGATTCAGTGGGTTTCTGGAACACAACACTGCCACAACCTAAGACTATCTTACATTCTGGATTATGTTCGGAATGCCACTTATACTTTTGATACCTTTACCTGCAGGCATATCTATCGGGAGAATAACCCAGAAGTGGATAGGGCATCAAAAGAGGGGTTGTTGCTGGGGATAGGGACTTGGAAAATCAATGCATTCCTGGATGGTGTGGTCAGGGACTTCTACCATAGACCGTTTATAGAATGAGGGTTCGATACACCTTCTCTGCGGCTATGTGACGCTTTTGATATCTTTTGGAACGAACTTTTTGAAACTGTTGTTGTTCAGTGATGAATAGGTATAACGGTATATACTTATGCTATTTGGCCATCAGTGTATCTTTGGTATGGACGATGGAACTAAGTGGATTTTTAATATGTAATATTCAGATATTAGTTTATTCTCTCTTGGTCATAGACTAGGTTCGCAAGTTTTATTTTTGTAACAGATGTTAATGCCCACAATGTGTGGAGAACATCACGGCCTTATCTGTTTTCTCTTCAAAGACTGGAACTGTAAGACAGTAAAGACACTCTCAAAGAGTGAAGATGATCAATGTAATTTTGTACTCAATATGATGAAATGAAATTACGCTTTTTTTTCCAGGAAAAAAAAAATCCCTGTGGTTGAATTGCAGTTTGCTCATTTATTTTGATTGGTTGTGATAAAGTCTAGTCTTTCAAAATTCGCTTAGATTAATCAGATCTTCTTAAATCTGAAAGGAACCTACTATGACATGATAGTGTTTGTAAATGTGATTAGGATTACTCCTCAATGATCTGTTTCTTTATAGTTAAGATAGATGATTAATTTCCTTTTCAAAACTTTGCACTTGGAAAGATCTTTATCAATTTACATTATCAGTCATGTTTAAATTTTATTTACGATCTAGAAATTTTCATAGTCTGTTCGCTTCATAAGTTCTAAATTTATAAAATTGGGAATGGGAGGTCTCAATAATGAGTCGGTCCGATCAGGATCATAAATATCATTGCTATGACATTATCGAGAAATCTGATAGTGACTCTTGGTCATAAGGTCAATAGTTAAGGGGTCTCAATAATGAGCCAGCTGATTCATTTTCTGGTAATATTGGTGAGTGACACTATCATTTGGTTACAAAGCTGGGTAGTGATTCCTTATTTTATAACACATGAATTTTTTAAAACAATACAAAACTTTGATTGAAGAATAGGAGGTCTCATCTCGAGCCAACCTAATCATGATCATCGGCCCTGTCAGGGATAGCATCATTTTTTATCAACGGGATGATGGCTGTCAATCATAAGATCAAGGGACAAGAGGTCTCATCATGAGCCAGCTTGTTTATTTCTGGCAGTTCTCGTGAATGATGTTGTCAATATCTGGTTACCACACCTGGACAGTACTCTTCAATCAAAAATCTAATGAAAAAATAAATAAATGTTTTCAATAACTGGAACTGATTTTGGAAATTTTTCAGAGAAGTAAATAGCTATATCTTTACATGGATGGTTTGGATTATCTTTATTCTGAGTATTTGTTTTGACAGGGTAATTTTTAGCTCATCTTCAACAAAAATCTTTATTGAAAGAAATGAGGATAGTTCTGAAAATATTTGCAAACATGAATTGGATACTGGTTTTTATGAGATTGAGGACTTCTTATCGTTTTAAGAAAATCTTAAGATTATATTTTACACAGTTGTTTGAGATTATATCAACAAAGATTACCGGTTCGCCCAAGTATGTCACCATTTGTTGGCAGGAAACAACCCTCTCACACTTTTATCTTGTTTAATCAATAAAATTGGTGAGCTGCATATATCTTTACAAATTCATGAAAATTTATAGAGAGTGCCTTCAGAATCTGTGATTCTAAAGGTACTCTTAATCTTGGAATATCTATTACATCGGCGAAAACCATTTGCAAGAAGATTATTATGAATTGTTAAAGTTATCATTTTTTCATTTAGCACCTGCTAAATCAATTTCTTATATAATCAATTTCTTATATAATCAATTTTTCTTCATTGAATTTCGATTTTAACTTAGTAATATCATTTCGCAGCTAAGATGACTCTTGCACATATGATCTTCAATTTCTATCATTCTTGATAGTTTTCTCATGATTTAAATCTTTTAAAAATTCATTGGGGTTTCATTATTTTTATTTATAATGATTAGGAAAAATATTAAGTGGTGAATTTCTTGCTTATATATTGTTATTAAATTATATAAATTTAAACATGAAATTATAAACTAATGTCTAACATTAGAACATTAAGACCCTACGATAAATATGCCTAAGTGAATCACCATTTGAATTTGTATGGCAAAGGGTGCAAATCAGAACAATGTTTAAATCGTCCATATAAGTTGAATGATGATCAAAATCTATTTGAATCATATCTTCATTATCTTTAATAACCTTGCGAATCGTAATCATGAACATTACATGCATTGGCTACCTTAGTTTGGATTTGACGCGTAAATCATTATTTTACATCTGTTATTATGGTACATAATCGTGTCGGTTTAATCTGATGATATGATGTCAAGAATCAATCTCATTTATGATCCATATATAGAGCTATGATTTCATTCTTCGTATTGTTATGATCTTGTATTTCACACACTTGTTTTGACAGTTGAATTATGACAGTTTGTCACAAGCTTAGGGTTTTGGTTTTGGTCCCAGTCAAATCAAGTGAGGGTTTCATCATGTCTGCGAAGTCCTGTATTCCCATTCCTTCTGTATTCATATAACCCTTCAATTCTCTGTCAACAAAAGAACTAGTGATTGAACAAATGGAACCCTTGAATCGGTTCGAGGTCTCGGGACCTGAGATGTTGGAAGCTCACCCTGAGGTCACAACATTGTTTGATAGAATTGGTTGGGGATCGTTCTTTTGGGGTTTCAGTGGGTGCAACGTGGAAGTAACTCGACAGTTTGCTCTTTCTTTCGATGGGAGTCTTGTTCAGGTGGGTGATTTTCAATTAATCGTAAATGAAGAATTTATTGCTAAAGCAACTAAACTTCCACACTGTGGAGAACACTGGTTCAAGGGGTCGAATATAGATAAAAAGAAGTATAAGCAGTTCCTTCTTTCTTTATATAAAGAGGATTCCCACCTCAATTTCAGTTTCCCTGTTAAATATTTGAAGGTTCAATGGCATATCCCCTTTGAAGTCATTTCCAGGTATATCTCTTGCGACGGTCGCTACACACGTTCAATTATATCATTTTACAATCTTAATGGCACTGAAAGGCCCAAATTTGAATTTGCCCTATTATTTGTTGCATAGATTAAATAAAATGGTTGTAGCAGTCCAACGTACCACTGGTAATCAGGATCGTAGCATGTTTCATCATGGGTTAATTAAAATGCTAATTCAATATTAGTTAGTTATGGTAGGCAGGTCATGGAATGAGCTCTTAAATGATAATGGGTTGGGGTTAACCCAATGTTGTCCCACCTGTTTACCCAAAACTCGTGCTAAATGAAGAAGACCTCTTAAAGGGGAAATGAATGAAGAACCTAGTTCTATAGCTGAGCAGGAGGGTCTCGATAAATTGTGCTGGGTAGTTGAGTTGGAAGAACTTAATACTTTGAATCCTCCCAAACAAGCCAAAGAGAATGATGCAGCGGAAGATAGACCCTGTTTCATATAGACCCTGTTAAATTAACTCTCGGAGATTCGCAGGGTGATATAATGGTGGAAAAGGGTAAGACTGTGATAGGAGAAGATGAGGTGAACCTAGAATGTGATAGTAGAAATATGCAAAATGTCAAACCCTCTGAACCAGTAATGAATAGATATGAAGCAATGAATCGTAGATTCACTAGGAGTATGGAAAATCTCTCCTTTATGGTAACCATAGAACAGAATAAAGAACCTGTCTTAGTTGAGGTGTGCAGTGACCACGAAGAAGAATCTCCTCTTCGTGAAATTCCACTCAATGATTATGAACATGAACAGAGTAGTAATCATGATAATTCCCCTGTATCTCCTAAAAAAATATTGGTTGATAATTCGTCATCATTGGGGCAACTCGAACATGAAGTTCAATGTAAGCCATCGCTACATGATGGGCATTTCCTGGACGAGGCTTTAGAAGCCGTGAAACAATCCATTAAGCTTCCTCTTGAGTGTCGGATCAATCAATTAGAGGGTGAATTAAAAGAGGTGAAAGAAACCTACAACAATTTGAAAGCAGAATTACATCAATAGAAGAAAGAATTGTTAATGTGGGTAGATAGATGGCAATAAGTTAAAACAAAGAAAAACAAATACAAATCATTGAAGAGATTGCTAACTGTGTCAAATGATAAATTGCTTAAGCATGATAAACACCATAAGGAAAAGATTTTGCAGCTCAAAGCCAAGTTATCAGACGCCAGAAGAACAACACGCGAAACTTAGTCATTGTTAGTCAATATTTGATAATTTTGTTTATGCAAATAAGGTAAGTTTTTAGCTCTTCAAATTCTATTTATTGAGCTATTAAAGACACCCCTGTAGAATCAGAGATTCTACAGGAGTGTCATTATTAATTCTTGTTTGCATTAACTCATTTACGATTACAGTATTTATGGAGGTTCTTCATGTGTCACAGGTGTCCTGTATCTTTGCGTTCCTGTAGCAAATCTTCCATTTTTTTCGAATGATGAAGATTATCTATTTGGGAGCTGGTGCCTATCGATTTGATAAATATTACCGGTTAGGCATATCTAGTGGTGGTCGAATATTTTTGGTGACTATTGCAAATGTTCATGTTTCCAGATTTGTCCACGTGTTTTGGTTTGATCTGCTTCAACTTGTTCGGTTCATCACTCATATATTCGCTCAGAGCAGTTTTAATTAGAGAACATCATGAAAGCTTAACAAAGACTCTACATAGCTCGCTTTGCCTAGTAAGTTTGGCAGGTCCTCCATATTGTCGATCTCAACTGCTTATTCAATGACTCTGTTATGTTTTTAATAGTATGGGTAAATTTGTCATAATGCTTTGGATGACTCATGTTCATTCGTAAGCTAGTAGTTGGGATATATAAAGGATGATTTATTTTGTAATTGGGGGATTCGAATACTAGATTGAGAAGATTGTATATTGAAGTTAAGACATAAAATTTGTTGCAAGTGTCTGTTTGGATTTCATTCATGGGTGTTGTTCAGTAGCTGTTCCAAAACTGGTATCATGTTCATGTTCAGTTTCTTAATCATATATATATATTTCTCTATATTGACTTTCTCTTTTCGATTCATTTGCAATTATGCTATGATATAATTGTGTGAATTAGGTTTGAATTACTCGAATCAGAAATACATTTTTGTGTTTGATGACATGTATCATTTTTGTCATTTTATTAAATTTATATTAATAAAACTTGACTGTGTGATATTATATATCAATTAACTTGTTGATTGATATATCTGTATTTTTACAGATATTCTATTGATTGGTTAATTACTCTTACATTCAAATACTCAGATGTTTAATGTTAATTACTTATTGACATTTTATGTTTTAAGGCTATAAATAATTTTGTATTTATAGTTCTTTTATCATAAAATCATTACCCAATAGAAAGTCATTATTTCATTAACTATGATTGTTTTACTTTCATAATTATTTTAAACTTTCTGTTACTTATATAGTCAATAGACGGTTAATATAGATGATAAATCTGTTGTTGGCCAATATAGAATTCTATAGCTTAGATTGAATTTCAATTCTAGTTTAAATTCTTTAGTTTAGTTTAACAATTGTTAATTAGATTTTTATAATTAGTCGTATTTTAAGTAGTTTTGATAATCACTCATAACATCTAAAACATAGACTCAATAGGAAGACATAAATTAGACATAAACAGTTAGATTTCATTCAGTAGTTATTCAATTGGGAGTTTTTTATAGTTTGCAGATAAATAGATTAGTTTAAATTTTAATTAAGATTTAGTTTAGGATCTACTTTCTCTAAGTTAAAGTGGGTTGAATCTTCCTAAAATAGAGAAAAAAATAGATGGTAGCAGGACCACAACCTGCGAGAATCAATTAATCCAAACACACCGGACGGTGCAGTAAGCGACTTGTGTGGGTTGATTTTCCTTAGTTGGCCTCATTCAGAAAATCCGGCCAACACCACTCTAATGGATGTTAAAATTATCTAGCTTTAAATGCCTTCGATCATGGGCTTATCATCTAATTGGTTCCTGAATTTATTGGCCTAAAATTGAAAGTCATTGTTGTGGAGAAATTGGTTGAATGGTAAGCAAATTTCTCTTCTGTGTAGGTTGCAAACAAGAAAATACAAAAAATGATGATTAGTATGACAAGTACTTATGTTTCAAAGCTAATAAACAAAGAAAACAAAAACATATGAACTAGTAATAACAAATCTAAGCTACAACAATGACATTCAAACAAGCAAATGGAGAGAAACTTCAACTTTATTGTAAATGTCGAATGGAAGGCATAAATGCAATGGTATCATCTAGAGGAATGATGTTGATAGATGGCATCTAATACTCCATTTTGAGAAGGTTCCTTTAAATATCCAAAATGCTCTTAAACAAACTTGGGAACAATAGTGTTATCTTTGTGTGTTGAGATCATAAACAACATTTTCTTGAGTTTCAACCTTTAACTTTAGAATAACACATTCAATGAGTGAGAGGGGGATATAATCATGCTTAGTATGATTTCTTGGGTCTTTTAAAATGAGTTATTCTCAAACATCATGAAAAGGTATATGCTATAATCTCGTATGCTCTCCATTTTGGTAATTTGCGCACAAGGATTGTTTACGACTTGTGAGATGATACATGTCCAACAATTGGTTCAAGCCAATGAAGGATCTATTGAGGTGTAACTATGCAAGCTTGTAACTTTTGCTGATGATTTCCAATATATGAATGATTGGTTGCAATGCACAAAGAATATAATGTGATTTCAATACAAATGTTTATCTATCAAGTTTAAATGGCATTTATCCATTTTCTTACGCTACAAAGATAATTGTCTTGGTGGCGATAAATGAATCTTATTGCATATTTACTTATCCATAGACCTTGAAATTTAAATATGAGAGTTGCACTGAGTGCACCTAAGATGTTTACAAATGTTCCATTAAGGAGATCATAAAACCTATTTATGTTGAGGCCAAAATTTCATGTGAATGACATTTTTTAACAAAAATATGGGTCCCACTAGGAAAATTGGTTTACCCGAATTTGAATATGTCAGCTTATCTTAACTCAATATTATATAGCCTTCCAAGATGTTAATGAACACTGGTAAGGAAACACAAGTAATTGAAATATTATGATCCAAGAACAAGTATATTGTTTACTAGTGAAAAACAAACCAAGGCGTTGAATGCCGCTAAAATCAAAGTTGTAGCACTTTGAGTGCCAAGCAAACTGATCTCTCTGCCGACCACGATATGGACTCGGGCCTCCTACTCTCCGACGTTTTCAACGGAAAGGATCCTCGACCACGGCCTTAGGCTAGGGCTCGGCCCTCAATCTCTATGCCCCTAAATATGGCCCCTAATGGAGACCCTAGCCCCCCTCTCCCTCCAACTGAACTAAGCAAATTCGTGAAGCTCATCTCTACGCAAGGAAAAAAGACTTTGTCGGCTTCCTAGAAGAAATTTGTGAAAAATCTTTCTGAAATACCCATGGTAGAATTCCCGATTGTGCAACCTTGCAAAACTGCCCTTAATCTCTCGGAACAAGGCTTAATTGGTCAATTCACAGGTCTGTGGCCCTCTCCAAAAGCTACTAACACATGGGTTCAAAAAAATTGGAGGCCCCTAATCTCGGAGGAAGTTAACTCTTATCTCCTAGGAAAGGGCTTCTTCGCATTCATATTTGAAATCAAGCATGATTGAGAGTTAATTTTTAGGAATGGGACGTATTTCATGGGACCATAAGGGCTCTACCTAAATAAATGGAATCTAGACTTTGATCCAACCCAAGATGTCCCCTCTGCAGTTCTGGTTTGGGTGAGACTCCCTTACCTCCTTCTCCATTGTTGGAATCCTGAATCATTAGAATCAATCGAGAACATCCTTGGAAAGTACATAGACAAAGCAAACAGGAAGGATCAATACTCATGCACAAGGATCTGCGTTGAAGTTGACCTAGAGCATGGACTCCCAGAAGCTGTAAATATCACTGTGGCAGGATGGTCTCACATCCAGGAGCTAGATTACGAGAAAATCCCATTCAAATGTAGGTTATGCCATGAATATGGGCACTTCGCTTGGTACTGCAAAGAAAAAAAAACCGCAAATCTGGAATAAGGAGAGAAAAAAGATCAATCGACAATCATTCAAAAAAATCCTAATCCCAGATTTGGACCAAAGATCCTATCAAAAGAAAGTCAAGGTATGAGAAAGAGCCCTCAGCTTCAAAAATCTCTAGCCACTATTAATAAGAATCGATTCAAAACTCTTGAAAATTCAGAAGCTCAGGAAACTCCTGAAGCCCCAGAAGAAGGAGAAATCCCTGAATATCAGGTATCCCAAGAGGCCCCCCAGATCCAAGAATCCTCAAAACATCCCCAGTCCTAGATAATCCCAAGCCCTAAAAAAGACAAAGAAATGCCCTCTCCTTCCTATGCAGACATCACCAAATCCAGAATTGTAGCCTCCCCCACCTCTTCGGAAGACCTAGTAGACAAATCTTCCAAAAAAATAGGGCGAGAATCAAGCAAAGATATAAGGAAAGAAGAAGTTGAACGCGAAAAGACTCAAGGATCTCAAGCAACAATAGACATGGACTTTAGTAGAAACACCAGAGCCAGGATAGCAAGAAAGAAAACGAGAGACACGCTAGGGGGGGGGGCTCTATTTACAATAGTAAATAATGAAGTTGGTTTCTTGGAATTGCAGAGGACTAGGTAGCCCCAACAAATTAGATTCCGTCAAGAATCTCCAAAATATTGACATTCCAGACATCCTCATCCTCCAAGAGAGAAAACTCGATGAAAATACTATCCTCGCAATTGGAAAGGAAAAGTGGAAAAAGAATATTGGTATGGTTGTTAGCGCTAGAGGAGCCTCCAGAGGCCTAGCAACCCTATGGTCCTTCGACAAGCTTCAGCTACACAACTCCTTCACCACTCAACATTGGATATTTACAGAACTCATGCACATTCAAAGCAATATTCAGATCACACTCTTCAATCTGTACGTTCCTAACCTCTACTCTGAAGAAGAAAAAAAATACTGTTGGAAACTTCTGGAAGATTTCCTAGATGCATATGCACCCCAAAATATGACTCTCATAGGTGATATGAACATAACCCTCTCTGTGTCTGAAAAAAAAGGAGGCAATATCGGAAGCGACACGCTCAAATCACAAGTTGAAGCCATAATTCAGGCTCGGGACCTACTAGATATCAAACCTAAAAAAGGCAGATTCACCTGGTCCAACAAGCGATTAGGAAAAGGTAACATTATGGCTCAGCTGGATAGATTCCTAGTCCAAAGCATCCTCCTGGCCCAAGGACATATCGTCTCTTCAAATTTAATGCCAAATATGGCCTCAGATCACGAACCGATCCTTCTTCATTTTCAAGAGGAGGAGAACCTTGGACCGATCCCATTCAAATTCAGCCCTCAATGGCTAAAACATGAAGGCTTTTGGGATAACTTAGTTAAATCCTGGAGAACTCCTATCTCAGGCTCCCCAGGATTTGTTTGGGAGCAGAAACTCATCACTACCAAGAAAGCGCTCAAAAATTGGGCTAAAGATAACTGCCCCCCACCCTCAAACTCCAGGAAGAAGGTTGTTGAAAAGTTGGAGACCCTTCAATCTTCGATGGATGAAGGCCCAATAGAAAACTCATTACTTAAAGAAGAATTCAACCAATAAATCAAGGTCCATCATGCCTTTTGAAAAGAATAATAATTCTGGAGATTAAAATCGCGTAGCACATGGCTCAAGGTCGGTGATAGGAATACTTCCTTTTGACACAAACAAACCAAAATTAGGCATTCGATTAACCATATCTCAGAAATCAGAACAAAAAATGGACCAATTGCCAAAAGGGCATGGAAAAATCCAAGAGGCAACGTATGATCATTTCTCCAACCATGGAGGGATAAAACGCAGGAGAGGAAGATGAGCAAATTTTCCTGTAGGCTGCTTTCTGGACAGACCCGGTTTTTCAGGCGGCGCAACAACAAACACCCCTTTGGCGCACTGGCCCTTTCGGCAACGAGCTGCGCAGCAGCCCGAAGTCTCACCCGAAGTGGCTATGGGGGGATAAGGAATCAAGTTTCCTTAACCTAGGTGGTGTGGAGTCTACAGTCTCCTCTCTTCCCTTCTTGGCGGTAACCCCTGAACAGAGCGTCTTACTCTTTCACAGGTCATACAGCGCAACAGCGCTGGAACTTACTCATCTCAGCCTAGCTGCGCGGTAGCCCCGCACCTGCGCACAAGGCTTTTACCCGCTACACCCGATACACTATGTATCGTCTCTGCCCTTGCACCACAGCGCAGTAACACACTCCTTAAGCACTGCGGTGACAGTGTTCTAACAGAATCCTTCGATAATGCATAAGTATACTTCTAAGGGAGCTTCAAGGGTTTACTTTACATACCTATTCATAAAGATAGCGAAACATTCATGGAAACATAGATAGCAAAACAAGGAAATGCAATCACATAAAGCATCACCATAACAACAAGAATTATGTAGTTCACTTCCAGGAGGGAAACCACGTCCACGGGAACTGTATTTTATATTATCTTGAGATGGGGATACACAGTTCTGCTGCGCACACAGCTGCAGCCTTGGATCTTTCTGGGAAACTCCACGCACACAGCTGGGAGCCCTTCTCTTAGATCTATTCTCTTCTTCTACAGATATTGCAATGACAAAGTCATACAATTACATTCCCCTCAGTCCTCTTGCGACTGGTCGATTCATACAATGGCTCTTACGCCAAGCGGTCTTCCTGCGAGATCGCGGCCTTCTTACATGCACAAAATGTTCGTTAACAGCTTCAAAGACACAGCAATACAAATGACTCAGACATCAACCTCGACTGTCTGTAACACAGTGACTAACTATCTAACTCCCTAACCAACTAACCATTTTCCCTTTTCAATTACACATATATATAGGTGGCCCTGAGGGTCGCACCTTTACAAAACTGTGGGCCTTTCCCAACAGTGATCCCCAAAAACCCTAACCACTGACACGGCTAGGTGTACTGTAGGCACCTCTTGCAGTCACGTCGCAGCTTCCCGCAGACTCTGCGATTTCCGACGCAGATCACGGGTATGGGCACCGCTTCATCGTTCTTTGCTCCTTGTCCTTAGCCTTCAATGCTTTGGCCCGTTGCTCCTCCCTTGGTCCGAGCAACCATAACTCCTGTACTTTTCCTTAATGAGGGTAGCTGAGCCCTCTATTCCGTCGCTTTATTTATTGTGGTGGTTGAGCTTTCTACTCGGCCACGTTTACTCTCCTTTGGCTTGTGCATGCGAGCTCTGCAATTTTCGGCCCGCACTCTGCGGTGAGCTCGTCCATCTAGCGTCGTACCGCGCACTGTTCATTTCTGCCAAAAATGGTACTTTTCCTCAAAATTAGCACTTTTCCTTCAAACTTAGTGCTTTTTCTCAAAACTTGGCAGCTTTACCATAGCTGCGGCCTATGCTCTAACAGGCCCCTAACACTTACTTGTGGCTCGTCCCCGAGCCACTCGCACTAGCTGGCGGTCGTTTTAGTTGTGCATCTGACTTGGCTTAGGTCGCAGCGAAGGCTTGCTTTCACTGCGCAATAGCGGAGGCCATTTCTTGCACGCACTCCATGGCTATCTGCACCAGGTCTGAAGTGGCTTCTTCTCCTTCTACGGCATCGACCAACTCTTGAGACTCCGTAAATGCTTTGACCTTGGCCTCTTCTTGGGCAGCAAGTTCAGCATACTCATCCATAAACGGCTGAATGATGTTGGCGAGAGTAGTATCTTTGTTTCGGAGCCTGTGCAGTTCTTGCTGGACTTTGCGGACTTCACTCATCTTTCTCATTTTGGCTAAGCCTTCCAAGGGCTTAGCTTCTTCATTCAGAACAGTTAGGGATTGTTCTGCTGCTTCCACCTGTTCCAAAAGGGAAACTCTAGAGGGGAGCTTCTCGAGCTCATCCCAAGCCTGCATAGCTTGCGTCATTAACTGCTGGGCTTCATCTGTTCTGCACTTCATTTGGGTAGAAGCTATGCGCAGTGCTTCAAGTCGTTCTTGCTTCTCGTCTACGGGAGGCACTGGGACACGAGCTTCCAACTCGGCGAGCTGCTTTCTATGGTCCTCAGCCATAGCAACTACTTGTTGTTCTAGGGCTTGCGCCCTTCTACCAATGCGTTGCACTTTCTCAACTAACGGAAGGTCTGGTTGAATCTAGCAGGCTGGCAGCTCCTGGGCGATTTCATCGACAGTATTCCTTAGCCCAGTGTCTTGCGCTTCGTGGAGTTCAAGCTGCGCAGAGATCTCCTTATAGCCTGCCCTTAGCCGTACTTCCTACGTCTGCAGTCTTTGATTGGCGTGGAATGTGGAGAGCTCCCTAGCTCTCATCTCAGTAGAGACCTGCTCATGAACCAACTGCAGCATTTCCAACTAAATTAGTGACAAATTTATTTCAACAGGGCCAACCGCGCTTACCTGCAGTGCAACCAAAGGATCCAGGAGTGTCATGCTTGCAGGCGGGATATGGACAACAGTGTGCCTCTCTGTAGGTACTTCAACCAGCTCAGTGCTTGTAGATGCTTTTGGCGCCTGCGAGCCGGATGCTGGCGCATGGGTCTGCGCAACTCGTCCTGCGATACCTTTCAACTCCACGAGCTACAGGTCCAGAGCACTTTTGATATTGGCCTGAGAGGCACACAGCTTGTGAAATTGCTCTTTCAAGTACTGGTTGAGCCCCGCGGCAAGGGTCTCATAGGGATCTCCAGTCGCTTCTACGGGGTGCGACAACTTCTGCTTTTTGGTAGGCGGTCCTGACGGACCTTCATCATTCTTTTGCGCGACCTTTTTCTTTCCCTTATCTTTCTCTGGCGCCTCAGGGGGTGGCATCGTGGCAGCGACATCAGCGGCCTGCTTCCATTCATCTGGCCAGGACTTCATAGTTTCGTCCACATCTTGGGTAGTGATTCGGTAGAGCCCTACGGCCCATTCTTTCGACTGAATTCCGCGAGGGCGAAAATATATTTCATGCAAGTTGGTAGAAAAGACCAACTTCGTTCCATAGAGTTCTGTCGTCTCCTCAGTAATCCTCGGCATTTGCAGGATGGTATCCCTGAGGAGATGGTAATACTCGAAAAACACAGCGCGGTTCATCTTGCGCTTCACGGGATTATTAGAATCCCAGAGGTTGACATAGCGCATCCCTGTAACCTCTCCTGAGTGGCGCGGAAGAAACTGAGTGTTAGGCGGTTCTTTCCACCCGACAAAGGCACACAAGATCAGGAGCCAAGAGAAGTGGAACAGCTGATTGGCGGTGTCCTGAACATTGCGGCAGTCTTCCAAGAATGTATTCAGGAGGAAGAGACACCAGTTATACTGCTCTCCCTCCGCAGCTGCAACTGCGAGCTCTACAACAGCTCCAGGGACTTCTTTAGGTCGGCACTTCGTTAAAAGTCTGCCTGCGAGCAAACTGCCTGTGAATCAGAGTGCTTCATCTTCAACTACAGTGAAGTCATAAGCCCGACCTCCTCTCGACAATTTGTATTTCTGCACCACCTATGCAGTGAGCTTTCGGTCCTTGTTTTTACCAATGAAATGGACGTTGGGGTCCTTACCAACCTTAAATAGGTCGGTAATTCGATGAATCAGGTCCACATTCAGATCAATTGGCCTCCCTAGCCAAAGATAACCACCGTGAACATAGGATAACAGGACCTTGACAACCGCATTAACTTCATTGCTACGCACGAAGTGTGGTAGCTTCAACAGGTTCAACAATCCAGGCCTCTCTAGATCTACGGCAAATTCCTACGGGATGAATTCGTCAATCTTCTTAACAGGATTATGGACCACTGTCAGATAGTGATCCAGCGTGAACTGCGGATATGTTCTATAATCTTCCAAGTTGAAGTCAGAAAACTTAACCAGGGGGAGATGTCCAAGCAGGGATCCTTCTTCTTGCATGATTTCCACCATTGGTGGTAGCGGAATCGAATACTTGGCATTCTTGGGAATACGCACCTTGGGTGCATCATCTGGGCGCGGAGGAATGTAGTTAACCAGAGTGGCCAAAGGCTCTGGAACGGGTTCCTCCGGCTGCTGCTGCTGCTGGTGTTGTTGAGATGCCCTTGTGCCTGTGGACTGTCTGGGATCAGGGAAACTAGGAAGCTCGACAATCTTGATCGGGGTACCCATACCGAAATCTAACCCTCTGCGTCTGAACTGACGGATGAATTCTTCAGTTGACAGGTTCTCAGTCAT
Organism: Larix kaempferi; assembly: GCA_027924585.1. NCBI lineage: Eukaryota > Viridiplantae > Streptophyta > Pinopsida > Pinales > Pinaceae > Larix > Larix kaempferi. Next base: position 41,978,071 of record BSBM01000338.1, read on the forward strand.
GAACTTACATGCACGACAAAACTGAACAAAAAAGGGCGGAACAGCGTAGGATGTGAACTCTGAAAACAAAGGGCAGCAGTCTGCACGACACAGCTCTAAAAACAATGACTTAGACTCTCAAACAGGACAACTAGACAACGCAATAGCAAGGAAAAGTAACCCAAGCATTTACGAATGAGGGGTATTTATAGTTGAAGGCGGTAGTAGATGCGGACAAGTAGCGCTAATAACCGTTGGCGCCTAAGCATATGAGTTGACAACCCCTTTCCCCCCGAGGGACGGGCTCTGACATCCTTCAGGAGATGAGCTAAGGCCTTCGGCTCCTTAATTAAATGCAAATCTTAGGGAAATCAAGCCGAATCTGTCAGAGCAAATACAATTAAATGGCGGTCTCATCCTTTATTAAGAATCAGACGCGGCTACAGAACTATCGCAATTCAAATTTTCGGCGGGTAACTTTAGCATGGGTAACCGCGCACATGGAGGGCTCCACGGCGAGGAGAACTCTACAAGAGCGACAAATCGACAACAGGGAACTCCGCAAGAGCGAAAGTTCGACAACCCGGGGGACTCCGCAAGAGCGAAAATAGGCTCGCTCAGAACAGGCTTTATTAACTGCGCGGATGCTTTGAGGAACTGCGCGGGAAGACAGAGACTGAAAATGTCTCGCGACTTCCGTGCAGACTGTGATAAGTGCGATGCCTCTTTCAACTACACTGGACATCTACACGACTTTAGCAGCTGATTAGATCGACAGGGCGGAGTGGCCGTCGCGATAAAGCTTGACCCGACTCCCGTTGATCATTGTGGGCAACAACTCTCCATTAAGCTTCGCAAGCTAAACTGCTCCACCTTCTGTTATCTTCATTACTTGAAAAGGGCCTAACCAATGTACACAAAACTTGCCTGGAAACTTGATGAATTTACTATCATAGAGGAGTACCAAGTCTCCTTCCTGAAAGACTTTATTCTTAATATGCCTATCATGCCAAGCCTTCTGTCTCGCCTTCTGCACTTGTTGATGGAATCCAGCTAAAAGCCTATCTTCTTCTAAGGCAACCAATTGTGACAGCCTTTCACTCATAGTATCAGTATCTGCCATTTCTGTAATTTGAGCAATTATGAGACTGGGAACAATGTATTCCATGGGCATAACTGCTTCTTGTCCATACACCAAAATGAAAGGTGTGTGACCTGTTAATTTCTTGCATGTGGTTCTGTAAGCCCATAACACAGCTGTGACTCTAAGATCCCAATCATCTCTTTGTTGGTTACAGATCTTGGTCAGGGAATTCTCCAAAATCTTATTGAATGCCTCCACCGTACCATTATCTTGAGGGTGGTAGGGTGTACTCTTATGGTGACTAATGTGGAATTCTTTAGTAAGGGCCTCTATAGTCTCGTTTAGGAAATGTGTGCCCTGATCACTCATTAGAATCAATGGACATCCAAATCTAGTGACAATATTCTCAAAAATGAACTGCACGACAGTGACAGCGTCGCAATTCTTAACTGGCTTCGCCTCAGCCCATCTGGTGAGGTATTCAGTAGCTGTGATGATGTATCTTGTGTCGGTTCTCTTTCCTGGTGGGTTGATAGGTCCCACAAAATCAATGGCCCACTTATCAAAAGCACGCACTGCTATCTGGGGTCTTAGCGGCATTTCATCTCTTCTTGAAGGTTTTCCTGTTCGCTGGCACACATCGCAGCACTTGTAGAATTCCTTAGTATCCTTGTGCAATGTTGGCCACCAAAGACCTGCGGCTAAGATCTTCTGCGCAGTCGGCGTTCCTGCGAAATGGCCTCCTGCGGTTCCTGAGTGCGCTTCTGCGATTATGGAGTTCTTCTCATGTGGTAAAATGCATCTGCGCAAGACTTCATCAGGGCCCAACTTATAGAGCTGGCCTGCTATCAAAGTGAAGTCTACGGCTTTGACAACAAGTTGTTTCTTCTTATGTATTGTGAACTCAACTGGCGCTTGCCCTGTAGTGAGAAACTCAAGAATATCGGAATAATATTCATCTGCTGCTTGAATAGAAAACAGCTGCGCATCAAGCAGATTGTCCTCCAAATTTATAGGTTCCTCCCCTGACTTTATCCTAGATAAATGGTCAGGTCCTGCATTCAATCTACCTGGCTTCACAATAATCTCAAAATCATACTCCTGGAAGAGGAGTAGCCATCTGCAAATTCTTCCCCGTAACACTAGCTTATTGACCAAGTACTTCAAGGCAGAATGGTCAGTATACATTTTAAAATGAGCACCCAATAGATAGTGTCTAAACTTCTGTAAGGCATACACCATAGCTAGTCCTTCTCTTTCTGTAGTGGTGTAGTTCTTCTCAGCTGTAGATAGCTTTCTGCTAGAGTAAGCAATGGGGTGGTCAATATCTCCTTCTCCCGGTTGTGTCAGTACAACCCCCAATGATGTGGAAGAAGCATCTACATGAACATGAAAGGGTTTTCTCCAGTCTGGGAAAACTAGAATAGGCGCTGTGACCATCTTTTCTTTAAGTGTGTTCAGGCTCTGTTGGCATTCTTATGTCCATTGGAATTTCGAATCCTTTTTCAGCAGTCTTTCCATAGGCGCAATGATCTTTGCATAACCCTTGATAAATTTCCTGTAGTATCCTGCACGTCCCAAGGTAGTGCGCAATTGTTTGACTGAGTTGGGCGCAGGCAAGTTAGCAATGATGGCAACCTTCGCAGGATCCATCATGAGTCCTTGTCTGCAGACAATGTGACCCAACAAAATACCAAAAGGAGCACAGAAGATACATTTTTTCAAGTTAAGGGAGATCTGATACTGCCTACATTTTTCTAACATCATCCTTAGATTCCCTATATGGTTCTTTAGTAAACCAAACACAGTCCAGTCATCAAAATAGACTTCTAGAAACTTATGGATGAATGAATTCTTTAAAAACAGCAACAACGACTCTGGAGGAAATAGCAGGAGCGTTTTTAAGACCAAAGGGCATTACCGTATACTGGAATGAGCCCCATTCAGTCGCAAAAGTGGTCTTATGGCGGTCCTCTGGATGGATTCTGATCTGATGGTATCCTGAAAAGCCATCAGTGAAGGAGTAAGCCTCTTGTCCTCCAACATTGTCAAGCACTTCGTCTGTAAAGGGCGTAGGAAATGGATCATGCGCTGATGCGTCGTTGAGCTTGCGTAGGTCCACGCAGATTCTTATTTCACCTTTTGCATTTTTCTCTTGTACCACCATAGGACTAATCCAATCACTTTCCTCTACCGGCTCAATAATACCAGCTGCGAGCATCTTATCAATTTCTTCTCTGACCTTTTCTTTATATCGCGGGTTTAACCTGTACGGGCGTTGTTTTAATGGCTTAGCATCCACTTTCAAAGGTATGCGCATAACTCCTAAATCTCCTAGGATGCCTTTCATTTCTGTAAACTTTATAGGAAAGATATCCTGGTACTCATGTAGTAAATCTGCAATATGGTCAACAGTTTCATCATCCCAATAATCTCCTATAGAGGCAAACTTAGGTTCGGCTTCTGTACCAATGTTAATTTTCTTGAGCTTGATGTGTTCTGTTATGCTAGGGATATGAAGTTGAGGGCCTTCGACTTCGCGCGTCCCTTCTGACTCTGGAATATTGATGTTGCGAGGATCATCATCCTCTTCTCCAGCGGCGAAATTATAGCATTCCAGGGCATGTTCCATCTGGGCAGCCCAATCTGGTTGAGAATACTCTGGTAAAGGACATTGTCCAAATACCTTCTTTTCTAATACACTTTAAAGCCTAATCGATGCTTGGATGTTCTGACTCAAAGCTGAAAGTGAGTTGAAAACTTTCAATCATGAGAGGCCAAGTGATAGTGCCTCTACGCAATTCTGTTTCAGTGTACCAGTTCCTTGGAACTATATCTAACGTGTGGATGAATAGGTGAGCCCACTCATCCTCTGGAATATCTGACCATTGCTGAATACATGCTTCCACGTGTGTCCTGGGGTCACTCTGTCCATCATATTTGCGCAAAACTCCTGTTGTAGTCTCTTGAAATCTGCGCAGTATCAACCTGCGACAGTCTTGCCATGTGTCGATATTTTTTTATGCGCACCCCACCATCTTGCGGGTGTAGCGCGCAGTGCTACATCTAATGCTTGTATGCGCTGCTCATCTGGGATTTCTTGTTCATATGCATGTATGAATTCACTTACTCCAGTTAAACCATCAAAGATTGGAGTGTTATTCAATTATGTGCCAATCCATCGAATGGATTTAGTCATCATGGCGCAACGCCTTGCAGAAACCTCATGTAAGCGATTCTGCCAGTTTTCCAGTGCTGCTTCCGAATCTGATGCGCACAAACTATCGCATCACCAGCTGATATGGTCGTCCGCTGTGGGATTGACATAATCATGATGACTAGCAGTCATCTGATACAAACTTTCCATGTGGCGCACTTCGTCTTCTGATCGAATGGGTTCAATATACCGTGGTCCTTGAAGGGGATCAAGTGGTGCAATGACCCTAATCTGGTCATCCTCAAAGGTCATCTGTCTTTTCTTCAAATTAAAGATAGCCAGATTATCAAATGCCCAGTCTATGTCTAAAAGTGTTGGGTAAGGTCTACTGTCATCCAAAATTTTGATTACTTCAAAGTCTGCAGAACTTCTTACTCCCTCAATATCAATGGGTACATTGGGTAATCTGCCCAATGGAGAAACTCTTTGCTGATTTGCTAGTCTTAGATGGATAGGAGATCTGATAACCTGAGGACTACCCATCTGTTCCCAAGTCTGCATGGTGAGAACATTAACTTCTGAGCCTAAATCCAAAATGACTTCATCCATTTCAAATTCTCCAATCTGCGCTGTGAGTCTCATCTCTCTTCCAGTTCTAGTATGACTCCTGATCTGATGAACAGCACGCTGCGGTGTATTCATCGAAGCAGATTGTTGACACTGATCCAACAGGTGTTGGAGTTCCATAGTTGCTTTTTCATTGCGCAACAACTTTAAGCAGCTTCTCAGGAAAGCATGAACACTACCTAGTGTATCCTCCCCATCAGGCCTTCCAGATGTAGTGGCCTGCTCTTGTACCAGGTTCTCTTGTCGTGGCACATGCGGTCTGATATCGTTGTGCAGAAATGCGATAGAACTTGAAGCTCACGGATCTGAGAAATACTCTTGAGCTTGCTTGAATGCTTCTTTTTGCTTTTGTAGGTCAAGCGGGGATGGTTTAATATTAGCGCGGCGCACCCATTCTGTTGTTCGCTTTCCAGTTCCCGACTCTGGCGCACCAGTAGTTGCACCACTGCGCGTCACTATATTAACTGTGGGATCTGGTTCTCTTTTTTCTGCTCTAATCAACTGGATATTCTGGTTAACCTGTGGCTTTTTTTCTTGCATCTTGGCCATCAACTGATGGCATTCTTCAATGACATGATCATAAGATTTACAGTATCTGCAGATGGCTGTAGGGTTTTGGCAATCCCTTGCATAATGGCCTTGAGCTCCACAATTATAGCAAGTGATCTGTCCTCTTCCACGACCAAAACCTCCTGCACGTCCTCGGCCCCTGTAATTTCCTCCTCGGCCTTCGCGAGCTGGGTCATACTAGAGATCTGCTATGGGTCCCTGTGGTTCTGAATGTACTCTATAAACATCATGTTTTCTTTCTATCATAAGGTCATATGCTCTGCAATTGCTCTCATCATGGCCTACTGATTTACAGAAATTGCAATATAGATTCTTTGGAGTTTGTACATATTTCTGTAACAAGTGACACTCTTGTGGTCTGTGGCCTCTAGTTCTACAGATTTCACACCAAGGCCCCTGAGCCTGTGGTAAAGGGTTAGGTGCTCCAGTTGCAATATAATCTATGAAAATAGGACAATGGTCCTTTGAATGTCCTTGTTCTCTACACTTTGTACACCAAATTTCTTCCTTAACATCCTTTCCTTTCTTAATATCATGCACTTGCAAAGTTAGGTTTGCTATTTGGTTCTGCAACTGCGCAACATCATTGCTTGTTCCAGCAATTGGTGAAGCTTCTAGTTTCATAGCCATCTCTAGAGCTTGTTCTTGTGAACTGAGATTCTGTTGCATAAGAGGAAGTCTAATATGAGGAAGCAGCGCAGCAATGAACCATTCCTTATGCTGCTGCGGTGAAAACTAAAAGCTTACTTGATCTATCAAGGCTTTGAACTTCTGGTCAAAGTCCCATACTGACTCTGTAGGTAACTGTTTTATGTCTTTGAGTTATGTTATGCACTGTGATTCTGATTTAGGTTTCTTGAATTCTTTAATCATAGCATTTCTTACATCAGCAAGCGTCCTATTCTGTGCTGCTGAGTATTTCATAAACCAGGTTAAGGCTCTCTCTCTTAGTGTGGTTGCTAACTAAACCAGCTTAACAGCATCATCATTAATTTGCTTAATCGTCCAAATGGCTTCACATAGAAACCAGTGCTGCTCAGGGTCTTCTAGCCCTGTTCCTCTAAAGGTTGGTAGCTTCATGTCATCACCCATCCTTCTTGCGCTAGGTTGACGTGGAGGTGCTGTGGCACTGCCTCCGGGATGGTTAAACAAAGGTGGAGCTGAGGTACTAGAAGTACCGTGCGGGCTACTAGAGGCTGTTACTGCGGGGTTATGCTGAGCCCCGTCTGGCTTTTGCGGTGTAAAAGGGTGATAAGGGATATGAGCACTCCCTTGTCTCTCTTATATGGCTCGCTCTACGAGCTCGACTGTTTTCTGGGCTAGACTCAAAAGAATGTTGGTCGAGGCCTACTTTATACCGTTTTTCACTACGAGTGCAACCAATAGCTTCAAGATCACTATCAGAATCTGCGGACATTACTTGTCTATGCTATTCATCGGAAGCTATGCATAGTTTTCCCTTTTCATATAAGAGCATTTTAATCCACAAGTTCAAAGAATTTAAGAACTTACCCCTGTATGCTTTGAAGAATCTCCTCTCGGCCTCGCTGAAGCTCTTTCTCATATCTACTGCAAACTCAGTGATGAAGCCTTCCAGCAGACTGTTCAACCAAAAGTCTACTGCGCGAGACACAGGATTATCTACCCGCTTCACAATGCTAACTAGCTCAAGCGTCCAAACGATAGGTTGATCAACATGCACAGTGGGTCCAGTATCTGCTAGCTTGGATACCCACTCATGCAACTCAAGTGCAAATGTTACAAAGAAGATTTCGTGAAGGTCAGTATAAATATGCTTCTGCAACCAGTCCTCTGTCTGAAGCCTAGCGCTTCTATTTTCACGTTCAGCGAACTCTCTAGCCTTTGAATCAAACCACTCTTGAATTTCTTTAGCTGTAGGATTCTAGCACCACATTGCCTTCAAAATAATAGGGTTAAAGCCGGCAACGGAACCATTTGTTGGCTGCTTTCTGGACAGACCCAGGTTTTCAGGCGACGCAGCAACAAACACCCCTTTGGTGCACTGGCCCTTTCGGCAACGAGCTGCGCAGCAGCCCGAAGTCTCACCCGAAGTGGCTATGGGGGGATAAGGAATCAAGTTTCCTTAACCTAGGTGGTGTGGAGTCTACAGTCTCCTCTCAGCCCTTCTTGGCGGTAACCCCTGAACAGAGCGTCTTACTCTTTCACAGGTCATACAGCGCAACAGCACTGGAACTTACTCGTCAGCCTAGCTGCGCGGTAGCCCCTCACCTGCGCACAAGGCTTTTACCCGCTACGCCCGATACACTATGTATCGTCTCTGCCCTTGCGCCACGGCGCAGTAACACACTCCTTAAGCACTACGGTGACAGTGTTCTAACAGACTCCTTCGATAATGCATAAGTATACTTCTAGGGGAGCTTCAAGGGTTTACTTTACATACCTATTCATAAAGATAGCGAAACATTCATGGAAACACAGACAGCAAAACAAGGAAATGCAATCACATAAAGCATCACCATAACAACAAGAATTATGTAGTTCACTTCCAGGAGGGAAACCACGTCCACGGGAACTGTATTTTATATTATCTTGAGATGGGGATACACAGTTCCGCTGCGCACACAGCTGCAGCCTTAGATCTTTCTGGGAAACTCCACACACACAGCTGGGAGCCCTTCTCTTAGATCTATTCTCTTCTTCTACAGATATTACAATGACAAAGTCATACAATTACATTCCCCTCGGTCCTCTTGCGACTAGTCGATTCATACAATGGCTCTTACGCCAAGCGGTCTTCCTGCGAGATCGCGGCCTTCTTACATGCACAAAATGTTCGTTAACAGCTTCAAAGACACAGCAATACAAATGACTCAAACATCAACCTCGACTGTCTGTAACACAGTGACTAACTATCTAACTCCCTAACCAACTAACCATTTTCCCTTTTCAATTACACATATATATAGGTGGCCCTGAGGGTCGCACCTTTACAAAACTGTGGGCCTTTCCCAACAGTGATCCCCAAAAACTCTAACCACTGACACGGCTAGGTGTACTGTAGGCACCTCTTGCAGTCACGTCGCAGCTTCCCGTAGACTCTGCGATTTTCGGCGCAGATCGCGGGTATGGGCGCCGCTTCATCGTTCTTTCCTCCTTGTCCTTTGCCTTCAATGCTTCAGCCCGTTGCTCCTCCCTTGGTCCGAGCAACCATAACTCCTGTACTTTGCCTTAATGAGGGTAGCTGAGCCTTCTATTCTGCCACTTCATTTATTGTGTTGGTTGAGCTTTCTACTCGGCCACATTTACTCTCCTTTGGCTTGTGCGTGCGAGCTTCGCGATTTTTGGCCTGCACTCTGCGGTGAGCTCGTCCATCTGGCGCCGTACCGCGCACTGTTCATTTCTACCAAAAATGGTGCTTTTCCTCAAAATTAGCACTTTTCCTTCAAACTTAGTGTTTTTTCTCAAAACTTGGCAGCTTTACCATAGCTGCGGCCTATGCTCCAACATTTCCTTAACCACATCCCAAAAAACATCACGGTGGATAGCAATATCGAACTCCTCAAACCGTTCACTAAGCAATAAGTCATCAACACGATCTGGTCCTTTGACCCTGACAAAGCACCAGGACTGGACGGATATTCAATTCACTTCTACCAATCCTGCTGCCAATACATAAGGAAATATTACATGAGGATGGTTAGAAATTTTCACTCCAAGGAAAAGATCGGAAGCTGCACCAACTCCACATTCCTTGCACTCATACTGAAAGAAACAAATCCCAACTCCTTCGGCCTGTTCCGACCAATATCGATGTGCAATTATTCCTATAAGATTATATCCAAAATGCTGGCAAACAGAATGAAGCCTCTTCTCACAAACATCATTTTAGACAATCAAGGCAGATTCTTAAAAGGGAGACAAATCCTTGACAACGTGATTCTCATTCAAGAAGCCATCCACTCCAGTAAGAAACGCAAGTAAAAAGGTATGTTAATCAAAATTGCCATGCTAATGCCTTCAACCGTGTCAAACATTCCTTCCTCTTTAAAATTATGGATCACTTCGGGTTTGGCGAAACCTTCATAAAGTGGATCTTAGCCTGCATAAGCAGGCCTTGGATTGCCCCTTTGGTAAATGGATGCCCAACTCAATTCTTCCAAACAATGCATGGAATCCGACAAGGCTTCCCCCTGTCTTCCTTTTTGTACATCATTATGGCAGACTCTCTAAGTCAAAAGTTGAACTCTGATTTACGAATTGGCTCCCTCCCTGGCCTCAATCTAGCCCCCAAATCCATGCCCCTGAACCATTCTCTTTTCGTCGATGACTCCCTTTTACTGGGAGGTGGATCCTCTATCATTGCTTGGAATTTCAAGTAGAATATGACCTGGTACTGCAATGCCTCGGGAGGCATTATTAACTTCCGTAAGAGTGTTGTCTACATCTGGAATTTAAATAAAACTTTCGCAACAAACATTGGCCACATCCTCGGAATGAAAGTTCACGAGCATTGGGACAACTTCAAATATTTGGGCCTCCCCATAGCACAAGGCCACACAAAATCAGGATTATGGGATGAAACTATGAGCAGAATCAAATCCAAAATTAGGAATTGAGGAGGATACTGGCTCAACAAAGCCGAGAAATTGATCTTGATAAATGCAGTCCTCTCAGCTCTCCCAATTTACCAGTCATCTCTTCTTTTGGCACCAAAAAGGATTTCAAATCAAATAAGTAAAATTATAAGAGACTTCCTATGGACTGGGGGAAAAGAAAACGAGAACAAGATTCATTTGGTGAACTAGAGCATCATAAAACATCCGAAAATCTCAAGCAGCCTCCAAATTCGTGACCCTCACCAAGAAAATATAGCAATGGGAGCCAAAATTCTTTGGCAAATACTCTCCAATAGGCAGCATCGGGCCAGCCATTTGCTAAGAAGAAAATCCTTAACAGGAACAAATCTAAGATGCCTCGACAACAAGCCCATGTCTAAAGGATCCTCGACATGGTCATTATGCAGGGCCACTTGGGATCTCTTCATTCAAAAGCTTTACTGGACTCCTGGGAATGGAAAAAATATAAACATTTTCTCTGACAAAATTATGGGGCACCCTCCCCTCTAGGAAAAAAATGAACTCCATGACATAGCCTAATGGGTAGCTCATAACAGAATTAAAACGTTGAAAGACCTCAGTGCCTGGGATTCCAACGGTGCATGGCAAGAATGGAAAACTCTTGAAATCCCAGCTAACCTCGAACCCTCCAGATCCCTTCTCATGGAAAATCTTATTGGTTATGCTCCTTCCCACCTACAAGACAAAGATGACCGTGGTTGGGGTCCAAAAGGGAAGTACACATCTGCTCTTGGCTTCAATGCCCTTCAAAATCATGATATATCAATGAAAAGCTTATGGAAAACGGTCTAGAATCCATTTGGACTTCCCAAAGTAAATTTATTCACCTAGACACTCGCCCACAGAAAAGTACTTACTGGAGAAAATATGATCAAAAGAGGCATCACTGACACAGATGTATATTATGCCGGAAGAATTCTGTGTTAGGAACCTGTGTCAACCCTTCTCTTTAATTTGTTAGTATATTGTTGTTGGACGCAAATGCTTTGTAAGTCATCCCGTAGTATTATATTTTCCATGGTATTGATCCTTAGTTTGTATGATCCCATAGTATTATTTGTTCCATGATATTGATCCATAGTATTGGACGCATATGCTTTGTAAGTCGTCCCGTAGTTTATATGTTCCATGGTATTGATCAATAGTATTGGCGCATAGACTTAGTATATAAGTACGTGTTGAGGCCAATGAATGCACCGAGAAGTTATTTGTATTGAGCTTGCTCAAAGGAGGTTTCCCCCTCAAAGTGGCCCGCGATCAATTAATCTATTTTGTGTTCTGATATATCGTGCATTTTCATTAATTAATTGTTGGATGTTCCTCACATATGGTATCAAAGCGCTTTCTTGGGCTCATTGGGTGGAATTTCTACCAATTTTTTTCACATCTGTATTTGTTCCTATCAATTGCAGGTTCGGATTTGGGAATCATCCCTATCCGCTTAGCTATGGGAAGTACTTGGGAACAAGCCCTAAAACTCATTGTGAGGAGTACCACAGGAACCCCGAAGTAGTTGGCCCATTGAGAGGAACTGCAAGCGAAAAGGGCAACGACCCCTACCTGATTGACTAGTTCCCACCCGTGAGGTAAACCAAGAGCTATCATTTGTGGCAAAGCAGTTATTAGTTTTACCTAAGTCGTGGAGTGAGGAGTGTTGCCCCAATACGCAAGTCGTTAGACACCATTGGTGGTCGATTGAATCCCCTGAACCGTTAGGAAGTCGCACATACCAGGGGTCCATATCTATTACCAGCTGATAAATCGCATATTACATCTGTCCAGAACTGTTGTCTATCACTTCCGCATCATTGCAAATCCATTCCGAGAAAAAAAGAGTATAAAATTTTGTTTTTTCGCCATATCTTCTTTGTTTTAATTTCTTTTCCCTTGAAACTTCATTGAAACCCCTGTAATCCCATTATACATATTTGATTCCTAAGGACCCTATGCCAAATTCCACTTCCCGAAGCCATAAATCTTACATTTGTCTATTTTTAGGGTTTACCATAACTTCTTCGATTTTCACCCAATCGCCTTCAAATTTTGCCACATTGTTCATTTCTTAATTCTGCTTCTTTGTCCCTCTTTGACAAATTTTCCCATTCTTTCACCCCGCTTCTGAAATCCCCATTTCTTGCTTCCCTGTCCATTAGAAAGTGTCCAAAACCTAGTCAAATGAAATATCCATAGTTGGATATTCTCAATAAACTCGGGATGAACCCATAATTTCTGAAATAACCCACATATCTGTAGATATAAAAATGATATATAAATTTATAGATTGATGAGATGATAAATATACAATTGTTGGCCCACTTTTAAAGTAGCTTGGGCATTGCCTATTTGAGGGGATGCATCCTCTCATTAACTATTACTCCTACTTATTATTAATATTAATGTATTATTAATTATTTGTTACATTGCCTTCCCCTTAAGGGAAGCTTTGTCCTCAAAGCTTATTGAAGACAAGGGTTATGTCTTCTTTTATCTTGAACCGTCATCTCTGGATTTTTTCTTTTGTATTTGCGATACTTGATGAAATGAGGCGATATGAGTTACGGATTCCAAAGAAGAACTATCGCATCGTCTCTGATGTGGTCCATCCGAGATCTATTTTTATCGGAGCTATTTGATCGCTTTGTGAGATGGGTCTTCTTGTTTGTTTAGTATTTTGATTTGATGTTCTTACTTGTCTTACAACATGACTCCTTTGTGTAAGTTCATTTTGACCCTATCGTTGGTCAAAATGACGTTTATAATTAGGGTGTCGATAAGGAGTACTGGCTGTTTATTTTTCTACTGGAGTGACTTCTTTTTGAATTGTATCGAGGACTGATTTTACTTCTTCAACTTGACTTTGTTTTCCCGGGGATCTGGATGCTTCCTCCTGGATTTGCGCTAATTTTCTCTCTAATAGATTGTTATTACTCTAAATTTTCTCGAACCTTTTGTCCTGCGACTTTTTGTCCTCTTTAAACATCTCAATTTGTTTCTCTAGTTCTTGATTACAATTTTTTAGATGATGGTTTTCTTCTTGCTGTTCTAGTATTTTTCCTTCTAGGTCTTCATTAGAGTGTTCCATCTTCTTACTATTTTTCAACTTTTTTGTTTTTCGTACGTAATGTTTTGTTATGAATTCTTAGTCGAAATAGTTCTTCGGTATTGCTTGCTAATATGTCATTGATTTTCTTAATTTTCACTTTGTGCATCTTTTTAGTAGCGTCGTATGTCTGCTGGAGTTCTTTATTCTTTTTTTGTTGTTGACCTATGTCTGATTCTTGACTTTGTAGCTTCCTCTGGACTTGCGTCAATTCATCATTTTTGTCTCTGATGAGCTGGTTTAAACACTTTATTTCTTCTTCTAAATCACTATCGCTTCCATCAGATAACATTTTCTTGTTATCTCTTATAGTTCGTTCTAGCTGTCGATTTTGATTCCATAAGTGATGATTCTCATCGTCTCTCCACTCCTTCAAGAACTTTTGTGTCTCAATCTCAGCTTGTAGGCATTTATTGCTTGCTTTATACTACTCTAATTCGTCCAGTGTTGCTTGTAGTTTTGACTTCATTACTGAATATGTGTTTGCCATTGTTTCCGACTTTTTCGATGATAGTTGGTTTCCTTTGACTTGATTTCTTGACGATACAGGTCTTCTTATGACTTGATATTGCTTTAGCGATAGATAGACTCTGGCTTCTTCAACGATAAATTGTCTTCGACTTTTTCGATGATAGGTCTCTGAACTCTTTGACTAGTCTTCCTTGACTTCTTTTTCAACGATAAATAGTTTGACTTCTTTTTATTTTTCTTTGACAATAAGTAGATACAGAAACTGTAATAATTCCCAATATGTCTCTCTTGGAAGAACCTTCTTTGACTATATTTTTTTTTTCTTATCAGGTCAAATAACTTCTTTTTTTCCAAAAATAATTATTATAAAATAATTATTATTTTTTTATTTTTATTTTTTATTTATAATAATAATTATTAATTAATTAATTAATTAATAATATTGTTATATTAATGTTTTATAAACTATATATATATAGTTTTTTTTTTCCAAAAAACTAATTTTTAGTTGGATTACGAAGAGTTCAAGCCTTTGAGATAATAATAATATGTATTATTATTACTATAGTTATATAATAATTATAATAAAAATGGATTATTATTACTATAGTCATATAATAACTAAACTCATCCTAATTAAGGTATGAGTTATTATAAATAATGGTTTCTTTAGAAAACCAAGGCTAGTTTTATAAAACCAAGGCTGGTTTTATAAAACCAAGGCAATGTGTGGTTTTATAAAACCAAGGTTGGTTAAATAAAACCTATGTTGTGTCTTTTTTTTATTCTTCTCCTTTTTTATGTGGTCTTCTTTCCTGTTCTCTCTCTTTTTTTTAACTTCCCTTTTATTCACTTCTCTTTTTTTTCTCTCTTTTAATAATTTTTTTTCTTCAATAAGGATGGCTAAAAGCCTAATGTAAGGTTAAAAACCTAAATCTCAAAGAAACTTTGACAATTTGGCCACAAGCCGGAATCAACAAGCTCTGATACCAATGAAATATCCATAGTTGGATATTCTCAATAAACTCGGGATGAACCCATAATTTCTGAAATAACCCACATATCCGTAAATATAAAAATGATATATAAATTTATAGATTGATGAGATGATAAATATACAATTGTTGGCCCGCTTTTATAGTAGCTTGGGCATTGCCTATTTGAGGGGACGCATCCTCTCATTAACTATTACTCCTACTTATTATTAATATTAATGTATTATTAATTATTTGTTACATCAAACCCCAATTACCCATCATATATTTTCCCAAATCCAAATTTCCCTTTACTAAAGAAGCTTTTGTTTTTGTTTTTCTACCCATTCACAAAAAAAAAAACTCATGGTTATGGTTGTCACCCGTGCAAGAGCACAAATCGTGGAGAAAGAACTTGCAGCCCTCAAAACCAAACTCCAAGATATGGATGAAAACTTTCTCTGCCTCCATCTTCAACATTCAACCATGAACAATAAACGACAATTAGAATCTTATGCAGCCACTGGGTTCTCTTCTACCAGCAATTTTTGTGGGTCGAAGCTTGATTTTCCTCGCTTCAATGGTAATGATCCGACTGGATGGATATACCGGGCATAACAATATTTCAGTCTGCATAATACTTTTGATGTCCACAAAGTTCCACTTGCATCCTTTCATTTGGAACATGAAGCCGTTCAATGGTAGTATGGGTACATCAAGGCTCGTGACAAGCCAAAATGGACAGAGTTTTTCCAATTCCTTTTGCAACGATTTGGTCCTAGTGCTTTTGATGACTTCACAGGAGCACTCACTAAACTTCGCCAAATTGGCATTGTGAGAGAGTGTCAGACAGAATTTGTGAAACTGGCCAATCACATAGAAGGATTGTCTGATGAATTCTACAGGAGTTGTTTTATCAGTGGTCTCAAGGATGAAATCCGCTCAGAGGTTAAAATGTTCTGTCCCAACACACTGATGGAAGTCCTAGTGTTGGCTAAGTTGGCGGAGGACAAGATCATAGCACAACAGCGCTCCAAATCCACTTTTGTTCCATTTAGAAATATGGTTTCCCAACGACCTCCCATCATGCCAGCTCCTCGACCAACTGCTATCAAGTGTTTGTCTGAAGCAGAGATGCAGGCACGTAGAGAAAAAGGGATTTGTTATAATTGTGATGAAAAATTCACGTGGAAATTATTTTATGCATCCATATTGATCACCATAGTCTGAAAAATTTCCCGGAACAACAGGTCTCCTTCCCAGCACAACTGAAATGGGTTAGCAAACTCATGGGTTATGCTTATGAGATCACTTACAAGAAGGGTAATGACAATCTGGTGGCAGATGCTGTTTCTCGCACATTTGATGACCAAGTTTCTCTTTCATCTATTTCTATGCATGTTCCAAATTCGTTGCAAATATTTCAACAAGGCTATGTCTTCTATGAACTCCATGCTTCTCCATCATCACGGAACTCTGGGTTCCTCCCAACGTATGCGGGCACAATGTAACTTCTTTTGGCAGGGAATGAAAAGGACAATTCAACAGATGGTGGTTGAATGTGATACTTGCCAGGTCAATAAGGGTGAAACGACACTCCTTCCGGGATTGCTTGAACCCTTGGCCCATCCCTACACGGATTTGGACAGATATTTCTATGGATTTCATTGCAGGACTCCAGTGGTACCATACTGCATCTAAAATGACTCAATATGAAGCAATCTATGGTTAGGCACCACCAGTTCTTCTTCCATACACCCTCAGCAGTTCACCAGTTCAGGAAATTGACTCGGTTCTTTGAAACCGTGATCAGATTCTTCGCATTTTTGGACAATCTTCACATGGCAAGAATTCGAATGCAATAACAAACCGATCAACACCGTTCTGAGCGCACTTTTCAAGCAAGTGACATGATTTTTCTTTGTCTACAGCCTTCCAAGCAATCCTCCCTAAAACTCAAAGGGCGTCATAAGCTCTCTCCAAAGTTCTATGGGACCTATAAGGTTCTTCAGAATATTAGGTATGTTGCTTATAAATTGGAACTTCCTCCTTCTTCCTGCATTCATCCAGTATTTCATGTATCTTGTTTGACGTAAGTTCTTGGCACCAACATCAGAGGACCAACTATTTTACCAGAACTGGATAATGAAGGATCCATCCTTTTGGAGCAGGAAGCCATCCTCAATAGGCACACTCGCCAGCTTCGCTCTCGACCTATCACAGGGATATTAATTCAGTGGCACGGAATGCAACCATAGGATGCTACATGGGAACCACTCCTTTAGATTCAACATCAATTTCCACATCTAAAGCTTTGAGGACAAAGCATTTTCTAAGGGGGAGGGGATGTTAGGAACCTGTGTCAACCCTTCTCTTTACTTTGATAGTATATTGTTGTTGGATGCATATGCTTTCTAAGTCGTCCTGTAGTATTATATGTTCCATGGTATTGACCCTTAGTTTGTATTAACCCATAGTATTATTTGTTCCATGGTATTCATCCATAGTATTGGACACATATGCTTCGTAAGTCATCTCGTAGTATTATGTATTCCATGGTATTGATTCATAGTATTGGCGCATAGACTTAGTATATAAGTATGTGTTGAGGCCAATGAAGGAACCGATAAGTTATTTGTATTGAGCTTGCTCAAAGGAGGTTTCCCCCTCGAAGTGGCCCGTGATAAATAAATCTATTATGTGTTATGATATATCCTGCATTTTCATTAATTAATTGTTGGAGGTTCCTCACATTATGAATCAATAGACCACTTATTTCTGGAGTGCCAATTCGCAAAAGCTATCTGGAATCACATGCTCCAAAGCCTTGATGTAACCATGTTGGCCTTCAACTCCATCACCTGCCTTCTTAAAGACTGGAAGTACACCTATCCTTCCCCTCTGTAAAAAAAAAATTTGGTCTCTTATATGGCTAACGATTCCTAAATTCACATACTGGAAGATTGGCTGGCAAGGAATAAATCCATATTCCAAGACACCTATACCTCCCCCTTGCAAGTCGTTGGTCAGGACAAAGGCCTACTCATCAAATGTGCCCAAGCTTCTAACCTCAAGACGGATACTAATCTCAACGCAAATGAGCTCCATTGGCTTGGAACCCTCCCTCCCAACCCCAAAAAGGAAATGAGATTACGACCTCGGAATCTGCCACATTGGAAAATCAGATTCACCAACTCCGAATTTCAAGACTGGAGAAACAAATAGAATATAGACAACTTACATTTCGATGGCGCCTCCAAAAGAAATCTTGGACCAGTTGGAGCATGAGGGATCTTATTCTCTACAGGAGGAACGATGGAAATTAGATACAGGTGGGGACTGGGAACTTGTTCCAACAATCTAACAGAATCCTTGGCTGTCCTAAAAGGCTGTCAGATTTCCAAAACCGGAAAATAGAGAATTTACATGTATTTGGAGACTCCAATTTAATTATCAAATCCCTCAACACACACACAGACTTCAATGATCTGGCAATAAAACGGATCATCCATCACATTCGCCAAATCATGATCTCTTTTATCCATTTCAAATCATTCCACATAATGAGAGATTTGAACTATGAAGCTGACAGGGAGGCAAAAGCCAGTACAAGTCTTGAACATGGGAAATTCGAACTCTCGAATGGGGAGACGGGTTATCATAACATCCCTTAACATGTTAAGCATGTCATGTCCCAAAATTTTGCATTAGGTCACAATGGCCTAAGCCCCTTGGCCATACTCATGATAGTTTGTCAAATTGATGCTAAGGGTCAAATAATTGCCAAGAATGAAGTCCAAGTTAGTAATAATGTGAAATTAGATCCATATGGACAAGGTGGGTCACATTAAGAGAAATTCCCAATTCAAATTTTGTAATATACCCGTCTAAGTGAACTGTCATGGAGGAAAATTACTAGTTCCCTAGGATGGGGGGTGGAACCTTTGGGATTTGAAATAAGGGGGATAATAAATGATTTTTGGACATTAGAATGGCATAAATATTTAATAAAGGAGCTAAATAAATAAATACAAGGGAAAAAGAGTGGCAATTGATCATGAAGACATATGGAGGATGTGGGACCCACACAAGCTAGATTTTCTATGCCACATGGCATCCTCCTCTTTTCATTTCGAATCCATAAGAATCCCAACGTTCTTGGGATGATTTGGAAGGTCAATATACTTGGCATGAATCAATTAAGGTCGAATTGGAGTGGAAGAGGAACTCCCATGGAAGAGGAAGAGGCATTTTGGAGCTAGTGGGACACTTGGACTAGATTCCCTAGCTCTATGACAACAATGATGAAGATGCTATGACACCTATGACATCGATCAAACCTGAATGTTGACATCTGACATATATGACATGTCAGGGCTAAAAATAGCCTCCAAGAGGGCACTCAAGGGATTTAGGGCAGCCAAAGAGACACCAATTCGAATTTGGAGAAGGAGGGGGCTAGAATTGGAAGGACAAGTGGCATACTTGGGAATCTCTTCCCAACTTGAGTTGGCATGAATCTCTTGGGAGGAATTCGACCCATGGAGGACCTTATAAGTTTATAAAAGACAATCAAAAAGAAGGATAGTAGCTTTTGATCATTTTAGAATTTGCATTTTGCATTTGGAGAGGAGAGCTAGTGGAGTGCTACTCTACTTGCCTTAGCACCAATTTCGAGGGTGAAAGATTCCCATCCTAGTTGGTAATTGGAAAGGCCATTCAGACCTTTCATTTGGAGATTTAATGGATTCTTTTTTTACAGGTTGAAGCTACAGGGCAGCTCATGGTCACATCTCTTTCAACTTGCTTCTACAACCATTCTTCCATTTCTTGGCATATTCTTGCTCCTTGAGGAGAGGCGCACTTGTTGAGGTGATGAAATATTTCAGATAGATATTGAGGCCCCATATATTTTTCATCTGATATATATTCTCTGGTTTTACTTCTCATAAGACTTTCAGGTCGAAACTCAAAGAGATTTAATGTAAAAATGCTAAGATATGAACAAATGGTGTCATTTCCCCAATACCTTGTTATTTGCACTTGAAGTGGTATCAAATTTGAATGGTTCAATCAATATCTGATGTATTAATGTCTATATGGAGTTCCATTAATATGATGAAGAAGTTTCATATTCATTATACAAGCATTTGGAGCAATACTCTTTAGTTTCATGACCATTTATGAAGATTTACTATCATTTCCCCCTATGTCGAAACTAGTCTTTTTGTATCTGATTTAAGAGGGTTGTAGCAGACTTAATAAACTGAATGGTGATGCATATGAGACTATATTTGTTTCCCCTAGATATCCCCTGCCTCTGTTCAGAAATTCAAGAGGGTCCAATAGCATTTGGAGAACCATTTCCAACATCTACCCCGTGGGGATTTGAACCCCAAATTGCTAGTCAAACTCCCTACTTTGGACAGAATTCAAAGGAGAGTTTCAGAAGACTTTTGAAGACTCTAGAGCATCCATGAACCTCATAATGATGTCCTAATATCATCCATACACCTTCTGTAACAATTTCGGAGCATTTGGAGTCACTTGGAAACCAAGAGACCAATACTAGTCAAAGAGAAATTGCTAGTCAAACTCCCTACTTTGGCCAGAACTTAAAGGAGAGTTGCAGAAGCCTCTTGAAGACTCTAAAGAATCCATGAAACTCATAATATGTCCTAATATCATCCATACACCTTCTGTAACAATTTGGGAACATTTGGAGTCATTTGGAGACCAAGAGACCAATACTAGTCAAAGGTCGAACTAGTGGAAAAAGTTTAAAATTTCACCATTTTAATAAATTTCAAAAAAGGGACATTACAAAGCATGACTAATCGTGAGCAGACCGAGAGCATGAACCGAAATACTATATGCCACTCTGAACTCGTTGATCAACAATTGGCACTAGTCTCCAGCATGCATCGATCTGGACGCAGCTCATGGAGAATAGAAAATACAATCTATCCATCAACAGCCTGGACTCCCGTCTCTGTAGCTTGATCAAGCATAATTGTAATATGAAATTTGGTGACAATTTTGAGATCTGTATTGAACCAAAGTGGCTCAGCCACGGTTCCTCATTCTTCTTTCTCTTTTTCTTTTTTATTTTAATACATTTATCCAGTTTGTTAAAAAAAAAGAAAAACAAACCAAACACCTAGTTGAAGTGTTGATTCTTACACTACCTTAATTCCAAGCCAAAGCATGATGTGGGATGACTTCAAAATCCCATACACAACTATATAATTCCTTTTGGAAGAGTAAAATCCAATAAAATTGAATGCCCAAGAGCAAACCTAATCATAACGCAAACGATGTATTTAAAACAAATAGTGCGAGAGTCAATTTAGACATACAATTGTTGCGGGGTACTCAATTGCGTTGTCAATTAGGTCTATCCTATGTTGTTGTGGTATGTAGTATTATCCTCTCCACCTATGTTCTATTATTGTAAGTGTCATGTTGAGCTTATAATGAGTATATTGTTGTAATTCCTTTGAGCCCTATTATTGACTTGGCCTTGTGCCTTGAAGATCTAAGGTTTACCTTGGGTACCATCCTCAAAATGAGGGGCAATGCTTGAGGGTTTGCCCCACAATAGTTACTTAGGCAAAAAAGGGTACTTAATTGCACATGAGATAAAAGAATCAAGAAAAATGCTATTGAAAGCAATTGCAATCAATAGTGCATCGATGTTAAGTTAAAACAAAAATATATGGCTTACTAGAATAAAATCCACTTAATAGTCTACCATGAAAATTTAAATGTGGGACCCCAAGCTAGTCAACATGGGGGTGATGTTGAGGCCTAAACACTTGGTAAATCAATCACCTACATCAGTGTTCATTAGTAAAATTTCGCATGAGGCATAGGTTGGTAAAAATCCTTCGCTTAAACATCTTAGATTTTTTGGTTATGATGCTTGTGTGCATGTTCTAAGGGAGAATATGAGTACACTGGATTATAAAATTGAAATATATATCTTTATTAGTTATAAAGATAGTATAAAAGGTTATAAACTTTGGAACCTAATAACAAAGAAGACAATTATAATTGGGATGTAGTGATTAGAGAGGTTATAATTGTTCCCAAGCATGAAGTTCAACTAGGGAAAGAAAAAACAAAGATAAAAAAGTTTGAGTTGAAGAGTGAAGAATCCAACTTTGGAGAAAAAGGTGAACTAGAAGAAGAATAAACTCAGACTTCCATTTTGAGGAGATTGATTTAGGAAAGAAGGAAATTAAAAAGATATATCCCACCCGATTTTCATTATGGTTTTGTTCTATCTATTATCCATTATGATTCTAGAACTATTAGGGAGGTAGTGGAATCAAAGTATAAGAAACTTTGGAAGAAGGTCATCATCAAAGAAATGGATCCATTGGATAAAAACGAGGCTTAAGATCTAATCAAGTTGTCGGCTAAGAAAACTTGTTGGTATCAAATGGGTGTCTAAGAATGAGTTGATTGCATAAGCTAAAGCAAAGAAGTACAAGGTTTTCTTAGTGGCAAAGGGATATTCCCAAGTGGAGAGAATTGATTTTGGTGAATTTTTCTCACTTGTTGCTAAATTAACTTCCTTTTGTCTATCATTGTTGTTTTTTTATCTTGAAGTAGAGTAGATGGTTGTGAAGACAACAATCCCACACATGGATCTTAAAGAAGAAATCTACATGAAATAGCCATAAGGTTTGCAATAAAGGGAAAGGATTTTGTTTGCAAGTTGAAGAAGTCCCTGTATGGATTAAAAAACACTCCAAGGATTCAGTATCAAAAGTTTGATACTTTACAATGGGATCGGTTTCTTAAGAAGCAAAGCTGATCATTATGTGTATTCCAAGCTATTTGGTGATCAATTATTGATGCGGTATTTTATGTTGTTGATATGTTGTTGATCATAAACAACAAGGAATTAATCAAGGATGTCAAAACTCACTTTTCTTCTAAATTTGATATGAAATATTTTAGTGCTGCAAATTTTATTTTTGAGATGGAAATTAAAAGTGACAGGGAAAACATGAAACTCTTGTTGAATAAGAAGAACTATGTTGAAACAATATTGCATAGGTTTAATATGCAGGAATGTAGACTGGTCAAGGTTTCTATTCTCATAGGTGTAAATTTATATATAGATCAATGTTCCAAAACCTGAGAAGAAGTAGAGGACATGTTACATGTTCCTTATGCAAGTGTAGTTGAAGGTCTGATGCATGTTATGGTAGGTATCGATTAGGCATCGTCCATGTAGTGGGAGAGTAGGTATATGCCAAAATTAGGGAACAAACATTGGACAATTGTAAAGAAGGTATTCAAATATTTGTGTGGCACTTCAAATTAGGCATTTTTCTACCAAGTAAGACCTAGAAAACATAAAGAGATTATATAATCCTTCATTGATGCTGATTGGGTTAGAGTTATTGACTGCAAATTATCTACAAGTGGCTGTGTTTTTGGTGGAGTAATCAGTTGGATATAGAAAGGACAGGCCATGACCATTGCATTTCCAAATATAGAAGCTAAATACATGGCATCCACTCATGGAAGTAAGAAAATTGTATGGTTACAAACATTGTGTTCAAATATTGGTTTCATTTATAAAGAAGAGAAAAAGTTTGTGACAACTCATGTGCATTTTTTCTTGCAGAAAACCCTACTTATCATTCCAACACAGAGTCGTTTTTTCCAGATAATTATCCCTGGGCAAACCCCGGGCACTTTCTCTCGTCTTTAGGATAGTACCTAGGGTAAACCCTAGATTCTTTAGGGCACAAGGCTAAGTCAACAAAATGGCTCAAAGCAATTACAACATTATACTCATTACGAGCTGAACATGTCACTTGCCGGAATAAAATTTAGGTGGGGAGGATATCACTGCATTCCACAACCATTCGAACTAGATCCAATTAACCATTCCAACACAAAGCATAGTGATGTGCAATACCATTTTATTAGAGACAAAGTTGAACACAACAAAGTGTTGTTTGAGAAGGTTGATAACTTCAAGAGTGCTGCAAAAGTATTGACAAAGTTTGTTAGTAGTGATAAGTTCTCTTGGTGTAGATAATCAATGGGCATTGCTACTCTAAATATGTGACCTTGTAAATCATAGGCCCTATTGTTTTGCAAAGAAAACAATAGAGGGGGAGAATGTTGGAGATGTGTTATGTTTTGTGCATGTTGATTGTGCATTCATGCACGGAGTATTAGTTTACAAGAGCATTATATGGGGTTTAGGATTTTTTGTGCTTTTTTCAGCTAATGGTTTTCAATCCATTGTAATCTAATCCTGATTAAGGGATTATGGCTGTAATATAATTTTTGAATAGATTAGGGTTTGCATTCTGTGGAAAACCTAAATATTGTATTGTGTGGTGAAGTTAATACAATGAAGAAGAGAAATGTGCAGCTTTAATTTAGACTGGTTTCCTAGTTAAGAGTTTATAGGGTAAATACATTCGTATTTTATGTGTGCCATTTTTGTTCTCTAGGTTTTGCTTAAGAATTTCTAGCATTGTTTCACTTGAAAAGTTTAAATCTTACAAGAATGCCTCTTGTTAAAATTAAAAGGAATGTTGTGACATGACAAGTAGCTCTCACTTCCCACTTAACTTACCTTTAAGATATAATGGTGACATGATTACATAAGTCTAGATGATGATTCAACACCTCTCTCCATGTTCATTAATACTCATCAACCTTCATCCATTATATACACGTTTCAAACCTTGGAGGGGTCTTAGGTTATTTTTGTCCATGTTATTGCTCAAATTGCATCCATGTAAAGCTCATGTTAGTTAAGAAAACTAAAGATAACGTGTCGTTGAAGGTTGTCCACACATGCCATGCTTTTGCATTTAAGACCTAGGTCATAGTGGGAATTAGTGATAATCTTTAGATACATGTTAGGTTGAGTTTCCTACTTGTGTGAGGGATTATTAGTAATAAGTTCAAGCAAAAAAAATTGAAATACTTTAATGTCAATTTCTTTATTATAGTGAGTAGGCTAAAAGAAATTAGGGTCATTTGCTTCACTAGTGCTAATTATAGTAATTTCTTCTCAAATGAACTAAACACACACACATATATATATATATTACTTTCAAAGCTTTGGCTCATTCAAAGGAAGAAGAGAACTACATGTCTCTTTGAAATCTTCAAAAATGTGTTTTACAACAATAAAGTTCTTTGAACTCTTCGATTTTGCAAGAGCATCCATAATTGATTGACAAAAAACCAGGATAACATACAACAACAAAGAGTGTCAAACTCACACAAAGAGAGTTTGCTGGACACATGTTAGTAACGAATGTCCAATAGAGATTTGGATGAACACAAAGCAAATAAAAAATGCTCAATTCAAATAACATATTGAAATGGACACAACAACAAATAATGTTCAAATCAAGTTTTAGACGCTTGATAACTTTCTAGTTGACCTAAAAAGACGTTCAAATTATCAAAGGGGATGAAAATACTCTAAATTGACAAATTTGGGAGACTAACCTTTCTCATTCACTAAAATTTCACTAAACACAAAGTGAAGAGCATATACAACCAACATAGATACATTTTAAAACCTGATCTATTAAGCACCGAGAGGGATCTAATTTATTGAGGCGTAATTTTTTTTGCCTTGAGTTTTTACATGTTGAGAAAAAATTACATCTCAAGAAAATTGATCGCTCTCGATGCTTGATAAGCACTCGATTTAAGATGTATCTATAATGGTTTAATTCTTTTAGGCTGATCTATGATGGATCTATGATGGTTTAAATGGGGCCTCATATCTAATGAAGTTGTTGGCTAGAAGAAAACTTGTTGGTATAAAATGGGTGTTTAAGAACAAGTTGAATGCATAAAGTAAAGCAAAGATGTACAAGGTTGTCTTAGTAGCAAAGGGACATTCCCAAGTGGAGGGAATTGATTTTGCTGCATTTCTTTCACTTGTTGCTCAATTAAATTCTATATTAATTCTTTTGTCTATTGCTATTGCTTTTATCTTGAAGTAGAGAAGATGGTTGTGAAGACAACGTTCCCACACATGGATCTTAAAGAAGAAATCTACATGAAATAGCTATAATGTTTGCAAGCTGAAGAAGTCCCTGTATGGATTAAAAACACTCCAAGAATTTGGTATCAAAAGTTTGATACTATATAATGGTATTTGGTTTCCTTAGAAGCAAAGTTGATCATTATGTATATTCCAAGCTAATTGGTGATAATTTATTTATTTGGTCTTTTGTATTGATGATATCTTGTTGATCTTAAACAACAAGGAATTAATCAAGGATGTCAAAGCTCACTTTTCTTCTAAATTTTATATGAAAGATCTTAGTGTTGAAAATTTTATTTTGGAGATGGAAATTAAAAGAGATAGGGTAAACATGAAACTCGGGTTGTATAAGAAGAAATATGTTGAAACAATATTGCATAGGTTTAATATGTAGGAATGTAAACTGGTCAAGGTTTCCATTCTCATAGGTATAAATTTATCTGTAGATCAATGTTCCAAGACATAAGAAGAAGTATATAGGACATGTTACATGTTCCTTATGCAAGCGTTGTTGAAAGTCTAATGTATGTTATGATAGGTATTAGATTAGACATCGTCCATGTATGTAATACCCCATTTTGACCCTTAGGATATATTAGCTTTTAATGTAAATATTGTATACATGTGATGTATGTGTTCCTAGCGTGGAGCTCAAGGCCAAGGACCCGCAAGTGGATGCTCGAATTTTATTTAAAAGGCAAGTATTGGATATTATGTTACCCATGTGCTATTTAGACAGGGAACATTGTAAAAATGATGTAAATAAATATCATGCAATAAAATACCAAAACTGGCTATGGAGGCAACGAATGAGAAGGGGCCATGTGTATCCACTAGGGAGTGGTGAGGGGACTGTGGGGATGAACCATATGCTGCCAAATGTCATTGTGAGAACCCATTTGACTTTCCTTGATGACATTTATTTATGTTGTAAGGAAGTAGTTGAAGATTTCAGTCCATGGCAACAATGGAGCATGGGCAACCCAGAAATTCGTATGGCAGTGTATGGGCTCTGTTTTCTTGTACCACAAGTCACTCTACCTCATGGGGGTTTCTTCTTCCTCATTCCCATTCCTTTGTGGAAGAACCCATCATCAATCTTCATCCAAAAATGAATTCCCAGCAGTGAGAAAAACCAGAAATCGCAACTGTGAAAGAACCCACGTTTGAAAGAGCCATAAACGCCCAGAATTGGTAGTGGATAGTGAAATCCAATGGGGGATCCATAGGTATGAACCTTGGGGTGAATTTGGGAGCATTAGCTACCCCGAAATCCATTGGAAAACCCAGTTTTGATAGCCTAGAAAACCAGTGACGGGATTGAGTTATTCGTTGACAGAATGGTGAGAAATCCAAGTGTGGATGTTTGAATAGAGGATTGGATTGCTTGAATTTAGCTTAAGATGTCTGTAGCTCTGTGGTTGAGCTCACTGGCTAAGCATCCTCCTCATTTATCTTCTGCATGCTTGATAAACCCAACTGTGTGTTGGCTTAGCATGACTGTTTGAGTGAAACCATAGCTGTGAGTGAGCCTATCTAGTTCCTCCTTAGTGGATACACAGCCCAGCTCGGGGGTGATCTCTCAGCTGAAAGAATACAGGCTAGACAGAGATCTATGGTTGGGTGGAACGTTGCTCTCACGTAGCCAGTTGTTTGGACGTTTGCATTTCAAGATAAGCATTCTCTGTGAATTAATTTGTATGCATTCTATGTTCTGTAGTGTGTTAATTCTGAATGTTAATTGTTCATGTTAATGAGATGAAATTAATATCTTAATATGGTTGATATGAAGCTTGTGCATAGCATAAGAATGGGATTGATTCGTTGTCTCTTGATTCATCATCTGTTTGGGATAGATATGCTGATGCATTCCAGTCTGTGCGTGTGTTATTATGTTTAATTCCGATGTGTTTATATTGAGTATGAATTGCACACATAAGATTTTAATTATCCATGCATTTCTTAGAAATTGAATGGGGTTGAGATTGCCAATTAAGCCCAGTATGTTGGTCACGTTTCCCTCCCTTGATCCGGAATGATGGAAGGGGACATTACAGAGTGGTATCAGAGCCCAACTTGCAGCACTGGGACTACTTGGGCCAAACTCTGAGTTACAGGCAAGTGACAGAATGTTTTAACGCAACATTGGTGAAGTTGGTGCGGCATTTTTTATTGGAAAAATGGTAGGGTTATATTTCTCAGGTGTAGAATAGGATCACATAGATGCATATATCTCTCCAAGAGCTTTACAACGATACCAGACTCGTCCCATTTGGTCGAGAGATGAAGGAGTTATGGACCCCGAAAGTCGCAGGGCCGAAAGCGTTTCAGGGTTGCGGATGTCAGGTTTCGGGTTGCGGGAACGCAAGTTTTGAAATTGCGCGTTCCAGTTTCCGCAATCCCGAACCTGCAATTTTGGGTTTCGGGTTTCGGGTTGCAAGTTGCGGGATGGTTACATTCCATGACCGCAACTTGACTTCCCGAACCTGCAACTTCGGGTTGCAAGTTGCGGGTTGCGGGAACGCAAGTTTTGAAATTGTGCAATCCGGTTTCCGCAATCCCTAACCCACAATTTTCGGCTTTCAAGATGTTGGGTTTCGGGTTTCGGGTTGCGGGAACGCAAAGTTTTGAAATTGCGCGTTTCGATTTCCGCAATCCCGAACCCACAATTTTGGGTTTCGGGTTTCGGGTTGCGGGTTGCGGGATGGTTACATTTCGTGACCGCAATTTGACTTCCTGAACCCGCAATTTCGGGTTTCGGGTTGCAGGAATGCAAAGTTTTGAAATTGCGCATTCCGGTTTCCGCAATACCGAACACGCAATTTCGGGTTTCGGGTTGCAGGTTGCGGGATGGTTACATTCCGTGACTGCAACTTGACTTCCCGAACCCGCAATTTCGGGTTGCGGGTTGCGGGAACGCAAGTTTTGAAATTGCGCGTTCCAGTTTCCGCAATCCCGAACCCGCAATTTTTTTTTCGGGTTTCGGGTTGCAGGTTGCAGGATGGTTACATTTCGTGACCGCAACTTGACACCCCGAACCTGCAATTTCGAGTTGTGGGTTGCGGCCTGTGTGGCGAAAAAAAAAAGTATAGAGCCCGAAAATTAATTTTTGGATTACAAGAGCATTCAAGGTCGGAATTTGATGAGTTCAGTGGCATTCTGAGGCCATTGACGGAGGCCATGAATAAACCAGTGAGGATTCTGAGCCCATTATGCTCCGATTGGCATAAATTTGGGATTAATGGATTTTACAAATCAGTGTCCCAACGCTTGACAGAAGGTCGGATTGAGCCGAAACTGATATGTAGCGGTCATGGAGCAGGTACGGTGTTAAGTTTGGAGTTTTGGAGCCAAACTCCAAAGGATGTGGAGTCGGGATGTGCAAGAAGGTCAAAAAGCACTATTCCGGGCCACGTTTTGAAAATTTTGAAAGGCTTGCAGTGGATGAAAGTGACCTTGTAATGAAGATTCAAGAAATTTACTGAACTCAACATTTCTTATTCTCATGAAAACAGACAATTCACATTAGACAAATATTTTCCAGAAATGCACCGTTTGGGAAATAGCCATTTTTTGCCCAAAATTTGAAATTTTGGAAAAATGTGAAAAGTGGGAAGTAGTCAAACCCAGAAATTTATAGAAAATGAATGGTGCATCGGAACAGAGATCCGGGAGTTGCTGAGTGTTCCTTGTTGTATGGAATATTTCACCCGATAGAAAAGTTTTCATGAATCTTCCTAGATTTTCTCCCACAGGTGGCTGAAGTTGGCATTCCGGACCAAAATACAACTCTGTAAAAATGTGCAGAATTGTGGTGAAAGTTGTCATTTTCGAAGTAACATAGTTTCCACACCCGAAGTCGGAATGGAGCACGAGGACAGGCATTGGAAATATTATCCAGCAGGGAACAATGGTGCATGACCAGAATTTGAAGGAGGTTATCATACCTCATATTTATGCAGAGAAGAAAAGTGCCCGTGGATGTTTTAACAAAAAATTGTTGTTGTTGTCAATATGGACAATTCCTAGAATTGCATGCCTAGAAGTAGCAAGTTGGAATATCATGCATGAGTATATGTATTGAATTGATGCTTGGTGATAAAATCATAGCCAATGATTCCTTGTGTGTTTGCTAGAAGCCATGAAGTCAGACCAACTATTATGTGGAAGAGGAATTCCATGCAAAGATGAGGGATTGGAAAGGGAGAATTCCTTAACCCCTGTCTTGCTAACTATATTTATATTTTATAAGCTTTGTGTACATAAAATTATGGTATGGGAATGCTGAAAATGCAAAGATTAGATGGATGGCATGAATATGTACTAGTTGGCATATTCATAAACAATGCACAGTGCATGAGAATATGTTTTTGCACGCATATGATATTACATATTGGTAAAAGTAGTGGGATTTTACATATACAATGAACCACTAATGGCAAATATTGTGATTGATAATCACTATTGGTGGTAGGACCAAAGACAACAAGAGCATGGCTGAATATGTTGATGATGTTGTTGCATGTGACTAGCAACCTTATGAAGAAAAGGCTAGGGAAACAAATTCATGATCAAGAGATTGGTGGAAGGATTCTATAAACCTCTGTAAGAGACCAACTGATCAGGTAACATTAAGGGTGCAAATGGGATCCATGCAGGTAATGGTTTACTTATGATAATTACATAAGTGTTGAAAGGGGATTGGGTAAGAATCCCTTGAACCATATTTAATAATCATGGTGTAGTGAAGGCGAGAGGCCTCATACCATGTGACTATTAGAAATTTAGATTGCACTCATATAAAATATATCATGCCATGTGTATGTTGGTTATGAGCTTAATAACCAAAGCAAGTGAGAACTGGTGGTCCTGATTATGGTAATGCATGTTATATGAGATAGTCATGATTAAGTCATAATATGCTTGAATGCATAATACTCATGAAACAATGCAAGATGGCATTGAGTGGATGTGCATTAAGAGATTTTATAAATCTTGTAGTTGAGCATATGAAAAACTTGAGTAAATGTTGTGAATATGCATGCATGTGGGTAGTTACACCTGAGGAAATGTATTGTGTGCATGCATGATTGTGATATATGTATATGTTTCATTACAATTGAGCAATAGATGAAATGATGAATTAATGATAATTCTGAGATCATTTCATGAGCTGCTATGAATGCAGGGGAAGAATTGCATGAAGGTAGTCATGATTGACAGGCTTCCGGAGTGCTCTGTTGGAAGGACAAAGTTGCATAAATGATATGGCTATGAATTAATGAGCATTTAAAAGCTTTAAGTTGATTGCATGGATGGTGTGATGGTGTCTTTTAATTTTATTGTGCTCCGGGTGCATATAACATAAGCCTATACATTTCATTGCATTTGAAATATTAATAGTTGATAGTGTTTGAATTATGGAGTGTTATAATTCTGGAAATGCTTCAGTGACTGTTGCAGCAATGAAATATCATATGCATGAAGACTTATAAGTGTTTGGTTGATTGAAGTTTCAGATTTCAGGTAGACTGTTCTGGGCATGGCAATGTGGGTAAGTCCATGATGAAGGCTGGAATCTACCATGTGCAAAAAGCCAAAGGTTATGAGAAGATTCTCATGGTTGTGAAATTTAACTTATGCATGAAACAAAACTGAAAATATTCTGATTTAAGTTTATGAGAATAATATCATGGTTGCAAATCGAATTTCTATAGGGAACAGATTTAAAAAAAAATTAGAGCTTATGAGAAGGAATCTCATGGTTGAGCACTCTAAGTTCTGTTAGAAAGAACAATTGTAAATCTCAGATTTGTAAATTTTCAGATTTGAAATTTTGCTAATAATTGCTAATGACTGTTTGGCTTATGTAAAATTGTGTCAGAAGGACATGTTGTAGGTGGATGTCCATGTATGGTAGCAAACATAAATCCATAATGGACAAAATGGTGCCACTTACAAGAGCCAAGCAATATGAGGATAGCCTCATGGCTAAGAAAATCAATTTATGTAGTAGACAGAGTTGCAAACTCATATTGAATTTAATTATTAGTGCCATTGATTGGTTATGGAATAATCAGGTTTGAATTTTAATGCTAAATGTTGCTGACTATTTGGCTATTTAATAAGCGTGTCAGGAAGGCACATTGCAGTAAGACCATGAGAGAGGTCCTGCAGAAGCCAAACTTCATGGGAAGGGATTCCATGATTTGGAAATGGGTTTCAGGCGAAACGCCATTATACATTATTAATGTCTCATCCGCACTGCATGATTGGTAAACAATATGAGTGATATGGTAAAGATTGTGTCAGTAAGACATATGAGGGTTATGTAACATCAAAAGGAGTTGGGATGGCAAACCGAGGGACTGTCAACTCAGAGAAGGAGCCCCCATTCCTCGTTAATGAAGAGAAATAACATCTGTGAAATGGATAAATGTTCTATAAACCCTAACTAATATATATATATACATACATGCATGTCTAATTATTGGAGTTAATATGCAGAGCATGCTTTGATTTTATTTCTATTATTCCAGACTACTTGAGTATGATTAGGGCCTACATGTCTCACAGCCGAAAGGGAGTGCACACCTTTCTGATGCTGGGTTATGATAGGGTTGTCAATATTGACTACACCCTAAGGGAATGGACGCATTCCTGGTGTTTCAATACTTGATAGTGAATGTTATGAAATATGTTTACACTTTTAGAGCAGCAATACTGATGAGCTTGCTTATCCATCTTGTGTTGTCAACTTATACATATGCAAATTGGTGCTGCACATCAAAGGGAAAAGTGAAGAAAAGGGTACTCAAGAGGACTGTATGAGCAATGGTAACCTTTGTGTAGTGTGAATGAGTATCATGGGGCCATGATAGCCTGCAGTTAAGAAAGTAACCTAAAGAGTTCCTAAAGGGAACCGCCAGTTTGCACAAGAGAAGGAGTGCCACCCTTGTGTGGGTGAAGAATTGTTATGCGCATTGAGGGGTTGTGACACATGTGAAAGGCTGATGCAAGCCTAAGGCATAGTAGTAGAGCCTTGACCTATAATGGTCGGTGGCGCAGTTACCTTCCATTGGCCGATGACCTAGACGAATGTGCTGGCTCGGCAATGGAGAGGGCCAATCAGGTATGGGACTGGTTGGGCACCACCAAATGCTTGGTAAATCCAGTCGGCGTGAAGGTGTACTGGTTGGGCATTTATTATTTGATGTTTTGGAGCAGCCTACTTGCTGGCCAAACATCCCAGTTCGTAGCAGGATCCCAAGGCTTATAAAGTAAAAGCAAGACCCTGTGGACCAGAGAGGAAACGCATAATACAGATAAGTATTTATTTCCATTTATTTCTTGTTTGGAATAATAAAGATTTCAGGTATAAGTCTTCTAACAGCTAAGCTAATACACTGTTGTTTCTTGGTTGGAAACGCATAATACATGAAGCAAGGACCCTGAAAGAACTATAAATTGCTTGGAAATCCAGAGAGTGACTGGTTGAGCATTGATTATTTGATGTTGTGGAGCAGCTTGCGTGCTGGCCAAACATACAAGACTATTTGATGTTGTGGAGCAGCCCGCGTGCTGGCCAAACATACAAGATTATTTGATGTTGAGGGGCAGCCTGCGCGCTGGCCAAACATCCAAGTCCATAGGCGATCCCAAGGCTTGTAAAGCAAAGAAGGACCCTATGGAATAAAGTGAAGACATCCAATGCAGATAAGTATTTGGTTATCTTGTAATTTATTGCTTATGACTATACATGTGTATATGATTTCCTATGAAAATAAACTAAACATGTGAATTAATCCAATGTTTGAGTGTAGGTATTGTTAGAAGCAAGGACTATGAAGGCATCCTAGGGATGCATGTGGACATGTGACTATCGTAAAGAGCTCAACATGAGCAATAATAAAAGATGGTTCTAGTGAGATTGTGTGGGTCCTAGCAGCCAAGAGTTGTAGACAAACCACGTGGAGGGACTCCATGGTTGAGAGGTCTGGAATAGACCATAGACACTAAGTGTCATAGCCAAGAAGGGCAGGTCAAGCATTCCGTTGAGGTGAAAGAGGCGAAGGGCATGAAAACCACAATGGTGGTGTGGGTTCCAGAATGGAACAAGAAAAAGAGGAGAAAACTCTTACTGCTCTCTCTTTCCTTTTTTTTATTGATGCAATTATAAAAATAAAATAAAATAAAAACAGAAAATTTTTGAATGCATGTATGGCTGAAAGTAGAGTGTGTTTATTTGCTTGAAATAAACTGTGAATGCTGAATTAATGAATTTCCTGTGAATGGATGAACATGAAGGAATTCATGTGTATTTTGGGCAAGCATGAAAAGTGTGGAGGTCTCATGAATAGAGCATGGGCTCTTTGTGTCAATTGGGAAAAACAATTGACTGATTTTTAATGTTTAGGTTATGCTTGGCCTAACAAGATTTGTAATGATGAATTTCACAGGTGGAAATTAAATCAATTGGTTGCAGCTATTATGAGCAAGTGTTGCTGGCAAGCAAAGTGAGAACCAGCTGCGCACAAAGACCATGGCAGTAGACCATAGGCTATTGGACTTGGGTGGAAATATCATTCAAACAATTGCCAAGACCCAAGAAAATCTTGGAGAACTACTCAAGTTACAAAAGCAGCAGAATGAGATGAACCACAAGGTTTTGCAGGACTCTATTTGTCTGCAAAGGGAGGTAAAAAGCATTATGAGAGCAATCTGTAAGGGAAATGAAAGTGGATCAATGATGAGGCATTCATCCAATCGGTCCATTAAGAAACGTTCCAGACATGAAGACTCAAAGGAAATTGAGCAGGTAAAGATGAAGCAGCCAATGAAATGTTGGAAATGTGGAGGACATCATTGCCTCCGCAACTGCCCAACAAGGGAACATCGAGAGGGTAGCAGCCATAAAGCTTTCAGACTTGTGGATGAGCTGAAAGGTCAGAACCAGCAGGAGCAGTTTGTGGAATCCAAAGAACTTGGTCCTGAAAGTTCAAAGTAAAGGATAGAATGCAGGGCAGATCTGCAAAATTTCGAAAATTTTGGATGTGTAAATTGTATATGTATTCCTAAGTCTTGGAACACTGAGGACAGTGTTATTCTAAGGGGGAGGGGATTGTAATACCCCATTTTAACCCTTAGGATATATTAGCTTTTAATGTAAATATTGTATACATGTGATGTATGTGTTCCTAACGTGGAGCTCAAGGCCAAGGCCCCGCTAGTGGATGGTTGAATTTTATTTAAAAGGCAAGTATTGGATATTATGTTACCCATGTGCTATTTAGACAGGGAACATTGTAAAAATGATGTAAATAAACATCATGCAATAAAATATCAAAACTGGCTATGGAGGCAACGAATGAGAAGGGGCCATGTGTATCCACTAGGGAGTGGTGAGGGGACTATGGGGATGAACCATATGCTGCCAAATGTCATTGTGAGAACCCATTTGACTTTCCTTGATGACATTTATTTCTGTTGCAAGGAAGTAGTTGAAGATTTCAGTCCATGGCTTCAATGGAGCATGGGAAACCCAGAAATTCGTATGGCAGATGTGATGTACCTGCAATAATTAATTAATGCAAATACACGAGATATCAGAAATAATAGAACATAATCGCTTTTATATTGATCACGGGCCACTTCGAGGGGGCAACCTCCTTTGAGCAAGCTCAATACAATTAACTTCACGGTGACTTCAATGACCTCAACACACACTTATATATTAAGTCTATGCCCAATACTATGAGTCAAAACCATGGGACATATAATACTACGGGACGACTTACAAAGCATATGCGTCCAATACTATGGGTCAATACTATGGGCTAATATAAACTATGGATCAACAAATACTACGGGACGACTTACAAAGCATATGCGTCCAACAACAATATACTAACATAGTAAAGAGAAGGGTTGACATAGGTTCCTAACATCCCCTCTCCCTTAGAAAAAGCTTTGTCCTCAAAGCTTTGGTTGGAGAAATTGCTGCAGAATCTGAAGGAGTGGTTCCCCGGTAGCATCCTCGGTTTGCATTTCGGGCCACTGACGCCTTTGCAGTGTCAAGGAGGATTGCTTGGAAGGTTGTAGATGAAGAAGAACCCTGTCAGCTGCGTGGAAGATGCGCTCAGAACGGTGCTGATCGGCTTGTTGTTTCAGGCGAATTCTGGCCATGTGAAGATTGTCCTGCAAAATGAAAAGAATCTGATCGCGGTTTCGAAGAACCGAGTCAATTTCCTGAACTGGGGAGCTGCTAAGGGTGTATGGAAGAAGAACTGGCGGTGTTTTTCCATAGACTGCTTCATATGGTGTCCTTTGAGATGTGGTATTGTACCACCAGAGCGCTACTAGGAAATCCATAGAAATAGTTTGCCAAAGCTGTGTAGGGCTGGGCAAGGGTTTGAGCAATCCCGAAAGGAGTGTCGTTTCCCCCTCGTTGACTTGGAAAGTATCATCGTCAGCCACCATCTGTTGAATTGTCATTTTTAGTCTCGGCCAAAAGAAGTTACATTGTTCCCGGTCATACATTTTGCAGAACCCAGAGTGCCCTGTTAATGGAGAAGCATGGAGTTCATAGAAGAGATAGCCCTGTTGAACATATTGCAACCAATTTGGAACGAGCAGAGAAAGAGCTGTAAGAGAAACTGGGTCATCAATTGTGCGAGAAGGAGCATCTTCCACCATATTGTCCTTACCATTCTTGTAAGTGATCACATAGGGATAACCCATGAGTTGGATAACCCATTGCAGGTGTGTTGGGGAGGAGACCCATTGTTCCAGAAAATTTGCCAGACTCGGGAGATCCATCTTGATGCAGAAATAATTCCCTAATAGGGATGGCTGCCACTTATGTACTGCATGCAAAATAGCCATCATTGCCTGCTGAGAGGTAGATGGGGCTACATTCTTATTGGAAAGGTCTCTTGAAGGCAGCAAGTGCATTGGTTCAGCAAAGATACCTGCATATCTATCCAAGGAAGTAGTGGAGACTGTTGATGGTTGCATCTGAATGGAATTGAGCTGAGCGATGACACCATGTGAATTCTTCTTGAGGATTTTTTCCAGGCGATGTGAACTGATGATGCAGAGAAACCCTGGTTGTAAGCCCATAAATTTGTGTTGTGCCCCATTGACTTTAAACTGCATCCAAAGTTCAGCAAAATCCCATAAGATGGGGCCAAGTGTGCGTAACCATTGAACGCCCAAAACCACATCACATCCACCTAGGGACAAGGCAAACATGTCAGAGCGTAGGTTATAATCTTCCATAGAGATACGCACATTGTGACACTTCCCCTTGCAAGGTAAGGTGCCCCCATTGGCAACCATGACTTCAAAGTTGGAGCAAGGATGGACAAAATAATCAGCCTGTTTGGCAATCCGAGGGTCAATGAAGTTATGAGTGCTACCAGAATCAATGAGTATGGTAAGAGGGAGCTTCTTGAAGTATCCCCTGACCCGCATTGTCTGTGGGGTGGTGACGCCGGTTACAGCATGGAGAGAGATCTCGGGTGGGTCGTCCTGAGATGGGGTGTCAACAGGCGGGTGTTGAATGTCGACCTGATCATCTATTGTATCTGTAGCTTCTTCACCAAGTTCTAAGGCAGGCGGAGAATCCACATCCAAGAGATATAGATTTTGTTGAACACATCTATGTCCTCGAGTGAATTTCTCATCACAATTATAGCAAAGCCTTTTTTCTCGGCGTGCATGCATTTCTATTTCAGACAAATGCTTGATAGGAGTTGGTTGAGGAGCAGGCGTAATGGGAGGTCGTTGGGAACCCATATTTCTGAAGGGAACAAAGGTGGGTTTGGAGCGTTGTTGAGCGGCGATCTTGTCCTCGGCCAGCTTATCCAACCCTAGGACTTCCATCATGGTGTTGGGACAAAACATTTTGACCTCTGAGTGGATTTCATCCTTGAGACCACTGATAAAACAACTCCTGTAGAATTCATCAGACAATCCTTCTGTGTGATTGGCTAGTTTCTCAAATTCCATCTTATACTCTCTCACTGTGCCAGTTTGGTGAAGTTTAGTGAGTGCTCCTGTGAAGTTGTCAAAAGCACTAGGACCAAATCGTGGCAAAATGAGTTGGCAAAAATCTGTCCAATTTGGCTCGGGATGAGCTTTAATGTACCAACGGTACCATTGAAGGGCTTCCTGTTCCAAATGAAATGATGCAAGTGGAACTTTCTGAACATCAAAAGTATTATGCAGATTGAAATATTGTTCTGCTCGGTATATCCATCAAGTCGGATCAGTACCATTGAAGCGAGGAAAATCAAGCTTCGGCCCACGAAAATTGTTGGAAGAAGAGAACCCGGTGGCTGCAAAAGATTCTGGCTATCGGTTATTGTTCATGGCTGAATGCTGAAGATGGAGGCTGAGAAATTTTTCATCCAGATCTTGGAGTTTCGTTTGGATGGCTGCAAGTGCTTCCTCCATGGTGTTTGCTCCTGCACGGGTGACAACCACCACCAGGTTTTTTTTTTTTTTTTTTTTTTTTTTTTTAATATTATCAGACTGGAGCGGCTACGGCTCAGAAGGAATCTACAACAACGCCGAACGGCTGGATCTGGAACGGCTTGTAAAATGGATCTGGAACGGCGCAGCAGTGATCGACAATAGTTCAGTTGAAAGTAGATATGGACCCCAGGTATGTGCGGCTTCCTAACAATTCAGGGTTTTCACTCGGCCACCAATGCTGTCTGACGGCTTGCGTATTGGGGTAGTACCCCTCACTCCACGGCTCAGGTAAAACTGATAACCGCTTTGCCACAAACGACAGCTCTTGGTTTACCTCACGGGTGGGAACTAGTCAATCAGGTAGGGGTCGTTGCCCTTTTCGCTTGGCAGGTCCTCTCAATGGCCAGCTACTTCGGGGTTCCTGTGGTACTCCTCACAATGAGTTTTAGGGCTTATGCCCAAGTACTTCCCACAGTTAAGTGGATAGGGATTATTCCCAGATCCGAAACTGCAATAGAAAAAATTTGGGCAGAAAT
Source organism: Larix kaempferi (assembly GCA_027924585.1). Classification (NCBI taxonomy): domain Eukaryota; kingdom Viridiplantae; phylum Streptophyta; class Pinopsida; order Pinales; family Pinaceae; genus Larix; species Larix kaempferi. The sequence goes on from BSBM01000338.1 coordinate 42,016,724, forward strand.
TCCACCCAATGTTCAAAAACCGGATCTATATTGCTCAGAATCGCTATTATAGCATGTTTCCGGAACTGGAACAATCACTCTGCTTTTACCCTTGAAAGCGGAATAGAAATCTGGGCACTCGGTCAAAAGATTTTCTCGCCGCAATTTCCGTGGCCGTCACCGAAATTCTGAAAGATTGCTGATTTTAAATCCGCGATATCTCCACTTTTAGAACTCCAAATGAGATGATTTTTTTTTTGAAACTGCGTATTTTTGAAAGAGGAATTCAGATATGCAATCAGTTTCTTCTGATTTTGTGCAGAAAGTTTCAGAAATTGATCTGAAATTCACCGCCCAAAAAAAGAAAAAAAAAATTCCACTTGTGCCAAGGAAAGTGCTCTGATACCAGATGTGATGTACCTGCAATAATTAATTAATACAAATACACGAGATATCAGAAATAATAGAACATAATCGCTTTTATATTGATCACGAGCCACTTCGAGGGGGCAACCTCCTTTGAGCAAGCTCAATACAATTAACTTCACGGTGCCTTCAATGACCTCAACACACACTTATATACTAAGTCTATGCCCAATACTATGAGTCAAAACCATGGGACATATAATACTACGGGACGACTTACAAAGCATATGCGTCCAATACTATGGGTCAATACTATGGGCTAATATAAACTATGGATCAACAAATACTACGGGATGACTTACAAAGCATATGCGTCCAACAACAATATACTAACATAGTAAAGAGAAGGGTTGACATAGGTTCCTAACAGCAGAGTATGAGCTCTGTTTTCTTGTACCACAAGTCACTCTACCTCATGGGGGTTTCTTCTTCCTCATTCCCATTCCATTATGGAAGAACCCATCATCAATCTTCATCCAAAAACAAATTCCTAGCAGTGAGAAAAATCAGAAATCGCAACTGTGAAATAACCCATGTTTGGAAGATCCATAAGCGCCCAGAATTGGTAGTGGATAGTGAAATCCAATGGGGGATCCATAGGTATGAACCTTGGGGCGAATTTGGGAGCATTAGCTACCCCGAAATCCATTGGAAAACCCAGTTTTGATAGCCCAGAAAACCAGTGACGGGATTGAGTTATTCGTTAACGGAATGGTGAGAAATCCAAGTGTGGATGTTTGAACAGAGGATTGGATTGCTTGAATTTAGCTTAAGATGTCTGTAGCTCTGTGGTTGAGCTCACTGGCTTAGCATCCTCCTCATTTGTCTTTTGCATGCTTGATAAACCCAACTGTGTGTTGGCTTAGCATGACTGTTTGAGTGAAACCATGGCTGTGAGTGAGCCTGTCTAGTTCCTCGTTAGTGGATACACGGCCCAGCTCGGAGGTGATCTCTCAGCTGAAAGAATACAGGCTAGACAGAGATCTATGGTTGGGTGGAACGTTGCTCTCACGTAGCCAGTTGTTTGGACGTTTGCATTTCAAGATAAGTATTCTCTATGAATTAATTTGTATGCATTCTATGTTCTGTAGTGTGTTAATTCTGAATGCTAACTGTTCGTGTTAATGAGATGAAATTAATATTTTAATATGGTTGATATGAAGCTTGTGCATAGCATAAGAATGGGATTGATTCGCTGTCACTTGATTCATCATCTGTTTGGGATAGATATGCTGATGCATTCCAGTCTGTGCGTATGTTATTATGTTTAATTCCGCTGTGTTTATATTGAGTATGAATTGCACACATAAGATTTTAATTATCCATGCATTTCTCATAAATTGAATGGGGCTAAGATTGCCAATTAAGCCCGGTATGTTGGTCACGTTTCCCTCCCTTGCTCCGGAATGATGGAAGGGGACGTTACAATGTAGTGGGAGAATAGGTATATGCCGAAATTAGGGAAGGGACATTGGACAATGGTAAAGAAGGTGTTCATATATTTGTGTGGCACTTCAAATTAGGTAATTTTCTACCAAGGAAGACCTAGAACTCGTAAAGAGATTATATAGGGCTTCATTGATGCAGACTGGGCTAGAATTCTTGATCGCAAATTATATACAAGTTGTTATGTTTTTAACCTATTTGGTGGAGTAATTAGTTGGATGTAGAAAAGGCGGGCCATAACCATTGCATTGCCAAATATAGAAGCTAAATGCATGGCATCCACTCATGGAAGTAATAAAATTGTATGGTTGCAAACATTGTGTTCAAATATTGGTTTCATTTAGAAAGAAGAGATGATAGGTTGTGACAACTCATGTGCAATTTTTCTCGCAAAGAACCCTACTTATCATTCCAACACAAAGCCATTTTTTCCAAATAATTATCCTTGGGAAAACCCCTGAGCGCTTTCTCTCATATTTAGGATAGTACTTAGGGTAAACCCTAGATTCTCCAGGGCACAAGGCTAAGTCAACAACATGGCTCAAAGCAATTACAATAATATACTCATTACGAGTTGAACATGTCACTTGCGAGAATAGAACTTGGGTGGGGAGGATACCACTGCATTCCACAACCACTCGGACTAGACCCAATTAACCATTCCAACATAAAGCATAGTGATGTGCAGTACCATTTTATTAGAGACAAAGTTGAACACAACAAAGTGTTGTTGGAGAAGGTTGATACCTTCAAGAGTGTTGCAAAAGTATTGACAAAGTTTGTTATTAGTGAGAAGTTCTCTTGGTGTAGATAATCAATGGGCATTACTACTCTAAATGTGTGACCTTGTAAATCATAGGACCTATTGTTTGGCAAAGACAATAATAAATTGGGAGAATGTTGGAGATGTGTTATATTCCTTGCATGTTGGTTGTGCATTCATGCATGAAGTATAAGTTTACAAGAGCATTAGATGGGGTTCAAGATTTTTTGTGCTATTTCAACTAATGGTTTTCAACCCAATGTAATCTAATCCTGATTAAGGGATTGTTAGGAATCTATGTCAACCATTCTCTTTACTTTGTTAGTATATTGTTGTTGGACGCATATTCTTTGTAAGTCGTCCTGTAGTATTATATGTTCCATGGTATTGATCCATAGTATTGGATGCATATGCTTTGTAAGTCGTTCTGTAGTATTATATGTTCCATGGTATTGATCCATAGTATTGGCACATAGACTTAGTATATAAGTATGTGTTGAGGCCAATGAAGACATCCATGAGTTATTTGTATTGAGCTTGATTAAAAGAGGTTTCCCCCTCAAAGTGGTCCGCGATCAATAAATCTCTTCTGTGTTTTGCTATTTCTGATATATCGTGCATTTTCATCATTTAATTGTTGGAGGTTCCTCACATTTGGTATCAGAGCACTTTCTTGGGCTCTTTGTGTAGAATTTCTACCAAAATTTGTTCTTGCATCTGTATTTGTTCCTTTCAATTGCAGGTTCGGATCCAGGAATAATCCCTATCCGCTTAACTGTGGGAAGTACTTGGTCATGGCCCTAAAACTCATTGTGAGGGGTACCATAGAAACTCTAATTCCAGCCGATAAATCACAGATTACATCTGTCCATAGCTATTGCAGATCAATTCCGAGCCGTTTCAAATCCTTTCCGAAAGCCGTTTCAGATCCATTCCCCCCAAAAAAAAAATTGTTTTTTCGCCATATCTTCTTTGTTTTAACTCTGTTTCCCTTGAAAATTCACTAACACCCCTGCAATCCCATTATGCATATTTCATTCCTGAGGACCCTATCCCAAATTCCACTTCCTGAAGCTAGAAATCCCACATCTGTTTATTTTTAGGGTTTGTCATAACTTCTTCGATTTTCACCCAATCGCCTTCAAATTTTGCCATAGTTGTCATTTCATATTTTTGCTTCTTTGTCCCTCTTTGACCAATTTTCCAATTCTTTCACCCTGCTTCTGAAATACCCATTTTTGGTATTATCCATCAAAAAGTGTCCAAAACCTAGTCAAACCCCAATTACCCATCGGAGTTTTCCCAAATCCAAATTTTCCTTTATTAAAGAAGTTTTTGTTTTTGTTTTTCTACCCATTCACAAAAAAAAAACACCCTTGGTTATGGTTGTCACTCACGTAGGAGCAAAAATCATGGAGGAAGAACTTGCAGCCCTCAAAACCAAAATCCAAGATCTGGATGAAAAAATTCTCAGCCTCCATCTTCAACATTCATCCATGAACAATAAACGACAACCAGAATCTTCTGCAGACACTGGATTCTCTTCTTCCAACAATTTTCATGGGTCAAAGCTTGATTTTCCTCGCTTCAATGGTAATGATCCGACTGGGTGGATATACTGGGCATAACAATATTTCAGTCTGCATAATACTTTTGATGTCAACAAAGTTCCACTTGCATCCTTCATTTGGAACATGAAGCCCTTCAATGGTACCATTGGTACATCAAAGCTCATGACGAGCCAAAATGGACATATTTTTGCCAACTCCTTTTGCAACAATTTGGTCCTAGTGCTTTTGATGACTTCACAAGAGCACTCATTAAACTTCACCAAATTGGCACTATGAGAGAGTATCAGACATAATTTGAGAAACTGGCCAATCACACAGAAGGATTGTCTGATGAGTTCTACAGGAATTGTTTTATCAGTGGTCTCAAGGATGCAATCCGATCATAGGTTAAAATGTTATGTCCCAACATAATGATGGGAGTCCTAGTGTTGGCTAAGTTGGCGGAGGACAAGATCACAACCCAACAACGCTCCAAATCCACTTTTGTTCCATTAAAAAATATGGTTTCCCAACGACCTCTCATCACGCCAGCTCCTCGACCAACTCCTATCAAGCATTTGTCCGAAGCAGAGATGCGGGCATGTAGAGAAAAAGGGCTTTGTTATAATTGTGATGAGAAATTCACTTGGGGACATAGATGTGTTGAGCAAAAGCTCTATCTCTTGGATGTGGATTCTTCGCTTGCCTCTGAACTTGGTGAAGAAGCTCCAAATAAAATAGATGATCCGTTCGACATTCAGCAACCGCATGTTGACCCTCCATCTCAAGACGACCACCCAGAGATATCTCTCCATGCTTTAGCCAGAGTCACCACCCCACAACACAATGCGGGTCAGGGGTTACTTCAAGAAGCTCTTACAATACTCATTGATTCTGGTAGCACTCATAACTTCATTGACCCTCAGATCACTAAACAGGCTGATTGTTTTGTTCACCCTTTTTCCAACTTTGAAGTCATGATTTCCAATGGGGGCACCTTACCTTGCAAGGGGAAGTGTCGCAATGTGCATATCTCTATGGAAGATTATAACCTGCGCTCTGACATGTTTTCCTTGGCCTTAGGCGGATGTGATGTGGTTTTGGGCGCTCAATGGTTACACACACTTGGCCCCATCTTATGAGATTTTGCTGAACTTTGGATGCAGTTTTCAATAAATGGGCAAAAACACACATTGACAGGATTACAACCAGGGTCTCTCCACATCATCAGTTCACATCTCATGGAAAAGATCCTTAAGAAGAATTCACATGGTGTCATCGCTCAGCTCCATTCTATTCAGATGCACCCATCGACGGTCTCCACTACTCCTTTGGATCTACAACAAATTTTGGATAGATATGCAGGTGTCTTTGTTGAACTAGTGGGATTGCCACCTTCAATAGCCCCTTTCAATAAGAATTTAGCCGCCTCTACATATGAGAAGGAAATGATGGATATTTTGCATGCAATACATAAGTGGCGGCCATACCTATTAGGGAATTATTTCTGCATCAAGACTGATCACCAGAGTCTGAAATATTTTCTGGAACAACAGGTCTCCTCCCTAGCACAACAAAAATGGGTTAGCAGACTCATGGATTATGACTATGAGATCATTTACAAGAAGGGTAAGGAAAATTTGGTGGCAGATGCTCTTTTTCGCACATTTGATGACCAAGTTTCTCTTTCAATTATTTCTATGCATGTTCCAAATTGGTTGCAATTTGTTCAACAAGGCTATGCCAATGACTCCTCATTATCTCAAATCATCCAACGGTTGGCCAACAACCCTTTTGTTGTACCGCATTACTCTTGGGATGGTGCTTCCCTAAGATACAAGGGTCATCTGGTGCTTCCCTGAGATACAAGGGTCATCTGGTGCTTCCCCAGAGCACAGATCTTCAATAGGTTGTCTTCTATGAACTCCATTCTTCTCCATCGGCAGGGCACTTTGGGTTCCTCAAAATGTATGAGCGGGAACAAAGTAACTTCTTTTGGCAGGGAATGAAAAGGACAATTCAACATATGGTGGCTGAATGTGATACTTTCTAGGTCAACAAGGGTGAAACGACACTCCTTCCAAGATTGCTCGAACCCTTGCCCATCTCTACACAGATTTGGATAGATATTTCTATGGATTTCATTAAAGGGCTCCCTAAATTTGGAGGGAAGATAATGATTTTGGTTATGGTTGATCGCCTCTCCAAATATAGTCATTTTTGTGCCCTTAACCATCCCTATATAACCTCCTCAGTCGCACAAATTTTCCTGGACCAGATCTTCCGTCTTCATGGAATCCCTTCTCCCATTGTCTCGGATTGCGATGCAACTTTCACCAGTCATTTTTTTATAGAACTATTTCGCCACACTGGCACCAAATTGAAGATGAGTTAAGGGTATCACCCAAAAACAAATGGTCAGACTGAAATTACCAATAAATGTTTGGAAATTTATCTTCGTTGCTTCACCTCCGAACAACAACATCAGTGGGCAAAGTGGCTCCCTCTCGCTGAATGGTGGTAAGATACCTCTTACCAAACTGCATCTAAACTGACTCCATATGAAGTAGTCTATGGTCAGGCACCGCCAATTCTTCTTCCATTTACCCCCAACAGTTCACCAGTTCAGGAAGTTGACACGGTTATTCGAAACCGCGATCAGGTTCTTCGCATTTTGCAGGACAATCTTCAACAAGCTGATCAACACCATTATGAGCGCACTTTTCAAGCAAGTGATATGGTTTTTCTTCGTCTACAACCTTACAAGCAATCCTCCGTGAAACTCAAAGGGCATCATAAACTCGCTCCAAAGTTCTATGGGCCCTATAAGGTTCTTTAGAAGATTGGGTATGTTGCTTATAAATGGAACTTCCTCCTTCTTCCCGCATTCATCTAGTATTTCGTGTCTCTTGTCTGAAGAAAGTTCTTGGCACCAACATCAGAGGACAAACTATCTTACCAGAACTGGATAATGAAGGATCCATCCTTTTGGAGCCAGAGGCCATCCTCAATAGGCACACTCGTCAGCTTCGCTCTCGATCTATCAAAGAGGTATTAATTCAGTGGCACAGAATGCAACCAAAGGATGCTACATGGGAACCACTCCTTCAGATTCAACATCAATTTCCACATCTAAAGCTTTGAGGACAAAGCTTTTTCTAAGGGGGAGGGGATGTTAGGAACCCGTGTCAACCCTTCTTTTTACTTTGTTAGTATATTGTTGTTGGATGCATATGCTTTGTAAGTCGTCCCGTAGTATTATATGTTCCATGGTATTGATCCATAATTTGTATTAGCCCTTAGTATTATATGTTCCATGGTATTGATCCATAGTATTGGCACATAGACTTAGTATATAAGTACGTGTCGAGGCCCATGAAGGCATCCATGAATTATTTGTATTGAGCTTGTTCAAAGGAGATTGCCCCCCTGAAGTTGCCCACGATCAATGAATCTCTTCTATGTTCTGCTATTTATGATATATCGTGCATTTTCATCATTTAATTGTTGGAGGTTCCTCACAGGGATTATGGTTGTAATATAATTTTTGAATAGATTAGGGTTTGCATTATGTGGAATACCTAAATATTGTATTGTGTGGTGAAGTTAATACAATGAAGAAGAGAAATGTGTAGCTCTAAGTTAGACTAGTTTCATGGTTAAGAGTTTATATGGTAAACATCTTTATATTTTATGTGTGCTATTTTTGTTCTCTACGTTTTGCTTAAGATTTTGTAGCATTGTTTCACTTGAAAATGTTTAAAACTTACAAGAATGCCTTTTGTTAAAATTAAAAGGAAGGTTGTGATATGACAAGTAGCTCTCACTTCCCACTTAACTTACCTTTAAGATATAATGGTGACATGATCACATAAGTTTAGATGATGATTCAACACCTCTCTCCATGTTCATTACTACTCATCAACCTTTCTCCATGATATACATGCTTCAAACCTTGGAGGGGTCTTAGGTTATTTTTGTCCATGTTATTGCTCAAATTGCATCCATGTAAAGCTCATGTTAGTTAAGAAAACTAAAGATAACATGTCGTTGGAGGTTGTCCACACATGCCATGCTTTTGCATTTGAGACCTAGGTTACAATGGGAATTAGTGCCAATCTTTAGATACATGTTAGGTTGATTTTCCTACTTGTGTGAGGGATTATTAGTAATAAGTTCAAGCAAAAAATTGTGAAATACTTTAATGTCAAATTCTTTATTATAGTGAGTAGGCTAAAAGAAATTAGAGTCATTTGCTTCACTAGTGCTAATTATAGTAATTTATTCTCAAATGAACTTGACACATAGATATCTTACTTTCAAATCTTTGGCTCATTCCAAGGAAGAAGAGAACTACATGTCTATTTGACATCTTCTACAAAGTGTTTTACAACAATAAAGTTCTTTGAACTCTTCGATTTTGCAAGAGCATCCATAATTGGTTCACAAAAAATCAGGATAGCATACAACAACAAAGAGTGTCAAACTCACACAAAGAGAGTTTGCTAGACACATCGTGGTAACGAATGCCCAATAGAGATTTGGATGAACATAGAGCAATAAAAAATGCTCAATTCAAATAACAGATTGAAATGGACACATAACAACAAATAATGTTCAAATCAAGTTTTATATGCTTGATAACTTTCTAGTTGACCTAAAAAGACTTCCAGATTATCAAGGGGATGGAAATACTCTAAATTGACAAATTTGGGAGACTAACCTTTTTCATTCACTAAAATTGCACTAAACACAAAGTGAGAGCATATACAACTAGCATAGATCCATTTTAATACTGGATCTATCAAACACCGAGAGGGATCCAATTTATTGAGGTGTAATTTTTTTACCTTAAGTTTTTACATGTTGAAAAAAATGTACATCCCAAGAAATTTGATCACTCTCGATGCTTGATAAGCACCTGATTTAAGATGGATCTATGATGGCTTAAATTTTTTATTTTATAGGCCGACATAGATTTAAAAAAGAAATTTCCTCGAAAAAAATCGTAATTTTATTAATGAAGTATAAAATTACATATGCAGATATATGTTGAGCATATATTTTCGGATACAGAGGTATTATGGCCTGTATACCATACATATAGCAAAAAAGAAGAAAGTCTTATGAGTGGATATATTTTATGTGTGCATGTCCCTTCATTCTGGAGAATGAATCAGATGATCTTCCGCTGTATTAGCTGGATAATTTACCGTTGGAGAAACTTTCAAAATTGTCTATCCTTTAAACCTCACCATATACAAAATTGTAAAGCCATCCAAAACCTTTTGCCGTCGGCCAAAAAGGGGTCATCCTAAAAAACTATGATTATGTAAAAAACAGTCCATATCCATCCTTGAGAGTAAAGTCCCGTTCATTATGTTCTTATGATGTTTTGTTCAGGTTCCACAAAGGGTCGGTGGTAATATTGAAATGATTGGTCCCGTCTTTCCTCAATTACTTTAAGCTATCCTTTACCCAACCGAACACCTTCTTTAGATAATGAGTCTGCTTCTTGATTGCGCTCCCTATATACATGATTGCAAGAGAGAGTGTTAAAATTTCCTGCAATTTCCCATATCTCCTCGAGTAAAGGACTCAAGTGAATATTTGAGCATCTTTGGATTTTATTGAACCAATTTATAGCTAGCATTGATCAATGAAAGCTTGTAATTTTTGACATCCTTTTTCTAATGCAAACAAAAACAATGTTTTCAAAGTATGAAGTTCAACATAGTTATTGGTTTTGTCTCCAACATCCATAGCAAGTTTGAACGAGGGTTGTTTGGTCAGGTCAAGCACTGCCCCATCCCCACATAAGGAGCCATCTTGTTGAGATGCTCCATCGAAGTGGGCCCATGAAACAAACTTATTTATTTATTCAGCTCGAATGACCCGAATTGGAGGATCATCCTTAACCTGTGGGAAGAAAGAAAAGATATTTATGTTGTTCATTGCAGTCCTCTCCGGAACATATTGTTTTTCAAAGAAATTTGATTGTTTCTAGTGATCCACAGTCCCCAATTTACAATTAGAGGGAGAGCTTTGTACGCTTCAAATGATGAGTTTGATAACTAGCGTTGCACGACCTGTTCAATAGTGGCACCATGAGATTTTGATTTACTTGTAGTGAGCATTCCTTCCATACCTGTCAGGTGTATGGACAACTTATGAAAAGATGCACCATTGACTCTTCAATGTTTTTGCACATAATGCACCAATTTGGACCTTCGTAGCATCGTTTTTGGAGGTTGTCCCATGCTGGTATTTTATTTGCCAGAGTGCACCACATCAAAAGTCTAGCCTTGGGTGGGCATTTGAATTTCCATCCCTGCTTCCACCACCATTGGATTTCTCTATTATTTGCTTCTGCGTTTAGCTGAATGTAACCTTTTTTGGAGTGTATCTGCTTGAAGAGTCAAGGACCCATATGAGTTCGTCCTCCTGATCTCTGATCTTCACATGACCATCCTTGAGCCCTGCAATGTACTTATTTCAGATTGCGACGAATTACTAAATTTTATTTGGTTTTATTTTTTATATTATGAGCCAACATAAATTTTTTAATTACTTTTTATTTTTGGTAGTGTCATGTTACATAACATTATGTGACAACATTTCCCTCATATCCCTCACACCTTACTCCTCTAGGTATAACCAACCTCCAAACCATTTAACATCACCAAATATTTCTTCAAACCAGAGAAGCGATAAAGCAACCAACAAACTCGATAGTAACGTAGGGCGACGCTTAGGATTAAGAACCTACGCTCTTAGCGAAACCTCATAAACGCAGTTCTCTTAAAAAATATAACCCATGTAATAGACATTTTGTCGTTTCAAATGGCCATTCCGTTGCACGAACGGGCTAATAAAATCTACAACGCCTGACGTTGAAGTCCCGATGGCATGATGAAGAGTCTCGGCCAACATTTAAACTTGATTTCTATAAATTGCGGTTCTTCTTGCTGGCGAAAACTTGGACCCTCTCCAACCTATTCTGACGAAAATGTGCGTTTGAGTTGATACAGTACAAACAAGCAACGACATAAAGGCATCCTCTATACAAAATTTGATTTGAAGCTTTAGAGCACTCCCTCGTTTTCAAACTTAGCCAAGTAAAGATGGGAACTGAGGAATATATGACCCCGGGGGAGATAGTGGGGAAATCATATGATTATATTGCAGGGCCTGGAACCTATCTCAACCCTAGCAACAGCACCATCTATGCCTGTGCCGTTGGCTTAAAGCGCCTCGTTCCTGCTTCTGCAAATGCTGAAGACAAGGTACACCAATATTCTATGATACTACTATTTTCCTTCTCTTTCATAACATTCAATTCATTTCTATTCGTGGGTCCATGAATTATATGTTCTCTTGCATTATCCCAGAGGCCCATTATTGAAGTAGTGAAGGAGAAGGAGCACGGAGCTGTGCCTGAACCAGGAGCCATTGTCACCGCCAGAGTATGATTTTCTCTCCTCAGTTGTGTTTCAGAGTCTTAAGTCATTTAGAGATTGTTTGATTTCATCTATCTTGAGGTAAAATTTAATATGTTTGTTTAATGTCCAATATCCTGTACTAAACTTTGGAAAGTAATCGCGATGAGCATTTGTTTCTTTGGCTCTCATATCTAGCCTCGACTAAGAAGTCAGACCTAGACCAAATCATAACTGTTGTAAAAAATCATCGGGGGTCGTGAAATTTCTAGTATATGTAGTTAGTGCCAATCCGTTTCATTATGGGTTATGCAATATAAGAGGAGTTCAATATAGTTCTTTGTCTTTCTCAAAAAGAACTATAATTTCTGCCATGGTTTATGAGGTCCTGGTAATTATTAGGGCTGGCTGACTTTCGGGGTATTGCTCTTGGAGTCTTGAATGATATGCTTTGACTGAATGTACATTGGGGCACAGCTACATAATACTTGAGAGTTCTAACGAGCAGGCTTTGGTTAAATCAAAGCACTTTCAATGCTTATAGCTATGTTCAAAGCGCCCCTTGAAGGCATGTTTCTGCGTATATGTGGTCAGCAGACCAGGTGGAAATTCTGGTGTTCTTGACAGACACGAGGCCAGATGCAAGTCCTGGTTGAATTTGACTGAATAGATACCCCTTGGTAGTGGAATCTAAGATGAAGGTAGAGGCCATTTTGTTAACAAAGGATAATTTTCCAGCAAAACTATCTCCAGAGTTTTCAAAAGCATATACGTTTATGTATTTTTAGAAGTGCTTTGGGAAACATGCCATTAGGGGTTGCGCCTCAAAGAGAAGGCTTCCTTTGGCTCAGGTGCCAGGTTGGAGGAGTATCATTCCACCAAAATTGTGAAGGACATGTACCCGACCTCATCCCTTTGAAATTCATGCGATGTGGGTGGGATAAACTACATCGAGAATGGAACGTTGGTAGAGGGTTTATGTTTTAATGCACTTTTCATCTCACTAATGAAGTTATGAATCAATGCCCTGTTGGTGTACTTTTATGTATTTTGGTTATCTATATTAATCCCAATGCCCTGTTGGTGTACTTTTATGTATTTTGGTTATCTATATTAATCTGAAGCATTAGATATTCCATGTTAAAGCACCAACCACAATTTGTTGCTTACAAATTTGACTTTTATGCAAAATTTCCTTCCACTTGTTGGTTTTTTCTGTTTTATTTATGTAATATGTTTAAATGACATTGTTTTAGATTTTTTTCCCATTTGTGTGTTGTCTTTTTTTTAGGGTGTATTTTGTTCTCTTCTTTAGAATGCTGTGTGTTTTCTATAGTTTGGTACCCATATATGTATTTTTAAATTCCTTTGTGATTATGCATTGGCTTGATGTTTATATGGTATACTGGCATATTTCACAGTGAATCCCAGAAGCTGTTTCTGATAGGCTGGAAAACCGTTTCTGATTTCGGAAACCTTTCTGGTCACCGGAAACTGCTGGTCACCGGAAATTGCTTAGCAGTTTCCAGCAGTTTCTGAAAACATCTGAGGCAGTTTGAGCACTTCCACAAGTTGTGGGCTGTTTCCAAGAGTGTTTCACTGGTTTTTCAAAGCTTCAAAATGAAAGAAAGGAGTCTAGAGTCTACACTAACCTTAACATTAGAATAAAAGCTATTTCAGTGAAAAATTCCTCTTCGAAGTCCGATTTTCCAAAAAGAGTATTTGACCAGGAAAGTGGAGACCTCTATAGCAGGGGTTTTAGGCAGATTGCTGGGAAAATTTTGGTCTCATGTCCGTCTCATGTCCGTAAACTATTTCATAGTGTTTTTCCCCATTTCCTGCAACCCCAAAGTTTCTGATACTTTTGGACCCTTGTGGTACCTGTGGACGTAGCCCAGATTGGGTGAACCACATATATTTGTGTCTCTCTTGTATTGTGTTTATGTGATTTATATTTGCATCTTGTTTATTGTTATTGCTCTACGATCCTGTTTTTCTAACACAGGGTACCCCCGCCTGCCATGCTGGTCTCCAGACTCAGCCGAGCAACCAGAGTTCTATGGAGAGCTTCTTTCCTGCGACCTTGGATGGTAGGAGAGCAGGGTGTCCTCACTCCTATTCCACTCCCCCCCCAAATGATTGCACATCCAGATCACTTCACGACACTGAGGACTTTGACAGTGAGACAATTGTTAATTTTTGATGGACGTAGGGTTTTATGCAGAAGAATAAAAATTCAATATAAAAAAAATTTCATTTAATAAACAAATACTGAAACTAAACAATAATAAAACATAATTTTCATCTCTTTCAACTTTCCCCTTTAACACTACCAGTTAGGTTTCTATGTTAAAGTAATCTTTAGTTCTTTAACACTACCAATTAGGTCACTGTGTTAAGGTAATCTTCAGTAACATGTAATCAAAAAATAACATGACCAATTTGTTTATTTAACAAAGAAAGAGATAGGTGAAGAAACTTACCTGTGTGGAGCCTTTCCTGCTATATACTAAGAAAAGTTACTTTCAGACAAAGACTGAGCCTCTCAGAGGCTAGTCAACTCTAGGAACCAATTGACCCTATTAAAGGGTTAGTACAAACCCGAGAGAGAAATGACTGGGCTAAGATATAACCAAAAAACAATGACAATTAGAAACACAGTTAAAGTCTCAAGCAGAACAAGGCACAGACTTTGACACCACAGATCAAAGTAGGATCTCAATACTAAAGATCAAGTTTCAATAGTAGATCAGGTCTAAAGATACAGATTGAGTCTCAAAAGTCTAGATCAGGTTTAGTGCACTTTAAGAAATATAGATCTGGTATAGAAATGACCAATCAACAGACCCCGATAACTACGACCTCCAAAGAAATAGTCAGATTAGACTTGAAGCAGGCTGAAAATAGACCCTAAGGCCTTACGACCTCCACCAGCAGTTAGATCTAGAACCTGTAGGGTCACGGCCTTCCAAACAATCAGGTGTGGAGAAGATTAGAGCTCTTAATCAGTAGATCGAACCTGTGAGGTAGCTCAATGAGCAGATCGGACCTCTATGACTTCAAGCAATCAGATCGGATCATCAAGAAACCCTAACAGACCTCAAGGAATTCACAGGTAGAAGAAAAGAAATGTGAAAAGCCTTTAACAGACCCACGTTACAAGTGCAGCATCCTATAAACCTTGACGTCAGCCCTAGTAAATAATAATTTCAGATTTGAGATGTGTGGTGAGGTTCAGCGGTGTTATCACACAAACTCTAGCTGCTGATGATGAATGTCCCAACATGGATGGTAGAGGGTGAGCAGCTAGGAAGGTGTAACCAGCAATGGCCAAGTCCTCCTTTCAAGGAACGGAAGTCACACTGGACAAGGCTATTGTCACTTCAGATGAGGCACGTAGCCAAGTCAGGGGGGAGGCCCCGCTCAACCGGTGATGGTTGAGAAACAAAGATACACCCAAATCCCAAAATATAAAGAAGTGAAGACAAGAGATGAGTGTAAGTTAGATCCTAAGGTTGGTTTCAGCCCCCGGTTGGACACATGGATGAAATAAGCATGTAAATGAAAAGTGACCAGCGATCGATTGTGATGAATAAAGCGATCGATTGTGATGAATAAAGTAGATTAGATAAATGATTGAATGGCTGAAAATCAAATAAGGATGCAGACAAGCTAGAAGTGAAAGAATGGAGTGATCTTGCCCAAGGAAGATGGTTAAGCAGTGAAATAATAGACCTAGGGCAGAGATAAATTTGTGTTTAATGGCACTTCTAGCAATTGGTAGTTTGATTTCTTAAGGTAAAATGACGATTTAAAACCAAATCTAAACTACCCAGAACCCCAAAGTGACCCAATCAAGCTTATAAGAGAAAAATGTCCTAGAGGGGCGTTTTTGGCAAAAAGACCAGTGCTAGTTCTATGGGTAGATGGAGTCAAAAAACTATGAAACTGGATTTAGACGTTTAAGAACAAATCATAAGCGGGTTTGGAGAGAAATTTAAGTTCCTGCGGTCAAATTTTTAGTTTTTAATTTTCTCTTGGTTTTACATGCAGTTTCAGCTTAGCAAACACATCAGAAATCTAACTAGAGAATTGAGCATTCAAGGAATACTTGAAACAAAGATGAATGGCTGAATATTTGTGTGAAGACCACTTGTCGAGTCCAAGTGATGAGCAGCCAGCGCTTTCCCTAAGCGTTTGAGCTAGCCAGAGAGCAAGTGCGCCCTAGCTACCTGCCACAAGAAATGGAAAGTTAGAAATCTGCAACAAATAGATAGTCAACACAGCAAAATGAAAGGCAAATAATTGAGAAATTGAATGATAAACAACAAATTCAACTCCCTCTTTAAAATCCTTGAAGAAAAACCCAAGTGTAGAGCTCCCACTCCAAAAAATGCGCCCCTCTTCAAGTGGCCTTTCAACCTGCAATTCGTTTCAGTTGTAGAAGATGGATAAATGCACTAGAAAACTCATTAATACATCAGCAAATTGCTATCAATCATCACAACATTCATCCAGGCAACAATGTCTCAAGAACTCTCAAGAATCTCTTCTCTATTTCAGTCTAAGTGTTTACAAAAATGCCCAAGAGGCCTCTATAATGAGTGAGCTCCTTCTCTTATAGAGATGGCTCAAAAACCTAGCATCTTCCCCCCAAAACCAATGGCTGGGATTGACTCTCCCAAGCACCAAATCGATGGTGGAGATGAGCTCATGAAGGGGGGTGCGAATTGCCCATGTCTAGCGCACTTGTGGAGACCCATTGTGGGGTCCATACGATACATAAAACATGAGTTAGGGGGTGTCTATATCATGTTTTATCCCCCTAACTAATACATCTAGGTCCCACATAACAATAAACATCCAAATCGAAATTGCGTAGGCGGAGAAAAACGTCCCCATGGGCAAATTCGACCTCTAGAGTGAGCTAGTCCAATGGAGGGACCCACAACCAAAAATACAATGCCCAGCATTACCAAAATTACCTTAGAGATCACCCTTGTATTAGCCAACCTTTGATTTTGCCATTTGCCATAGTTGCCTTTGCCAAATTTTGATTTTTTCTTTAATTAACTGCTGGTTTTTATTGCTGAAGGTGTAAATTAGGCTTTTCACCCACTTATAGTGCCCGGATTGCCGAACCGTCTGTTGCAATGCCATCGTGGGCCCCAAAAATAGTAGATATGGTCACTTGAACGACCACGATCCATCACTTAGGCACTGTTTGCCCAAAATCCATGATTTTTAATTAAAACAGGTCATTAATGACCAATAATAATTAAAAATCTCATCGCTGCCTCAACTTTTCCAAATTCTGATGCTTGGAGGTTCATATGGGACCCCAAGAGAATACAAGTGACCAAAATCGAAATCTGGATCGCAATATTTTTTCGGGTCCATTTTTGGCGCAGTAAACCTAGTTTGACCAAGTCAAATCTGGTCAACATGGTGCTGGCTGAATACTTGTATGCCATATGAAGCGATAGGCTTCCTTATACATGTTAGTACATTACTAAACAATAAAATGTCAACATGGTGATAAAAAATACATAATATCTCAAAGACACGAGGCCCCTGGTGAGGTGGGCCCACCACATCCAAAAGACTCAAATTGCTATGCACAACCTATAGACTTGACCACCTAGCTGACTTTGGGTGAGGTGGAAAATAAGGTGAAGGATAAGGGATGACAAGGACTAGGATCATGTGACCCTTTGGATAACTCGGGAAAGCGGGGTCCACTGAGATAAGCATACCATGACAAAACACGGGGAAGGGTGGTGCCTCACAAATGGGTATAGTGCAGGGAAACCACCACTGGTCATCTAACAAGTACCTCACAACTCACATCCGTGCCTTCATAAGACTCTGTGAGGGTCTTTTCTAGAGCCACCAAACTGGGTGTCCGGCAAACCGTAATTTGAGACTCTAGGGGACAATCTTGAGCTTGTCCCTTGCTCTCTCTCACCTCCTTGCCTCGCAGGACTAGGTGAGGAAATAACCACTACAAAGCTGATATGTACGACTGACTTGTGTCCATGTGTGTTTACAAACACATTGCATGGATTTTACAATGAATTTCATACTTAGCCTTTTTGGCTAGATTTTACATTTCTTCATTTCTTTTTACGTCAAGGCCCTTTTGGGCTACATACATATCTCAATAGATATAATCAAGGTGCTCATACTGTAGAGTAATGGGGGTGAGCATAAACGCTTTGATGACCAATGGGGAACACCCGGTGAGGCTACACAATCCTATACTGCATTGCAACATCGGGGGCAACCGACAGGAGCAAATCCCAGGTTTGAGAGTGCATCTCACACACTAAAGAGCCGAGGCACAAAAGACAGGGAGTCATGGCATACTTAGAGATCAGTGGGGAAGGGGATCCTCAAGGTTACAAATCAGAATCCAAGTCGGGAAAAGGCCAATCATGAATGGGTCGAATGGGTGGAGAGAGTGAAGATGGATCCAAAGTCAGCTGCCTAGGGGGACTAAGTGACCAAGTCTATACCAATAGTGGGAATGTGATCCGGTGTGCATAGACAGGAGCCTACTGAAGGGGGTGGACTGACATCACCGAGGGCCAAACACATCATAATAACAACTAGATCACCACATCAACATAATATGTAAAGTCAGTGTACTATCATGTATAAACAAGTCTAATCGACAACATAAGCAATAGAACATCAAATGCTATACTTGCTGCACCATATACCTGCTTCTGAAGTTGACTCAGAAACTGGATCTCAACTGAATCCGGGCAATAAGTGGTAAACCAACAATACTTTGTAGCACTCTATCAAAATATGGCTAGGCAACTGTCTCAATGGGCTTGTGCAAAGCCTGGCAAAGAAGGGTGCCTCTGTAGGCCATAATGTATATACAATAAAACCATCTGTCCCCACTGATATATTTGCTCGGGGCAATCTGAACAAAACTGTGTGCCTCCCCTGGAGGCATCCGATCTCTGATCTTCGAAAAAAAAGTATAGTATGGTCCTCGACCACACAATCTGCAGCATGGTAGCTCCAGCTAACATGGATGTGATAACAAGCAGAAAAGAGATGTGAAAAACCTTCAACAGACCCACGTTACAAGTGGCAGCATCCTATAAACATGGACGTCAGCCCTAGTAAACAATAATTTCAGATTTGAGATGTAAGATGAGGTTCAACAGAAAGGTGGCTTCAACACAGGTATGCAAGCAGCAGTATAAACTCTTAAACCTTTGGCGTCAAGCAGCAGAATAGATGGACTTGCGATCTTGTGATGAAGTTCATTACGAATGAGGAGTAAGGGACTCCAATAAATAGGCTTTAGATCATTCTAGATAAAAAATAAATTTTGATTTAGTTAGGGTTCCACTTAATGAGGAGGGTACCAATAAGTTAAAAAAAAAAAAATAGAAAAAAAAAGAAATAAAAAATAAAAAATAAAAAATAGAAATTAAAAAAAAAAAATTAAAAAAAAAAATTATAAACAATGGTCATAACATAAATCAAGAGTAGGGTTCTATGGTCATTTAGGTGAAGGTACATAGGTGTGGCTACATGACCCATAATAACATAAATGAGGGTACATGACCCATGACCCTTAGAACAAAGGGTATACCACAAGGTGGTCAAATAACCATAGAACCCATAGGAACAAAAACATCAAAAGTGGTAAAAAATCAAAAGATAACTCAAAGTGGGTAAATGGCCCTACTAACCACAAGTCAAAGGCAAGGTACCACAAGACCAATAATCAACAAGGTGTAAGGACCAAAAGTGAAACAACCAAGGTGGAGAAGGTACAACTAGTCATCTCTCTCTCAAATGTAGAAATGTTCCATATAACTTGAAAGTTCATCATCACTGTATAAGGAAGGGTCCACACGGATGATGTGATCATGTGGTCCTCTAGACTGCCCCTAAGGTTAAATGTTAGTGGCTTCATCAAGGGGTGGCCAGTCCCTTGAGAAGACCATCTAACTCAACCATCTCGAAGACCTAGGAGAAGAGGACATCACACATCATCATCATTTCCATTTGTCCAGCATTGAGATCTCCAGTCTTGGATCCCCCCTCAGTATCTTTGTGCTCACACCACTGCTGTACCTTTTGGGTTTCTTTGATTAGATTTAGAGATTCACTTAGCTAGATGCTTACTTATGAGGTACTATTTTTGCTTTTTTCCATTTTTTGCTCTCAACATTTATGGGAGTTGCTTTTGCACTCTCACTTTGTACTCAAACTGGGAGTCCCATCGACCTAATCTTGTGGTCACCTGTTGGACATTAATAAAATATCTTATCTTCTATGTTAAGATTTTCCAAAAAGAGTAGCTGACCAACAAAATGAAGACCACTAAAGCAGGGTTTTTAAGGCAGATTTTGCTGGGAAAATTTTAATCTCATGTTGGAAAACCATTTCATTGTGTTTCCCCATTTTCTGTAACCACCCCAAAGTTTCCAGTACTTTTAGACCCTTGCAGTACCTATTTCCTGTCATTTTCTTGTTTCTGGTTTTCGGTACTCGGGGACAGATTTTCTTGTAAAATATGTGTTTTTAATTAGGAAAGGGAACTTATATTGTGTTGACTCAAAGTTCAAGCAATTTGGTATACAAAATTTCAAATCAATGGTAGAATGATTTCTAATAGTATGCCTAATTTAAACCAGGAATAAAAAAGAATATACATCATATCCTTGAATGACTGAGTAGTAGGCTAATGGCCTTTGGTTTTGGTCTTATTTGTAAACCTTGACTAAATTAAGAGAGCCCTCCTTTGCAATCCAATGCTGGCCTATTCCAACTAAATTTTGACTTGTGTTATGTTATACTTTTGCTATTGATTTATGACCCTCCCTTGTCTTTACCTCCATGTCTGGTTTCCTCTTTCCAATCTTATCATTCTTAATATACATGTTGGTAGATTTCTTTGCTTCTTTGCTTGTTTTCTTCATTTGCATTATTGTCTACAATGCCTTCTTTCCCTTTTTCTCCTTCCATTAGACCCCTGATATTCATTGTGCCTTCTGCTGGTGTTTTCTAGAGTAATTATGATCCAAGTGAAAATCGGTGGTCACCCACCTCTTTCATTGAATCATCACGGTAATTGTTTCTTTTTACCAATGGGAATAAACGAGCCCATGGTTTTGGTAAACCATGGTATTTGGTGGGAGAAAAATAATAATAATAATAATAGTGGAGAAAAGTCATGTGCGTGGCTTTTGCAATCCATGGTATTCACCCATGTTTTTTTTGTAACCCATGGTATTTGAAAATAAAACAAATAACAATGAAATAATGAAAAGACATGACTCCTACGAGGCACCCCTTAAGTACTATATATACGGGCATCTCATTTGTATAGGAGATCATCCATTCATGATGTAGTTCTATAGATTTTTTTCATTTAATAAAGAGTTAGTTTCGTGCCATGTTATTCTACTTACTTTATTTGCCACAATTACATGCCTATTTTCCGTTTTATTCCTTTCACAATCCGGATTAGTGGTATTAGAGTAGTCTGCTCCTAGTTATTTTCAGTGCTTGTCCCCGACGAGGTCAAGGTATAGAGAGTTGGGTCTCGAGCTAGTTTTTTGCTTGAGGACGACTGCTCTCACCAACCCAAGCGACCTCCCATGACAGAAAAAAAGAGAGATGACAGGGCATGAGATCCTTTCAAGTTGTTGCTTGAGGAAGCCCTCGCGCGACAGAGGAACGAGATGATGGACAACTTCTCTCATATCCTTCGACTACTACCAATGGTGGTCAAGGCATCTTCGTCAAATAAGCATTTCGGAGGTGTGACATCCTTCAAGGTACAAATCAATTTTGATATCCCCTTATTTGAAGGCCAGATAGATGAGGATGCTCTAGAAAAATGGTTGAATCTACTAGAAGGTTATTATTATGTTTGAAATTTTCTCAACAGTGAAAATATCACCTTCGCGCTTCTTAAAGCCCTTCCCTATGTTAGAGGTTGGTGGGAAGGTTACTGGGAGAGGTACACCGTTGATGAATCTAGGCCATTCGAGAGAGAACCCACCTAGGTAGCCTTTGTTGATGCCCTCGAGGAGGAGTTCTACCCCGTTGGAAACTATGATGACCAATACACAAGATGGACGACTCTGTGGCAGGATAGGGACCAGACGGTGTCGAAGTACAACATATTTCATACCTTGCTTTCAAAGATGGGTATCAAAGGCTTCGAGCGGCACCTAGTTTTGAACTATCGCAGTGGTCTACATAAGTACATTGAAATAGAGATGGATTTCTTGGACATCTCCTTAGTGGGAGCTACTTATCGATATGCAGCCAAAATCGTATAGAAATATAAGCAACGGAGTAAGCAAGAGTTCAAATTTGCAAATACACCACAACAAAAGCATGGCAAAGGAAACCCTAGCTCACAGAACAAAGGACAAAGCACATAGAGTCAATCTCAAGAAAATTAGTCCAAGCCGTCAGCTAAGAAAGGTGATGGGAAGTCGAAGGATACTGGAAAGTGGTGTGAGTTCCACAAAAGCCCCTGGCACAACACTGATGAATGTCGCTTGTCGCTTGAAACCGTCATTGTTTGTCAAGCTCAAAGAAAAAGAATATGAACTTGGATTGAACTCTGATTTAGAGCACAATAAAGGGAAACAGATCATTGATGCTGAACTCACTGCTACCATTGCAGCCACAATCCACCCAGAAGATCCAGAGGAGCTTGAGGAGGGGGAGCACCTCTTCCATTCACAGATGTGGGTAAAGGGGGCCCCACTACATTTCATCGTTGACAGTAGGAGTCAAAAGAACTTGATCTCAGTTAAGGTCATCAAAAGAATGGAGTTGTTGACAATGCTACACCCCCAAGTGTACACCATCAGATTGTTGAGCCGGGGATGAGACATTTGCATTAGCTAGTAGTGCTCAGTGAAGCACCACTCGGCTGGGACTCGCGAGTACTCGCGAGTCTCCCCGAGCGGCCTCCCACGCCGCATAACCGACAAAGAATCGGCCTGGAACTCGGCAGCACGGTATGGTACGGATAGATGCCAAAATAATATTTTCGTGGGTTAAGGGTTCCGCGCGGCATTTTGATTTTATCGTGCTTCTGTTAGTGACAGTTCCAATTCGTGAAGTTATGCAATCAATATTTCCCCCACCCCGACACCTTCCAGCTGATCCGGGTATGGTAGGCGACCTTGAATGAGAGATTGAACTGGCGGCAAGGTGGGCAATCAATATTGGAGACCAAACTAGATCTGGACCAACCCAACCTGGTGCATTTTAGACGTGGGAATCTAATCGGCTCCCTCCCTCCCCTCTTATCGGCTCCAGGGCTTGAGGAATCGTGCAGTGAAGTTTCGTGTGGCAGCGGATTGTCTTCGCGGGCCGGGTAAGTTTGGGGGCCAGGTAATGCGTTTAAAAAATTTATTTTATTTTTTATTTATTTTATAATGTTATGAACTTATGTTATGACTTGTTTGTTTATTTATGTTATATAATTTTTATTATATAGTTTTTAACTTTTTATTTATTTATAGTTTATGTTATATAGTTTTTTTATTTATAATTTTATTTATTTTGTTATATAATTTTATTATTTTAAAATTTATATATTATATAATATATATTTTATATTTTATATATAATATTTTTTTATTATATAGATTTTGTTATAAGGCTTTTTCTTACATATTTTTTATTTTGATTTTTTTTAATTTATTTTAAATTTGTATTTACATTATATGTTTTAAATTTATAGTTATTGATTTTTTTATATATTTTTTTTATTTTTATGATCACTATTTAATTTTTTGCATACAAAAATTGATTGCGTTCTGCGGTATAATCATATTTTATGAGACAATGTTATGAATTATGGCCTAAATTGTAGTTTTATAGCTTATATGGATTGCAAATGCTTTTAACCTCTTTTTTGTGTCCTAAATGTACAATATTTTATTTTTTTCCTATTTGCCGAGTCTTGCCGAGTCTGTCCCGAGTCTTTCCCGAGTCCACGAGTCATATGCCAGCCGAGTCTTTGCCGAGTCCGAGTCGTGCAACATTGGTAGTGCTACTTGTCCTACGACATCAAGCCTTTCGAAGATGAGGTATTGTGTGATGTTGCTCCACTTGAAGTTTGTGATGTTCTTTTTGGACAACCATATATGTGGAAACATCACATTGTTTATGAGTCTTGGTCCCATAGTGTCATTGTTTCTCTAGAAGGTCATCTCTACGTGTATCGGAGGTAGTTTCAACTATTGTCACTTCATTGATCTTGCGAAAACAATGCCACAAAGTAATCTCTTAGACCACAAAGTTTATCCTCTTCATGATTCGATCAAAAGGTGAACAAAAAGTCACTGCGACCACTACAACCCCGACCTAAGACCTTTCTATACAGTAGAAGCATATCCACAAGATGGTAGAGGAGCACGGGGATATTTTTGCTTCACCTACAAGGGGTGCATTTGCACTACAACGTCAAGTATTCCATTGACTTGGTACACCGACAGATTAGTGCTTTCACTAGACCCATGAGTACCTTTGGCATAAACCTAGCAAAGATTGCAAGAAATATGGAACAACTAGGCAAACAATTCCAAAGTTTTATTAAGTTCAACTATTTAAAACTTTAAACTTTATAGACTTAAATTTTTAACCAAATTCATAGTCTAATTTGTTGAACTAACTTTGTGTTTGCAAGACATTGGTGGGATTCATTTGGTAGCCAATGTCCTCAATTGCAAAAGTTTGCAATTTGAGTCTTGAGTCAATCTTGCAGTGCTTCTGGGTGTGAGTGCAATTGGTCTGTCTTTGAGCAGATTCACATGAAGAAGAGAAATCGTTTGGAACAAAAACGGTTAAATGATCTCATCTTTGTGCAATACAACCTACCAGATAATGAGCAAAAGGCCTGATTCAAATTCCATTGTGTTGGATGATATTGATCCAACCTTAGAATGGGTAGAGGAGACTTGGTCAACAAAGTTTGATCTTGATTATGATATTGATGCAGATGATGAGTTGGGGTGGCTTCATTTGGATGTGGATCCAAATGTACAAGTAGGTGTAGCACCAAGCATGTTAGGCACTAGCCATGCAACCCTTGCTTCTACTAGTTGTGCAGCTGCAGATGTGAGCAAGGAGTTCAATGAGTTCAAGGACTTGAGCTAGAGGATGTTCCTATAGCTGATGTGAGGATCCCATTTCTAGCAGCGGTGATGAGTTTGATGATTGATCATGTTGATTATTGATCATTGATATGTAGTAGGCCAATAACTTGTAGCATGTTTTTTGGTCCCTAGAGGCCGTTTAGACCCTTGTTGATTATGTAGTTTGTTTCAAATATGTATTGAACTTGGTGCCATTTTGATATATTCATCCCTACATGAGATACACATGAGTAGACTTCACATATTTTGTCTCTAATGGTTTGGGATCATGGCTGTGAATATTTAAAATGTTTTTCTTCATTAAAAATTTAATATTTTAAGTATTTTTTAGTAAGCTGAGTCACAAAATTCAAACTGTTCCAAGTCAAGGCCGAGTTTGAGTCGGAGTCCAAGTTGACCCTTTATCTATTCCAAGTGCGAGTTCGAGCATGAAAAAGGACATTTTTCAGCATCTTGAGCACCTTTAGGACATATCTATGCATTTGGGTAGTGGTGGTAATTAAAACTGCCAACAATATAGTCAATCTTTAGTAATTTAAACAGTTTACAACTTGCAAACTCACAAAACTAGCGTTTGATATGATAAATGCATAGATATTGGGTGTGCTTTCTCATCCCATCTGATAAAGAGAGCATATTTGCAACAACAATGGCAAATCAATGAATGAAGACATATTTGGGTTGACTTGGGGTTTAAGTTAAATAGAGTTGACCCATGCCATTCTTAAATGATGAGCAAGTATTTATCTGTGTGTTTCCTTTGAACAAAAGTTTGTTTAGTCTGAGTCTTGTGGCCTTTTATTTATCATTGGTTTCATAAACTGCTACCGCTTATAGAGACGGGTTCGGGGATATTTTAGACATGAAGAAAGCAAGTTAATAGTGATAGTGGGGGATTTTGCAATGATGTTATTAGGTAGCCTACATGTTGGTCTCTTGGATCAGACGAACATGATCAATATTCGATACACAGAGCCAAAACGAGGATAGATTTTAGACAATTGAATTTAAAGTTTTTCAAGAGATGGATAAATTGGTTGGAAACACTATTGTTGGTACACAATTCCTTACAATCGAGATTAAACTTTCAAGATTTGGATGTTCTGCGTCATCTCAAGGCTGACCCACCTTTAGGATTTTTGTAAACCACTAACTTCACTTTCTTAGAGGAGGTTGATCCATGTTAGAAAGGTTGTTTTTATACTTGTGTACTGTTATTGGATGAGAGTCATGAGACAACCATCATAGAAGCAAGACTTTAAGGAAGTCGATTCGTCCCATTGATGTGCGATGCCATTGTGGAGCCAATCCATTTTCGTGAACCCTCAAAGTTGTTCATAATTTTTAATGTGTGTTGCTGTGCAAATTGGTTTATAGTGTAAATGTCGTGGGAAGATCATGATTTAATACTCCATCAATAAATCATGGTCACCATTTGTTGAAGATTCAGGTAGCAAAGAGTGCATCAACTTGCACAGATTCCCTACAGAGGCATAATAAGGCAATTCATTCGTTCTGTAGGAATGGAACTGGGAATATTGGTGTCGATTCTTTGATAATGCGTCTTGTGTGGAATTATTCATTTGATTTTCTTTAAAATACAAAATCGCTTCGCACGATCCCTGAAGAAACCAGTCTTAGTTTTGGAAACTAATTTGACTTTGAGAAATATCTCAAGCCACAGTATCCACTCATGAGTTACATGCAGAATCTGATATGTTGTGAAGCCACTAGTAAAAGTGTTGTTTTGGTTCAAAGTTCAAACGTGTCGATATCCAAGTGTAAGGGATCAACATAAGTTGATTGTTGGAGCAACTATCACAATAAACTAGGTTTGATACAGTCAACCGACATGTTCCTAAGTGCCTAACTTGACGAAGTTGCCATTCGATGAAGGATGGTCCCCTTCTAATGGTCTTTGTGTGCGAGGATTTTGAAAAATATTTACTGTTGGCCCCGTTAATGCACAAACTAGCAGCCCAAGAAGATGGACAAGCTGATCGGTTGCTAACCTAACACAACTATGAACTGCCAACCCAACGTGTCAGCAACGACAGGGAATTCGTCACTTTTGGCTTTCTAGGTCTCACAATAAATGAACCTAGACTATCCAAGGGGGAGTCCATGGCCAAGCTTTTGCTTAGAGTTGTATGAGAAGAACCCCAAGTATACACCTAGCACTAGCTTTTTAAGGGGGTGTCTAAAGGATTGGGAAGTATGATAGCTAGACACACTTTATTTTAAGGCGATTAATGATATTATTATTACTCGATGAAAAACATATTCACCATAAAACTTTCAAAATGACATTGATTTTAGTAAACAAAGTACCAAATTAGCATTTAACCATGAACATTGATATGAACATTTAAGCATTTAACACACTAATACATAAAATGAAAGTAAATCATGTAGCAAACATTTACTCAAAATATCATATTTCCCGTCAATCGAGGCTTGATAGGACATGTTTTAGGATTCCTAGGGGGATCCTCGATATACACGATGGTATGTGGGGCTTGATTCCATGTTCAAGTTCAAAGAAACACTAGATGTAATAGCCTAAGCTAGGTACCGAAATGAATAATAGTGGTGGCACACGACATCCAACTGTCCAGAAACAACAAATGTACACTTTCAGCCAAAAGGCTATTTAACCGGTTTATTCAAAAGGGTAGCTCTCCCAGCAAGAATCATTACAAACTAATGAGCCTTTGTTGTTGCTTATAGACACCAAACACACAACTTTTACCCAAGTAACAAAAGGAACATATATAATCTCTGTTGAAAATGTCAATGTGTTACTCAGCGTGCAATAGAATATGATGAGCTCATGGTTTTTCCAAGTATCATATCAATATCAGGAATAAAGCACCAATTAGATGTACTTAGTAATTTATACAATGTCAAAAATAACTTTATCAAATGGCATAGAACAACATCATTCCACTCAAGTTGATTAAACCATTCAAAATAGGATGAACAAGTTAAGATTATGGATTATTTAATAAGTGTTAAGAAGATGATGCTTCTTTTAGAATTGACTTAATGTTATGTTATTAATTTGATTAAATGTTTAGTCATTCACAAGAGTTATTCATACCATGAGACAAATGAGTGTACCATTAGAGTAACCAATGATTACAATCACTCTAATTCCTCTAATGCCACCAATGAGAAAATGAGCTATTCCCCACAATTACTCAAGGGGATCTAGCTAAGATGAACACAAATCAACCCAAAGGGACACAATGGCCAATGATAATAATCACTCAAACTCACTTATGTTGGGTGACTTAAAATGATGATTTGATGCTTTTGTGATTACAAATAGGTAGTCTCCAATTTTAAATGAGACTTTTTCAAAGTATTCTCTAAACAATAATAGCTCTCAATAATGAAATTACAAGTCTTCAAGATCTAAACAAATGACCACTTTAATGCAAAGATATTGTTGATGAAGATGCATCAAATGTCACCAAATGTTTGAATTTTTTTTTTATAACAAAACAGTTAGCTTTTATTTGAAAAAACACGGTTGGGCTAATGCCTAATCAACCCATCTTACAAAATCCAAAATGATCAAAATTCAGAGGTGCCCTTAATCCTACTTTTACAAGACACAAGGAGCTGCCATCTTATGGGATGGGAGACCATAGAGGAGCTTCATCATTTGAATCAATTCTTCTAGGGCTAAAAGACAGCCCACATTGGCCCTAGTATCAACTTCCTGATTTAGACTCCGGAGAATGTGGAAATAGGAGGTAGAGTTGAAGTTTTGCAGCAATTTCTGGACCCTTTGCAGGGTCTTGTTGAGCATCGCATTATTGAAGTGATCTTCAGTGTTTAAGAGTTTTATTAAGATTTCCGAATCTCCAAAAATTTGAATGTCTTGATCTCCATTCCCATGTGCTATCTGACAAGCTTTGAGCAATCCTAATAATTCATCCTGATTATTAGTACTCTATCCTAGACCCCAGCTGAAGCCGCCCTTAATATGACCGTCAGGGGCGTAGAATACCCCTCCAACTCCTGCTATCCCTGGGTTTCCTTTTGCTGCTCCATCGAAAAAAATTGTGACTTTACCTTGATTCTTCCACCACTGATGAAATTCAGATTCATTGCACCGAAGCCGCCACTTAGGGTTGCTGATAGGTCGGGCATAAATCTTATTCCTAGTTCGCAGCATTGGGGCGCCAATCCAGCTATTCTCTGCAATAAGAAGCAAATTATCCTGTTTAAATGGACAATTTTCCACCGTTTCCAAAAGCAGCGCTTTGGCTTTAGCAACCACTACTGAGGGGGTACACAAAAAGTTTTGGAAGATGCCCTCATTCTTGGCTAACCACACTTCTCAGCATAGGTATTTTGGGATTGCATTCCAGATTTTGGACCATAATGATTTGCTCTTAATCGTCTGAGGATAACGGTCTGTCCAAGTGGAAAATAGGATGACAATAGTGCTCTGAGATGGAATTTGAACGTTGAGACCTTGTAGAGCCTGCTGCCACACCTCCTGCGTGAATGGGCAATCGATGAACAAATGATCTATAGTTTCCTAAGTCGAGTGACAGAGAGGACATCTGTGCGGCCCGATTATTCCACGTTTTGCTAAATTCTCACCTGTTAAGAGCCTTCTGTGCATGAGGACCCAACTGAAAAAGTTAATTTTAGGGATGCCGAATGAGTCCCAAACCTGCTTCCACAGAGCGTAAGGTTGAGTTTGGAGTTGCCGCGACTGAAGGGCAGCGAATCACTGAGCAGCAGTGTAGACTCCCGTAGAGCCCCAACCCCATTTATCCCTTATTCGAGATTGAACTGGCGCTAAACCAACAAGGGCAGCGAGCAAAGTGCTCAATTGGGTTTGCATCCTATCAGGCGGCCTGGGTAAATTCCATTCGTGCCAATTTCCAACCTAGTCCCATTTAGAAATATCAACAAGTTTAATAATGCCGCGCTGAGTGGGCTAGCTACGTAATTCGTGGATTTTAACAATATGCTTGAGAGGTTGGCGACCCATTATTTTATCCTCCCGTAACAAGATATTTCTCCCATTGCCAGGTATATGATAGAGGTGTTCTTTGAAGAATTCCCATCCACGGCTACACACTCTCCACAGCGTGGTGCCTTTGATGGCAATTCCTTCTTCCATATTGGTCACTGATAGACCATTCAGATATTTTTTAATAAGAACTTGGCTAACTGGATGACTTGGATTTGAGAAAATCTTCCAGAGCATCTTGCCTCCCAGAGCCAAATTAGCTAGCCCAGGATCTCTGACCTGCAGACCTCCTTCTGAGAATGGTTTTTTCACGATATCCCAACTCACCAAATGAAATTTTTTATGATTCCCCTTACCTCCTTGCCACAGGAAGGTTTGAATTAGCTTTGAAACCTGCTCAGTAATCATCTTTGGAGCCAAGAGAAATGATGCCTGATAAATAGGCAGAGAGGAGATTACCGATTTGATAAGAGTTAATTTTCCAGCAGTGGTGAGCCACTGTCCTCCCCAGGCTGCCATTTTTGATTTGATTTTACTGATGACCTCGAGCCAATGAGTAGCCAAAGTGATGCCCAGGGTTAAAGGCAAGCCAAGATACTTAAATGTTTCCCATGCTGCGAAGCCTGTATAGCCTAAGAAGTGGGCAATACGCTGAATGGTAGATTGATTTACGTTCCAGCCATACACAACACATTTTCTCTTATTGACAAGAGCTCCAGAGACTCTGCAGAAGCTTTGTATAACTTCATTGAAAACCCTTGCAATTTTAACAGAGGCACCTCCCAGAAGGAGAGGATCATCTGCAAATAAGGCATGGTTAGTAGGTTCAAGATCTTTCATCACTCGAATGCCAGGAGTTATTCCTGCAACCTTCTTTGCAGTCAACTTTCGGCTAAGAGAGTCTACCATCAAAATATATAAGAATGGGGACAAGGGGCAGCCCTGCCTTATACTCCGAGTGCCTTGAAAGTAATTGGCTGGCCTGCCATTTACTAGAGGAGCAATCCAAGGCTTACCTGTACAAGCTTTGATCGACCTTACAAAGTCAGTGCTAAATCCAAATGAAAGAAGAACTTGAAACAAAAAGGAATGTCTTACCCGGTCGAAGGCATTAGCCATATCAAGCTTTATAATCATCCCTTGTTCATTGCGTTGATGGCTAGAATGGATGGTTTCCTGCACAAGAGTCACATTATCCATGATATGCCTTCCTTTCACAAACCCACCCTGACTGGAAGAGATGAGATTACCCAGCAATGGCTTGATTCGATTGGCCATGAGCTTGGACAGAATTTTATAAGACGCATTGCACAACGAGATAGGCCTAAACCTGTCGAAGGTCCCTGGGTTTGAATCCTTGGGAATTAAAGCAAGGAATGTATAATTTACGTTGCCTCCGACCTTGGAAATCATACACCTGGGGAAGATGATGATGGCTTAAATGATATAAGAAGAAGTGAAATTTTGCCTAGACCAGTCATTGAAATGAATGCACTCATGGATATTAATAGAGCAAGACAAAGTCAAGATGAGCAAACAACTGTTGAAGAAAATGTTATTGAAGATCTTATCCCGTTAGTTGATGAATTTGATGACATTAGGAGGGGAGAAAGAATTCCTTTTACTGTTAGAGAGTGGTTTTCCTTAACCGATCATAATAGAGAAAGGGAAAGCCAAGGGCTTGCACCTATTTATCCTTGAGAAAACTGTCCAGTAGCATCTACTGTGGTCGAGAACAATGAAGAATCGGAGGTCTCCCACCACTTTGATGTAGATGATTCCTTATCCCATCTATCCGTGGAAGATAAAAATCTAATTCAAATTCAGAGTACATTTCGTTATTGATATCTTTCCATTTCAACATTTGTCATTTTGTTTATATTTCTGCAGGATTTTAAATATATATATTGTATGTCCTGACGAGCGGTCTGCAGAGATTGGTATAACATCTGCATTTTACAGGGATAGGTACATATATGATGATGATGCAAATAACATGTATGTGCATGCGCTTTGATGATGATGAGAGGGGTGCTACGGACTAGAGATTCTATGGTTCTCAAGCACTCTCTCCCTTAGAGCACTTGTCCCAGCTGGAGCTACCATGATGCAGATTGTGTGGTCGGGGACCATACTACACTTTTTGTTTTCCAGATCAGAGATCGGATGCCTCCAGAGGGGGCATTCATTGTATTCAGATTGCCCCGAGTAGAGATATCAGAGGGGACAGATGGTTTTGTATTGGTCCAGAGATATTACAGAGCAGTGATTACAGGGTCACCCTTCCTTGTCGAGCTTTGCATGATCCCATTGAGAGAGTTACTTAGCCATATTGTGATGAGAGTACTACAGAGTATTGCTGGTTTGCCACTTATTGCCTGGATTCAGCAGAGATCCAGTTCCAGATTCAGCTTCAGCAGCAAGTATATGGTATGGCAGGTATAGCACTTTATGGTTCATTGCTCATGTTGTTGTTGAGACTTGTTTATTTATGATAGTACACGAACTTGACATATGATGTTTGATATGGTGATCTCGGTTTTCATTATGATGTGTATGGCCCTTGGTGATGTCAGTCCACCTCATTCAGTAGACTCATGTATATGCACATTGGTTCCTATCCCCGCTATTGGTATAGACTTGGTCATTTCGTCCTCCTTGGCGGCTAACCTTGGATCCACCTGTCACTTCCTTCCACCCAACCGACTCATCCATTTTTGGTTTCTCTCGACTTGGACCTTGATTTGTGGCCTTGAGGATCCCTTTCCCCATTGACCTCTGAGTATGCCATGACTCCTTGTTTATTGTGCCTCGACTCTTTAGTGTATGAGATGCATTCTCAAACCAGGGATTTGCTCCTGTCGGTTGCCCCCGATGTTGCAATGCAGTATAGGATTGTGTACACTCACCGGGTGTTCCCCATTGGTCATCGAAGCATGTACACTTGCCCCCATCACTTTGTAGTATGAGCGCCTTGTTATTTCTTTTGAGATATGTATGTAGCCCAAAAAGGGCCATGAAATGAAATGAATTGTAAATGAAGCCAAAAAGGCTATCTGAATGTAAAATCAAGCCAAAAAGGCTAAGCATGAAAGTTAAATGTAATGTCAAAGAATGTGTTTTTGAACACACACGGACACAGGTCATCCATATGTATCAGAGCATTGAAGTGGTTATTTCCTCACCTAGTCCCGCGGGGCAAGGAGGTGAGATGGAGTAAGGGACAACTATGCGAATTGTCCCCTAGAGTCTCAAGTTACGGTTTGCCGGACACCCAGTCATGGCGGCTCTAGAAAAGATCCTCACGGAGTCTTCTGAAGGCACGGATGTGAGTTGCAAGGTGTATGTAAGATGATCAGTGGTGGTTTCGCTGCACTATACCCATTTGTGAGGCACCGCCCGCCCTTGTGTATTATCATGGTATGCTTATGTCAGTGGGTCCCGCTTTCCCTGTTTATCCGAAGGGTCACATGGTCTTGGTCCTTGTCTTCCCCTATCCTTCACCTTGTTTATCCACCTCACCCAAAGTTAGCTAAGTGGTTAAGTCTATAAGTTGTGCATAGCAGTTTTGAGTCTTTGTTGGAGGTGGTGGGCCCACCTCACTGGAGGCCTATTTTTATTGAGATATTTTTTTAATTATGATCACCTTGTCGTCATTATATTGTTTTAGTAATATACTAACATAAATAAGGAAGCCTTGATGCTTCATGTTGCATGCAGGTTTTCAGCCATTGCCATTTTGACCAGATTTGACTTGGTCAAACCAGGTTGACTAGGCCAAAAATGGGCCCGAAAAAAAAGTTGCGATCAAGATTTCGATTTTGGTCATTTATCATGTCTTGGGGTCCCATATGCGCCTCCAAGTGTCAGATTCAGAAAAAAGTTGAAACGTTGATGAGATTTTTAATTATTATTGGTCACCAGATACCTGTTTTAATTAAAAATCTTGGATTTTGGGCAAACAGTGCCCAATTGATGGATCGGGGTCGTTCAAGTGACCATGTCTACTATATTTGGGGTCTACGATCGCATTGCAGCAGACGGTTTGTCAATCCGAGCAATATAAGTGGGTCAAAAGCGCAAAATACATCTTCAGAAATAAAACCAACAATTAATTAAATATGGAAAATCAAATTTGGCTAAGGTAACTATTGAAATGGTAAGTGCAATGGTTGGTAAAGGTAAGGGGGTCTCCTAAGGTCATTTTTGTAATGCTTGGACACTCAATTTATGATGTGAGGCCCTCATTTTTTCCCAGCTCAACACATGGGGCGAATTTGCCCATAGAGGGACTTTTTCACTTAGCAAAACTTCATATTTTGTAATTATTATGTAATGAGACTTTGGCTGAGTGGTATGGGCGGCTAAAACAACCCATAGACACCCCCCAACCACTTATTTACATGTTTTATGGGCCCCACGAATGGCCCCATCTTCCACTTGGGCGTTAGAGGGCAATTCGCTCCCCCTCTCTAGAGCACTCCTCCACCATCGATTTGGCATTTGAGAGAGTTCATCTCAGCCATTGGTTTTGGAGGGAGTTAGGGTTGAGTGTGAGCATTCTCTATAAGAGAAGAACTCACCCATTTTGTAGCTCTCTCTTGGCATTCTTGACTTGGAATAGAAGAAAAACGATTTGCAGCTCTACTTGTGTTCTTGTGGTGATTTCTTGTGGAGTGTTGATTGTCTTGCTATCTTAATGCACAAAAATAGATTGTGGTTATCTTCAACATATTGTTCCTTACCATTTCTTGCAGCAAACACGAGTTCTTGGAGGAGGGTGCAACACTTGGCTGCCATTGTTGCTCCAGTCTCCGGGATTGGTCATCAAAGGGAAGTGTTTTTGCCATTTAAGCCAAGCATTTTCTTTTTGTTTTCACTTATATTGCTGTAGCTTTCATTTACTTGTCATACATATTTGATTTATGTCCATTTGTGTTGGTAGGCAAGGAGGGCGAGTTGGTGGGACTGAGCAAATCGAATTCACTTGGGGACTTCTGCAATCGCTTTTGTTTGATCTTTGGGATGCATAACCTCAGTAAATCAGAGATATCACCCATTTCCAAGTAAGTGTTTCACTTCTTTCTCTTGCATTTCAATTCCTGAATGGTTTTAAAGAGAAATTTCCATAAAAGCTCTAAAAATTAAAATCTTAAAAACTCACCGTTAAAACCTTGTTTTTCTTTTAAACCCGCTTCTGAAATAATATTAAATGCCTAAATCCAAAATTTCAGTTTAATTCGACTCCATTTACCCTTAGAACTAGCACTGGTCCATTCGACAATTTCGCCCTCCTTGGGCGTTTTTCTCTTGTTGTCTAGCTGGGTCATTTTGGGGTTGTGGGTAGTTTTGTTTTCATTTTGTATTGGTTGAATAACATCTATTATCAATTAAAAATCACTAGAAGCGCCCCAAAAATTGATATTTTAATTCTACCATGTATGCCCTACTTGATTGAGTTGAAATCCCCCATAGGCAGAGAACCAATTGGCACTTCTAGTACATTTTATATTTCTGATTTCATTTCTAGCCATTAAAAACCTCAATTCAACCAATATTATCTTCAAAATCAGATCAGAAATTGCTTTAGTTAAGCGCTCCATCCATCACCCAATTTCTGCCCATTGGTTGGAAAAGAGTCTTAGATATTTTAGATACCTCCTCTCTTTGCTTTCACTGTTTATTTTGGGTTTGGGAGTGTCTGTTTTGAACCTCAACCATTGCTGGTTGAGTAGGGTCTTCCCCTGGATTAGGCTACGTACCCTATCCGAAGCGACAAACGCCTCGTCCGGTGTGACGACCGTTCTTTGAACGGTGGACTTGGTGTTTGCTGGTTTCACCTACTTGGCTGCGTTCCCTCTACCATCCCGGACGGGATATCCTTAGTAGCAGCTAGAGCTAGTGTGATAACACTTCCAAGACATGGGTAGGTGAGATCCCACTTGATTTGCTCTCCTCTGATTTGATAACCTACCACTAGTGCTTCACTTCTTTGATTTTTGCCTTGTGGGCCCCATTCCTCATTTTGAGGGTTGTGCCCCACTTGGGTCATTGGGTGATGCACTTTCAACCTTAGATTTATGGAGATCTAGCCTACCTTGGGGCATGCCACTGAAAACCCCACCTTGATAATTGCCTTAACCATATCGATCTACAATTTGGCATACTTTGGACTCCATTTACCCCTTCATTTCAAGGCACTAGTCTCCTTGGGTCAATTCGCACTCCTTAGGGATTGTGTCATGTGCTAGATCCCATATGTGGGTGTTGCCTAATCTAACTTGGATCCATAGATCCACATCATCAAACACCTCTTAGTGCCATATCACTCCTACCTTCACCTTGTGGGTCCCATTTGGGTCATTTCCATAGTTTAAGGGAGTGGGTCCCACTTGTGTATTTCATGGTACTAGATCTATCCCTTTGATCTCCCTAGGTGGCCTAAATCATTCATTGGTTGAAACCCTTCTTATATCTTAAGCCTCTTCAACCATATTTAAACTCTTGGGCTCACCTAAGCTTGCATTGGTTTCCGTAACTCAACTTTCACATCTCCCTAGGAACCATTGCTTTGGCTAATCTTCTTTGATTGGCTTTAGGGTCGCCCCCTTGGTCTTGACTTGTCTAGATCTAAAGTGAAGAGTGCCTTGGTTATCGCGACTCCCAGCTTGCATAGGGAACCGTGGCATCTCTTGGGTCACCTCTTTAGTTGTCTATCTCCTCTACCATCTCGGATGGGATACCTTTAGGGACAACTACAAGTTGTGTGATAACATTTTTGGCGCCGTTGCCGGGGAGGTAGAGGCTTACCTTAGGTGTCTGCGAGTATCCATGCGTAATTCATAATCTAGATGGTTATCATTTTCATCCTTAATTTAAACATAGCCATCTCTTTGTCGCTCATCTCTCCCTGCTATTTTAACGACATATCTATTGGTAGAAGAGATTTAAAATCTACCTGGCGACTCCACATAAGCGACTCCATTGGTGATCGATCCTATCATTATCTAGAACCCATGGGGTGCATCATTTTGTATTTAGGTTCTTGAATTTAAAAAAAAAAAATAATTTTTTTTCCATCCATGGCTGTTTCTGAGCGGCCTAGGACTTTTGGTCAATTGAAAGTTTTTGACTTTTCCAAAATCGTTGGGTATCCTCATCATATTCCTCATCAAGCCCGCGAAAGGTTGCCTAAATTCGTTGGAAGTTATGAAATCTCTGCTAAAAGGTACCTTGATCTCTTTAAGGAAGTTATTAACAAATTATCTATAAACGATGAAGATGTATGTATGAAATTATTGGCCTCTTCTTTCAAAGAAAGAGCTAAGCTTTGGTTCTTGAATTTGAAGACCAATAGCATTTCTGGATATGACATGTTCGAACAAAAATTCTTAGAAGAATGGGGAAGTGAATCCGATGATATATATTCTTTAAATCAAATCCAAGATCAAAACCTTCCCCTTTCCAATCCTATTGTTGAATCAATTAATATTCAAGCTTCCAGTGAATTGTCAACATCCGAAGATGACCTCTCTTGCCCAGTTTCTTTTGAGGATAAGTTTTCCACTTTTGAGTCAATCAAAAGTCAAATCACTAATCATTGAATAAATCATAAGTTTTCAAATTTCTTTTTAGGTAGCCCTAGTCCCGATCCTGAGGAAATTTCTGAGAATGAGCCTTTAGTCAACAAGTCTATTGAAGTTCCTCCTTCGGAGGAACTCATTAGTCATTCTAGCTTTATTGATCATTCAATTCCTTATCACCTTATTGAAGAAGAAGAAAGTAGGGACATTGACCAAGATCCTATAGTAGTGATTTCACGTGATCATTGTGCACATAATCAGGATGTTTTAAATGAACTTGTTAATTTTATCCCTGATCAATTGAATGAAAATGATCATTTATCCTCAGATGAATTTAATGATGGATCAATAGAAGGTCAATCTCAAGATGAGAATGAACTAGTGAATCACACTAAATGCTCTAATATTTGTTCCACTTCTTATAATGAGTCTTTAAATTTTTCCATCCTTAGTCGAGATAGCTTCATCCTTTTATTAGAATTAGAATCTTGTCCTCAGTTTGTAAATATTAGACTTGATCAAAAGTTTATCATTCCTAGAATAAATAATATTGCTTTAAAAGGCCTTTCCTTTTGTCAAATTCCAAGGCCAAATTTTTCTATCCGTTTGGGAGAAAATGCATCCACCCTCCCTACCCATCCTTTTCAATCTTTTGCTTTTGAAATTTTCAATAGGAAGTATAAGCATGATTACATGTTTGGAGAAAAAACACTTCATTTCCCTTTTCAATCAATTTGGAACCATAATGCTTGTTGTCAAGTTATCAATAATTCTTGGTGGCTAGAAAAGTTGTTTAAAGATCAATTCCATCTTTTCTCCATTTTTGAGCATCAAGTGGGTCTGACTTTGATTTTCCATCTTTTAAGCTTTAATTTATCCCCTCTGGATTTTTATTTGATCATCAGTCTCAAGGAGAACCAAATTGAATATATGAGAGAAGTGAATAAAGAAAGTAGTATGAATCAAGAAAAGTCAAATTTTTCATCACATATTTTTCCTCCATCCATCTCGAAGTTTAGCTTGCATAACTTTTATGATCCTATCGATTCTTTGATGGATGATGTTTGCATCAGTCAATCTTCTCCTTGGCATGATTTCATTTTGCACCATTCAAGCCCTTTTGCAATTTTTGAACAAACTAGGAAGATGGTGCTATCAAATTCCTTAATCTTTAAACCAATCCTGGCTTGTTTTATTAACAAAAATCGAAAAAGAATCATTAAACTTTTCGATGAATGGTTGCACTGGATTTATGATTTTACCTAACATTTGTATTGCCTGGTTAGAGTAGGGTAGGTAGTCTTCCGAATAAGCTCATTTGAGCAGTAGGATTTGTGTGCTCTTTTTTTTTTTATATTCTGTGTGCTGAGTATTGCAATTTTTCTTTTTCTTTTTGATTGTTCGAGTTGTCTTCCTGCTGAGTTGTTGATTGAGTTGAGCCTTGCTCTTTCCTAAAGCTTGTCTCACCTCCTGCATGCATTGAAGAGTGGTTAGTTTTCTTGAGTGTCTTATTGGCTTCTTGTGCAAGTTGAGTTGAGTGTGCTTGCCTGATTTTTTTTTCTTTTCCTCCTGCACAGTAAAGTGAATAAAATTTATATGCCATGTTAGATTAGATTTTCTTTTAACGCATTTAAATTTCTGTCATAGAGTAGATTGCAGTTTCAGTTTTATTTTATATATCTCCTATACATGCCTCATGTGGTATTCTAGTGTCTCTGAGCGCAGATACAGGTGTAAAATAAAAGTTGAAAGCGAGGATGATGAGTTGCTGGATTGAAGATTGATGCAGAGCAGTTCGAGACCAAAGATTCTGAGGTTCTCAAGCGCTCTCTCCCTTAGAGCACTTGTCCCAGCTGGAGCCAGATGTTATCACACCATAATAGCAGGGCTACTATCCTTGCTGAGCAGATATCTGCACATTCCAGAGCTTTGCTTTTACAGCGATCAGCTATAATGAGCTTGTATTTTGGGATCACTCATGACCAGAGCAGTGTATTTTATCAGACTTATGTTAGACCTTGTGCCAAGGCTGAGCCTTGAGAGTTCAGATTTGATGACCGATGTGACTCTTTATTCCATACAGTTTCAGTTCAGTGCCTAGTGATGTTATTGCAACAGTGTTTCAGATGGTTTATGATGATTATTATTATGATGTGATATGACCTATGGATTTCTAATTATTGACTATGGACTACTATCTTGTTGTTTTGGTCATCTTCATAGCATTAGCTTCGCATATGATTCAGGATATGGCAGTACTATTAAAATTAAAATTGAATATCTTGGTTGATGTTATAATTATTGAATGGATGTATTACTTGCACATTTAGGTTTCTTGACAAAACCCACTGGTTTTACTACCCTCCTATGCATAGATATGGTCTTTCCTGACATTATTTGTCTGCTAGCTTGGGCACCACATTCATTTGACTCCATCCATCCATGACCTTCCATCCATCCATGACCTTCCCGATTTGGCTTTCACCTTTGACTTGCCTTTCTTGACTTTTTGATACTGAGGACTTCCCCATTTCTACCTCTGTGTTGGACCGCATCCATGTTTGTTTAGTGTCTCGGCTCTGAGTTGGTGACAGAACTTGCCTTTGGTGAGTTGGATTGCAGGCCTAAATCATTCTGGTCGGTTGTCTCGATGTTTGGCACTGGCAGAAGTCCCCCTAGTCACTTGAGATGTTGTTGGCTAAAACTGTAAGCTCATGTACTACTTTGTATTGGAAATCTTTATAAATTCGCCCATGGAAATTGTAAACTCTGGAATGTGTTTCTTAACACACGTGAGTAAAGGGCAAGAGCGATGAACTGCTAAAAATACTCCTCGAAGAGTATAAAAGGGTCCCAAAAAAGCAATGGTTACTTAAAGTTATATCTATTATTGCTGACCTTATATATGTATAAACATGCCCTGGATTCAAGCTGCAACTAGTTGTGCTTCTCAGCACATCTGAAATCCGAAGGGTTATGTAGGCCAAAAAGGCCATAAAATGAATTGAATGATCCTAATGAACTTGGATCAAGCTTGATGTAGACATGATGCCTAAGTTGAATAAATACTCTCTAAACAACTTATCCATTTGTGAGGCACAACCTTTCCCCGTGTTATTTGTCCGGCACAGAGTGTAGCTACCCCTTTCCCCGTCCAAAGTGTCACCTAGTTGAGTTTGGAAGTCATCCCCTTGCCCAACCTTGTCTTAGCCTTCACCTTTAGCTAGCAGTTAGACCATGTCCAATGGGTGAGTTTGTCATTAAAGCTTATGTGCAATTAAAGTATAAATAACACTAAATATCTATATGTATTAAACTGCCATGGAATGATGATGTACTTTAAGTTAAGCTGTGAGTATGATTAGAGGAACATGTCTTAGTCTATTGATATAATTTGTCCTTGGTTATACTTTGACCTAGTCAAACTTAGTTTGACTATGGTCATTCTTGGGATCCGTGATGATGTGGGCCATATATGCTTATGGATGATGATTGATGGTCCCACATACTCTTGTTGATGATACCATATGGTGGACATATGATTCAGATGGTGATTGATGCAGTTCAACAAGTTCTATTATTATTTCAGATCATCAGATTATGCACTGTCCATGTATGGTAGACCCTACAGTTGACCCCACAGGTCAATCCATGGTGTATGAGTACACATTCTTAGTGGATTTGGGTCTTCTGGATCCAATGAGACACTTATCATTCAGTTTCGGGCACTTCTGACAGTGATTGATGCAGTTATCCACTTGTTGACCAGATTTGGGGCTGTTTTCCCAGCCTGTCCAGCAGGGGCCATGAGAGGCCAGTTCACCTAGGGCGCTGTATGAGGAAGGGGTGATCTAGCCACTTGATTTTACCATTATACCCCCCAGAGAGCCTGGTGGGCTCAGTTTGACAGCGCAGGCACTCCGGGTGTCAGTTTGGGCAGCTTCACATTTATCGAGGCAGATTAAAAATGGAATAAAAGGGCCATTGAGGAATTCGATTTGGGCAATTGAGGCAAGGTTTTGGCATTTGGTCTTCATAGAGGTTTTCCAGGGTGAACCCCCATTCTTCCAGCCAGATATCATCAGTCAGTGGGGTTTATAGTGGCCACAGGAGGCCATTTACTGCATGTCTCTCACAGATTTTGAGGACAAGATTTGATCATTTGTATTATTTGGATATATTATTTTATATTATTGTGCCATGGGGATGAGCTAGTAAGGATTGATGCCTCCTAGCCCCACCATGAGCTTATTGAGTCATGTCTTAGTCATATAAGGTGGGCCCATGTGTCTTAGCCCCCTCCTAGTGATGACGTCACCCTCCATGAGTCACTTTATGCTATGACGTCATCCCTATTTTGAGTGATCCATGTGATATTATGTATTGGCTCATCTTAGCCATTGATTAGATTATGAGATCTTCTAATCTCAACCATTCATCTTGTTGTATTGTAAAGTGGTTTTGAAATCTAGGGTTTTGGTCTTTATTATCCTATATAAGGAGGAGATCTGCTATTGTAAAAGGACCTTTGGAGCTCTTGAATATTGGAATATAATACTTCTTTATGGAGCATACTTCTCTTGTCTTGTGGATTCTTTTGCACTTTGAATATACAGTATCTCTTCTATGTATCATTGTGGATCTTGGGGCTACACGTTCTTTTCTTGCAGGGAGGCCAAATTGGTGGAGAGGAGGACGATTTGAAGAGGGTTATTGTTGGAGGGATCAAAATATTCTCTCTTGGGTTGATCTTGGTGACAGGGAGTATCATTATTGTATCTTTGTGACATAGCTGATGCTTTCTATTACATCTCTTCATCATTTTCATAGTTTTCTTACTTGGCTTGTTTCACTTGATCTTGTCTTGTAGGAGGAGGACAATTTGGCCTCTTTGGAGGAGGACGTTTGGCTTGGAGCACTAAGATCTCACTCTTGAATATACACATTGGGGAATGCTATCAATTTGCAAAGTGGCCACAAGCAATTGAGGTAAGTTCATCAAGGTATGTACCTAGATCCATCCATTCTTCTTCATTGGTCACAAAACCCTTAAAATCAAAACCCTCATTTTCTATTTTTCTAGATCTACTTGGATCTAGCTTGGCTTTGGGTAAGATATTAAAAACCCACCTCTATAGCATCCACGTCAATTCAGATCTATAGTTTGGTGTGGATTGGGCTTCATTTGACACACTTCCCAAAGCACTTAGCCTTCCTTGGGTGAGGTCCCAATCCTTGGGAGGGTGAGTTTTGCTATTTCCAAGACATGGGTAGGTCAGATCCCACTTGATTTTCATTCCTCTCATTTGATAACCTACCCCTAGTGCTTCACTTCTTTGATTTTTGCCTTGTGGGCCCCATTCCTCATTTTGAGGGTTGTGCCCCACTTGGGTCATTGGATGATGCACTTTCAACCTTTAGATCTATGGAGATCTAGCCTACCTTGGGGCATGCCACTGAAAACCCACCTTGATAATTGCCTTAACTATCCCGATCTATAATTTGGCATACTTTGGACTCCATTTACCCCTTCATTTCAAGGCACTAGTCTCCTTGGGTCAATTCGCACTCCTTAGGGATTGTGTCATGTGCTAGATCCCATAGTGGGTGTTGCCTAATCTAACTTGGATCCATAGATCCACATCATCAAACACCTCTTAGTGCCATATCACTCCTAACTTTACCTTGTGGGTCCCATTTGGGTCATTTCCATAGTTTAAGGGAGTGGGTCCCACTTGTGTATTTCATGGTACTAGATATATCCCTTTGATCTCCCTAGGTGGCCTAAATCATTCATTGGTTGAAACACTTCTCATATCTTAAGCCTCTTCAACCATACTTAAATTCTTGGGCTCACCTAAGCTTGCATTGGTTTTCGTAACTCAACTTTCACATCTCCCTAGGAATCATTGCTTTGGCTAATCTTCTTTGATTGGCTATAGGGTCTCCCCCTTGGTCTTGACTTGTCTAGATCTAAAGTGAAGAGTGCCTCGGTTATCGTGACTCCCAGCTTGCATTGGGAACTGTGGCATCTCTTTGGTCACCTCTTTAGTTGTCTATCTCCTCTACCATCCCGGATGGGATACCTTTAGGGACAACTACAAGTTATGTGATAACAGAGCCCACTACTCCAAGCTCATCCCTAATTTGTGTGAGCCTTGTAAGATAAGGTACCACTCCTTCACCCTTGGCCATCCTGGTGCTACGCAATCTCTCCTGCAGCACCATCTTCTGGTTTTCATTCTTGCTCTGGTAAAGACTCTCCAAAGCCTTCCACATCTCTAATGTGGTCTTCTTCCCAGACAGATGATGGTTCTTCCATCTAACCAAATCTTCCGGATCTGTGGGAGCCAGTTTCTGATCATTAATGTGCTCATCAGCATCATTGACATCCAGGATCCTGGTGATCCTCTCTTTCCAAGTAAGAAAGTCTTGTGCCCCCTGGAGTCTATTCTCAACTCTCATCTGTACGGCCATAATGAATAGTACCTTTAAACCCTAGGATAGAAATGCCAATGATCTATCCAACCAACTTGTTGTTCTCTCTTAGTCTGCTCAGAAGAGCTCTGATACCATGTAAATTTCCTTAAAATCCACTCTAGGGCTAGAGTATGCTGGATTGATTAATTTAAACCCAAATTATTACTGTTAACCACACATGGATTTCTTCACTATGCAGCGGAAAATAAATACAGAGAGAAATACCAATCAATCACATCAATAGAGACAACACAATCTTTTTGGGTATAAACCCCCGGACAAAACCCAAGATGGGAAAACCGGTGCAGCAGTTTGAGAAGATATTTTATTAAGAAAATATGAAGCTTTTACAATTTCAGAAAATCGATTTATGCCCAACCTGGCAAAATCGAACCACAACAAACTCACTGAGAAAACCTGTGGAATGGCACGGTCTCCAACGAGGCTGTACGTCTTGTACGGAATCCTTATGACCCGCTGTATGAAATCCGTACGGTCTGTACGACCGTCTGTTGCACGGTCTATAAGGCCTGCAGCTGTACGGTCCACC
The DNA here is from genome assembly GCA_027924585.1 of Larix kaempferi. Classification (NCBI taxonomy): domain Eukaryota; kingdom Viridiplantae; phylum Streptophyta; class Pinopsida; order Pinales; family Pinaceae; genus Larix; species Larix kaempferi. Next base: position 42,061,111 of record BSBM01000338.1, read on the forward strand.
TCTGCAATTCGACCTTGGCTTTCTCCTTTGCGAATCGGTACGGTCCTCTTCTTGCCTGGATGTTCTGTCGATCACACTGAATCTCTGCTTCTCCGTCTTCTCTGCAAAAATCTCTTTCTCAAACTTTCTTCCCACTCTCCAACTGACAACTATGAGCAAGAATCTCTCTGTCGGAATGTAACTGTATCCTCTCCACCAATTGATCCTCCTTTTAACTCGTTGGCTAAGCGAAAAAACCTAATCTCACTATGGATCAACGGATGAGATCCTTCGGTGAGATCAATGGCCAAGATAAGATTAGCCATCACTTAAATATTTTTCACTTTCACTTTATAAAAAGTGTTCCATTAAGTTAATTAATAATTAGATCACTTTAATATATTTTCCAAAGTAAACTTAGGGAAAATACATTAAATACAATTGGCTTCTTTATTTAAGTCTTCTGCATGCAAGGACACATGCAATGCAGGAAGACCTTCCTTGTTGTCACTTTCTAATGCTTCTCTTGTCCTAAAGTGTCTTGCAGGCTATATAAGGGCTCATCCCCTTGGAGGTTCCTACTCTCCTAAGAAGTTAGGGAATTGGCAAAGGTGACAGCGGTCACTCCCCTTGTATTTGTCATTGGCGGTTAGCCCTGCTAGTTCAGCCGGTAACACCCATCTTTTATATAAACACATCAAATACATGATGCAAATAGGGAAATGGTGGAACCAAATCATTATTTTATTAACAAAGATAATACATTTACAGAACACAGAGCAAGAGAATAAGATATAAACACAAAGCAAGAGAATACAGAAGATACGGAAATGGTGGAACCAAATCATTATTTTTTTAACAAATATAATACATTTACAGAACAATGTACTGTAACCACCTTCAACCATATGTATAACTAACAATGTGGTAACATAGGACTTCATGATTAGGGCTAAGTTGCTAACAATCCCCCCCTAATCATAAGGCTATACCAGCTAGCATAAAAAACTAGTGCAAAAGCAACAAAAACATGGCCAAGCCTTCAGCATGTAATCCATGGTCTAAAACCTCATAAGCGTTGATGAAGATCTACTTGGAAAACTGCCAAAAGCGGATGCCAACAACCAAGTCTAGAAAACTTGTTCTATAACAAATGGGTTAGACATCCTGTATGTGTTCATTGAAGTGAACCCAAAACGGATGAGAGCAACTCCTTATGAGAATTGAATTGGCTTCAAGTCTAACACATCCCAAATCCTGAAAACGCTTAACACTCCAATGAGCCAAGTAAAAATGCAGAAGAATCATCTGTTTCCTGCAAGGTCCAAAGACCATCCCTGAAAAGTCCAAAGACTATGAAGCTCTCAAATATTGACACAAAAAAACTGTCAATAATCCCGCTGACAAAAAAAAGTGTCGAATGGCATCCAAACCTGTATCCATAAAATCCGGGGGGTAGTAAACTAGGTGAATCTTTGGTACTTTAATTTTAAAATAAAAATTAAAAGAAGGCAAAGTGTGGGGGCCATGTTACCACCCATTTCGTATGGGTGTCCACTCATGAGAAATGGATTGTCGGACTTGACAAAAGCAACATTGGGCAGTCTAACAGTGATAAACAGTAAATAGCAGCATCATTTTGAAAGGACTGTACCCTCAACCACAGGAAAACCTGTAGCATGAACAGCCTGTAACGGCAAAAGGGTTCAAGCTTTCTTTTAGCCGTATAAGACAGCCTCGACCAACAACAACAGTAGACAGTGACAAGGTTTTGATCTCCCTAAATAAGAAGGAAATCACCCAGTATTGATGGTAGTCGTCCTCTTGTACTTTGTGGCATAAAAGTGACCCCTGTTGTAGCCACCGGTCATGATAAGAAGAAGGGAATCCTCCGTTCTAACTCTTGAATAATCTAAGCATAATAGAGTGAGGTTGGACATTGTAGGTACGGTGAATGAGCAATTCTGGGTGTTACCGGGGAAATTAGCAGGGCTAATTCCCAGTAAGCACATATAAGAAAAGTGACCCAATGTCACTTTTATCACACAACTTGTAGTTGTCACTAGTGGTATCCCATCCGGGATGGTAGAGAAGATGGACAACTAAAGAGGTGACCCAAGAGATGCCACAGTTCCCAATGCAAGCTGGGAGTCACGTCAACCGAGGCACTAATCACTTTAGATCAAGATGAATCAAGACCAAGGGGGAGACCCTATAACCAATCAAAGATGGTTGGACCAAAACAAAGGTTCCTAGGGATATGAAAGATGAGTTATGGAAACCAATGCAAGGTTTGGTGGACCTAGAAGTTTAAGTATGGTTGAAAGAGGCTTAAAGGATGACTAGTGTTTCAACCAATGAATCATTTAGGCTACATACTGAGATCAAATGACAAGATCTAGTGCCATGAAATACACAATTGGGACGCACTTCCTTGGGATATGGAAATGGTTCAAATGGGACCCACAAGGTGAAGTTAAGGGTGCAAATGGTACTAAGGGGTATGCAAAGAGTAGATCTATGGATCTAATGTGAAACTAGAGATACCCACATATGGGATCTAGCACTTGACACTAATCCCAAGAAGTGCGATTTGGCTTAGGTGGACTAGTGCCTTGAAATGGATGGGCAAATGGAGTCAAAAAGATGTGAAATTGTAGATCGGGACACTTAAGGTGTAAATCAAGGAAGGTGTTCAAGCTCAAGCAATTGTGATGGTTAGATCTTGCTAGATCTAATGTTTCACTAGGTGACCCAAGTGGACAACAAACCCCCAAAATGAGGAATGATACCCCCAAGGCAAAACTCCACAAAGTGAGACACTAGATGTAGGTTTTAAAATATGCTCTTTCCAAATCCAATGGGATCTCAAACACCCTAACCCTAGAAGTGGACAAACACAAACCCCTAGGAAGTGCGACTTTGGCCAAGGAGGGCTAAATGCATGGGAAGGTGTGTCAAATCAAGTCCAAAAGCCACCAAAGTTTAGATCCGGGTAGTTTAGGCAATTATCAATGTGGATCTTGAAAATCAAAGGCATCCAATGGCTAGATCTCCATAGATCTGAGATTGAACATGCATCACCAAATTGACCCAAGTGGGGCACAACCCTCAAAATGAGGAATGGGGCCCACAAGGCAAAAATCAATGAAGTGAAGCACTAGGGGTAGGTTATCAAGTATGAGGATCATGAATCAAGTGGGATCTCACCTACCCATGTGATGGAACTAGCTTAACTCACCTACCCAAGGAGGGCGACCTCACTCAATGAAGGCTAAGTTCCTTGGGGGAAGGGCCAAATGAAGTCCAAATGCTACCAAACTATAGATCTGGATTTCCGTGGATACTATAGAGGTGGGTTCTTTTTATTATACCCAAAGCCAAGCTAGATCTTTGTAGATCTAAAAAAAAAAGTAAAAATGAGGGTTTTAATCAATTAGGGTTTTGTGATCTAGAATTCATGGATAAGCCAAGGAAGAAGAAGACCATACCTTTGGAGCATACCTGTATGAAGAGATGAATGCTAGTTGAGATGAGGATTACTTTTGCCAAAGATCAAATGAAGAATTTTGAAGCCCTCTTGCCAAATCGATTTTCTCCAAGCCACACGTGTGTCCTCCTAACCTGCCAAAACCAAGGAGCAAAGCATCAATCAGTTTAACATGTTGAACGTAGATACAAGCAAGAAAGAGATATGCAAAGAATAGATGGTTCAAAGACAAAACCACTCCCTGTTTAACCAAAACGTCCTCCTCCAAGCTTGAAGGGTAGGCCTCCCCACCAATTCGCACTTGTCCAAAAACGCTTTCTCAACTTGTAAAAAGTATGACAAAATATGCAAGATAGCTACAAGAGATCCTCCAGTGCAATGGACAAAAGCATTTACAATCAAAGCAACCAATATCCACTCCAAGATCCAAGCATGTACTCCAAAAGATAGAAATTTTATTCCAAGAGCCAAGAGCCAAATTCTCTAGATGATTTTACAATGAGTGGGTCTCTTCCTTATATAGGATAATAAAGGCCAAAACCCTAGATCTCAAAACCACTTTATGAAATGAGTGGTTGAGATTAAAAGATCTCAATACATAATCAATGGCTAAGATGAATCATAACAACATAACACATGGATCACTCAAAATGGTGATGACGTCATAGCTAGAGAGTACTCATGGAGGGTGACGTCATCCTCTAGAGGAGGCAAAAGTACATGGGCCCACCTCATATGACTCGGACATGACACATGAAGCACATGGTGGGGCTAGGAGGCATCAATCCTTGCTAGCTCACCCCCATGGCAAAATAAAATAATATAATATGTCCAAAATAATACAAATGATCAAATCTGTCCTCAAAATCTGTGAGAGACATGCAGTAAAAGGCCTCCTGTGGCCTCGGTGGACCCCATTGACTGATGAAAACTGGCTGGAAGATGGGGGGTTCACCCTGGAAGACCTCTGTGAAGACCAAGTGCTAAAACCTTGCCTCAATTGCCCAAATCGAATTCCTCAGTGACCCTTTGCTTCCATTTTAAACCTGCCTCGGTAACTGTGAAGCTGCTGAAACTGTCTCCTAGGGCACCTGCGCTGCCAAACTGAGCCCACCAGGCTCTCCAGAAGGGGGGGTAAATGGTAATATGAAGTGGCTGGACCAGCCTCTCCTCATACAGTGCCCTAGGTGAATTGGCCTCTCATGGCCCCTGCTGCTCAGGCTGGGAAATCAGCCCCAAATCTGGTCAACAAGTGTAAAACTGCATCTATCACCGTCAGAAGTGCCCGGAACTGAAAGATAAGTGTCTCATTGGATCCAGAAGACCCAAATCTACTAAGAATGTGTACTCATACACCATGGGCTGCTCGGATGGGTTAACTGTAGGGTCCACCATATATGGACAGTGTATAATCTGATGATCTGAAGTAATAATAAAACCTGTTGAACTGCATCAATCATCACCTGAACCATATGTCCATCATATAGCATCATCATCAAGAGTATGTGGGCCCATACATCATCATTAATAAGTCTTCATGGCCCACATCATCACGGATCCCAAGAAATGACCATAGTCAAACTAGGTTTGACTAGGTCCATATACAACCAAGGATAAATCATATCAATAGACTAAGACATGTTCCTCTAATCATAGTCACAACTTAACTTAAAGTATAACATCATTTAGTGGCATTAATCATTGTTAGCATATTCCATTGTAATTTATAATTACTTGCACAATAGCTCAAGTGACAAACTCACCCATTGGACATGGTCTAACTGCTAGCTATGGATGAAGGCTAGGAACAAGGTTGGGCAAAGGGGTTGACTTGTCTAAAATCAACTAGAAGACACTTTGGACTGGGAGAAGAGGGGAAGCTACAAACTCTGTGCTGGACAAAATAACATGGGGAAGGGCTGTGCCTCACAAATCGATAAGTTGTTTAGAGAGTGTTTATTCAACTTAGGCATCATGTCTACATCAAGTTGATCCAAGTTCATTTCATGGCCTTTTTGGCCTACATACCCCTTCGGATCTCAGGTGTGCTGATAAGCACAACTAATTGCAGCTTGCATCCATGGCATGTTTATGCATATATATCAGGTCAGCAATTGTTTAGATATAGAATTTAAGAACCATTGCTTTTTGGACCTTTCTTATACTCTTCGAGGAGTATTTTTTTAGCAGTTCATCGCTCTTGCCCTTTTTAGTTTCCATGTGCGAATCTATATAAGTTTCCATAAGTAGTACATGAGCTTTCAGTTTTAGCCAACAACATCTCAAGTGACTAAGGGGAGTATCCAACTTACCAAGGCAAGTTTTGTCATCAACTCAGAGCCGAGACACTAAACAAACAGGGATGCGGTCCAAACATAGAGGTAGTAAAAGGGAAGTCCTCAATATCAGAAAGTCAAGTAAGACAAGTCAAGGGTTAAAGCCAAATAAGGAAAGTCATGGATGGATGGAGTCAAGTGAAAATGGAGCCTAAGCTTCCAGACAAATGGTGTCAAGAAAGACCATATCTATGCAAAGTAGTGAACCAGTGAGTTTTGTCAAACAACCTAAATGTGCAAGTAAACTGTCCTTTTTATAATTCATCATCAAGATAGTCCATTTTAAGTTTTATAAAGTTTGCCATTTCATGAATTATATACCAAGCTAATGCTGTGAACATGACTAAAGCAACAAGATAATAATCCACAGGCAATGGTCAGAAATCCATAGGTCATACAACATCATCATAAGAATAATCATTATATTTCATCTGAAACACTGCTGCAACACATCTCTAGGCACTGAACTGAAACTGTATGGAATAAAGGGTCACATCGGTCATCAAATCTGAACTCTCAAGGCTCAGCCTTGACACAAGGTCTAACATAAGTCTGAATAATACAGTGCTCTGATCATGAGTGATCTGAAAATATAAACTCATCATAGCCAAGCTCTGGAATGTGCAGATATCTGCTAAGCAAGAATAGTAGCCTTGCTACTGTGGTGTGATAACAGTCACCTCGGTCACTGTTCTAACTTCTTCGGAAGTCGAAACCTCCAAGGAGAAGTATCCTTAAGAAATCTTGTAAAACACTAGAACAACCAACCAACTATATTCTATGCAATCTTATGGTTAGACCAGTGCCTAAATGGAGTCAATAATATTATGATCAATGCTAGTGAGTGCAAATGATATGATGAGAATCAATATTAATAATCCACTTAGATCATTCAATGAAATATAAAAACATGTGCACATGTAATGTAATAATCAATATTGGATCAAAAGACTATATTGCCAACCTACTTCAACCAATTACCAAGTGTTTAGTGATTGTTGTCAATATTATGTACTTGGATGCAATTATTGCACCGAGTGAAACGAGGTGCTCTACAACCCAGTATGGGGGAGATGTTGTAACGTGTGTGTGTGTGATGTAATGTTACAAAGTTACAAAATGTAATGTTACAAAATAATTAAAAAAATTCATGTGGGCTCATAAAATAAAAAATTATGGAAAGTATTTAAAAAAAATCCATGTTGGATCATAAAATAAAATATTATGAAAAGTAATTAAAAAATAGATGTTCGTGTATAAAATAAAAACTTAAAACTTAAACTCGGATCTATCAATCAAGAGAGATCAAATTTCTTGAGTTTAAATTTAAAAAAAGAAATACACCTCAAGAAATTGGATTCCTCTCGGTGCTTGATAGATACAGGTTTAAGATGGATCTATGCTGGTAGCCAATCATAAATGGAATGCAAGAGACTGTCTACCAGTGCAAATATGTGTCAGCAATGTAGACTAATATCATTTAATAGGTGTCATTCATTAAACTGATTAGTCTTACCAATCTGTAATAGAAATCTGTGTTTTGAGTTTACACAGTGGATAACCAAAGAAAATCAGATCAGCGTTAACAATTAGGTATTAGTCTAATTGACCATTAACCAGTACTGTGGTTCAGTATGTATACCAGCTCTAACATCTCCCAATAAATGTCAATCCAACAGTCATTTAAGATGGCAAGAATAATCTAATTTAATGCAACTTCAGATCTGAAAGTGACCACAGTTAGACAAGTTTGAAGCCTATATCACTTTCCTATAATCACCTTTAACCACGGGAGATCACACAAATGCCACAATAACTTAAATCAAATGTCACTGATAGGCATGTATGTAAAATATAACAGCATATAACATGTTTAGTTGTGACGATTTATATTCCTTGAATGAGCCTTGTTATTAATTTTAATACTGAAATTTACTTTTGTTATGTTTATGAGTGTGTGTTACAGGCATTAGGGCAAGGATTAGGGCACACAATGGCTGCCCACAGGGCAGACCTGTGTAAAGGGTAAAGGAAGGCTCGGTGATGGGGAAAGAGGGATAGGTAGGGCAGCGATGAAGAATGATGAGAAGTGGAAAAGGGGTTCGATGGTAGGAAGGGAGGGGAGAGCTTGGAAGGGGAGCAACGAAGGGGGCAATGGGAAGGGAAGTGGCCGTGGATGGGAGGAGCATGCAAAGGCTCGGGTGGAGAAAGGAGCAGCGAGGGCAACAACTGGGTTTTATGTAGTCAAATAGGACTTAAAACACAAATTTAGGATTTTTTAGGATTGGTTTTAACACTAATTTAACAAACTACTAACTTAGAAAATCAAATAATTAAACCTAATATTTACAAGACAAACAAAACTCATAAATTAGGGCTTTTTAGGGAGTTTTTGATAATTTTGGGATTTTTAGGGCTCCTAAAATTTCGCCCTAGGGTTTTTAGGGACAAATCGGGCGGGCTGAAATTATAGGAGGAAGGGTCGAAATTTTAGGGAGGCCAAAAAATACAAAAAAGTTAATTTTTAAATTTTCAGGGTTTTTATCATAAAATTGCAGACTTAATTCTAATCCTAATTCTACCATGGAAATGCAAAATTTTAACCCTAGATAATAATTACAAATGTACAAAACTCAGATTTTAGGTTAAAAAGTAGAGAGAGCAATCTAAGGTTTCAAAAGACAACTATTCACCAAACCTAGGACATCAATGAGAGGAGCAACCCTCCTTGAGATGGTACTTGGCAAGCTTAGCAAACTAGGGCTCACCTCCACAATCTCTAGGATTTGTAGAGGAAGCCTAGCTTAAGCAAGACTTGAAGACCTAAAGCTCAAGCTTGAATGCAATGGTGATCAATGACAAAAATGAAATGCAAATCAAGACAAAATGAAGCAACAATGGCTTCCATTCAACCCTAACAAGCATCACTTTCATACAAATTGACCTAGAGACTTCCAACCAAAAGTATAGATACCTCCAAGTGCATGTGTTAAGCAAACAACTCTAGCCTCACCTTAGCAATGGCATGAACAATAGTAAAATTTCCAAGAAATGCTTCAAACTTGCAAAATAACCTTCATCAAGGAGTGCGCATCCCTTCAAAGAGCCCTAGTTAGGGCAAATAGTAGACTTAATGATTTTATCCCAAGAGTTGATGTCTCAAAAGGAAGTGAGGAGATTGAATTTATATGATCTCACAATCACTTTACACAAAATAAGGTCAATTTAATATTTAAAAATGTCAACTTAAAAATATAACAAAAATAATATAAAATAATCTAAAGATGCCCTATAGTAGGCTACCTGGGGTATTTTCCCCCTAGGTGCAAAAATATGTTAAACAAGGCCAATTTTGATGAAACTGAAGGCCTGACTGCGCAGGGGAGGGTCGTCATGCCCCAACTAACCCCAACAGTGATGAAAACCCTCAACGCCCCCCCTTTTTAGCAAGTAAACAGTCTGCCAAGGAGGATGACGTCATCCTTTGAAGGAGGCCCCAGAGAGAGGGGGCTGCTGAATTGGAGGGCCAGGAGGGTGCTGAATGTGCTCTGGAAGATGAGAGTGAGTCTCAGTGCTGGAAGAACTGCTGCTGGAGTGCTGGAACAAGGTCGGGATCATGTGACCTAGTGACCGACCCCTGGAAGCCCCGGACACGAACCTCAGGGTTTCAAACCCTTTCATGAGGCAGTCAACGATGCCATTAAGCCATAGTACTTCCAGAAGAGAAGCTAGGGGGTCTGGTCATGCCCCTACCTCAGAATGAGCTGGCTAAACACCCCTCCTGGTCAGAAAAAAGACACCCTCTCCTTGGGGCACCTCTGCAGGTATGCTGGTGCTGGTACCATCCACACTGGGTAGTGTTGAAGTAGGTCCGGGTATTATCTTGTCTCCTGTAGCAGTAAAACTGAGCAAATGGAAGAAGAATAGTCATCTACAACAAACATTTCAAGACCAATAGGTATGGGCAAATAAACTCAAGCATCCTGGGCACATCCTGGGAGTTCTACACAGGCCTCATGTACAACGAACAAATTTAGGAGACTGATCCATTGTTGAAGAAATAATCTGATGTTTGGTATTCATTTGTCGTTCTCATCAATGACATCATCATTTCAATCCTTTATCTTCATCGTATGTCGCAGTTCTAAGAATTCTTGATTTGTTAAACATAGGCATAAACACAAGATTCTTTGAACCAGTGATCCGTAGCCCTAAAAGGAAGGGAAAACATCATAGAAGTTTTCACAAAACTGTAAAAGGTTGAGAAGGTTCAAGGTGTATTACTCCCGACTGATGAAGACATGCAAGCATAACTGTGGTGGCATTTGATTATGAGACGGAGACTACCAATCCATTCAACAAACCCATTGTAGAAGAAGCTCGACTGATAATGAATTCGACAGCGACTAAGGGGAATTCGATGTTGACATAAAAAAAGGTAATGACGACTATAGCAGAAGATTGCGACCTTACCCAACATATTCTTCTCAGCCTTGGATGACATCGAGGAAGCTGGCAGGATGCAACTTTGTTGGGTTACAACTTGTAAAAGTAGCAGCGATCCACTTTAGAAATTGAATGCACAGTGATGAGTATCTTGCTAATGATTGGGTTACAGAGAGTCCTTCGCTTTTTGGCAGTGGTGATGCTATTGAGATTGAGGAGAAATTTATCTATCATGCCTGTTCAAAGTTGATTCAAATTTCAAACTGTGCTATGGTTTCTCGTGCAACTATTCTTGTTTGTCCAGCATCTGAAAGAAAGCAGAGGGCGCTGTGGTAATTGTTGTTGCATTTCCTCTAGTGGTCTATGACATTAATCGATGATAGATCACGACCAGGAAGAAAACATCGATTAGCAGATGATTGTGACACATCCATATTAACCCACAAAATTGCAGCTCCAGAGACTGATATTTTGATATGCGTTAATATTTCAGGCCAACCATCATTATTGATGCGTCTGTTCTCTTCAGCAAGGCGTATCATTGTGGAAGGCATTCACCTTAGTCTCATATTGCATGAGTATTTTCGTGTCTTGTGCTTAAGGGAATTTTATTTTTGGTTTGCACATGATGCTATGCGGAGGCAAGTAATGATCGAAAAGGAGAAAGGGGAGCATTGTGGCTTCACTACAGATAGGTCCGAGTCATGTGGTTACCAGCGTTGGAGGAAACATTTTAACATAGTATTTTTTGGTTTCTTTGGGATTGTCATATGGTCCAAACTCCAAATTTTCCTTTATGTGGGAGCTAGTTGGCACAAGTTTGGTAGCTTTCACATTTTATTATTTTATGGAGTTGGTTAATCATTTGATGAAGATGGGCCCACATCGTAACGGCTACATTATTTTCCTTTGAGGTGTGTTGGAGAAAACTCACTATGGCTTGGGGTAGACCACAACAGACAGCTGACTACCAGAAATTAACTCAATTCCCAAAGCTATGCTATATAAATGACAATGCTAAGATAATGAAGAATATAACCAACCTCGATCCAAACGTTTGATGTAGATCCTTGTTGGAGCTTTTCCACTCGTGCACTTGAACCTGCAAATTAGTCTTGATAGCCAATATACAACAAGCGCATGTACTATATAAACAACATTAACATCATCAATAGCAATGGTCCATGATATTATAAGTAAATGCAACCCAATGTAATGTAAACAACATTTACAACATTAATGGACGAGAATATGAGTATTTCTATTAATAAATAACAAGAAGTACAATGTGATACGACCTCTTGCCGGCAACCAATCTGAACCAAGATTTGGATCAATCCACTTGTGCCTCCACCACTTCAATACTCCATGGAATGGCAAACTCAAACTATGATAGGAGTTTGGAAGGTGAACATAGAAGGTTCACAACTACAAGGATCAATGAGTGTACACTCAAGATAAGGCAAAAATCCACTAGAGTTCTCTTGCTCTTCTTTTTCCTCTTCTGTCCATAAGCCATATGTGCTCAATATATAGTCATTCCAAAGGTAAGTGAAAGGACACATCGAGGCGTTTCGGGGCAAATGGAGGGCCAAAGGTCACCCTATGACCGCTTTTTGGGAGTAAAAAGTAATTAACTTGTGATTTTTACCAATTTACATGCTACTTGCGGGCTATAGTGATGCAACTCGTGGGTACACCCACTGTAATGATGCAGCTAGCGTACAAGGAAAAAAATGAGGAAAATAATGTGTCTGAATGATATAAGGTGGATCTGAGTCAGTGATGATGCTCACAAGGTGGAAGATTACGTTGTAACATGAGGATGCACACCATTAAAGGGAGCCTTTGGAGGTCATGTGGCATCATCAATAGCCTTTGATCCTAGATTGTTTTAGCAGTTTCCCCTCATCAAGGGGCCCAATGTATCTCATCATTGTACAAGTGGCTTTGACCACTTATTTTATTGTATTAGTAGGTTGCAGTGTGGCCTTTGTATTATTTTACCCCACCCTAGGCTAGATCTTAGGAAATTATGGATATTTTATTGTAAAGGAAGTTTTAGTTTTTCCTATAAATAGAGAGGCACTTCCTCATTTCATTCTCATGGTTGGGCTTTGAGAGTTCTCTCTCTTTTGGAGCTTCAACGATATATCTTTCTTTTGTGCAATTTATGGTGCTAAGGGTTGTTTCTATATTGTGAAAAGTGTTGTTAATTCTTGAAGCTTCTTCTTCTTGGTTCTATTATTTTGCTTAAGGGTTAATGCTGGAATGTTCAAGTTTTCTGCAAGCCTATCATGATTGATCCAAAGAATAGTTGGAAGGAGGGCGTCCTAGGCTATTGGCTTGCACTTTCTCCTTTGTTGGTTTGGGTGACTATTTTAGACCTTGTCTAGATATGCATTTTTGGCTCCTTAGTAAGGATTTCTAGGTATTTATCTTCTCCATAGTTGACCTTGGGTGGCTAAGGGACTTTCCTTCGTTGGAGCTCCCTCTTATAGACCTTGGAACCCTTTATTTATCCTCAATTGGGCGATGTGACTAGTGTGTCCCGACCCCTAACCTTTTAAGGAAATAGACCAATTCTTGAAGGCCATTTTTTTTAGCCTTACTTGCCATTTGATTCACCTCGACTCCATTGCCCTAATTGGATATTGGCACTGATCTCCTGAGTCTCTCTATCACTTATTCAAAAACCCCTAAAAACTACATCCTCGTTTTGCTAAGGCTATCTCTTCGAAGTCACCTTGTGCCCTCGTTGGCATAGCCTAGCAATCCTATCTAAGGACGCCCCCTCGAGTTGGAGAAGAGCAACCAAAAGTGCATAGAGGTAGTTACCTCTTAGGTTATTGCGGCTAGCAGTAATCTTTGGGGCTTTAACTACAGGTGCTAGTTTGTACGATAACATGCCGCAAACCCTAACTTTTGCCTATAGAATAATCCCTTCCATGTAAATTTTTTTGAGTTTTGCAGCTTGCTGGTTTATGTCAACATTTCAGTGGTTTTCATCCCCAGTCGGTTTTGCATAGGTTGGAAATTAATTATGAAAAATCTCAGACAATTAAACACACTGTAAAATCACTTTAACATGCAGAAATTTAATTTTAACATGCACACCATTAAAAAAATCAGACTCAGAATTTTCGGCCAATAGCCCTGGAAAAACCCCCACGGGGAAAACTAGTCAGAGAGAGAGAGAGTTTATTATTTCTTCAGTAAATCTCAGTACATAAATTTTACAGCAGAAATGTACTTATTTCCACCATGAAATTTCACCCAGCAAAATATCTCAAAATCAGTGCCAAACTGCAGCGTCGATTTCTGTGCCTGTGGGTGTCTCAAAAACTGTGCTGAAGGTACAAAATCTGTACTGTACGGTCCTCCTTGAAATCTGTGCAACTTGTCTCGATTTCTGTGCCCTAAATTTGCCTCGAAAAATGTGCAGTAGACCTCGGTTTCTATGCCCAATATTCTACCTCGAAAACTATGCAAACATTCTTGGGATTTGTGCCCAGAATGTCCTCAGGGTGCGTGCTAGATGCCTTGAAAATAGTGCCCAGTTTCTCCTCAAAACTCGTGCCCAGTTTCACCTTGAAAACCGTGCCCAAATGACTACGGTATTGAAGAAATGTTGCTGTTCAGAAATCTGTATAGTGCATTTAATGCACAGCTAGTTGCCTCAAAATGCGTGCCTGCTGAATCTTGCTCTAAATGCCTCCTCGAAATTCGTGCCATTGCTCTCTTGCTCTCTCTTGCTCACTCTCTTCTCTTGAATCTTTCAAAAGTAAAAACTGACTTGCCTCCCTTTTTCTTTTTGTTCAAACCCTAGGGTTTTCTAAATCTAATGGATGAGATTAGATTAGATCGACTGTTAGAATTAAATGCTCCTATTTATTTCTCATAAATATTAATTTCACTCACCCACTTAAATTGATCAAAAAGTGACTATGGTTATAAAGTCTCATTAAATGCTTTTCACAAGTCATTTAATGTGAGGGTCACCTTTTTCCCCCTTCTAAGTGACTTAGGCAAAAGGTCACTAGGGGAACACTTCCCTAGGTACAAAAACTAACATTCCATCCTAAAAGACACGAATTTGAGCGTATTAGTGTGCTTTTTTGAGTTTGTGAAAGTGATTTAGAGTAAAATGTAATTGGAGATCTAAATTTTCTATGTTTTTATGTTTCTACTAAATTTAGATCTCCAATTATATTTTTTTCTAAATCACTTTCACAAACTCAAAAAAGCACATTGATATGAAAAACTCAAACTTTTGTGTTTTGGGATAGAAGAGGTTATTCTATAGGCAAGAATTAGGATTTACGGCCTTTATAGTTTGCCTCCTTTTAATTTTATTTTATGTCTTTATGTAAAAGATGCTTATTTTGGAGAATATATATATATATATATATATCCTCCAAAAACACTATCCATGAACTAGATAGTAGAAACGAAAAATTTATATCTCCAATTATATTTTACTCTAAATCACTTTCACAAACTCAAAAAAGCACACTTAATATGTAGAATTTTCTGCACTTGACTGTTTGCTGGTTTATGTCAACATTTTGTCGTTTTCATTCCCATTCGGTTATGCATTGACTGGAAACTACTTATGAAAAATTCATTAACAATTAAACACACAGTAAAATGCTTTTAACAGGCTGAAAAACACATTTAGCAATCACACCATAAATGAAAGACTCAGAAGTTTTTGGCCAAAATCAAGCCCTGGAAAAACCCCCACGGGGAAAACCAGTTAGAGAGAGAGAGAGTTATTATTTCTTCAGCAAAAATCTCAATACAAATATTACAGTAAAAAATAATGTACTTATCTCAACCACCCAAAGACACCCAGAAATCTGCCTTGATTTTTGTGCCAATCTGCAGCTCAAAACACCGAACAAAATCACCTCGAAATCTGTGCACTTGACTGTCTCGATTTCTGTGCTAAAACAACACCTCGGAAACTGTGCCAAAACCTCAATTTCTGTGCAGCTGAACTGTCTCGAAATCTGTGCAGAAAGGTACAGTCCATACGACTGTACGGACCTCGATTTCCGTGCCCAAAAATATGCACGGTACGGAATCCGTACACCTCGATTTCTGTGCATGCAATAAATGCAGTCCGTACACTCCTCGATTTCTGTGCCTGCAAATAATGGCTGAACTTGCCTTGGGAATCGTGCTGATAATAAATGCAGACTGTCTCGATTTGTGTGCCCACCAAAATCTCTGTAGCAAGCTCCTTGGAAATCGTGCCCTTGCTCTCTCTCTTCAACTCTCTTCACTTCAATCACAAAAGTGAGCTCTCTTGCTTTCCTCAAGCTTTTTGTTCTAACCCTAAGTGAGTTTTTAATCCAACGGTGAATATTGAATCTAATCCGATGGATGAGATTCAATGTGAGTGAAAATCCCTTTTATTTGATTCACATAAATAAAATCACTCACCCACTTAAGTTAAATCAAAAAGTGACTTTCATTTTATAAAGTCTCATTAAGTAGCTTTTAATGTGAGGGTCACTTTTTTCCCCCTTCTAAGTGACTTAGGCAAAAGTCACTAGGGGAACACTTCCCTAGGTACAAAACTAACACTCCCTCTTACCGAGGAAGGTGTTCCGCACCACTCCCAACTTATCTCTGAAGAAGACAAACTTCCCCCTCCCTAAAGACTTCGTAAGGACATCTGCAACCTGCTCATCAGTGGATATATACTGTAGCTCAACTACCCCTCTCTGAACGTAGTCTCGAATGAAGTGGTACCTGATCTCAATGTGCTTCGACCTGTCATGGAATACCGAATTCTCGGAGAGCTGAATGCAACTCCGATTGTCGCAATAAATCACCGTAGGTCTCAGCTGCTAATCAAATAAATCTACCAATAACTTACGAAGCCACAGTGCTTCGCAAGTCGCCTGACTGGCTGCCATATACTCAGCCTCAGCAGAACTCAATGCAACGGACTTCTGTTTCTTGCTGAACCACGACACTGCTGCCGAGCCCAAGCTGAAACAGCAACCGGAAGTGCTCTTCCGGTCCCTCACACAACCTGCCCAGTCTGAATCTGTGAACCCAACCAAGCTGACTCCACTCGAACCCCTGTAGTCCAGACCATAATCCACTGTCCCTGCTAGGTATCTCAAGATGTGCTTTCCGACCGCCCAATGCACACTCCTAGGCTGCACCATGAACTGGCTAAGAGTGTTGACCGCAAAGCACAAGTCTGGCCTGGTGTTGACCAGATACATCAACGATCTGATGAGCTGACGATATAGTGTGGGATCCACCAACTTACCCTCTGAAGCATGAAGTTGCTTCAAGTTGGTGATCATAGGTGTAGACATAGGCCTGCAGTCCTCCATCCGATAACTCTTCAGAATCTCTGCTGCATACTCCGCTGTCCTAGGAAAATATGTCCAGGCTCCTCCCAAACCTCCATCCCCAAATAGTAATGCATCAGCCCAATATCAGTCATCTCATACTCAGCTGCAAGATCTCTCTTGCACTGTGCAATAAGACGCTCATCTCCAGTGATAAATAAGTCATCAACATGTAACAGAAGAATGAGTGGATCTCCACCAACCACAATGTAGTATAGGTTGGGATCAGCCTCACTCTTTTGAAATCCCATCGAAGTCAAATATGCATCGATCCTGGAGTACCAAGCTCTAGGAGCTTGCTTCAGACCGTACAAGGCTTTCCTAAGCTTGCACACATGAGAATCTCTCCCATGTATCTCGAATCCCTGTGGCTGCTCCAAATACACCTCCTCTTGCAGAAGACCATTGAGAAACGCAGTATTCACATCCATCTGGTGGATCTTCCAACCCATCTCTGCCGTTATAGATATCACTGCCCTAATAGAGGAATATTGAACAACTGGAGCAAATGTCTCATCATAGTCAACTCCCTCAACCTGTGAGAACCCCCTAGCCACAAATCGAGCCTTGAATTTCTCCACACTGCCATCTGCAGCATGCTTGACCTTGTAAAGCCACTTGGAAGTCACAACTGACTTCCCCTCAGGTCTCGGCACAATCTCCCAAGCATCATTCTTCATGATGGAATGGTACTCTTCCATCATGGCATCTCTCCATACCTGATGCTGAGAAGCCTCCTCAAATGTAGAAGGTGCAGAGTCACGAAGACTCGCAACAAGGGCCATCCCATATTTGTCTGGCTCAACAACTGTCCTGATCGCCTCCTGAGGTCTACCAAATGCTTCTGCTTCCTTCAAGGTGTCCTGAAGCCACTTAGGCTTCTTCTTCCTTGAAGGCTCCTCCCAAATTGGTGTATCCTCATCTGAGGAAGTGCCAGAAGCAGAAGGTCTAACACCCCGAGGACCTGTAGCTGATGAACTAGTCCCTGAGAACCCTGTAATCTGCGAGCCTGAAACTTGTGATCCTGAACCTGTACCTGTCCCTGAACCTGTAATCTGAACCACTGATCCTGTAGAAGCTGTGCCTGTACCCTGTGATCCAGTCACCCCAGAAACCTGCAGACCTGAAACCTGTATCGAAGAAGCCTGTGTCAACTGAGGTGTGGGAGCTGGTGGCTCCCCCTGCTCCATCTCTCTCGACTTCCTGAAGGCCCTCTCCTCATCAAACTTCACCTCCCGCCTCACTACAACTCTCCTCTGGCCAGGAATGTAAAGCCGATATGCCTTTGAAGTCTCATCGTAACCCACAAAGATACCTCTCTCTGCAGTGGGCTCGAACTTCGTCCTCTTTTCAGAAGGGACGTGAGAGTAAGTCAGAGAGCCAAATATCCGAAAATGGCTTACCTCAGGCTTCTTGCCTGAATACATCTCCTCTGGAGTCATCCTCCCCAAAGCACGGTGAGGACTCCTGTTCTGTAGATACACTGCAGTGTTGCAAGCCTCTGCCCATAGAAAGAACGGCAACCCCTGATCATGAAGCATGGCTCTCGCTGCTCCAACGATCGACCTGTTCTTTCTCTCTGCTACTCCATTCTGCTCAGGAGTGTAGGGAACTGTCAACTGTCGCTGTATACCCTCCTGCCTGCAGAAAGCATTGAACTCCTTGGAGGTATACTCACCCCCATTATCTGATCTCAACATCCTGATCTTCCTCCCCGTCTGCTTCTCCACAAGGGCTTTGAACCCTTGGAAGACACTCAATACAAGTGGGGACTTCTTGTTCCTCAAGAAGTAGATCCAGGTCTTCCTGGAGTAGTCATCAATGAAGCTAATATAGTACTCGTGACTAGTCAAAGATACTGAGGACATAGGACCGCAAATGTTAGAATGAATCAGGTCAAGCACTTCTGCTGCTCTCGTGTCACTGCTAGGAAAAGCAGTCTTGGTGTACTTTCCCAAAGCACACCCTCTGCACACATCACTTTGCTCAGTGTCGAACTCAGGTAAACCTGTGACCATGCTCCTCAACAATCTCAGAGCGGGGTGATTTAAATGGGCCATCCTCCTGTGCCATAACTCACATAGCTCACTGCTGCTGCTGCTGCCGTGTGCTAGAGCATGCTGTGGCTGAAACAATAACTTGTACAGTCGTCCACATCTAACTCCAATATCCATGGAGGTAGATACACCTGTGGTCTTGGGAAACACCTGCACTCTCCCATCTGAGAAACACACCCCAAGACCCCTGTCCTCAATAGTGGAAACTGAAACAAGGTTATTTTTCAGCCCAGGGACGTACAACACATCCCTCAAGGTCATGGGACTCATGGACTCCCTCTCAAATGTAATAGTCCCCTGACCCACTGCTCTAACAATGGTGTTGTCACCAAGTACCACCTCCACCTCTCTAGCTATCCGTGATAGCTCGGAGAACAACTCCCGAGTACCTGTCATGTGTCTCGAGGCTCCGCTGTCAATGTACCACGTACCAGTGGTGGATGGACCTGTCCAATGCCCTGTCAACAATGAATGCTCACTCTCCATATCCATGTCTGTGCTGGTGGCTAAGGAGACTCTCTCTCTCTCAATCTGTCCAGCATATAGGGAAAACTCCTTCTGAAACCTGTCACCAAAATCATCAACCTCTGCTGAGGCTGCTGTCTGCTGTCCCTGTCCCTTCTTCTTCTTCTTGCTTGGACACTGTGATGCATAGTGCCCAAACGCTTGACAACAATAGCACTTGATTTTACTCAAGTCCTTCTTCTGTCCACCCTGTGGTTGCTACTGCTGCTGCCCCTTGGCCCCATTCTTCTTGGGACCCTTCTTCTTCTTACCCTTGGCTGTCAGTGCCACGTTCTCCTCATCTGCCCCACCACTTGATGAACTGCCCTGTACGAGACCCCTCCTGGTCTCCTCCTGCACAAAGTCATCCCACAGTCTCTCCTAAGACGGTAGGTTCTCTCTACCCACTATGGCTTGCACAAATGCACTCCAGGACTTTGAATCCCCATTCACTGCTGTGCGTACTAGCTCAGTAGGAGATACTACTTCACCAACCGCTGACAGTTCATCCCGAACTGCAGAAATCCTAGTGAGGTAAGCTGTGACTCCCTCTCCTCCATTCATCTTGATACTCTTGAGTTTCTCCTTGAGAACCATCTTTCTGTTCTCATTGGAACTCTCATACAAGCTGGTCAAGGCACTCCACATCTCATGTGCCTTGGTCTTCCCGGAAATGTGAGGGATTATGTGGTCTTTTACTGCATCAAGGATGATCCTCCTAGCCTTACAGTCCTTCTTGTTGAAGGCTGAAAGTGCTGTAGCATCTGTGCCATCTGGAATGGCAATGGAGTTGGTAGCAGTGTTCCTCACCACCTCCACCCATAGCTCATTCTCCTCCAAAATCAACAAGATTCTGGCCTTCCAAGGCACAAAATTTTCTGTCCCATTCAGCCTATCCTCAATCCTCAGACCTGTAGCCATCTGAACACCAACCCAACAGAACGCTGCCCACTAACAGAAGATAAAAAAACTGAAGTTTCTGAGATCTGAAAATTTCTGTGTGTCTGCAAACTATCACTGTTTTTTGCCCCCTTGCTCTGATACCATGTCGAATTTTCTGCACTTGACTGTTTGCTGGTTTATGTCAACATTTTGTGGTTTTCATTCCCAGTCGGTTATGCATTGACTGGAAACTACTTATGAAAAATTCATTAACAATTAAACACACAGTAAAATGCTTTTAACAGGCTGAAAAACACATTTAGCAATCACACCATAAATGAAAGACTCGGAAGTTTTTGGCCAAAATCAAGCCCTCGAAAAACCCCCACGGGGAAAACCAGTTAGAGAGAGAGAGAGTTATTATTTCTTCAGCAAAAATCTCAGTACAAATATTACAGTAAAAAATAATGTACTTATCTCAACCACCCAAAGACACCCAGAAATCTGCCTTGATTTCTGTGCCAATCTGCAGCTCCAAACACTGAACAAAATCACCTCGAAATCTGTGCACTTGACTGTCTCGATTTCTGTGCTAAAACAGCACCTCGAAAACTATGCCAAAACCTCGATTTCTGTGCAGAAAGGTACAGTTCGTACGATTGTACGGACCTCGATTTTCGTGCCCAAAAATCCGTACGGTACGAAATCTGTGCCTGCAATAAATGCAGTCCGTACACCTCGATTTTTGTGCCTGCAATAAATGTAGTCCGTACACTCCTCGATTTCTGTGCCTGCAAATAATGGTTGAACTTGCCTTGGGAATCGTGCTGATAATAAATGTAGACTGTCTCGATTTGTGTGCCCACCAAAATCTCTGTAGCAAGCTCCTTGGAAATCGTGCCCTTGCTCTCTCTCTTCAGCTCTCTTCACTTCAATCACAAAAGTGAGCTCTCTTGCCTCCCTCAAGCTTTTTGTTCTAACCCTAAGTGAGTTTTTAATCCAACGGTGAATATTTAATCTAATCCGATGGATGAGATTCAATGTGAGTGAAAATCCCTTTTATTTAATTCACATAAATAAAATCACTCATCCACTTAAGTTAAATCAAAAAGTGACTTTCATTTTATAAAGTCTTATTAAGTAGCTTTTAATGTGAGGGTCACTTTTTCCCCCCTTCTAAGTGACTTAGGCAAAAGTCACTAGGGGAACACTTCCCTAGCTACAAAACTAACATAATATGAAAAAACTTAAATTTGTGTGTTTTAGGATGGAAGGGGCTATTATATAGACAAACATTAGGGTTTGCCCCCCCCTCTTTGCCTTCTTTTAATTTTATTTTATGTATTTGATGTGTTTATATAGAAGATGGTTTTTTTGGAGGATATATAATAATTATAATAATAATAATCTAATTTTAAGGTCGCGAGGTCAAACCATACACCAAACTGGTGTATGAGACGCCCTCGTTTGTGGGACAAGGGACCCCCTTTGTGCAACAATTTGAATGCTAAAGTCTACGCAGGTGTACATACCTTACCCCTCTTCGGATACTGGGAGGTAGTTCCCCTTGCAGGCCCACAACTAACCAAAAATGCACAAAGCAAAACAAACAAATACTTATTACCTCATAAGTAAAGCAATATTCATACACACACATTGAGCCATACACCGCAAGTTTGCCTCCAAAGCCTTTTATTCCAACAAATATGACAGATTACAAGTACAAAGCTTGAGCAACCTTTCGGTCCTCTGACCATGAGAAAAGAAGAGGCAAGTGCTTGCTTTTATCGCCAAAAGAGGGTGATTTCTTCAAGGAAGGCGCATTAGCTTAACTGGAGAGTGAGGGCGAGTTCCTTGCTTGATTAGTGGGATATGACAGGGATTCAATCACGAGGGATGGGCACCACCTCTCAAGAGGTGTGCCACCCTCCTTGGGATTATGTCCCATCCACACAGAAACTACCACTCATCAAGTGAGCCCCCCTTCATGATAGAGTGTGCCCTCCCTAATTGGAGGTAACTCACCTTGCTGAGATTTGATCCCAATCAAAGTAGATTAGCCTCCGATTTAACTTGGATTTGATTGCCAATCAATTGCCACCAATTCTAACTGACTACAACATGTTTGGGACAAGCTTCCATAAAACATGGGTGCTGATTTTTGCCCAATTATTATGTCTTTTTTGCCTTTTTCGAGAGAAAATCAATTTTAGTGATAAATAATCACTAATTTTCTCTCAAAAGTGGGTTTAGGGGTTGAGTGGGTGCTCTGGGTTAGAAAACGCAAATTCCACCTCCTAAGACCACTTTTATGGCATTTCTGATTTTTACATTAAAAACATTAAAAAAATGTCTTTTTTACGGGAAATTTTTTTATTAGTGAAAAACTAAAAAAACATAGGGGGGACTTAGTACATCTTCATATGACTCAACAATAGTGACTATCATGGTAATATATATTGACACCTAGACTTTAATAACCTCTTAAGGCCTAACCCCGAAGACAAAACTCGAAAATTATAAGTTACTGAAAATCAACAAATAATTAACAAGGAAAAACACTATGGAGTAACGTATTGATGCCTAAGTCCTAGGAAATCCAAGTCTTTTCATAATCCATCATGCTACATCACTTATTACAATTCCCTCGCGGGGGTATGAGCATGCAAAAATTAAAAAAGGGGCCAAAATTGGCCTGCATGGACTTTTGAACTTCTAAGAATTGAACAACCGACTTGTTCATTCTTTGGCTGCTCAACCAAAAATCCATCTAAGTGCAACTTAGGTGGTAACACTACCATTAACTAAGTAGCTAGGGTGCGTTGGTGTAGGTGTGCTAGTTGTAAAATTTGGGTGGAAGTATGAACTTAGAAAATGTAAAAATAAAAAATTATAATGTAAAATAATTTGATAATGAATTTATTTGATGTTTTAAATTTAGTTTGGTGGGGGGGGGGTGTCCTTTGCCCCAAATCTTATTATGGGGGTCGACACCCCCTCGAACATGTAGGTCCCTATTACGAGGGTTGATGCCCTTGTAACAAGGGATGTATCCCAAATCTTTTTGGACATACAGTGCATCTTGTCGACACCCCTCAAGGTTAGGGAGACACATCCAGTTCTACACCTAGTGTAAGTGCAATCTCACACTCGGTGCATGCACCCCTAGAGTGGGTGCATACACACTGGCTACTGTTATCACATATATAGTAGTTGGGCTACCATATGTTTTATTCCAAATTCTAGTATGTTTTTCAGCCAGTTCCCTTACATTGAGATGCTAGAGATGAGCATCTATGTTGGATCACTATTATGATTATGGACAACAATATTCCTATGCCATGACTGAGTCTCAAGAAACTCAGATTTGATGACTGATGTAGCCATTTAGCCATTTACAGAGCAGTATGTATTGCCCAGAGTTGCAGCAGCAGATTCTCAGTGGACAGATGATGGTTCAGATTTGTTTATGCACAGGTATATGACCCAGTAGGTATTATCTTGTGTTATAGTTATTATTGCTTTTATACTCATTCTTGTGGCATGTCTTAGCACTCAGTGTCATGATCTGGCGATATATAGATATTTGGACCTGGTTGTAATATTTACATATATATGTCCTCACTCAGACTTAGAAGTTCTTGCTTATACTCATCGGTTTTACCCTCCTTAGGGAGAATAGAAGTGATCATTCCCACCATCTTTTGGCTTGCAAGTGTTGGTCTCATTATTCACTTTCTCCACCCATCCATTACCTTCCAGTTATTGTTTTTACCCTGATTTACTACTTGACTAGTGGCATGGAGGACTTTCCCCCGCTTTAGCCTCTTTGTTGGATGAGCTTCCCTGTTGTATTGTGTTTCGGCTCTGAGTTGTCTAAGTTGTGTTGGCTAAACCTGAAACAGATAGTGCTACCATCAATACAATGTGTATGGAAATGAAATGTATATCTTATGTGAAAGCCCATTCTAGAATGTGTTTCTTAACACACGTGAATGAAAGGCAAGCCTAATGAAATTGGCTTTGAAAGTTAAATGTGAAATGTAAATCCAAGAATGTGTTTCTTAACACACATGGATCAAAAAGCCTAATAAATGTAAATCCAAGAATGTGTTTTTTAACACACACGGATCAAGGCTATAGAAATGTATCAAAGGCCTCAAAAGCAATGGTTTAATAAATGTTATATCTAATGATTGCTGGCCTCACTTGTATTGATTTATTCCTCACTAGCTTGCGATTTATCATGTGAGATGGAGTAAGGGACAACTAGTTCTAGGTGTCCCCTAGAGTTCTGAGTTACGGTTTGTCTGACACCTAGTCATGGCAGCTCTAGAAAAGATCCTCACGGAGCTGTATCAGCTTGGATGTGAGTTGTAGGCATCTGTCAAGGTTGAATAAGCACTTCTGAAACTACTTACCCATTTGTGAGACATTGCCCTCCTTGTGTTACTGCTTGTCCAGCATATGCTAGAGTGTGTATCCCCTTTCCATTTCCAAAGTGTCACAGTGTCAAGTCAGTAGGTCATCCTTTAGCCTAGCCTTATAAGTTTGAGCCTTCACCCATCACTAGCAAATTGATCTCAGCTATAAAGTGAGTATGGTCTTGAAAGTCTAGGCTGAGTCATAATAATAATATTGAAAACATTTAATATCTGGTTTTAGATCGCCAGAGAATTGATTACTATATGTTATATTGCCATTTGAATGATTTGTAGAGCATGTCTTAACCTCTAACACTTGCAACAGTTTGATTTTAGCCTGGGTCATTTTTATGGGTCATGTTGACTTGGTCAAACCTAGTTTGACCAAAGTCAACTACAGGACATGAGGTGGATAGACCTTGGATGATGTAGATAGATGACATATGGTCTATTACAGGTCACCAGATGGTTCCATGCATTGGTTACAGGTTTATGATGATGATTTGGTATTTTGTCATATTTAATCATTTACAAATTATTATTATTTTTATCTGTCTGGATATATTGGAGATATTATATGATCATGCAGAGATCCATATGGTGTATGAGTACACACCTCTAGTAGATTTGGGCTCTCTGAGTCCATTGAGACAGTTGGTTTTCAGTTCCAGGCAGTTTCAGCGAGTAGTTTCCTCAGTTTATCATTCTGGTGCATATTTGCCATTAAAAATGGCCTGTCAGAGCAGTTGCATGATATGATTGGTTCACCTATGGCGCTACAAAGGGGATATAGAGTGTAGCCACTTGTTTTTACTATATTGTTATGTTCCCGGACACATTGGTGCAGTTAGATTTGGCCCCAGGTGACCAGGCAGAGAGTTACATGTGTTTTTATGTTTTCTAGAGGATTTACAGAGGCATAAAAATGGTTAAACTAGCTACCGAGGCAAGGAATTGGCATGGGAATTGTTTTGATGATGTATTTGATGTCCCCCACACCCTCCAGATCAGTTGTATCAGTCAGTGGGGTCCACATGCACTTCTCTGGCACATTCTGAGGTTTTCTGGAGCCTTTGGAGGCTCACGACTTTCCCAGAGGAGCATGATTTGGTGCTTGGTTGAGTTATTTGATGTTATTGTGCCATGGGGATTGGGGACACACTAGGGGTGTTAGATAGTGCCCCCTAGACCCACCATGAGCGGGTTATTATGTTTATTTTGTCACATTGAGTGGGACCCCCCTTCCTAGGGCGATTTTGTCCATATTATGTTATATTTTTGAATTGATCCATGTACTTTATGTTGAGCTCATCTCAACCGTAGATTAGAACTTTTATATCTTTTAATCTTAGCCATCCATTCAAAAGGTGGTTAGGATTTTGGTATCTCTCTATCCTATTTAAAAGAGAGAGCTTCTCATTGTAAAGGGACTTTTGGATCTAGAATTTTGGAATAAAATATTTTCTGACAGATACTTGTCTCTTGGTTTTGGATGTCAATGGTGTTGATTGAAGCTGTTCTTCTTCTACACTGAGGGTTTGGTGATTATTTTGCATATCTATTTCTCCACGTTTTTATCTACAGGTGAGGAGGCCGAATTGGTGAGGAAGGCGCATTGGCTGGGGAGACCCTCCCTGCTATCTTCTCTTCTCTTCGTCGGTTACAGGGAGTATTATTGTCTATGTACCTCTTACTCTTTGTGATTTTACTCATCATTTGTATTTCTTCCATTCTTGATTGATCTGATTGATTTTATTTGTCCTTGGTTCATCAGGAGGAGGAGGGCACACATGTGGAGCTGGGCAATTCATGGATGCAAGATAAATCAACAAATTCTCATTTGATCTTTGCGGGAGCAATCCTCAACACCTTGGCAAACATCTCCATCATTCAGGTATGCTTGTGAGGTAAGATTTCTATTTCTCAAAACTACCCATTTGTCATTTACATTGAAAACCCTAAGTAAATTCCTTCTGAAAAATCCACAGCTCAAAAGACTTAGTTTACAGCATAACCATTTCTGGGTTTTGAGTATCCGACAATTAACTAGTTGGGTTCTCCAAGACGTCATACTTGGAGGACTCCTTAGGCCCAAATCCCAAGGCACTGGCTTCCTCAAACCCTCACGACTTTCCTGGGCTGTCTGTTTTGCCTGTCTTTTGATCTTGTTTGCTGAGCTTGTTGGTTTGAACATTGTCAGATCTATCTCACAAGCTGTGCTAGAAAGCCCTAACCTCAGATCCAGTCTTAGGGACACTTTCCCTGTTTTAAGCAATGTTCCCCCAAGTTTCCGGGATGCGGGAGCACGGGAACGTGGAAATGCACGTTGGGGACGTGTGGAGACCACCCCCAAATTTTACGGAAATTCGGGGGGAGCGGGGGGGCGTCTAGGTCATAAAAATTATATAAAAATAAAAAATATAAAAAAATATAAAAATGATAAATGATAAATAAGTTAATAACAAATATCATAAATCTTAACTTTCATCTAACTTTGATCCAACTTTCAAATTAATAATACAAGCACGTTACACAAGGTGACAATTCATCATGATCATTTTCAATTTGTCATTTGATTCTTGATATTCATGATTCATAATCATAGTTCAATCATTCTAATTGAAAAATAAATTAGTAAAATTGAATCAATGATACATTGATATTGCATGCAAATAGTAAATATAAATATCAAATACTAGATACTAAGTCTGAAATAGACATTGAAACAGTGAACCATTAATAGTACTAAGTAAATTACTAAATTAAGTTTGCTCAAAGAGTCAAAAATATAAAAGAGTCAAAGACTCAGTCATCACTGATCAATATCTAGAGTCAAAAGTTCAAAACTAACAAGTAACAACAAACACTACAAACTAAAAGACTAAAGTAGCTGAAAGAAAGCAACATAAAATGAGCATCAAGGAGTCAACTCCATTGATTGGTCCTTTGCATCCTTCTGCTGCATGAAAGCATTGGGACCATCAATGGGAATGTCATCATTTGGGTCTGAGTCACTCTCAGAGTGACTAATGGCACACCAACCAAACCATTCTGCATCTCATCCGACCCATCCTCCTCGTCTATCTGTGCATCATCCTCTGGATCCACATCCCATCGTACATCTGGTCCCATCCGATACTCTGGTGTCTTCCTGTGTGCAAGACGTAGGGCACTATGCACTGCAACTAGCTTCTCTGCTCTCCTAGAGGTAAGTCTATTCCTCTTGATAGAGTGAATGAAGCTATGGGTGGACCAATTCCTCTCAGCTGCGGAGGAACTAGCAATCTGAGACAAGCAGCGAACAACAAGATGTTTGATCTCTGGAGCTCCATCCCCATGCATGTCCCACCAACCAATGGGGTCTTCCTGGGCTAAGCCGTTACGGTCTGCCTTGGCATCAGACTTGTTGAAGGGACCTTTGAGACCTGCAAACTTAATCCACCGTCTCCGAAGTGTTTGCCCCTCCTCTTCACTGTACATCTTTGTAATGGCAGCTCGAAAACCCCTCTTGATCTCTGGATCCTGATAGGGAGAAATTCTACCAGGCCTAGAAATGTACCATTTTGGGTTTAGTGTATATGCTGCCATGTGCAAAGGTGTGTTCATTCGATCCCACCTACGCTAAATAATGGATCGAAGTTGGTTTCAAGACTAGGAGAATCAGTGTCAGTGTAGCGAATGACCTCAACTATAGGGCGCAAGAATGAGACCAGATAGCTGCAATCTACCCACCAATCATTATCCAATATCTGAAGCCTGATCCTCTTCCCTCCTCTGTCTTCAACTCTGTCCACCTGTTCCAATTTGGAGTCACAACCATGGCTTGCAATGCTGGCTGTATCTCCAACATCCTCTCCAATAAGAGAAAATAACTAGCATATCTAGTATCTGTGGGCTTGAGGAATTCCTTCCTCGAGTGAGCCCTATACATGGCTAAGGAGGTGTGGTGGTTGCAGATAAACATTTGCACATCCCTTGCAGCTATTACCAAGGTGTTTACCCAATCAATTTTTCCAATGACGCTCAGGGCATTGTTGAGAGCCTGGACACAACAAGGGGTCCAAAATATATGCCTATACCTACTCTGAACTAGTAAACCAGCTTATCTGCACACTGCTGCTGCATCTGTCACAACCTGCACAACATTCTCAGGACCAACCTCCTCTATAGCATCCCGAAGAAGCTCAAATTGGAAAGCTGCATCTTTGCGCTTTCTAGAACAGTCAACAGCTCTAAGAAAGAATGGCCCATCTACGCATGTAATTATGATGTTAATAAGTGGACGTTTGGTAATGTTTGTCCACCCATCCATAACAATAGAGCAACCTGACCTCACCCATACCTCTTTCATTTGTTCTTTCTACACAGTAATATTGGACACTTGCCTCTCTAAGATCGTTGTCCTCAACTTGTGCTCACCTGGGGGCATATATGAGGGTCCCGATGCTGCAATTAAACGGACCATCTCCTTATAATAAGGAGAACGAGTAACATTGAAATGAATGCCATTGGCAAAAAGGAATTTTCCAATGCCATCATCTGTATCATCACGGTTAAGTTTGCCATACTCCCTGTAATGGTCGGTACTATAGAACAAGAACGAACCTTTTTTGATGAAGATGTCTCAGTAGAAGATGGTGGAGGCATACAAGTGAATGAGTTACCTTTCCTTTTGGAACTTTGCTTTTGCACCGTGATGTTCTTTTGACCCGACATTTTGGCTAGAGAATGTGTCCTTAGGATTTGCTGCCATTTGCAATCTCATAAGCTATGTTCTTTGCAACATGGTTAGCTTCGAACACACAGAAACCCCTTTGCCTCCAATGCCCAAAAGGTGTTGTCTAACACAACTATAACTCCCAACCCAAGGATGGCCACACACATTGCATGCCCAATGACGTGATCCACCACTTTTCTTGTCTTTTTGGTTGGTTGAGGGAACATTGACTTTGCTTGCATATAGCAAAAGTGGTTTCTTGGGATCAAATGTCCCCTTTGCATATTGAGCCAATGACCTGTGTGGGGTAAGATTTTCATTTCCCTCTCCTTCATTTTGACTTATCCTGGTTGATGATGGAGTTCTACTCCCACTTCCACTCTCTGTCCCAAGCCCAACACTTCAATCTCTGTTTCACTATCACTGCTGTCACTACTGTTGCAATTGCTAGAGTTGCTCATTGCTGGTTTGAAATTGAAAGATGAAACTGTTAGTTGTTAGGTGATGACTGCTGTTTCTGTTTTAACTTTTTTTGGCAATCTGTTGCAACAAAGTTTTAAAAAAAATTATTAATGGCAATCTGTTTTTGTTTTAAGTTTTTAACTTTTTTAAGCATTTAACAAAAAATTAAAATCGAAATGGCATACCTTAACAGTTAGCAGGTTTGCAAATCGGTCTTTTGTTTGAAGCTGAACAGTTCTGCAGTAGCTCGAGCTTCACTTTTCCAAGCAGCGGGCTTACCTCTCCAACTGTAGCTGGAGCTTCACTTCTCCAGGCTGTCGGCGACCTCCCTCTTCAATAGCAGCGACCGACTCCTCTTCAACAGCAATGACCGACTCCCTCTTTACCAGCAGCGGCCGACGACTCCCACTTTAGCGTGGCGGCCTCCCCCTTCCAACGACGGCCTCCCCCTTCACTCTTCACAACTCGAGCGGCCTCCCTCTTCAACGGCGGCCTCCCCCTTCGCTCTTCACAGCTCGAGCGGAACACAACCCACTCCTCCCCCTTCACTCTTCACAGCTCGAGCGACCTCCCCCTTCACTCACTCTTCACAGCTCGAGCCCGCACTGTATGGGAAGTGGGAACACAACCCACGCACAATCGGTCCTAAACGAGTCCTCACAGCAGCCGACACATGCAATCGGGCGGCAAATGAGTTCACTCGCGGAACGAATGAGGTGGACGTCGACGGAATGGAAAGGTAAGTTCCAAATTAGGTTTTAATTTTTATGTTTTTTTAAATTTCGTTTTTTTTTATAATTGAAATTTGGAAAATTGGGGGGGCGTCTACGCGTCCCCCAAAAGAGGAACGCTATTCGGAAGGTAGGAACGCGCCCCCATGTGCGTTTCGGAGGGTTTTTGGATTTTGGGGGCGATGTGAAACATTTCGGAGGGAGCCCCCAAGCCCCCGAGGCGTGGGGAACGAGGGGGGCGAGCCCTCGACCTTGGGGGGCGAGTTTCCGTGGAACACTGGTTTTAAGGGTCACGTTTCCCTAGGCAATTGAATTTGATCATTTTGAACTAGCACCTGAATCCTGGAATCACTCTTAATTATCAAGTCACTGTGTGTTATTAATCATTATCATCTCACACCTTTCCTAAGCCTCCACAGTGGTCTTAATTCCTTAATTATAGGGTTCCATACCTGTCACCTTACGTACTTCATCTTATCTGATTTGGTTCGATCTCTCCTGTCGGGAGTAGATCTGGGTTTCCCCCTTGTTATCTTGGCTTTGATAACTCAAGTGAAGATTTCCTCGATTGGTGTGACAACCAATCCCTTGGAGATCGAGGCTCTCTTGGTTCACCACTTTGGTTGCCTGTCCCCTCTACCATCCTTACGGATCCACCATCTAGGGGCAACTACAAGATTGGTGATAACAGCTACATGGATTAAGGAGCTTATGTGAGGTATCCAAAAGGCATGGAAATTACTAAGGGTAAACATTCCTAAATGAATTCCTTATGATCAATATTCTCTTAGGATGTGTCCTTAATCTGTGGGAGACATCATGTATTGATGTGTAGGAAACGTCCATTCTAGATTTGCAGGGGATGGTTTGAGGTCAACTTCATGTTGTACTTGGCCAAAAGGGACGTACCCAGAACATCATTTGGTAGATTGCATATGTCAAGTTGTTCCTTGTTCAAACAGGGGATGATAATAATGTTTGGAGGTATGAAGGCTTTGCATGTTTATCAGTTATGGTGTTTATGATGCTCTAAAATAAGACATTAAGGTAAAGGTTACTTGCTTACCAAGAATGTCTTGTGATCATTGATAAATCATATATCTTGATATGTATACTTCATCCTACAAAAGTCACTAAATGTTCCTTTAATTACAGTTATTTCTTAGTGACCTCCGTCATAAGAATGTCATGGAATTTTTGGATTATTTAAATATTTGATTTATTCTTTTGAAAGATTTTAAAGTTGCTGGATTCTTTGTGCATAGAATTATCATGCACAAATGCTCTTAAGATTTTTCTGACAATAAGTGACTTGTTTAACTAAAATCTGGCTTGATCAAAATTTAATCCATCTTAATATTCTTTGTTTATTTGAGATTTAAATCAAGTGGCTTTACAGATCACGAAGGTGATGGTGAGATTGGCCTCAGCAAATATTATTTGTGTTGGGACGAGGGCAGTCAAAGAAAAGTTTACAGGCACTGTGAGGTAAGTTTCAAAAGGTGTCTCGGGTTCAATTGTAATTTCAAGATTGTTTTTTTTTCTGAAGTATGCTGCAGACTACATTTATTTGAAATATTAACTATTACGTCTTGTGTTGAGTGCATAACTATATTGTTTCCTTTTTTCCCCCTTTTAGTGTTTGTATTTTACTCAATGCCTAAAATAGTAAAGTTTTAAGCCATTTTTACAGTAATAAATCTTATGACCATATGTGTGCTTCATTTTGATAGACAACAGGATGTTCGAGCAACAGAGATTGACAAGGTTGATATGTACATGTCATTTCGCCCTGGGGATATAATCCGAGCAGAAGTTGTATCCATGTTAGTAAAAATCCGTGTCTTTCCTTTGATACAAATCCTTTTTATGTATGAATGCATAAAAAATAATTAGCCTATATGAGCTGTATGGAATTTTTTGTAAAGGTTGTGCCACATAGTATATTATTTGGAAAGGGATAGTAGGAATCTTCTCAATTTAAATGTCAATGACATGATAATCCCCAAGGGTTCACGGATTTTATATATTTGTCTCAGATGTGCATTATTTTCAGGCTAGTTACTATTATATAGAGTTGGCATTCAAAATATAGGTGTATTTCTTCTTGATTTTTAAAACCAAATTGAGGCATTGAATTTCTTATGCAAAACAGTGTTTGCATACACACAGTCCTTAATTTTTAACTTGGCGGAAGAGACCTGATTGGTATGTTGGCAGTTTTCATTTTATAACACAGGTTGAGATTAAAAACTGCTATTTTTGCATATGTTGGTTGACCTCAAAATAAATATTTTTCAGTATAATTTATATTCCTAGAAAAAGCAGGGAATGATATCAGATATACAGATCGGGATATTGCCTTTTATGGGCCCATGGGGTCGTGTAACAGAATAAGAACTAACAGTCTCTCTATGGTTTTTACTGCAGAGCACTTGCCTTGTAGATCAATTGGGTTAATTGTAACTAGGATTGGGACTTGTGTTGGTAGGGTCTCTATGGAATGCAATCCATGTTGGAAATATATGAAATATATTTACAGAAAATATTACGAGTGTTACAACCCAGATCGTCCACTGCATGTTTGCCAGAATATGCCAGAGCGAAGGGGTCTTTTACCATTGTAAAAGGTCAAGTTTGGGCTTGATTATGTAAAAGTGGTGGTCTATCGGGGCTCAAGACCCATGGTCTGGTAATGGCAGGTCCTTTTGGTTTTCATTCCAGGAAGTGTTGGCTTAGTGACATTGCTGACTGTTTCTCGATGCATGGAAGTCCCCCGTCTTGTTGGGCCATCCGGGCCCTGGGCTGGTGTCCGGTGCTTCTTGGGATGGGTCCCATTATCACAATTTCTGTAGTAACCCAAATATATGATCCTATCTAGGATGGCAGAGAATGATGGTCACTAAGATTGTGATATCTCGAGAATCCTACCCCCCAAGATGTTATGGTTGTCACTCTGGATAGGCTTCTCTTCTCTTTAGGCTTCCTAGTACACTCAGAGTGAGCTAGACGTGCCATGGGAGATGTACAGGGCACTATTGAGGATTTAACAAGCAAGAAATGAGTACCCTGAGAAGAGATTCCTAGATCTAATGGAAATAACTATTGAGCTATGTTTAAATCGATTGACTAGGGGTTTAACTCAGTGGTTCAAATGCAATCCAATTCAAGGAATTACTCGACAGTGAGTTTAGCTTAGGAGATCTAGGAAGATAGTGCTAGGGCAAAATGGATCCAAGTTGTTACCCTTGATGAAATGATCAAATCACTTGGAAATTAATAAAGGCAAGAGATGGATTTGAGTTTAAACTAAACCCCTAGATCTAATGGAAATAACTATTGAGCTATGTTTAAATCGATTGACTAGGGGTTTAACTCAGTGGTTCAAATGCAATCCAATTCAAGGAATTACTCAACAGTGAGTTTAGCTTAGGAGATCTAGGAAGATAGTGCTAGGGCAAAATGGATCCAAGTCGTTACCCTTGATGAAATGATCAAATCACTTGGAAATTAATAAAGGCAAGAGATGGATTTGAGTTTAAACTAAACCCTAACACTAAGATTTGCTTGCTACACCCTAGATGTCACTCAACACAATCAACAATAGCAAGACATCACACATGCCAAGCAAAATGAACAAAAAACCACCTAGGGCGAATAGGGTAGAGACCAGTGCCTTACTTTCTGGGGTTAATGGGGACCAAATGCTAGGCTATAGGTTTGCTCGAAAATGCAATACAAAATATACCCAAGTGGCCAAATGCCCAAATAACTAAGCATGCAATTTCAATAATTTTTGAAAGATAAATTTTATGTTTATTGTGACAAATGGTTTTCAGAGGGTTTCATCAAAACGATTTGGGTACTTACCTTGATCCAGAGAGATGGATAGAGTTCGTCGTCTTTGCCTAACGTCCCCAAATAGATCTCGTCTTCTTCTCCAACCAAGTCACTATTGTAGATCCGGTGTGGTTCCAACTGCAAGACAACAAGAGAACTGTCAGAGAGGTAAATCACATTAACTAAGAGATAATTTTGTTACTTTGCACATAGAAATGACAAACATAGGAGACAAATGGCAATAGCAAATAGATCTCATTCACAAATGAAACCCCCCATCGCCCAAACGGCCAAGTCGTCCAACCAAGTCGCATTGGGAGAAATCGCCCTCCTTTTCCCTACAAGACAATCACCATGAAAAATATCCCAAGCGAGAGTAGCTCGATCTAGTGGTAGAAGAGGCTCAAAAGACATAAAATCGATCCATCATCCCAATCACAAGAGAAATGCACCAGAAAGAGATTTTTGATATTATTCAATGAAGAGCCAAGAGTACGTTACAAATGAGGAGCTCTCTCTCTTTTATAGCTAAGAGAGGAGCAAAATCCGTAATCGATCCTTATGTGGATGGTTGAGATAAAAAGATACAATGAAATTATCAATGGTGGAGATCTAATGTCACTTTTTAATTTTTTAATGAGTTAGAAATGTCAAACCTAGGTGAGGGGGGCGAATTACCTTCTATGCCCATGATACAATGATAGATACACATATGGGATATAACAAATAACATCTTAGGGGGTTCAATTCACCCCTAGGGAACAATAATCCATTTTTACAATAACATCTAGCTCAAGAAATAAATTACCAATAGAGAAAGTCGCCCTCCTAGGGAGAAAGATGCCCCCCCATGGGGGGAATGAAGCATATGACGTGATAACATAACAAAATGCTAGGAAAAGTGGCCAATTGTCTCTAGGGGGCCATAACATCATAACCCAAATCACCTTTTGCCATTCATTAGTCCCAAGCCATACATCTCAAACCTTGGTCATCCTTTAATTTTTAATTATTTAGTTGGAAACCATAATAAATCTTCAATTTGCCCAAAACTAGATCTTTCCTTGCCCAAAATGGAAATCCAAATGCACGGATTGATCGGGAGACCTCAAAAGCACTAGGATCCACTACTTATATGCGCCCAACCAATTTTATGTGATCTCTGCAAAGCTAACTCCAAATATTTTAATAAAAATAGGCTTAATTATTATCTGTAGGCTTTATAAAAATGATGAATTAAGCCTTTTCTTTAACAACTAATACTTGGAGGGGTCCTATTGGCCTCCAATGGCAATGATATGAACAATGGCAACCTGTAGTGGGATCTCGTTGCTGACTTGACCTCTCGTTGCTGACTTGACCTGTTGACCAAGTCAAAAAGTCAAAATATGGTAAAAAATTGACCAAAAACTCAATATAAGCATATAATCAAGACTAACGCCTACAAGAGGTGTTAGTATTCTCATCATGATTAATATTGGTAAATGACTAAACATTAAATTTTGCCATGCAAGTGGTGATCAATAACAACAAGATAAGCTAGACAATAACTCAATGCAACACAAGGCAAAAGCAGCAGTTCTACATACATACTCTTATTCACATTAATTGCAATGATAGATCAATCCTCTCTCTCTTGGGTGAAATGGAATGAGTAGTAGTCATAGGTTTTGGTCAAAGTGAAGTTGACTATAGGAAAGACAGATTTACCTTCAGAGAGAAAGGGATTTCAGGGGCCTCTGTGACATTTGTTGGAATGACGGACACTAGGGAAGCACTGTGTCTCGCAATTTGATAAAGTGCTTAGAAGGCACCCTTTCGACTCTAGTAAGCTCACCTTTATTTCACAGTTTTGCATTTCATATTTGATTTTCATACTTGCTTCGACTTTTCATTCCATTTGCATTTTGCATTTCTTTCTTTGGAGATTTTATTGAAGCACATTTAATTTTGCATTCCTTTAGTTAGCTAGTGACCAAAAGGTACTGTTATCACATATATAGTAGTCGGGCTACCATACATTATTTTTCTGATTCCAGTACACTATTCAGCCAGTTCCCTTGCATTGAGATGCTGAGATGAGCATCTATTATGGATCAATATCAGATTTTGGATAGTATATATTCCCCATGCCATGACTGAGTCTTAGGACACTTAGAGAGATGACCGATGGAGCTATTATACCATTTGTACAGAGCAGTCAGTACTGCCTGGAGTTACAGCAGCAGTTTCAGAGGACAGATGATGGCTCAGAGGATGAGCATTCAGGTATATGACTCAGCAGGTATATCATGGTGTTGTGGTTATATTGCTTTTATATTCATTCTTATGGCATGTCAGCATTTAGTATCATGATCTGGTGATCATATAGATATGTGGACCTGGTTGATCTTGTTATATATATATTATATTGTCCCTACTCAGACTTAGAAGTTCACTATTCATACTCATTGTAGCCTCTGTATTGGACGAGCTTCCCTGTTTATTGTGTCTCGGCTCTGAGTTGGTGACAAAACTTACCTATGGTGAGTTGGATTTTCTTGAGAAGTCCCCCTAGTCACTAAAGTTGTTGTTGGCTAAACCTGAAACTTTTAGTGCTGCCATGAATACAAAGTATGGAAATGAAATGTTATATCTTGTATGAAAAGCCCATTCATGCAATGTGTTTCTAAACACACATGAATGAAAGGCAAGCCAAATGAAAATGGCTATGAAATAAAATGTTATATCTTGTGAAATGTAAATACCTAGGTAAACAAGCTGTCTTTGACACACCTAGAAGTGCTTAGGTAAACAAGTGCCTTAAAAACACACCTGCAGCAAAAAGCCTAAATAAATGTAAATCTATGCAATGTGTTTATAAACACACATAGATCAAAGGCTATGGAAACTTTAGGCCCAAAAAGCAATGGAACTCAAAAGCTATATCAAAAAGATTGTTGGCCTCTTTTGTATTATGGATTTTGCGCATCTGTTAAAGGTGAATAAACACTCTTTGAACAACTTACCCATTTGTGAGACACCGCCATTCCTTGTGTTGTTGCTCATTCAGTATATGCTATGGTGTGTATTCCCTTTCCCATCTCCAAAGTGTCACAATGTTGAGTCAGTGAGTCATCCCTTAGCCTAGCCAGTTTATTTTAGCCTTCACCCTTCACTAGCAAATTGATCACAACTATTAAGTGAATATGGTTTTGAAAGTCTAGTCTGAGTCGTAAGTAATAATTAATGACATTATATATTTGTTGGTAGATCGCCAGTAATGATTACTTTTTGTTATAATTGCTATTTGAATGAATTGTAGAGCATGCATTAATCTTCGACACTTTGCAGCAACTTCCGATGGTAGTCTGAGTTATATTTGGTCATGTTGACTTGGTCAAACCCAGTTTGACCAAGGTCAACCATAGGACATGAGATGATTAGCCCTTATAATGATACAGATAGATGATATATGGTCTATGTACATGTACATGATGGTTCTATACATCAGATGTAGGGTTATGATGATGATTTATGGTTTTCAGCATTATTTGATCATTTACAGATTATTATTATTTCACCTATTCGGGCATATTGGATATATTATATGATCATGCAGAGATCCATAATGTGTATGAGTACACATATTGGATAGATTTGGACCTTCTGAGTCCAATGAGACAGTCTATTTTCAGTTCCGGGCAGTTACAGTGATGTTTGAGCCTCAGTTGGCTATCTTAGTGCAGATTTGGCCTGTCAGAGCAGAGATGGATTTTATTTGGTTCACCTAGGGCGCTGTGCATGGAGGGGGTGGTCCAACCACTTGATTTTACCATATTACCCCCCTCCCAGACACACTGGTGCCCTCACCTTGACAGCACAGGCACTCCAGGAGGCAGTTTGGGTAGTTTTACGCTTCTTGAGGCAGATCGGAAATGGTAGAAATGGCTACAGAGGAATTCAATTTGGGCTATTGAGGCAATGTTGTGGCATGGGATGATCAGCGATGACGAGTGGGATGTCTTCCACACCTTCTCTAGCAGTTTCAGCTTAATTGGGATCCACATCCATCACTTATGGCATTTTCTGATGATTTTTGGAGCCTCCTAAGGCTCACGATTTGTCCAGAGGCACGATTTGGTACTTTGATGACTATTTTATTGATATTGTGCTATGGGGATTGACCAAGGGTGTCTAAAATTACCCCTTGGACCCACCATAAGCTAGATCTACTATTTTGTCATCATGATTTGGTGGGATCCCCTCTCCTAGGGCGATTTTGTCCACTTATTGTTATATTTTATTAGTGATCCATGTATTTTATTGTTGAGCTCATCTCAACCATTGATTAGATCTTTTGATCTTTTAATCTTAGCCACTCATTCAAAAAGTGGTTAGATTGTGGACTCTCTCCCTCCTATTTAACGGAGAGAGCTTCTCATTGTAAAGGGGACTCTTGGCTCTGGATTATTGGAATAGAAAATTATTATTGCATCTATCTCCTGTGTTGTGGTGAATGCTTTTGGAGTTCGTTCGTTGATTCTTCCTTTGCACTGGGTTATTGGAGATATTGTCTTGCCATATTTTTGTACCATTTTTTGCATCTACAGGTGGAGGCCGAATTCATTCAAGGAGGACGTATTGGTAGGGGAGGACCCTCCCTACTTCTTCTTTGGGTTTCTTCGTTGGTAACAGGGAGTATTACTGTCCCAGGACCTTCTATTTCATGTTACTTTTGCATTTCACTTATATTTCCTCCATACTTGACCTTTCTGATTGAAATTGCTTTCCTTGGATTGACAGGTAGAGGAGGTCCCACTTGTGGGCTAGGGCATCATTTTGGCAAGCAAATTCAACAATCTCTCATTTGATCTCTGCGGGAGTCTTCCTCAACAACAAGGCATCTCTCTTCATCACTCAGGCATGATCTCAAGGTAATTTCTCTTTCCATGATCTATCCATTTGTCTAACTTACTTCAAACCCTAATAAGTTAAAACCCCCATTTTACATTTTTTCAGATCTAGCAAGATCCCCTTGGCTTCTAGGTATAAAATTTAAAACCCACCTCTACAGTATCCACGACAATTCGGATCTGTAGTTTGGTGAGGATTGACCCTCATTTGACCTATTTTCCAAGGCAAAGGAGCTTCTCGAAGGGAGGTCGCACTCTTTGGGAGAGGTGAGTTTTCTAGGATCTAGCACCTGGGTAGGTGAGATTCCACTTGATCCTTAATCTACACACCTAATAACCCACCCCTAGTGTCACTTCAGTGATTTCTGCCTTGTGGGCCCCATTCCTCATTTTGAGGGTTGTGCCCCACTTGGGTCACTTTGTGGCATACTTCAATCTCAGATCTACTGAGATCCAGCCATTGGATTTCCCTAATCTTTTAGATCCACCTACCTCTATACCTCAACATTCCAGATCTATAATTTGGTGGACATCTGACTCCATATTGGCTCATTTCCCAAGGCATTGATCTTTCTCCAGGCCCATTCGACTTTCCTGGATTGTTGGGTTAGCTAGTGGGTTGACCTTTGTTTTGGTCGCTTGAACCTCTTGACATTGTCATATCACTTCATCAAGCTCACTTTTGGTACTGGTTAGCCCCAATTTGGACCTTAACTACCTTGCATTGGACACGGTTCCCAAGGCAGTGGATTTTCTCACAATTGACTGGTACCCTAATCCTTGATCTCATTATAAACTCCATAAGTCACTCACATAAACATGTTGGACCAAATCTACATTGTTTAAACCCCTTGATCCAACTTATCATTTACCTTGTGACTTTATCCATAGATCTAGGGTTTACCATACACCTTACGTACTTCAACTGTATTTGATTTGATCTGGTGTCTTGGTTTGATCTCTCCTGTCGGGAGTAGATCTGGGTCCCCCCCTTTGTTGTCTTGGGCTAGATAACATAAAGTGAAGATTGCCTCTATTGGCGTGACAACCATTCATTGGGGGTTGAGGCTATCTTGGTTGCACCTCTTTGGTTGCCCCTTCCTTCTGCCATCCATCTTGGATCTACCTCTAGGGGCACCTACAAGTTTGGTGATAACAGGTACCAGACCTGGAAAGTCTTGTGGGCCCCAGTAATACCACGACCTTAGCTCTGCTACCAGCGAGCATCCATAGCTCGGACAGAGTTTCCACAGGAATGCCTTTTTACCAGCAAGTAGGCGGAACATCATACAAAGGATGAGTACCTATCCCTTTAGCCACTAACTAATTTCAAGGATGGGAGCACTTGGGAGGCTGAAGGAAATGAACAAGCTTTATGGATGGTATGTCACAACACCGAGTCAGTACAAGTCAGATCAGAAGAGGTTCAACGTCTTGAACAGGTCCCATGGTATTCTGATATCATTTACTATCTAACCAACCTCACTTGCCCAGATCATCTTGTGGGCCATAAAAGAAGAGCTTTAAGGTTGAAGTCCACGAAATTTTGTATCACCTAGGATGGGTTGGGATGGAAAAATCCAGATGGTCTTATTCTAAGATGCATTGATGAGCCAGAGTCCAAAAAACTCATGGCTGAGTTTCACTATGGATTTTGTGGAGGGCATTATGCGGCCAAGACAACAACCCATAAAGTCCTAAGAGCGGGATATTATTGGCCCACTTTGTTTTCAGATGTTCACAAGCATGTCAGAAGTTGCCAGCAATGTCAACTCTTCACAGGAAAACAAAAGTTAGCAGCCTTGCCTCTTAAACCTGTGGTTGTCCAAGCCCCTTTTCAGCAATGAGGTCTTGATTTCATTGGCTAGTTGAAGGATAACTCTAGCAATGGTTATTCTTGGATACTTACTGCCATTGATTACTTCACCAAGTGGGCGGAAGCTATCCCCACTAAAGCAACAACCGAAAAAGTGATCATGGATATCTTAGAAGATAAGATAATCACTAGATTCGGTGTGCCTGCTAGAATCACCACCGACAATGCCAAGACATTCAGCTCAGCAGAAATGTCATCCTTTTGTTTTAAATATGGCATCATCCTATCACACTCGTCAAACTACTATCCCCAGGGTAATGGTCTAGCAAAATCTAGCAATAAGAACTTAATGACCATAGTTAAGAAAATTGTTGGAGATAACAAGAGAGCCTGGGATAGCAAGATCAGATTTGCACTTTGGGCAGATAGGATCACGAAGAAGAGTTCAACAGGAAAGTCTCCTTTTGAATTAGTTTATGGATTGGATGTTACTCTACATGTTCATTTAAAATTGCCAGTGTATCAGCTATTAGAGGTGTGCAACATAGATCTGGATGCATCTCAATATAGGATGGATCAATTAGTTGAATTGGATGAAATCAGACGAAGGGCGGTTGATCAAAGTATAAAGAATCAGGAGAAGGTTAAAAAGAATTTTGACAAGTCATCTAAGCCATGAAAATTTCAAGTTGGTGACACAGTACTACTATGGGATAAAAGAAGGGAAAAGCCTAGGAAACATGGAAAGTTTGACAGTTTATGGGCAGGCCCTTATCTCAGTTACGATGTAGCAGGAACAAACTCTTTCCACCTGAGCAGTATGGATGGCGAAAAGTGTACCCTCCTAGTCAATGAGAGTCTTCTCAAATTATTTTACAGTGAAAATATCTGATGCCCATGGGGGCATCTTTATATCAAAATTTCTAAACCCTTCTCCTACATTTTATTTTCTTAGTTAGATTTAATTTTTGTATATTATTGTTGTATGCTAGTTTCATTGTTGTACATTAGTTCAAAATTTTTGCTAATGTACA
Source organism: Larix kaempferi (assembly GCA_027924585.1). Lineage (NCBI taxonomy): Eukaryota > Viridiplantae > Streptophyta > Pinopsida > Pinales > Pinaceae > Larix > Larix kaempferi. The sequence continues at coordinate 42,103,104 of BSBM01000338.1, forward strand.
ATAGTTTCATTTTATGCATAAATGTTGCAATTTAGATGTTTCATTTGGTTATTTTACATGTATATGGGACTGATGCACTTATGTTTCCATGTAGGAAACTGAGAGTTTGGAGTTCTCGAATGATCTCCTTTCCTAGGAAAGATCAATCACACGTCCCGTAGTTGGAGCTAGATGTTACCAGCTGAGTTGCACATCAGCTGGACTTCAGTGAGCCGCCAGTATTGCACAATTATTTGTGCTTATCAGAGTTCAGATCTTCCAGCCTTGTCCTATTTTGGCCATCTTTTTCATTTCTGTAATAAATGGTCGTGTCCCACGGGGTTTGTAATACAACGTACTAGCATGGTGGTCTTTGAGTGACTCGGTTCCCTAGGACTCGACAACCAAAGAAGGTATTCCAAGGAGTTTTTTCCCTTGTCAATTATGCTTTGCCTTTAGCCGAGTATAATCGGTGAGGTTTTCTCCTGCTCCTCCAAAGCTGGAATGCCCAAAGTGGTGGTTATGCCTTAGGGGGTTATTAGAGTACATTTTGTAATGTTTATAAACATGGTAGACGCTAGAATTTTATCGTTTTGTCATGTACTAGGTCCCCCTGAAGTTTCAGTCAATTCTGAGAAAAATATTTTTTTTCGCATTTTTAAGCCATTTTTTAATGGTTTAAATGAAAAAATTCAAAAGATGATAAAAGTGTGATCCAGAGTCGGAATTTGGCGCAGGGATGCTCGTTTTCAAGCTCAGAGCACCCTCTTTACCCTAGTACCCAGTCTTCCTATGTTTCGGGCAGTTCAAATCGCCCCAAGGAGCAGTTCCGCCTATCAAAGCTACGAAAGGGCATTTTAATGCTAAAATGCATCAAAATGCACCAAGTACAAAAAATAAAATATTCAAAAAATCAATTTGGCACATGCCAAATGACTTGGCATTATGATGGGCGACTAAGTGAATGGATCAAAACTTTATGTTATAAGTTACATGGTGAATAAATTAAAGGTTGAAGCGAATTGAGCATGCTATGCATTTCTTCACGTGGGCGCTCACAATTGGTGGTGTATTCTCCTTTGGAAAGTCCGCATACATCATGGAGAGGTGGCGGTAGGAGTATGGATTGGCTTCCATTCACATACCAATCAACATTTAACCATCTTTTGGAACCTCACGTTGACTCCTCAAATTTGAATTTCGCCCATCTCTCACGTGGGTAGCTCCTCCACACGGAAGCCTTCATGTGGCTGTGATATAGTCGAGGTTGGGCTGCCTACCTCATGAAGAGGTGGCGCCTTGCTATTGTTTTGGCTGCCATTCGGGTTATCAACACCAACCAACTTCAGCGTTAACTCCTTCCATTACTCTAGTCTTATCTCTTTGGATTAACGCCCCCCTCCCTCTGTAATTTGTTATTTAAAGAGCAACTCTTCCATTGTTTCATAGATCGGTGGTGGAACCTCTGCTCGTATAGTGTAAAATTTTTCTGTGTTCTTGAGAATAAAGAGAAAGGTTTTGGTGGCTATATTGTGGACTTGTATCAAATGTGTGGATGTCTAATGCTTTAAATCCCATGGAGGTAATCTGTGTCTCTTCATAAGCTTTGTTTATTGTTCGGATTCGTGTTGAACTTTGAAGGAAATCTATCATTTCAGTAGGGTAAAGAATAGAATCTATATTTTGTTCTTTATTATCAATTATATGAAGCATATCTTTAACATTGTTCATATCTTGTTTGAATGCCCATGTTTCAAGATATATTTTTTATGATTTATATTGGTACCTTTTAATTCGCTTGTGCAAAGTTTGTTGTGAGGTTTCTTGCAGGTAATCGGAACTCATTGAGAAGACATACATGTTAGTTTGTCAATCTTCGAAGTTATTTAAAAGGAAGCGTAGTCCCTCGTGTGTTCACTTGCATATGGTCTCCATTCGCCCAATCTTTCTCACTCAAAACTGGTTATATCACTTTCGTTCAAACTCTCTCTTTAAAAAGTTTTGGTTACCGGTTCTAGTTTCTATTGGATCTAGTTTGATCTAGTTTGAAAGAAGTAGATCTAGTATTGTTTCATTAATGTCATTCAAATTTTAAAAGGCTAAATCTCATTTTACATTAGTGAAAGTCTCTTCTTCAAAGCTTGCATTTAAATTTTTTCAAAATCTAGTTGTGTAAAGAAGAGTTGTTTACCAAAGATTCACTTAGCATCTAAGGCTCATTGCATTTGGCTTGCATCTTGAAAGAGGGCAGCCAAAGATCCTAGCAAGGCAAGCTCTCTAGCTTGTCTTACTAGTTCCTTCTGTCTTGTTCTATTTGCATCATTTAGATCTAGTTGTCTTAGGCTTAGTTTGCATCACGAAGTAGTTTGAGTTTTGAGTGATTTCTAGGCATCTTACCTTTTTTAGTTTGCTGGTTTTTGTATTTAAAATATCAGTCCTAAAAATTAAATTCATTTAAAAGTTAGTTTTAAGTTCAAAAAGTGCCCCAAAAATTCCTTTTTTACATACTAGTCGTTTTCTAGTTCATTTTGGCAATTTGTAGTGTTGTCAGAACACTCCTAAAGTGTTCTGATTTGTCATTTTGATTAACTTTGTTCGCTGGTCTGATATTTCATTTTAGCAGGTTGAACCCCAAGAATCAAGAAGTTTACCATATCAAGGCTCCCTGAACACTTCCAAGAACCAGCAGTTGAAGTGTTGATCTTTTTTGCTTCAAATAAATTGTAAACTGACTTGTCCCTAAGCATAAAGGGCAAGCAGTATTTCATCTCCATTCCATTTTGTAAATCAAAAAATAAAAAGAGCAAGTAGGCAATTCCAGCGCCTGAACCCCAATTCCCCCAGGTGGGATTCACATTTTTCACTTTTTTTTTTATACAGTTTTTTTTTTTTTCTTATTTCCTTTGTTTTAGATTAGTTTATTTGTTGTTTTTAGTAATTAAATAACTTCACAAAGCACATAAGGCGTCCTTGGGGGACTTACAATCTGTTTCAATCTCTCACCTAAGTGCTACAAAATAAACCACATTCTTCTTGTAAAAATTTCAAGTAAAATTAACCCCCCTTGCTCTACCGAAGTACTCCGCCTTAAGTGGTGTTATCACCTATTTTGTACAAATAGTTGAACTTCCGATGAGCCGCCAGTTTATTGAACATGATTCATGTTCATCATCAGCATTCAGAAGTCAATTTCAGGGCAATTTTGCCCCTTTTGTAATAACTGCATGTTCATACCCCCATGGGGAATTTGTAAAAGTTGGTCTAAACGGGGTCCTTTTATAAAAGACTCGGCTATCCGTAGGTTTAGCCATTTGGGGGATACTCTAGAGTGTTTTTTCCTTAGGAATTATGCGCTACTCATCAGTGGCGTATAATCCCCGAGTTTTTCACTCAAACCTCCAAAGCTGGAGTATTTCCCATGGTGGTCAAAACCTAAGGTGGTTATTAGAGTCTTGTGTCTAGAATTTTTCACGGGTTAGCCACATCGATTGAGTCGTATGAACATGCACTAGGTCCCCTAGGAGTTTCGTTTGATTCCGGCAAAAATAATTTTTTCATAAAATTAGACCATTTTTTAATGGTTTAATTAAAAAATTTCAAGAAGTGATAAAAACCTCATCTGGAGGCGGAATTGGGCGTGGGGAGGCTCGTTTTGACGCTCAGAGCATCCTCTTCACCTTGGCACCTTCATTCTTCAGTTTCCAGGCAGTTTCATCACCCCAGGAGCAGTTTTGGCTAAAAATGCATCATTTTGGCATTTAATTGCCAAAAAATGACAAAATGCACTAAAATCCAAAAATCAAATAAGTCAAAAATGGATTATTTTAACTATGAAAAAGCATGGATTAGATTTTTGGGAGGTGTACGACCATGATAAAGTTATAAAGCACATGTCAAATCCAAAAATTGGATTAAATTTTGAATTATAGAGATGACGTGAGCATGGGCCTCATTCACGCATGGGCATCATTTCCATGCATGTTTCGAAATGAAGGGGTTGCATGTGGTCAAAATGGTGGGTGTTTAATCCAATAAGGAGTGCGTTGAGGCCATGATGAGGTGGCAATCACACCAACCTCAACTCTTCACGCCATGTGGTTATCTTCACGTGGGCATCTCTCGCTTTGCTTTAGCTCACGGTTTTGGAAGGACGTTGAAGGCTCATGAGGTGGCAGCCACCTCCCCACCTCCCCAATCACCACCAACCACCAACCAATCTTGTGTTAACTCCTCGATCAATGCTTGGAGCTCGGTGTTAGTTGGTAGAACTCGCCTTCCTTGGCTTCCTTCATGCCAAGTTCGAATTGTCTCTCTTAGGCTCTTTTGTTGTATAAATATGAGAGTCTTGCTTCATATTAGAGATGAATTTTTGGGCAAACTTACTCTGCCAGATTGTAACTGTGTTCTAGCTATTGCTATTTTGGAATAAAAGGAGACTTTGGAGGTCTACATGGTGTGCCATTGTTGTTATGAGGAATGATCTACAAACCTTGAGGTGATATTGTGCTTTTGCATTTGCTTACAATTTATGATTCTTAATCTTGCTTAGCTTAGAATTCTTTGTTAAGAACATAGGATGGGTATTTGATGGTCCAACTTACCCATTGATATTAGGCTTGATGCAATATAGGAGTACAAACTGTAGTCGGTTCTTACTTATGTACTTCTTGTTTCATTTCGTTTAATATACTAAGCATGATCTAAGTTTTGTCTTGTAAGTGGTGCATATGTGCAGATCTTAAAGGATAGAGTGGAGGTTTGAACTCGGGTGTCTCTTCCTCCCTCCATCAAGGATTTTCTCTAACAAGTTTTTCATTTCAGGGTCTCCTAAAAGTCTATCTTCAAATCTCAGTTGGGCATGAGAAATTGGTTCAAAGTTTCATCTTCAAAATTATTTTAAAACTTGTTTTGGTTACTAGAGTTAGGCCTTTGATCTTCATCCCATTGGCTTTCTCCCATCCGCCTTCATCCTCCATCTCCTAGCCTTCCATTCGCTGCCCATTTCACTCAGTCATCTAGCTTTCCATTCGCTGCCCATTACACTCAGTCCTCCAACCTTCCATTTTCATGCCATTGCTAGTTATTTTTTTTAATGTGTTTTAAGTTTTAAGTAGTAAGTTGCATTGTTAAAAGTGATTATCATAGAGACTTATCTCCTAGTTATCATCTAGTTGCAAGTTTCATAACACATACACCCTTTGGCCTTCATTTTCATAAACTTTGAGTGGGCTGCCATCTCTATAGGTTGGACTGTCCCCAACCCTTATTGGCTGCCCTCTTAAACTTTTAAAGACTGTCATAAGTGCGTGGCTGTTATAACTCTCATGCGACTGTCCCAAACCTTTGTTGAATGCCCTTTTGGCATTGTGAGGACTGTTTAAAAGACATTTTGGAACCATCTGCACCTTGTGGGCTGTCATTACCTTTGTTGGACTATCAATGAACGCTTGTGGGCTGCCAAACTAGGACATTTTTTGTTGACTGTCCCATCAAACTGTTGGCTGCCATCTACATTCCTTTTTGGACTGTTAGAACATCATACAACTATCTTAAACTTCATACATGTGGCTGCCATCTTTAAACCTTGTTTGACTGTCCTAAAAACTTCACACGTGTGGCTGCCACTTCATTTTGGTTGATCCAACATTTGCAAGTGGTTTAAATTTCAAAATAGTTGCATCTCAAAGGAAATTTTTGGTTTATCATTGCTTGCATATAGTTTTTGGATCTAGGACTTGGTTAGTTTCAATTTTGTTTTGATTTATCTAACGTCTAATGGGTATTGGAGTTGTGTGTTGGTGATAGGGTTTTCCAAAATAGAAGTTAACACTTCTAAAACCAAGAAGCTATCAATACAAGAGGACAAAAACAAAGCAAGATTAATATTATCCTTTTGTAATAGATCCTAGTTTATTTCAAGTGTTTTACAAGTTATTCATTTCGAAGAAGTCCCTACAAGGGTTTTCATTCCAAGGGCAATTGTATCTCCATAATAAAATTTGCAAGTGGGGTTTTTAAGCCCCCACATTCCCTTCCCCATTTGGGGAAGCCTTGTGGTCTCGTCTCATTAAGTGGTTTGACTTTTAGCGTTAGATCCGTTATATGCTATTTTTTATTTTCAATAAGTTATCTTCCATATTCACTTACCCCCATGTTTTCCCGAGTAGGGTCTTGAACCTGAAAGAGATTCTTGGGTAGTTAGTTTTATTTCTCATTTATTCTTATTTTGTTTCTCTTCCAATCCTTGACCAGAGAATAGCTAACTTTGGGATCGTATCCCAAAGGCCACATAGTTTTGTGGTAGCTTCTCGCTCCCCCATCAACTTCTTGTGGACATCCAGCTAGCTGGAAGGTTTCCAGGATTGGTGGCTTCTAGTGGTTGATCTTGTTCGGAGATCAATCCCACCTAGTAGATTAAAGTTGGTGTGGTAGAACACTAGATTTGTTTATCTTGCAAGCTTTATTGCTAGTAGTATTTTCATCTTGTTGATCAACACTGTGGTTTAAATTTGTTTCAAGTGAAAATATACTGCTTTTGCTTTTATTTGTTTTCTTAAAATAAACCAAAGTCTCTTGAACTTGGCCAAATCCAAGTCAAGAGCACCCTCTATCGGAGGGCATTTTAGTCTTGCATCATCCCTGCATTAGGCATTTTAATTTTAGTAAGTCTCTTGAACTGTGGTCATAAGACCGAGTCAAGAGCGCTCTCTGTCGGAGAGTTGAACAAGGTTCTTTTAAATAATAAAATTTCCCACTCACACACCCCTAATTAATTTATCTTGGTTTGTCCTACACCCGTATGCTCTGCCAACCGGAAACGGTTGGGCTAGTACTCAGAAAGGTGTAAGACTTGGTAATTACGATCGAAAAACTTAAATTAAAATTTTTACCCAAAACCTCAACCAAGGCAAAATACTGTTCTTCCCACGAGAGGTGACGCCGGATTCCCACTGTCAGACTCAGGGGCGGTTTAAACATTGGACACCATTCCTTATCGAATCTGGGTGCTTCCGACAGGTCACTTAGGGTTGCCAGTATCTTTCTTGGGTAGGGTTCTACCATCTTTTGATACCTTTTGGTCTTAGCCCTAATAATCAAGACGATTAAAATTTTCAATTTACCAAGATAAGCTGCACAACGTTCTCACAAACTTTCCAATTCAAGCACTTGTATCAAGTTTTCACTTTCACTTTTATTTTTGACTCCATAAGGCACTGGTCCTTCATCATATATCTTTGTATGCTTAAATATCTATACTGGAGTATTCAGCTTAATCTGTGTGAAAAGTGATTCATTTATTTGTTCAAGTACATCCTTTATTTTCTGTTGCAACGTGGATTGCGCTATCTTGTGTCATATTAAAGTTTTAGATTGTCTCTCATTTCACAAAAAACTCCTAAAAAACACCCATCCGCATCACTACATCAAAAAACACTATAAAAACAAGAGCCTTAGTGAAACTCTCTTTTAGGGACTACCCCCCTTGGCTTCGTTAGGAGTTTGCCTAAACGGAGGAGCTGGGATTCAGGTGACAGTACCTGGCTCATTGCTTGCCCCCAAGGCCACACCTCTCTCACTTGTAGTGAAGAGACAGCTTTCGAAAGATTTCCGCTGCTGGTGTGCATATTGGCGGACAACAAGTGGAAGAAAAGATACTCTTGGGGTTTGCATAGATTTAATAACCAACTGCAATTATTCTAAAATATTTCAAGATAAAATCAACCCCCTTGATCTACCGAAGTACTCCACCACATTGCGGTGTGAAGAAAAGATACCCTTGGGGCTTAGATTAGATTAATCATCCATTTACACTTCATAATAAAATATACCAACGCCCCAAACCCAGAGGATGCTCTTGGCCGCTGCAGCTTAGTCAGAACAACTGGTCAATCAAAAACGGGTGTAAGGTACTTAGTTTAATAGGACAATCCATGAGAACCAAATTCTGAGAACTTGGGAGGTTGCATGGGCGGAAACTATAGAGTCAGCAGGCTACTTTAAGCAGGTTCATCCTCGCCTGGTTGGACACTTGGTAAAGTTGCTAAAGCACTCAGTTCAAAGGGTTAGGTCTCTTGTGGGCCAAACCAAGAATTAACCCACTCCTTAACTACTCATTTAATAATCATAAAATAAACCAACTGAGACACTGCAATACATTCACTTGAGACTACAGAAGCAACCCCACACAACAACATTCATAAGCATTTTACATTCTCGGCACTGGTCTTTATTTTCTCATACTTTAAGTTCAATCATATATGTCGTGAATGCTTTCTATCTCGTGTGGTGTTGATCTTTTGATTTAATTCATAAAGTAGTACTTGGTTATTATTGTCATTTCATCATTTAATAAACTCCTAGATTAGACTTTTATTTTTGTCATAGATTAAAATCCTTAGTTTTACTTTTGTAGGGACCACCCCCCTTGGCTTCGCTAGGAGTAAGCCTAGACGGAGGAGTCGAGTAATCAAGTTACAACACTTGACTCTCACTTGCCCCCAAGGACACCGAGCGGCTTGAAGGTTTCCTGTCGCGTTCCCCCCAGGTGTGTATTAGGCGGCAACACATCTCTTTCAACATCACACCTTTAATACTACCAGTTAGGTCACTGTGTTAAAGTAATATTCAACACTACCAGTTAGGTCATTGTATTAAGTTAATCTTCAGTAACATGTAATAAAAAATAATATAACCAATTTTTTTATTTAACAATGAAAGAGATAGGTGAAGAAACTTACCTGAGTGTGAACCTTTCTTGTAAAATACTCAGAAGTAATACTTTCAGAAAAGACTGTGCCTCTCAAAGGCTAGTCAACTCTCGGAACCAAAAGACTCTATCAAAGAGTTAGTACAAACCTGAGAGAGAGAGATGACTGGGTTGTGGTATAGTCAATTGGGAGTGGTCAAAGATAGTTAGAAACATACATGCAGTACTCAATAAGAAAACTGGTCACGAAACTTAGTACAAAAGGAAAACTGAACAGACCTCAATAATGTCTTAAACAAGAAACAAATCTTTGCAAAAACTGAGAAACTCAGAGCAAGCTGGTTGAATAAAAAAAATCACAAACTTCACCAAAATAAACTTCCAGGCATCACAGCCTCCATAGAGATACAACCAGCAATTGAGAAATGTGGACTCCACCAAAAGGAGGTCTGTCTCCATAAAAGAAGCAAGGTGAGGTAAACCCGTGGGGTAGATCTGTGAGAGAGCAGACCTGTGAGAGAGTAAACCCGTGGTGAACTCGTGAGAGAGCAGACCCATGGTGAACTAGTGAGAGAGTAGACCGTGGTGAACTCATGGAAGAAAATGTGGAGCAGAGGCGCGAACTCGTGATGGAGCAAACACGTGAATAGGCTGCCCGTGAAGTGGTGAGGAGCAGATCCGTCAAACTCGTGAAGGAGCAGACTCGTCAAACTCGTGAAGGAACACGTGAACAGGCTGACTCGTGAAGGAACACGTGAATAGGCTGACTCGTGAAATGATGAGGAGCAGACTCGTAAGAGAGTAAACACGTGAAAGGAACTTCGTGGAGCAAACCCGTAAAGGAGGTTGCATGGAGCAGATCCATGGTGAAAGATATGAGGAGCAATGTTAAAATATTAACCAGGAAAATGTTCAGGGAGAAATGCATGCATGCATGCAAAAGTGAGTTTTGCATGCAACTATTTTTTAGGTTTTTGGTAAACCTAATTTGACAGTGAGATGATATAAGGAAGACAGAAGGTGTCTGTCTTCATTAGTGAGACAATTGATCTGAGATAGATCATTTGAGAGGAGGACGACTTTCCTTGAGAAGGAGGGCACATTCCTTAAGGAGGAGGAAGCTTGTACCGCATCCGGTAGAGCGATTGAGTGTCTGTAACTTGCAGAGTATCTTCGTTTCAGAGATTGAGGAAGATCAGTGACAATTAGAGCTCCGATCTGCTGAGATTTGATTTAGTACGAGTCATTCTTCATTGGAGGGAGGGTGCACTTGTGCATGCAGAGGAGGACGTTTTCAGTCAGAGGGCAGTCTTCAGAGCGAGCAGAGGATAGAGAGAGACAGATCAGATAGAGGCAGATACAAGGATACTTAGATCTAGTTTTGCAGTTAGGGCTCATTCTTCCAGTGCATGCATGCAAATCTAGAGTTTGCCTAAAGAAATTTTTGAGGTAACCCTGTATAGTACTTGTCTCATTTCCTACATGCTTTGGGATCGAGAGAGAAGATAGCCCCATAGTTTGCTCGTGTTTCCCCAAAAGGGTTCCAGGGTACATCTGTTGTTTATGTGATTGCATTTATATTTTCAGTAGGTAAATGCAAATATAGTTGTTTGAGTTTATATTAATATTGTATTGATATCGAGACTCATACCGCTTGATATCTCAGGGCGATCCAGAGGGAGTAGTGATCTCTGGATCTAATATTTACATGGTATCAGAGCCCTGGTAAGGGTCAAGGAGAGCATCACACACAGATCTACAACTACAGCATCAAATCTGCAACTACAGCATCACACACAGATCTACAACGACAACATCACACACAGATCTGCAACTACAACATCACACACAGATCTACAACTACAACATCAGATCTACAACTACAACATCAGATCAAATCAATGCAGGATGAAGTACGTAAGGTGTAAGGTGAAGTAAACCCTAGATCTATAGATGAAGTCACAAGGTGAGTAATGGATTGGATCAAGAGGCTTAAACAATATAAATTTGATCCAACTTGGTTATGCAAGTGACTTATGAGATTAATTACTAGATCCAGAATCAAGGAACTAGCAAATGATATGAAAATCCACTGCCTTGGGAATCGTGTCCAATGTAGGGAGGTTAGGAACAAGATTGGGGCTACCTAGTACCAATGGATAGACTTGTTTGACAGGTATGACAACATCAAAATACACAAGGCTCAGAGAAAAGATCAAAACACTGAAAAATTGGCCAAGTGAGGAAATGCGCTAGGTTTGAGGGATTAGTGCCTTGGAGTTTGGGCCTTGTGGAGTCACCCAAGCATGATGCCTAGGAGAACCCACTTTGGGTTTGACCCGATCTACAATACCCAGAAATAGTTTGCCAATTGATCAAGGGGTTTGATCCGTGGAATTTTCCGATTATTTTAAGTGAGGGTTTTAACAGTAAAATAATGATGCCAATGGATTGGAACCAAGAAAAGAAGAACAAACCTGTGGATCTTACCTGGAAAACCTTGTAGATGCCTTGATGATGATGATCTATGCCTTCCCGATCAATTTGAGAAGATTTGGATGAGTATCTATGCAAATCGATTTTGCCCAAGGAGCCAATGCGCCCTCTCTCCTGCACAACAAATGTCAACAATATCAGATTTGATGCATAAAGAGAAATGGACAAATGCTACAAGAGAAATAACAAGATGAAACCATAGATCACAATGATACTAATGATAACCCCTGATACAAGTGATGCCAAGCAAGCGAGTTGAGGAAGCCCTGCAAAAACGCCCAAGTGAAGTCACCGTCTTGTAGATAAGACAAAAGTTCCACGAAAATATAGATCTCACCACAAATACTCAAATGCTAGGATGCAATAGACTTTACAATTTCCACAAGAAGTTTTTCTATTATCAAGATTCCAAGAGCCAAAGACCTTTTACAATGAGAAGCTCTCTCCCTTAAATATGATGGAGAGATACCAAAACCCTAACAACCTTTTGAATGGATGGCTAAGATTAAAAGATCAAAGTGATCTAATCAATGGTTGAGATGAGTTCAACAATAAAGTACATGGATCAATATAACAATATAATACATCAATGGACAAAATCGCCCTAGGAGAGGGGGTCCCACTCAACATGATAAAATAAACATGAATAAAGCTCATGGTGGGTCTAGGGGTAATGTCTAACACCCATAGTGTGTCCCCATGGCACAATATCATCAAATGACTAACACAAGCACCAAATCGTGCCTCTCTGGGAAAGTCGTGAGCCTCCAAAGGCTCCAGAAAACCATAAAAAGTGCCGGAGAGATGGGTGTGGGTCCCACTGAATGCTGAAACTGCTGTGGAAGGTGTGGGAGACATCACACTCATCATCAAAACTCATCGCATGCCATTTCCTTGGCTCAGTAACCCAAATCGAATTCTTTAGTAGCCATTTTCACCATTTTTAATCTGCCTCGGGAAACCTGCCCAAACTGCCACCTGGAGTGCTTGTGCTGTCCAACTGAGCCCACCAGGCTCTCTTGGAGGGGGGTATAATGGTAAAATCAAGTGGCTTGACCACACCCTCCTCATACAATGCCCTAGGTGAACCAATCAGATCATCTCTCTGCTCTGACAGGCCATCTGACATGGCAAAACTGCACCAGAATGGTGAATTGAGGAAAATCATCACTGTAACTGTCCGGAACTGAAAACAAATTGTCTCAATGAACTTAGAGAGCCCAAATCCATCTAAGGTGTGTACTCATACACCCTATGGATCTCTGCATGATCATGTAAAATATCCAATGTGCTCAGACAGATGAATTAATAATAATCTGTAAATGCTGAAAACCCCAAATCATCATCATAAACCTGTAACCATTGCATAGAACCATCCAGTGACCTGTAATAGACCACATGTCGTCTATCAGCATCATTCGAGGTCTATCCACCTCACGTCCTGTAGTTGACTTTGGTCAAACTAGGTTTGACCAAGTCAACATGACCAAAAATATGACCCAGGCTAACATCAAACTGCTGCAAGTGTTAAAGGTTAATAATAACAAGAAGTAATAACAAGAAGTAATCATTTCACCAGCGATCTACCAACCATATATATAGAGTTTTCAATATTTATTATGACTTAGACCAGACTTTCAAGACCATACTCACTTCATAGTTGTGACCAATTGGCTAGTGAAGGGTGAAGGCTAAAATAAAAAAGGCTAGGCTAAAGGGTGAATACTAACTTGACACTGTGACACTTTGGATATGGAAAGGGAATACACACTCTAGCATATGCTGGACAAGCAATAACACAGGGAATGGCCATGTCTCACAAATGGGTAAGTTACTTTTAGAAGTGCTTATTTACCTTGACAAATGCTCATAATCCATATCAAATACAAGTGAGGCTAGCAATCTTTTTTATATGACATTTAAGAACTATTGCTTTTTGGGCCTTTGAGTTTCCGTAGCCTTTGATCTATGTGTGTTTACAAACACATTGCATATATTTACATTTATATAAGGCTTTGTTATCACACCATAGTAGCAGGGCTACTATTCTTGTACAGCAGATATCTGCACTTTCCAGAGCTTACGTTATTCCAGAGCATGGCTATATATATTTTGGATCACTCATGATCAGAGCAGTACATTATTCAGATTTTGTATATGACCTTGTGTCAAGGCTGAGCCTTGAGAGTTCAGATTTGATGACTGATGTGACCACTTATCCCATTACAGTTTCAGTTCAGTGCCTAGAGATGTATTTCAGCAGTGTTTCAGATGATGCATGATGATTATTATTATGATGATGTTGTATGATCTATGGATATGTTCTCACTGACTGTGGATTATTATCTTGTTGATTTAGTCATGATCATAGCATGTGCTTGGTATATCATTCCTGATGTGGCAAACTATTTAAAATGAACTGTAAATCATAAAATGGACAATTGCTTGCACTTTTAGGTCATTTAACAAAACTTACTGGTTTTTCACCTTACATAGACATGGTCTTTCCCCGACACCAGTTGTCTGCTAGTGTAGGCTCCATATTCACTTGTCTCCATCCATACATGACCTTCTTGTCTGACTTTAAACCCTGACTTGTCTCATTTGATTTTCTGATACTGAGGACTTCCCCATTTTTCTACCTCTGTGTTTGGACCGCATCCCTGTTATTCAGTGTCTCGGCTCTGAGTTGGTGACAGAACTTGCCTTTGGTGAGTTGGATTGTAGGCCTAAATCATTCCGGTCGGTTGTCCCGATGTTTGGCATTGGCTCGAACTCCCCCTAGTCACTTGAGATGTTGTTGGATAAAACTGAAAGCTCATGTTCTACCTATGGAAACTAAAAAAATTCGCCCATGGAAACAAAAAAGGGCAAGAGCAATGAAAAGCTAAAAAAATACTCCTCGAAGAGTATAAGAAAGGTCCAAAAAGCAATGGTTCTTAAAAGTTATATCTAAACAATTGTTGACCTTATAAATATGTGAAAAACATGCCCTGGATGCAAGCTGCAACTAGTTGTGCTTCTTAGCACATCTGAAATCCGAAGGGTTATGTAGGCCAAAAAGGCCATGGAATAAAATGGAATGATCCTAATGAACCTGGATCAGCTTGATGTAGACATGATGCCTAAGTTGAATAAGCACTCTCTAAACAACTTATCCATTTGTGAGACACAGCCATCCCCCGTGTTCTTTTTGTTCAGCACAGAGTTTGTAGCTTCCCCTTCTCCCAGTCCAAAGTATTTTTGAGTTAAGTTAGACAAGTCAAACCCTTGACCCAACCTTGCTCCTAGCCTTCATCCCTCACTAGCAGTTTGACCATGTCCAATGGGTAAGTTTATCATTTGAGCTATTGCGCAAGTAATTTTATATAATAACGGAATATGTTAACTTGATTAACGCCACTGAATGGAATTTATACTTTGAGCTTAGCTATGAGAATGATTAGAGAAGCATTGTCTTAATCTACTGATGTGATTTATCCTTGATTATATATTCTTGGGATCCGTGATGATGTGGACCATGTATGGATGATTATTGATGATGATTTATGGGCCCACATGTTTGATGATGATATCATATGATGGACATATGATGCAGATGATGTTTGATCCAGTTCACCAGGTTTATTATTACTTCAGATCAGCAGATTATACATTGTCCATATATGGTGGACCCTACAGCTGGCCCATTAGGGAAACCCATGGTGTATGAGTACACATTTCTAGTGGATTTGGGTCTTCTGGATCCATTGAGACACTTATCTTTCAGTTCCGGGCACTTCTGACAGTGATTGATGCAGTTTTACACTTGTTGGCCAGATTGGGGGCTGATTTCCCAGCCTGAGCAGCAGGGGCCCCGAGAGGCCAGTTCACCTAGGGCGCTGATGATGGAGGGGGTGGTCCAGCCACTTGTTATTACCATTTATCCCCCCTTCCGGAGAGCCTGGTGGGCTCAGATGGACAGCGCTAGCACCCTAGGAGGCAGTTTTGGCACTTTCACAGTTCCCGAGGCAGTTAAAAAATGGGATAAAGTGGTCACTGAGGAAATCGATTTGGGCAATTGAGGCAAGGTTTTGGCATTTGGTTTTCACAGAGGTCTTCCAGGGTGATCTCACTATCTTCCAGTCAGTTTTCACCATGTGGGTATCCCCAGATTGATCACAGGAGGTCATTTACTGCTCGACTGTCATGGATTCTGAGGACAATTTTGGTCATTTTTATTATATTGGATATATTTTATTATTTTATTGTGCCTTGGGGATGAGCTAGCAAGGATTGATACCTCCTAGCCCCACCATGTGCTTATTTTATCATGTCCTAGTCATCATGAGGTGGATCATTGTACTTTTACCCCTCTAGTGGGATGACGTCACCCTCTTTTGTACCATTTAGTGAGGGCACTTTTGTTATAGTGGGTGATCCATGTGATATTATGTTATGATTCATCCTAGCCATTGATTGTATGATGAGATCTTATAATCTCAACCACTCATTTGATGTAGTATTGTAGAGTGGTATAGGGTTTTGGTCTTTATTATCCTATATAAGGAGGAGACCCCCCATTGTATAGCTCACCTTTGGAGCTCTGGAATATTGGAATAGAAGATTTTTTGTGGAGCACATCTCTCTTGCCTTGTGGATTCTCTTGCATATTGAATATACAGTATCTCTTCTATGTATCATTGTGGATTTTGGTGCTTCTTCTAATCTTTTGACAGGAAAGTCGCATTGGTGGAGAGGAGGGCGACTTCATGAGGGTTATTGTTGGAGGGATCCACATATTCTCTCTTGGGTTGATCTTGTGACAGGGAGTATCATTATTGTATCTTTGTGACATAGTTGATGCTTTCTATTACATCTTTCTACCATTTTCATAATCATCTTGCTTGACTTGTTTCTTTGATCTTGTCTTGTAGGAGGAGGACGATTTGGCTATCTTGGAGAAGGACGTTTTGGTTGGAGCTCTTGGATCTCACTCTTGAATATACACATAGGAGAATGCTATCAATTTGCAAGGTGGCCATAAGCAATTGAGGTAAGATCTACAAGGTATGTGCCTCTTTCATCCATTCTATCTTCATTGGTCATAAAACCCTAATCAATCAAAACCCCAATTTTGGTATTTCTTAGATCTACTTAGATCTAGCCTTGCAATTGAAGAGATATTGAAAACCCACCTCTATAGGATCCACCCCTAGTTGGATCTATAGTTTGGTGGTGATTGGCTAAAATTTGACACACTTTTCAATGCAAAAAGCCTTCTTGAACCTAAATCGATTTTCCTAAGAGAAGCTTGTTGGGTTAGATCTAGCACTTGGGTAGGTGAGATCACACTTGATTTGAAATCTAGACACTTGATAACCTATACCCAGTTTCTTACTTTGGTGAATTCTACCTTGTGGACATCTTTCCATGTTTTAAGGGGTTGAAACCCCCTTTTGAATTTCCTAATACCTTAAAACTCAGATCTACTAAGATCTAGCCATTGGGTTCACTTGAAATTTTGAACATACATAGATCGGGGTACTAGCTACTTGGATCTATAGTTTGGTGGCCATTGGACTTGATTTGGTCCACCAAACCCTCATTTTAACCCTCCTTGAGCAAATCGCACCCCCTTGGAAATTGGAGTTTGTCCACTTTGAGGAGGTGGGTGTTTGAGATTTCCGTGGATTTGGAATGCCCATACCTTGAAACCTAGGTCTAGACTGTCTTTTTGTCACGATCCGCCTTGGGGGTAACATTCCTTGTTTCAAGGGATTGTGGTCCACTAATGGTTATTCCTTGAAAAACCTAGATCTAGCACAATCCAACCATTGGATCTCATTTAGCCCACTTGACTTGGCTTCTAGGTGTCTCGATCTACACTTTGACATACTTTTTGACCCCATTAGCCCATATACCAAGGCACTAGTCCCCCTCGAAGCAAGTCGCACTCCTTGGGATTTGTGTCAAACCCTAGATCTAGCACATGGGTACACCTAAAATCAACTTAGATCCATAGATCTAGTCATTACTTAACCTCTAGTACCAACTTCATACTTAACTTAACCTTGTGGGCCTTCCTAGAACCATTTCACACTTCCCAAGAAAACAAGACCCACTTGTGTAAACACATGGTACTATACCTAGTCATCATACCCCATCATGTGGCCTAAACCATACATAGGTTGAAACACTAACTATCTCTTACACCTCCTTCAACCATTCCTTAACTCTTAGGTCCACTTATCCTTGCATTGGTTTCCGTAACTCATCATTTACCTACCCTTAGAAACCTTTGTTTGGGTCCAATCAACTGTGATTGGTTATAGGGTCTCCCCCTAGGTCTTGCTTCACCTTGACCTAAAGTGAAGAGTGCTTCGGTTGACGTGACTCCCACCTTGCCTTGGGAACCGTGGCATCTCTTGGGTCACCTCTTTAGTTGCCTGTCTCCTCTACCATCCCGGATGGGATACCTCTAGGGGCAACTACAAGTTGTGTGATAACAGGCTTTATGCTCCACGTGTGTTCAAAAACACTTGTTACATGGGCTTTACATTTCACATTTCATTTCAAAGCCAATTTCATTAGGCTTGCCTTGCATTCACGTGTGTTTAGAAACACTTGTTACATGAATGGGCTTTCACAAGATATACATTCAATTTCCATATACATTGTATTGGTGGCAGCGCTATCTGTTTTAGTTTTAGCCAACACAACTTAAGGCAACTCAGAGCCGAGACACAATAAATAAGGGGAGGCTCATCCAACAAAGAGGCTAAAGTGGGGGAAGGTCCTCCATGCCACTAGTCAAGTAGTAAGTCGGGATAATCAACAAACTGGAAGGTAATGGATGGGCGGAGACAGTAAATAATGAAACCAACACTAGCAAGCCAAAAGATGGTGGTAATGATCACCTCTATTCTCCTTAAGGAGGGTAAACCAATGAGTATAGGTCAAGAACTTCTAAGTCCGAGTGGGGACATATACATAATATCAATACAACCAGGTCCAAATATCTATATGATCACCAGATCATGATACTAAATGCTAAGACATGTCACAAGAATGAGTATAAAAGCAATATAACCATAACACAGGAATATACCTGCTGAGTCATATACCTGAATGCACACAATCTGAACCATCATTTGTCCATTGAGAACCTGCTGTTGCAAGTCTGGGCAATACTGACTGCTCTGTAAATGGCTAAATGGCTACATCAGTCCTCAAATCTAAGTGTCCTGAGACTCAGTCATGGCATGGGAATATACTGCTGTCCATAATAAATATAGTGATCCATCATTGATGCTCATCTCAGCATCTCATATGTAAGGGAACTGGCTGAAAAGTGTACTGGAATTTGAAAAATAGAATATGGTAGCCCGGCTACTACATATGTGATAACAAGAATAAAATAGATAAATTCAAAGAGATTTTAGGACTAGCCCATATGAGAACAGAGAATAGACCAAGCTGTCCATGTGTAAGAAATTACATGTGCAGGTTTCCAATCACCAAAGAGTAATTGCAGGGTATTTCATTGTGGGTGCAAAGGTAACTATTAACCCTTAGGGAAGAGAATAAAATCAAGTCCATTTGAAGAAGATCTTGCTCATAAAATAAACTTGAGACTATTATATTGCAAAAACTGTTCCTCACATTTTATTACAACGCCATTGAGTTTGTGGCCTTGGCACCACACCTGAGGAACATCACCGCATCAATGTCAATCATCAAAGGACTATGAGGTAAAACATTCATTTTTAAAGATCAATTAAGTTTCACATTTAGAATTGTAACTTGCAAACAATGATTTTTGTAAGTTTTCATGTTAAATTGAAAGTGAGTTGCACTAAGTTGAATTGTAATCAGGTGCACTCTCAGTTGAACCTGACACCCCTCCATCCTCTGAGCAAAGTATTTCTCTTGTTGAGACTGTTTGTAAAAGGGTGGAGTTCTAAGAAGCCCTTCTTTATTTGAGTGAGTTTTCAGTCACATTTCATCAATGGCTCGAGTCAATGGTTTAGTAGAGTTACTGAACACTCTACTTCTCTCTTCTATTGACAACAATGTCATTGCTGACAAAACAACTCTCACTCATTTTTGAAATTGTGTACAAGATTTACAAGACACAATTGAGTTTCTATAGCTTGAGTCGCAACTCCTACAAGGAGAAACACATTTTGAACTTGTTCCTCTTCAGAATAATCCTCTTTATGATTCCTTTCAGCAACGTACATAGAATGATGCCACTTCAGAATCACATAAGCAAATTGGTGGCTCCACTTCAGAAGAAAAAGAAAATGAAGATGAAGTTATGCATACAAAGGTTCAACTTGCACTTCTAAAGCCCATCATCAGACCTTGGGAAGAGATCAACCACAACAATCACAAAACCAGTCTTGGATACGACAAGAAAGTGACATTTCACATTCCTGGTTTGTCCAAGCCAATCCAATTTCTGAGTGTTGGGTTCTTAAAAAAAAACTCATCTTCATGTACTCAAATTCAGAGTTTGAAATGCCAACTTATGATCGAGTTGGCCATATGAAAGATCAGTGTTTTGATATTTATCCTTGTAAGCATTGTGGAAACTGAAAGCATACCCATTCTTCAGACAAATGCTTCATTCTGAAGAAACCCGCAAGAGAGAAGATTCACAATGGGTGGATTGCTTCTTGGCAATGATCGTCAATAGCTAAGAATATATATATGTCATACCGGAGAGTTTGTTCACGAGTAATGACACATCTTGCAGTTGAGAGATCTTCTTTTCCTCACCTTGTTCCTGACAGGGGGGAATGACTGATGGTCAAAAACAAGTGAACGAGAACAAGCGAGCCGGAACGAGTGAGCCTGAACCAGTGCTAGAGGCACAACCAAAACCTTGTGCCAGTTGCCAAAGCCTTGAGCCAGAGCCATGTAGCCAGAGTCAGAGCTGCACCACTGAACCAGTCTCTGAGCCATGTTCCACTAAGCTCCGTTTGGTTTGTGGTCAGCCTAAAACCACCCATTTAGTGGAAGACACAACCTCTTGCTGCTTCTACTAGAAATCAGTTTGTGGTGGTCCTTAAAACACCATTTCCACAAAGAACCGTTGAGACCTAGAGCCAACTTCCAGAGAGAAGTGCTAAACGAGAACTTGAGTTAGAGCCAAGTTCCAGAGAACCGTTGAGCCAAAATTGGAGTTATCACCAAGATCTAGAGTATGTGGTCATCCTAAAACCACCCAGTTTGTAGAAGACTTTAGCTTCTGCTAGCCTTTGATTCAAAGAGCACTTTCAGCCATTTATAGCTCCAGATTTCAGCTCTCTACTTGGACTCACATACACTCCTTTGGATTAAGGGGGGGGGATGTTGGAAACATAATTCTTTGGGGTTATGAAATATTATTGTATTATTTACTATTCACATTTATGAAAGAAATAGTGTGAACAGTCATTGGGAGTCCAAGAGAATTTGAAAACCAAGGGTCATTCTCACTGTATTGATATGTACATATGTTAATGAGAAACGTATGTCATGCTTATTTATCTCTTGTGTATTTGGCTTTGTGTTAATCAATCTATTGTGTGCCCTATTGGGCATCCCGATTCCCAACAATAATACCTACCACACGTAACTATTCTTAACTAATGTCACTTTATATTTAATAACTCTTTATTAAAGTCACATTAATATATTGACTTTATTACATTAGACCATAGTATTGGAGTGTGAATACTCCAAAATGTGTTTAGAATCATTACATGAAAATACATTAGAAATACTTTGTCAACGCAATTTCTTTACAGCTTTGCTTTTGATACTCTTTATTTTAGGATGCATGAAGGGGGGTGCTGTTCTTTCATTTTTGAATAATGGGATATGTACTTGCTTTGAAGTTTGAACTTAGTAAAGTTCTCTTGCAGCTTTTAACTATCAAAAAAGGTTATCTTATGGTTTTCATTAGTGCATGAAATGTCGGCTATTGTTGTGTAAGCCTCCTTTGCTTTCATAATTAATCTTCATGATTAGCCAATTTCAGAATATTGATTCATGTCAAAACTCAAAAGTCATGAAGTAATTAAATTAAAATAGTATATACAATAGATTTCTAGTGCTATTTATATTTTAATTTATCCCGCACATTAATCAATCCAATGTATAAACATTTATTTGGTGGGTAAGAAAGCAGTCGATAACTCTATAGTTTAAGACACTGGGATCCTTAATGCCAACATTAGCTCTCTCTTGGTGATGCACGGGCATATTATCTCTCCACAGCAAAGAACGAGTTGGGTGTTGTATCTGCAGAAAGTATTGCAGGTGAGATATAAACCTTTCTTCAATGCTAATGCTTTATCTATCAAGATGTCAATTATTGTTCTGGCAATTGCACGCACTTATTTTCTCTTTAAATGATTAAGCTATGGTTGTTTTGCTCGGGGAAAAGATATATGTGCTAATTTTCCTGTAATTCAAGCATGGTCCTGGTTTATCATTCTAACAGATCAAGTTTCAAAGGACCAGATTTCATATTCTTACCTTTTCTATTGATTCTCGTGGTATTTCTATTGTAGTAACAATTTTAAATCATTATAACATTTCAAGGGCTGGACTCTGAATCACAGAAACACTGGAAGTCTTTTTGTTAGGTTTACTACCAGATAACATTCTCTCAATGTTGTCATATTATACGATCATTGTTCTGTATGGAACCAACCTCAAAGTGTTAAGCTTCATATTACTAGTTTTAGAAAAGCCCATTGTTAAATGATATCAATTTTGTTCTTAAATAAGCAGTTAAAATCTAATGATATACTTTAAGAGGACCATGGAATTTTACAAGTTTCTGGATTCTGTGAGGTAGATGGATGGTGATCTGGAGACAGAAGACTGCCATTTTTTAATAGTTGCTTTCTTCAAGGATCTGGACATGGTCGATGATGAAGAGAAAGTGCACTACTCCCCATTGAATAATCACTGAGCTAGATACAAGAAAGTACAAAAACTGGAATTTTTGTACCATAAGCCTTTTTTCAGCTTTTGTGAGGTTGAAGAAGGCAGTCTACATAAGGAAAGCAATAATTTTTGTAGAAATTTCCAAAATTCAAGCTTTAATGCAAGTTCAGAAATTTTATCTTTTTCCTAGAGGTTTTCTGGATCAAGTTCCTGTGAATTTACAGCCTTAGGGCTGATCTGAAATATAGTAAAACAGCAGCAACAATGGACAATATTTCCTTCTTAACAACCCCAATCCACTAGGCAATTCAAGAGAAAAGATACTAAATTTATGCCACAAGTTTCAGCCCTCTAGGACAATCTCATCATGCATAAAACAGAAATGAAAATCACTTTATGATAGAAATAATTACAATAAAAAATTCTGTCCTATTGTCTTCAATATCAATGCTATACCCTTCACAATTTCAGCCTCAACTTATGTCAAATTAGCAAGACATAAGTGCTCGAAATTACCAAAAAATGAAGAGAATGATAGCTGAAAATCAAAACTGCAATAAGGTAATTTTGGACAGCTAAGAACTTCATATATATATAAGAGAAGTTCAAGCACATACTCTCAGCTTGAGATTAGCTGGTACAACTCTCCAAACATTCGAAAACCCTAGTTAGGAAAAAACATGAAAAATCCTAGCTCCACAAAGATACTCCAACAAGCTAGTTCCACACTAACATGTCCTTTGTGGCCTCATGCAAGCTATCTCCTCTTCTCTTCCTCCTCAACAAGTACAACCCTAGGGTTTATCACAAAACCCTAACTCATTGCCTCCTTAGGGTAGAAGCCTTAGCCCTAGAATATGCAAGAATCCTCCACGAAACACTTGTGCTCCAAGATAAGAGAGATAAAGTATGATGAAGAATGGAGAGAGAAGGAGAGAGAAAGAATAGTGCTTCTCCTCCTACATCTCTTAGCCGAGTGTAAAGGAGAATGGGCACAGTTACATGAATTGTGAGACTAACTCTCTCCTTCCTCCAATTATTTGATAGGTGAAGGGAGGTCTACAAGTCAAGTGGACCTAGTCCACTACAAGCAACCTACAAGATGCATCCAGGTCCACAAATGTGAAATCCTCCTTCTAGAAGTGACACATGTCAAGCTCCAAGGTGATGAAGATCCAAAAGCAAGGCTCCATCCTCATCCATGGTTTGATGTTCCTTCTCGAAGGGTTCTAATGCTCTTCTCTGTAATGAACATAATATATATGTAAACAATAAATAATAATAATAATAATAAAAGAATATTATTTGAGGGTCATGATCCTTCATGAACAGTCACCAAGTTGTCCGTTAGGGAATATATATACAGGCCCTTTCAATGTAATTTCATATCATATCATCTATATTCAATATATATTTTATTTACCTTCTATGGATTGCTAGTTGGTATCGTTCTTGTGTTGGATACTCACTGGGAAATGAATTTTGTTAGTTCCATTTGGTATCAGAGCTTCATTTTTTGATCTAGTCTTTGGCCACTCCAAATTTTCAGAACTTCTCTGAACTCCAAGACCTTGACCATGTGTTGGCCCTTGGCCATTGACATTTCATAATTTTGTTGAAGAAGTACTCCATTTCAAAATAAAATCAAGGAAAATCATCAACAAATGATCCACAACCAATTTGTAAAAGAGAAAAAAAGGGAAGAAGATGAAAGAAAAGATTAAAAAACGGAAAAAAAAACCAACCTGGTAAAAATTTACCAACCAATAATTTTTTTTACTAGACTTGGTAAATATATTTTTAGCAGACCTGGTAAATTCTTTTTACCAACCTGGTAAAATCTTTTAACTAGACTAGCAAATATTTTGGTAGTGGATCACCGTGGAATCACCGTAATATTTTAGCTTCAGAACAACCCACTAGTGTTGAAACGCCCTTATTGGAAATCGAAGTCAAAAGACAATTGATTTGTTCGTTGGATATTCATTGGCAATTTTGGACAGTTCAGAAATTCATATATATATATATATATAAAAGAGATGAAGTTCAAGCACATACTCTCAGCTTGAGATAAGCTCGTGCAACTCTCCAAACTTTTGAAAACCCTAGCTAGGGAAAAAACATGAAAAAATCCTAGCGCCACAAAGATACTCCAACAAGCTAGTTTCACACTAACAAGTACTCATTGCCCTCATGCAAGACGTTTCCTCTTTTCTTCCTCCTCAACAAGTATAATCCTAGGGTTTATCACAAATTCCTAACTCCTTTCCTCCTTAGGGTAGAAACCTGAACCCTAGAATATGCAAGAATCCTCCACAAAGTCGTTGTGCTCCAAGACAAGAGAGATAAAGTGTGATGAAGAATGGAGAGAGAGAGGGAGTGTAGTGCTTCTCCTCCTACATCTCTTAACTGAGTGTATAGAAGAATGAGCACAAGTACATGAATTGTGAGAATGACTCTCTCCTTCCTCTATTTATATGGCAGGTGAAGGGAGGTCTACAAGTCAAGTGGACCAGCAACCTACAAGATGCAAGTAGTTCCACACATATGAAATGTTGCTTCTAGAAGTGACACATGTCAAGATCCAAGGTGATGAAGATTCAAAAGCAAGGCTTCAAGTACTCCTTATCCAAGGTCCAACGCTCCTTATCAAAGGGTTCTAATGCTCCAATGCCTCTCCTAAGCCATGTGCTCCTTCGGGTCCACCCCACCTACTTGATCACCGTTGCAACCTAGGCATCCCCAAGTCAACTCCAAGACTCCATGCAAGCATCCAAGCAACCCAATATTGTCTAGGGCTCAACACCCTCTTTTGGAATGCCAATTGCTCCTCATCCAATGTAGGACATCCTCCAAGCAAGCAATCTCTCCATGTGGCCAGCATGTAGAATGTCACCAAGTCGTCTCAACTATCCAAGGAAGAATGTCAATCAACCATTCATATGAGGTCTAGCAAAAAATGAGTAAGGCACCTCCAATGTGTATGTCTATCATGGATCAGTGAAGGGCTAACCAAACACCATGCATCCCACATGTCATGAAGCACCCCCAAACATGGTGCAAACTCTTTTAGAGTAACCCCAAAAGATAACAAATTTTGCATAGAGATTCTTCTTTATTTAAGGATAATATTTTTTGAAAAATACATCTTATATTACAAGAGAAAATTTACAAGATCACTAACAAACAAAGGGAAAACAAAAATTGAAGGATAGATACAATGGTATCTCATATCCTCCTCTTGATGGCCACTAGGGCAACAATAAATTTTGAATATGCTAAAGCAATTTGTTGCCTCAAAAAACTAACACCCCTACGTGGACGGTCCTCATTAGGATTAGCCAAGGACACTATGGAAATTTCACCATTGTCACTAAGTGAAATTTCCCTTCACTTTAGCACTTAAATAAAAATCCAAGTGCTAGGGGAGATTCCCTAAAAGGCAACTAAGTACTTGTTTTTTGATGTGATGATTAGGTGCCTTCTTAAGTTGCTCTTAAAGTTGTGAGAATCTTAGTTACTTGATTTAGGTTGTATATATACAAGGAAAGTAAATCATGCAATGTAAATTCCTCGATACAATTAAGCATGTGACTCAAAGTATCATAGAGCAATATAAAATTAATCTCACAAAGGAGGATACTTGTTGAGCACGAATGAATTAAACCATCTATATACGAATTGTAAATGAAAATTCCAAGGTCATTAAGTGCAATGCTACAAACAAGTATTAAAGTGATTACTTCCTTAAGTCACCAAGATTGTATAAGATAAATGCCAAGACTCATGAGCAAATACAATGTGCTTGGAACTTTAGTAATTGATGGTCATTATCATGCATAATAAGTTAAGAGCACAAAAGGATAAGTTAACTTAAAGAATTTAAATGAAAACCCAACAATATTAACTTAGTGAAGATTGCTCATAATTCCATCCAAAGTGTCAACATATAATTGTAATTTTATTAACCTTTAGATCAATTAATAATTATAAGCATATGATAGGAAGCAAGTGTGAATTGCAAGGTTTGTGAGTGCCTTATGGCAAAGTTAACATATAATGTATTGTTGTAGATGATTATTAGATCATTAAGGTGCATTACCAACAAAATGAAAGAGCTAAAAACGTATAAAAATAAATTTTGAAAGCTTGAGATTTAAAGCTCATTGCATTGTAATCAATATCACTTTTGCTTTAAGAATTTAATATTACTGACTTTAATGTCACTTGTACAAAACTGGTTGGGATCGTACCAAACTAGTCCCTAGGCCTCCCTAGGCGTCCCCAAAACAGGGGTACCCTGTGCAAAACTGGTCCTTGGGCGTCCCTAGGCGTCCCCAAAACAGGGGTACCCTGTGCAAAACTGGTCCTTGGGCATCCCTAGGCATCCCCAAAACAGAGGTACCCCATCCTCTCTGCAATCAACATCCCCTTAATTCATGACAAACATCTTGGGTACTTTGGCCAAGTTTTGGGTACAACAGGGTACGTGGGTACAAGGTATCTGGTGTTAAATTTTGGTTAGGGTTTGATGTAGTAAAATAGAAATCAATGTACTTTAATGCAAAATTACATTTAATAAACAAGTACTGAAACGAAATAGTACAGCAGTAACTTCAACAAAACATAATTTTCATCTCTTTCAACTTTAACACTACCAATTGGATCATTGTGTTAAAGTAATCTTTAGTAACATGTAATCAACAATAGAAAAATAACTAACTTGTTTAATTAACAATAAAAGAGACAAGTGAGGATACTTGCCTGGGGTGTGGAGCCCTTCCTGTTTTATACTCAGAAAATTCACTTTCAGAACAAAATTGTGCCTCTCAGAGGCCAATCAACACTAGGAATCAGCTGACGCTACTAGAGGTTAAGTACAAACCAGAGAGAGAGATGATGGGTATAGAACAGTCAACAAGGCCAGTCAATGACAGGATAATAGATCTGAACCCCAAGCAATAAATAAGTCCTCAAGCAAGTGGCACAAGAAATCTGATCACAGTCAAACCTTAGGCCTTGGCACATAGATCACATATAGGTCTGGTCAAAAGCAAGTCCCAACACCAATACACAGTCAACAAGCAGTCTAAACAAACTATGGTCTCCACCAATCTGTCAGCAAACAATTCTAGATTAGTTTGCACACAACAGGGTTATATCAACCTCAAGGCCTCACGACTTTCATAAATGTGCCACCATCAAACTGAAGCAAACCCTAAGGTCTTACGGCCTCCACTACTGAGCTGATATGTGATAGATCAAGCCTCTTAAATAACAGATCGGACCACAGACAGATCATTGACAGCAGATCAGGGTTTATGTCTGGCAGATGTACACGCTGTAGGGTAAATCAGACCTCGCAACCTTCATCAGCAAGTAACCAACAAGTAGATCAGATCCATTAGCATACAGATTGGACTCTAGGCAACACTTAATCAGCAGAACGAACCCTTTAACAGACAGATCATGCCCCAGTCAACCACAAAACAATGGATCGGATCTCATAGAAAGCAGATCGGGCCTCAGTCAACCATAAGTCAACAACTCAGACTTCCTAGCAGCAGATCGGGTCTCTTTTGCAGCAGACCAAACCTAAAGCATGATCACGGGTAGGAGGATTGGGCTTCACAAAGAAAAGATCATCACAAAATACAACAACGAATCCTAGCAGCCAAAGACATCAACCTTCAACAATGTCTTAAATCAAATCTGAGATAATTTGACAGGTGGGCGGATTCCAAGAACAATTGAGAAGGCAACAGTTAAACCCTGAATGCATATCAAACCTCACAAACATCAAAAACCAGATCTGAAACGTTCAGCAGGTAGGCGGCCTTCAAACTCGAGTGAGCAGCAACAAAATTCTTTGATGTCAAGCAGAGCAGAGGTAAACGATGTTGTATATGTTCACTTTCCAAAAGAAGACTTCAATAAATAGGCTTTAGATCTTATAGAATGAACATTAAAAATAATCTTTTATGGTTCCATAGATTTAGGAGGGTACCACTTAGTTAGGTCATAAAAAATAAAAGTCACAAGTTATAAAATATAAAATATAAATAAGGTGACTTGGGTGGATACCAACATTTATGGTCAAAATAATAAAGTCACATAAAATATAAGTAGGGTGACATTAGGTGGGTACTAGGGTCAATTAATTAGTTAGTTGACCAACACATGACCCAACATAAGATACATGACCCATAAACCCTAGGACCAAGGGTATACCACAAAGTGGACAAACAACAATAGTACCCATAGGACCAAAAACATCAAGAAGGTACAAATCAAAACAACTCAAGGTGGGCAGATGACCCTACTAACCACAAGTCAAAGACAAGGTACCACAGGACCAATAATCAACAAGGTGGAAGGACCAAAAGTAAATCAACCATGGTGGGGAAGGTACAACCAGTCATCTCTCTCTCAAATGTACAAATGTTCCAAATATCCTGAAAGTTCATCATCACTGTATAAGGAAGGGTCCACACTGGATGATGCGATCATGTGGTCCTCTAGACTGCTCCTCAGGTCAAATGCTAGTGGCTCCATCAAGGGGTGGTCAGTCCCTCGAGAAGACCATCTAGCTCAACCATCTCGAAGACCTAGGAGAAGAGGACATCACACATTATCATCTTGGTCCACTGGCCAAGATCCATCTGGTTAACTAACCAGATATGTCACTGCAGGAACTACTTGGTCCTCGTGACCAAGAATCTGCCTGGTCCCAAACCAGGAGGTCTTTGTCTCAACCTGCAGGACCTACTTGGTCCTCGTGACCAAAAACTGTCTGGTCCTAGACTAGAATACCCTAGAGACAAGTAGGGGCCCTAGCCACATGCTAGGGACTTTGTCATGGCATCAACCTGCTTGGTCCTCGACCAAGAACCCTAGGAGACAGCTGGGGGCCCTAGGGGGTACCTTATAGGGTCTTACTCTTTACTCTGCCTCGTTAACTTGACCAGGAACCTGTTGCCACCTGGTTCCACACTTGGGAAAATGTAGCAGAAGTCTTCAAGCTGTTGGTGTGGCCTTGGGGGCAAGTCAGAGTCAAGTGCTGTCACCTGAAATTCGACTTCTCCGTCTAGGCTTTCCTAGCGAAGCCAAGGGGGGTGGACCCTAAAAAGTAAAGGTAAACTATGGTGTCTAATCTATGAAAGACAAAGCATCTAATCTAGGAGTTAGATTTTTTTTTTGTAAACCAAGACAATGCAGCATATATATGTAAAGCAAATGTCATTCATCATCATTGTCATAAGCAAACATCCATCATCATCATTGTCATTTTGAAACATTCATCAACATTTAAATATAACAAGATATATCGGTGCCGATAAATGGAGTCAAAAGAATGCTTGAACTGAAAAGACAAATGTTGTGCAATTGTTCTTGGTTTATTTTATTTTTAATGTGGTAATGATCTTTTTATTAAAGGCTGGTGGATTCCCGATATACACAAAGGTACAGGGAATATGTCCGGAATTCAGCTGTGTGGTTTCTCACTCAGACAGGTGGGCTGGATCGGAGTCTCAAGGAGGTGTTTAGATGCTATACCAATGAGGGCAAGCCTAACGGTTTCCAAGAGATCACTACCCAGTGTTATCCCACGTCCTTTGAAAAATTTGCCCACAATAGAAGAATATTCACTTTGTGCCGGATTTTCACAAGTAGGTTGTTTATTTGGGAGTGTTAAAACCTATTACTAGTCATCTTCTCCTTTCTGATGTGTACCAACATGCTTGGACTAAGCTACAGTTGGCCACAGAGCATACAGGAGAAGACCTTGGAAATTTTAAGTTTTTTAGGAACAAATATTTTATCTTTTTTTACAGCCCCAAGAGTCTCTTTTCGGGCCAGTACTCGGGCAGGCCCTTATCTTGAAACTTTACTTCGGGAAAGCATGGGGGTGTTTGAGATTGTAAAAAAATGAGAAAATCTAAGTCCTGAGTGAACTCGTGGCCCACCAATGGAATGGACCAACGAGGTAAATTTTAGCCCTAGTTAATTTTTATTTAATGCCGAAATAATTGAAATAAATCTAATCTAACAATCACGCCATGAAAAATGAGACGACACAGACCACCCCTGGGGGGATGGGGTATGGGCGTTGGTTAGCCCACTTGCTCTCGTTTAATTTTCTTTACAATGAGAGAGAAATGCCCCAGTCTCTTTAAGATGACTTGGTGGCTTACAACGCTGAAGAGAAAAGTAACCGGTTTGAAAAAATTAAGTTTTGGGTACTCCGGATGGCATGGATCTTCGATTTTTGGCCAACACTTCCTCTTATTTGTTTGTCTTCTGCTGCAAAACAACAAACAAACTTTAGTATAAGATGCCCAAAAACACTTTAAGAGTGTCTTTGGAACACCTCCTAAAAACCCAAAAAAATTCTAAGTCTAAAACTAGTTAAAAAATGCAAGAAATTAACCAAGTAAGACAAGCAGTGAGGCTTGTTTACTTGGGATCTTTGCAAGCTTTATGAGCTACAAATTCTAAGCTCTTGGACAGCCAGATAAAACTTTTTTATATAAGATCTAACGCTACTTTAAACCTTTTTAAGATTTTGACAATTTTTAACAAGTTTAAAAAAGTATAATGCTAGATAATGAAAGGTCTAATTTGGTGGAAGATAAAGCTTTGCCAATAACAAGATTAGACTTCAAAGAGAAAATCTGATCTACTTAAGGATGAAAAATCAGAATGTAAATCATAGATCTACTCCTTTCCAAAGTAACCAGTAACCAAGAAAATTTTTAAATAAGAGAGAGAGAGAGATGGAGCAAATCTTTTGTTGAAATCTGAAGCTTTGGAGATTGTCTTTGTGATGTGCCAAGGGACTGCATCTGCAAACAAAGATTAGGAAGAAGGAGAAAACAAACAAGATCCACTTGCTTCCAGTTAAGATAACCTGCACATCACACACTTTGCAAACAAAGATCAAGTGTAGAAATACATCTGAAAAGAAATCAATGCTGAATACTCATAAACAAATGAAACATACAGACATATTTACTTTTGCAAACATATGACAATAAACTAAACAATAAACAAATTGCATTAGTCTATCTCATAAATCGATACCAATCCTTCTAATGAGTACAGTTAATACAATAGAATATCAAAGCTTATGCACAAATTACCTCATTATACAAGCACAAGATGGTTCATCCACTCACACAATGCACACCACAAGTTGACCTCCAAAGTCTTCTTTATTCACAATGAAAGTGTTATCACACAACTTGTAGTTGCCCCTAATGGTATTTCATTCTTGATGGTAGAGGAGATGGATAATTAAAGAGGTGACCCAAGAGATGCCACGGTTCCCAATGCAAGCTGGGAGTCACGACAACCGAGGCACTCTTCACTTTACAGACATACAGACATATTTACTTTTGCAAACATATGACAATAAACTAAACAATAAACAAATTGCATTAGTCTATCTCATAAATCGATACCAATCCTTCTAATGAGTACAGTTAATACAATAGAATATCAAAGCTTATGCACAAATTACCTCATTATACAAGCACAAGATGGTTCATCCACTCACACAATGCACACCACAAGTTGACCTCCAAAGTCTTCTTTATTCACAATGAAAGTGTTATCACACAAGTTGTAGTTGCCCCTAATGGTATCTCATTCGGGATGGTAGAGGAGATGGACAATTAAATAGGTGACCCAAGAGATGCCACGGTTCCCAATGCAAGCTGGGAGTCACGACAACCGAGGCACTCTTCACTTTAGATCAAGAGGAATCAAGACCAAGGGGGAGACCCTATAGCCAGTCAAAGGTGATTGGACCAAAGCAAAGGTTTCTAGGGAAGTGTGAAAGATGAATTACGGAAATCAATGCAAGGTTAGGTGGACCTAGAAGTTTAAGTATGGTTGAAAGAAGCTTAAGGGATGACTATTGTTTCAACCAATGAATGATTTAGGCCACATAATGAGATCAAATGACAAGATCTAGTACTATGAGATACACAAGTGGGACCCACTTCCTTGGGATATGGAAAGTGGTTCAAATGGGACCCACAAGGTGAAGTTAGGGGTGCAAATGGTACCAAGGGGTATGCAAAGAGTAGATCTATGAATCTAAGATGAAATTAGAGATACCCACATATGGGATCTAGCACTTGACACTAATCCCAAGAAGTGTGAAATTGCCCTAGGTGGACTAGTGCCTTGATATGGATGGGCTAATGGAGTCAAAAAGATGTCAAAATGTAGATCGGGGCACTTAAGATGCAAATCAAGGGTAATACTTAAGATCAAGTAAATGTGATGGTTAGATCTTGCTAGATTTAATATTTCACTAAGTGAACCAAGTGGACAACAAACATCAAAATGAGGAATGATACCCCCAAGGCTAAAATTCACAAAGTGAGACACTAGATGTAGGTTTCAAGGTATGATCTTTTCAAATCAAGCGAGATCTTAACCACCCAAGTCCTTGAAGTGGGACAACTCAAACCCCTAGGAAGTGCGACTTTGCTTAAGGAGGAATAAATGCATGGGAAAGTGTGTCAAATCAAGTCCAAAGGCCACCAAACTTTACATCCGGGTAGTTTAGGCAATTATCAATGTGGATCTTGAAAACCAAAGGCATTCAATGGCTAGATCTCCATAGATCTGAGATTGAAGATGCATCACCAAATTGACCCAAGTGGGGCACAACCTTCAAAATGAGGAATGGGGCCCACAAGGTGAAAATCAATGAAGTGAAGCACTAGGGGTAGGTTATCAAATGTGAGGATCATGAATCAAGTGGGATCTCACCTACCCATGTGATAGAACTAGCTCAACTCACCTACCCAAGGAGGGTGACCTCACTCAAGGAAGGCTAAGTGCCTTGGGGAAGGGTCAAATGAAATCCAAATGCCACCAAACTATAGATCCGAATTGCTGTGGATACTATAGAGGTGGGTTCTTTTTATTATACCCAAAGCCAAGTTAGATCTTTGTAGATCTAAGAAAAAGTGAAAACAAGGGTTTTGATTTTAAGGGTTTGTTGACCAATGAAGAAGAAATGGATGGATCCAAGCACATACCTTGTAGAACTTACCTCAATTGCTTATTGCCACCTTGCAAATTGATAGCATTCTCCTATGTGTATATTCAAGAGTGAGATTTTGTTGCTCCAAACCAAAACGTCCTCCTCCAAGATGCCAAATCGTCCTCCTCCTACAAGACAAGATCAAGTGAAACAAGCCAAGTAAGATGATTATGAAAATGATGGAAAGATGTAATAGAAATCATCAACTATGTCACAAAGATACAATAATGATACTCCTTGTCACCAAGATCAACCCAAGAGAGAATATGTGGATCCTTGTTGATGCCTCGGTTGTGCAGATTAGATGCAAAGGTGCAGGAATGTTCCAAGACACTCAACAGAGGAAGAAAACCCAAGTTGAAAGGCTTCGAAAGACCTTGCGCAAGGGCAGTTCTATCCCCAACCTCTTTGGTGTGGTGATCTCCACGGATATTCGGCCTCTGCTGGCACTCCAAGAGTTGGTGAGTTGATCTATTAGATAAGTTTTCCAGTCAAGGAAAACTAAGGTGTGGATATGGTGATGCTAAGCTAACCTTACCTATTCCAGAAAAGGGAAACTAATCTAAGTTAGTTCTATTCTAAAATGAAAGCTTGTTTGTGTGCAGATTGGTCTTGAGATATGATTAAAAAAGTAATTGAACAACTTAAACAGAAATGTCTTGGTTGTATTACTTGTTAACCTAGATTATTATCAGTCAATGAAAATTAAATGACAATCTTTCAAGTATTCAGGCTCATTCAAGATCCAGTCTATAATCACTCTGCTAATTTAAAAATTAAAATTGATTATATAAATTTATATGCACCGAATCATTTGCAGAAATAAAACATGAAAGTATTTATATTGAAAACACTCAATGAAGTACTTTGAAACATAAACCAGTCATATAGAGAAATCAATACAACAGATACATACATTAACAAATGTTTAGCAAAAGATCAGATACATAACAGATGACAATTTTAAGCATAAATCAGAAATTCTCAAAGAAATTTGAGGAATAACAAAAGATAGATTAAAGGATAACTTTACTATATGAAGAGGTCTTGCACAGAAATTACAAAAAGCTCTGCTTAACAGAGTACCTCTCAGTCCACTCTTATGCTGACTTACAACTCCAAAATTACCAACCTTGGCAGCGTGTCCTTAGTTCTGAAAGAGAAATCTTTCCAGCTCTGGCGAGCACTCCCCCCTTGGCAGCGTGTCCTCAGTTCTGAAAGAGAAATCTTTCCAGCTCTGGCGAGCAATCCTCCCCTTCCAGATCATTGAATGTAGGTATTTAGATAGAGAAAATTACAAAAAAAGCTAAGAACCATTCCCCAAATTCCTCAACTAACTAGCTGAGTTGTTTCATTTGCCAGATCCATCCATTAGACAAATCTGGGAAAATCCGTTTTGAAGAAAATCCGTGTTGATTAAGTTGTCATTGATGCCAACAGTGTATAGTCATTGATGCCAACATGTCTTAGTGCCCCTTGAGGATCCCCTGAGGGTTAAGTAAGTGTCAGTGTCTAAGGAGACCTTTTGATCTTGTTCAAGCCCAAGTTTGCAGCCCTTGGAGCCCTTGGGACAATGACAAAAGCCCTGAACACCCTGTAGAGTGTTTAAGTACCCCAAATATGTTTTACGGTTCCCCAATTGTTTCTCTGATTCCCCAGTACCACAACTTATCCCCTAGTACGCTACAAAAGTGTTGAAGAATTTGCAAGAGTCCAAATGACCCTTTCAGTGGTCATTTGTGTTTATTGAGGTCATGGTATCCCAAGAGAAGGTCTAGCAACCTTACAGGTGATGTCATGATGGATCTTGACCCTTGGAGGTCTATGGTGTGTTTGAGGTGGTTGAAGAAGCCTATGAAGCCCCTTGCGTGATGAAGAAGCCCTGAAGAAGTCCTTGGACCCACATTTGATGGCTTAATGGTCCTTGTCTCCTTAAAGGTGATGATGTGGTCATTAATGACTTGATGAAGATTTGGAACCCTTGATGAAGATCTTGATTCCCGTGTATCCCTTGTTGGGGTCATGGAACCCTTGGAGATGGTCATTATGCATGAGAAGGTCTGGCACCCACATAAATGGCGGCATGATGACCCTTGGACACTATATGATCATTGATGGTGCATTTGGAAATGATTTGGGTCTTGGAATACATACATATGGTGGTTTGTAATCCCATGATTGTTGGAGCCTTTGATATGATAGAATCCTTGGTCATGATGCCCTCATCACTTGGTGATGGAGTCCTATGTGATGGGCTTGAAGTCCATGGAAAGTATCTTTAAATATTATATGATATCCTTGAAAGAGTCCTTGAAACCCTTGCATGTGGTGCCTTGGATCTTGAACCATGGTGATGTATGGTCCTATTTGTGGTTATATGGCTATTGGGATGTAGATGGAGGTAGATCCCACAGACGTGCCTTGATATGTTGAAGAAGACTTTGAAACTCTTGTAGTTAGTGGTATGGTCTTTGGCACCCTCATGTGTGGGGTCTTTGACGTCCTGGACACATTGAATAATTTAAGGGTATTAGACCAAGAATTTGCAAATAAACCCATCATAGGGAGATAGTCATCGTCAAGCCATTTCCATTGATATGTGGAGCATCTTCTAACTCCTTATGGTTGAAGAGATATGAATTTTTGAAGTTGGTGTACCCCACCTTTTTGGGTGAGCCGACCTAACAAAAGAAAATTTAATTATTTGTAATTTTGAATTGCATGTCGGCCCTGTTTGAGGTAATAAATTTCCTCCACGACCTATATAAATAGAATATCAAACATTTCATTTTCTCATCAATTGGAATTTCGCAACTCTTGGAGAAAAGTGCGAAATTTTGTGGAGGATAAATTTTTGGGTATCTTCACTAAAATTGGCATAACTTTCTCATACGGAATCGGAATTACAAAATTCTTGGCTCGTTGGAAAGCTTGTTACGAGGGATATGTGATGACATGATATAGAGTTTCTTTTGGTTTTTCTATTGTTTCTTGACCTTATGATCTTCAAAAAGTGATGTTTACACAGTGACATGCTCAGTGTATGTTGATGTGCTAAAGAAGTTTACACAGTCATGTTCTAGATATGCTCAGCTTATATATGATATGATCAGTGATGTTTACACAATGACATGCTCAGTGTATGTTGATGTGCTAAAGAAGTTTACACAGTCATGTTCTAGATATGCTCAACTTACATATGATATGATCAGTGATGTTTACACAGTGACATGCTCAATGTATGTTGATGTGCTAGTGATGTTTACACTGCTGTATGCTCAGTAAAGTGCGATGGTACACAGGATTATGTATCCTCAGTGGTGTATGTAGTGATATATAGAAACAATGATACAATGATGACATTGATGAAATGATGAACGGTGGTATTGAGCAGTGAGTACATTGATTCAGGCTACATGAACAGATTCCTTAACTCAGATTGGCTGAGTTGTATGAATAGTTGGTTTGACTCAGGTGGACAGAGTCTAGTATACCGTTGGTTAAACTGAGATTTACTAATTCGAATGACGTGAACAACAGATTGATTGGTACAGACAAATTGATTACTCAGTTGATGAACAGTGTGGCACAGTTGTGATGAGCAGTGGTCAGTTGATGTGGTTGTGCAATATAGTACATATTGAGCAGTGTGATACAATTGATGTGCAGTAGTCAGCAGTGGCAGTGGTTGTGCAGTGTGATACAGATTGAGCAGTGTGATACAGTTAATGTGCAGTGGTCAGCAATGAAAGTGGTTTTGGCAGTGTGGTTTACATTTTGCATTGTGATACAGGTTGTGCAGTGTGGTACAGGTTGTGCAGTGTGGTTTAGATTGTGCAGTGTGGTACAAGTGTTGGATAGCAGGTCCGCAGGATCAGTGCAGTTTGTGGTTCAATAGTTCAGTATCTATCTTCATATCAGGGTGGCAGGACGGGGCAAGGAAATTGAGGGAGCTAAGGCTTCCTTCAGGTTGTAGCCTGTAAAGCAGGGGGTTGTAGCCTCCTTCCAGTTGTAGTTGGAGAATTGAAGTCTTTGTAACAAAGGGGGTTGTTGCCTCCTTCCAGTTGTTGCTGGTAAATTATTATTATAAAGGCTTCCGTGGTTTTCCCCCCAGGACTTGGGTTTCCACGTAAAAATCTTGTGTACTGTGTTTTTCTATGCTTCCTATGTGATGATGATATGATGATAGGTGATGATGAGCTGTAATTGTTAATAATGCTGATGATATAATGAGAATGTGGTAATACATTAATGAATGATGTAGTTGATGATTGTTAAAGTTGAAAAAGTAATAAAAAGCTATACACACTGTTCACCCCCCCCTCTCAGTGTGCTCGGTGTGTCCAACATCCTCCCCTTCCAGATCATTGAATGTAGGTATTTAGATAGAGAAAATTACAAAAAAAGCTAAGAACCATTCCCCAAATTCCTCAACTAACTAGCTGAGTTGTTTCATTTGCCAGATCCATCCATTAGACAAATCTGGGAAAATCCGTTTTGAAGAACCAGTCATATCTCCCAAATGAAGAACTCTCTACGGATTCTGCTTATGTACAAACTAATTGGGCACCTTCTGCACAAAACCCATGTCTTGAATTTTCCAGATTCATCTTCATCACTCCCGAAATCGCGTCCAAAAAATCGCTGCTTTCCACTTGGCACGTTTTTTATCATTCCAAACTTGGAATGTAGTTCTTCATCTTAATTGCTCCAAATCCAAATCTACACCTGTACAATCCAAACTAGAAATTAAAATATCATTCCAAATCTAATAACAAAAATCTAAAACAAATAACAATTCATTTGCAAATCAAATAATGAAAATAAACAAATCTTATGCAAATCCGAAATTGATTGTTCAGACAGATTTTCGGGGTAGTTAAGCTATTCATTTGGGAGAAATAATCCTCTCAAATCATTCCTCATCCTTTCAACTTTCCAACGAGCTATCAGGGGCTTGAATTGGACTTATAAATCTCAAGATATTGCTCTTGAAAGATAACACTCAACAGCTGTTGATTTCATTTCAGAATGAATTGTAGCCGTTAATTTAATAATTAAAAATCCATTATTTTGATTAATTATTTTTCAAATGAATAAAACTAAAACAAAATTCCAAAATCCATTTTCCCACCAAAATCGGAAATTACATGTCGGGAGGAACAATTTGAATTTGAAAAATCACTTAAACAATTCAAAATCGGGAAAACCAAAATTAAAACCAAATTAAGAAGCTAATTGAAAAAATTAAGTTACTGAAAATTACGGACCCGAGATAAAATAAAATTATAGCCTAAGAAAAACTTAGGTTCGAGAATAATGTGGGAGTGAAAATGTGGAAAGTGACTCCCGCAACTCGCAATTGCGGGTTGCGGGAATGAGACAGTAAAAAAAGTAAAAAGGTGATTCCCGCAATCCGCATCCCGAAATTTCGGGTTGCGGGTTTCGGGATTGCAAACTACCAACATAACAAACAAAAAACGACTTTCCGAAGGCCGCAACCCGAAACTTGCGGGTTGCGGGTTTCTGAAACGGAAGTAATCGCAAAAATAAAAAGCTCTTCCCGCATCCCGCAACCCGACATTCCGGGTTGCGGGTTTCGAGAACACACAACGGAATTCTTAAAAAACAAGTTCCCACAATCCGAAATCCGCAATTGCGGGTTTTGGGATGGAGGTTTCCCAAATTTATTAACAACAAAACCCGCAACCCACAACTGTCGGGTTGCGGGTTTCGGGTTTACCAAAAACCGAAAACTAAAAACAACAATCCCGCAACCCACACCTGTCAGGTTGCAGGTTCCAAAATGTCGAGTTTCAGGTTGATGAAAGCAGACAACAAAATATTCAGAATTTTAGCTTTCTCCAGACCAAAACACTTGGAAAAAATAACCAAAAGCTTGGCAAACAGGTAGACCAAAAGCATGGGTGAAGGATCTTAGAGGTAGAAACCAAAACCTAATATTTACAAGACAACTCACCCAAATACCTATGCGTTTATTAAAAAATGGGGCTTCCGTGCTTCATTTAAGCATGGGATCTGTTGTGGCCACAACAAATGGCGACACGCTGGGACGAAGCAGTTATTTCTGCCTTACAGTATTGAAATCCATAAAAATTAGGAATAAAAATGAAATGCCTTCTAATGCTAAATTTCAAATAATCTGAAAAGCTTTATCACTGAATGATATAGTATCGATCAGACTTCAAAGCTTCTAAAACATCCAAATCATTCTCATCATTATCCAAAAAACCCTTTTAAAGATAAACTCATTTTTCAAAATAAATTATACACAAGATGTAAGAATCAAGAACTTTACCGGGAATTAACCTCGGGAAATCAAGCTGATCATATAAGACATAGTATCAAGAAATGACTCAAATACCACAGGCATGACCCTACAGCCAACTGGCATCTATAGCCGCGACAGGGATACCTTTTAACCCAATAAGTTGCTTTTATCCCACCCACTAATTGAATATACAAAGCTTATCAATCCTTGTTAAAGATTTGCATCCTTGGAAAGAAACTGGAAACCATTGTCCTGACTTGGTGATCAGGTTGTGACAGTGTCATTCACACCAACTTATAGATAATGAGCGAGCTGGCTCGTAATGAGACCCCTTGTCTTGCAACCATTTGTGTGGCTACAAGCCAGTATCCTGGCTTGGTGACCAGATTTTGATAAAGTCATTCCATAAGAAGGCATGACCATGAGTAGGTCGGCTTATGATAAGACCTCCTGTTTCCCAGCTCACTCCCAAAGATGTTAAAGAAAAGGATTGGGCTTTGTTTAATATTAATCTCATAAGAGATTATTTAATGAATGGGGAAGCGACTATACTCCTTAAGAGTAAGGATGGCATAAGAAATCTATGGATTTACTAATATTTACAGATTTAAACCTTCTTTCCCGAAGCTGATTCCCTTAAAAGTAACTAAATTTAAACTTTTATGTTGAGTTAAAGATAAAGTTTTAAGGATAATGATGGAAAGATTCAAATAGAATTATCAGCACAGTCTATTATTGTTTTTTCACAATCAGGGATTAACTAATCAAAACATTTGATTTCCAGCAAGCGGAAAACATTTATAAAGATTTCCTTTATAGATAAGATTTGAAGACTGTAAAAGAGTGATAAGCTCTTTTATTTTAAAAGATGAAAATCATGAAAAACTCAAAACAAACCAGCAAGAAAATAAAATGTGGAAATGATAAAATCAAACATATATACACAACTGGAACCAAAAGTAAATCAAAATCTCACAACTATATCAGCTACTAAAAGAACAATTAGTGACTAAAAAATCTTGTTTTAATAAGTCATGAGACATAAGATTCAATCAGGTTTTTTATTGAAAACAAATAAAGAAGCGTAAAGATTAAACTAAATCAAAATGTGCAGTTATGAAATTAAGAAGGCTCCTGTATTCCATTTCATATCAGGAAAGAATGAAAATTTATGCACTTTTATGAAAATGTTGTGTCAAAACATTTCATGATACAGTCATTATAGTTTAGAAAATGAAGATATAACTTGAACATGAATGTTTTAGAATAAATCCAATGATAAACAAGAGCATGAATAATGAAAAGTAAAAGAAGATAAAAATACTTCTCTGAATGCCTTCGATGAAGCCTCGATTTCAGTTTTGAAACTGACGTATCATCACAACTGCTTTATTAACAAAACTTTAAACCAAAATTAAATAACTTATCCCTAAATCCTACTTGCTGAATATCACCAAACTAAGCGAAGTCATATTTCCAATGCAACCATTTATGTAAGTTGAAACCTGCAAAAGAAAACAAGTTATGTATTAGCATTGGAAATCACAATACTCCAAATGGAAACAAAGGACAAACCAAATCAATTTCTTATGTACAAAGAATGAAGGATGACATAGAAACCTTTTGATAAATGATTCTTCCAACTAACCAAAAAATCATGTTGGAAGTGATATGATGTTTGTAATGCATTCATAGAGAGAACTGATATCTCATGAGGATCATAACTAAAATGAATCTTATCAAGAATATGATTAAAAAAGCGAAAGGGATTCGGTGGAGAATGAATTCTTCAAAACAATATCATCATTAATAAATTGGAAGGGAACAAAATGACAATTTGGTGTTATCTTAAAATCAATTACCTCATTTTTGTCCTTCAATCTGAAGCTTAAAATTAATGACATTAGATCCAGATGTGGTCATCATGTTGCAATGAAATAGACCAATATCTAATACAACATGAGAAAATATTGTATCCCTTTCCATATTATAGACTGAATCATAATCCTTAATGATATGAGATGAAATAGATCAAGATGTAACTATTACATGAGTAATGGTAGTAAGAATATTATTGTCCTCTTCATGGCAGTTTAGAGATAAAACCAGATTGAACATAAATATGTCCCTCATTCTTAAAAGACTTTACTTTGTATCCCATCAAAATCTGACCATAACATAATATCAGTTTGAAAATTATTAACATACAAATGTAATATTTGATCAGAAAAAATATTTGGATACAAAGAGAAATAAGTTTCAGAATGTAAAAAAATAAAAATAAAAAAATTAAATGCTTCTCTAGTGATAAAATAACTTTCATTAATTGTTTCAAGAGAAACATAGTTAGTAAAAATCGGATCTAATAATGAATTTTGAACGAGGGAACCTGATTGATCATGAGAAGAGGATAATGTAATATCAATAATAGAATCATCATTAGCACATCCAATTGCAGGATCCAAAATCTTTAATTCTTTTTCCATTGCATAATCTATAACAAGAGTTTTAGGATCATTACTTAACATAAGATTTGAATTGCAATCCTTATTCTTTTGTTCCAGAAACTGTGTATCACAAAATCCTAATTGTTGTGCATGCACAACAATTTCATTATTTTGAGTGAAATTAACAGGATTAGATCCTAAATCAACATCGACTGATGAACTAAAATAATCATCAATATGCACGTCATTAATTTCCGATTTATCATTCTTTTCCAAATCGAGTGTATCAGAGAGAATTAAGATGGAAAAACCAATCAATTGTGTCCCTTTCAGAAAGTTGGTGTCTCTCATGACACCTGCAACATAAATATGGAAAAGAAATCATCAAGAGATTCATCTTTGTATTTACGAAGATTTTCTAATTCAAAACCAAGTCTTATGTAACTATAATTCTCATGAGCACTAAGAAATAACTCTGTGAATTGTTTCAATGAATGAATAGATTTAGCTGGTAGAAATTCATACCAACTCCAAATACTTCCTTTGAAAACAGCGGTAAAAATCTTGCATCTCTCATTCTCATTAGATAAATTTATAAAATCACAAAAGTAATTAAATTCAGAAAGTTGATGAAATGCAAAGATCTTACCTTCTCCATTGAAACTCAATCATTGCAAGAAATTAGTTGTCTCTCCAGAAACACTTCCAGCGGGACTGAGAAAACTGAAAGCATGATCTAGAACAGTGATGAATACTTGCCTGAATGCATATGAAGAAGCATTGTTTCCAACTTTGACTTGGCTTGCCGTCTCAAAATACCTTATTGAAGAAAACCAAAAGAGTATTCTAATTATTAAAGAAATGATCAAAACTAATCTATTCTACACCTACTCCTACACTGCTTAAAAATGAAACAAAAACTAAGTATAATTGAATTTCCAATGCAACCATGAAAGCATATGGAAACTTGCAAAAATGAAGAAGTGAATAATCAAAAAACCTGATATGAATGCTTGAAAATAAGAATGGAAAAATAGTGCATTAAAGCAAATAGAATAAGATTTATGTACAAATGAAGAGAATGGAGTGTTACCATAATGATGAAATCTTGCTAAGAAAGATTTCTCAAGCCAATCAACAACCCAATCATGGTATGTACAATGGAAATCAGAAAAAATGACATAAAGAGTTTAAAAGATTTATGCAAAGAGATGGATTATTTGAAAGAGAATCAACCTTAATATTATAAGAATTCAGAACTTTTTCTTGAACAATTTTCTCCTTAAGAATACTTTCTTGAATAAGATCAACAAAATCAGATCCAATTTGTTCTAGTTTATTATTGTAATAATCATCATAAATTGGTTGATTTAATTGAAAATTCTCAAAGAGTTTAAATGGTGTATGAGTATTTAATTGAGAAGAACTAAAGATACAAGATGTTATAAGTGCAGAACTAGTATCATTAACATCCTCATAAGAATCTTCTCCATTAAGTAATTGATTGTAAGAAGAGATTGTTTCTTCATTGAATGATGAATTATAAAAGGAAATATTCTGAAGATTACCCTTAGAAATAGTATTCATTTCCAGCAAAGAAGAATGACAAGAAAACATAGATTGATGACAAAGATAAGAATCTTGTTGATCTTCTTCATGCATTTCATAATTAACTAGTACCTCTTTAAGACTCAACAATGGAGGATTAGAATCTGAAATATATGATTGAAATCCATTGTTATCGAATAGATCAGGATACAAAGACAAATATGAAGATGAAATAAGTGCATAAAATTCATCTTTTTGTAGAATATTTTCAGATCGAGATTCATTAAGAGAGATTTTCCCTTCAAAAGAAATATGTATGAAAGGTTTCAAATTAGGATCTACTTCTTCTAATGTAGTATTGTCATTCCGTGAAATAAGTTCTCCTATAGAATCACTTAGGTCAGAAAATGGTAATTGAGAAAACATATCACAAATTTCAGAATAATTGGTTGATTCAAGATCCATTAAGGGATTAATGGAGTAATAAATATCGGAACCTTGAAGCTCTTCAATTAGGCTAAAAGAAGATTGTTCAATATCATGATCAGAACTGTTCACTTGCACAGCAGGAGACTCTTCTATAGAAAAATGATTCCCTTCATGATTTGGTAAACATTGGTTCTCACCTGAAACAGATATGGGCATATCAACATTCGAATCAGCCAAATCGTCATATTGATTACAATCCATATCTAAGAAAGAGAAGGAGTTCATTTCTACAATTTCTAAATCCTTAGATTCTTTATGCAAATCTAAACCAAGATGTGGATGATTATGGATGTATAAT
This sequence comes from Larix kaempferi, assembly GCA_027924585.1. NCBI lineage: Eukaryota > Viridiplantae > Streptophyta > Pinopsida > Pinales > Pinaceae > Larix > Larix kaempferi. The sequence continues at coordinate 42,147,354 of BSBM01000338.1, forward strand.
TCAGATTTATCATCTACTAATTGATCAGATTTATGTGAAATAGAAATAGTGTGTTGAAACCATTCAAGTATCATAGGACGATCTATTATAGGGAATCTACAATAGAGATTAAAAATTCTAATTGCAAAATCTTCTAATGATTCACCCTTTCTTCCAGTGAGTTTTGATTCATTGCATAATCTAACATATTCGTAATGTCCAAAAGAAAGTAAGAAAATATCTAGAAATTGTTTAAAAGAATGGACAGAGGAAAATGGTAAGGTTACAAACCACTCTTTGACTCGTCCTTCGAATGTGAAGGCAAACAATCTGCACAAAACATTTAGATCCATAATTTTGTTATCAAAACAATTATAAGTAAATTGAAGAACATGTTCTTTTGCTAATATTTCTCCTTCACCATCGAATTTTACTTCTATTAGATGCTTTAGCAAATCTGTTTGAATATGAAAACTAATATGTCTAGAAAAACAACTAAATACAGATTCTTGGGCCGGAGCCATTATAAAATGATCTGATTAAAATAGCTCAAATGACTTTACATGATGGCCCTCCTTCTAGCGCCATTTGTTGATGCCTCGGTTGTGCAGGTTAGATGCAAAGGTGCTGGAATGTTCCAAGACACTCAACAGAGGAAGAAAACCCAAGTTGAAAGGCTTCGAAAGACCCTGCGCAAGGGCAGTTCTATCCCCAACCTGTTTGGTGTGGTGATCCTCCACGGATATTCGACCTCCGTTGACACTCCAAGAGTTGGTGAGTTGATCTATTAGATCAGTTTTCCAGTCAAGGAAAACCAAGGTGTGTATATGGTGATGCTAAGCTAACCTAACCTATTCCAGAAAAGGGAAACTAATCTAAGTTAGTCCTATTCTAAAATGAAAGTTTGTTTATGTGCAGATTGGTCTTGAGATATGATTAAACAAGTAATTGAACAGCTTAAACATAAATGTCTTTGGTTGTATTACTTGTTAACTTAGATTATTATCAGTTAATGAAAATTAAATGACAATCTTTCAAGTATTCAGGCTCATTCAAGATCCAGTCTGTAATCACTCTGTTAATTTAAAAATTAATATTGATTATATAAATTTATATGCACCGAATCATTTGCAGAAATAAAACATGAAAGTACTTATATTGAAAAAACTCAATGAAGTACTTTCATGTTTTATTTCTGCAAATGATTCGGTGCATATAAATTTATATAATCAATGTTAATTTTTAAATTAGCAGAGTGATTACAGACTGGATCTTTTCATTAACTGATAATAATCTAAGTTAACAAGTAATACAACCAAAGACATTTCTGTTTAAGCTGTTCAATTACTTGTTTAATCATATCTCAAGACCAATCTGCACATAAACAAACTTTCATTTTAGAATAGGACTAACTTAGATTAGTTTCCCTCTTCTGGAATAGGTTAGGTTAGCTTAGCATCACCATATCCACACCTTGGTTTTCCTTGACTGAAAAACTGATCTAATAGATCAACTCACCAACTCTTGGAGTGCCAGCGGAGGCCGAATATCCGTGGAGGATCACCACACCAAACAGGTTGGGGATAGAACTGCCCTTGCACAGGGTCTTTCGAAGCCTTTCAACTTGGGTTTTCTTCCTCTGTTGAGTGTCTTGGAACATTCCAGCACCTTTGCATTTAACCTGCACAATCGAGGCATCAACAATCCCTCCAACAATAACCCTCTTCAAATCGTCCTCCTCTCCACCAATTTGGCCTCCTTGCAAGAAAACAATGTGTAACTCCAAATTCCACAATGATACATAGAAGAGATATTGTATATTCAAGATGCAAGAGAATCCACAAGATAAGAGAAATATGCTCCACAAAGAAGTGTTCTATTCCAATATTTCAGAGCTCCAAAGGTGAGCTATACAATAGGGGGTCTCCTCCTTATATAGGATAATAAAGACCAAAACCCTAGATCTCAAAACCACTTTTTGAAATGAGTGGTTGAGATTAAAAGATCTCAATACATAATCAATGGCTAAGATGAATCATAACAATATATCACATGGATCACTCAAATAGTGATGACGTCATAGCTAGAAAGTACTCATGGAGGGTGACATCATCCTTTAAAGGGGGCAAAGATACATGGGCCCACCTCAAATGACTAGGACATGACTCATGAAGCACATGGTGGGGCTAGGAGGCATCAATCCTTGCTAGCTCATCCCCATGGCACAATAAAATAATATAATATGTCCAAAAATAATACAAATGATCAAACATGTGCTCAAAATCTGAGAGAGACATGCAGTAAAAGGCCTCCTGTGGCCTTTGTGGACCCCACTGACTGATGAAAACTAGTTGGAAGATGGGGGGTTCAGCCTGGAAGACCTCTATGAAGACCAAGTGCCAAAACCTTGCCTCAATTACCCAAATCGAATTCCTCAGTGACCCTTTTATTCCATTTTTAACCTGCCTCGGTAACTGTGAAAGTGTTGAAACTGCCTCCTAGGGCATCTGCGCTGTCAAACTGAGCCCACCAGGCTCTCTAGAATGGGGGGTAAATGGTAATATCAAGTGGCTGGACCACCCCCTCCTCATACAATGCCCTCGGTGAACTGGCCTCTCATGGCCCCTACTGGTTAGGCTGGGAAATCAGCCCCAAATTTGGTCAACAAGTGTAAAATTGCATCTATCACTGTCAGAGGTGCCCGAAACTGAAAGATATGTGTCTCATTGAATCCAGAAGACCCAAATCTACTAAGAATGTGTACTCATACACCATGGGTTGCCCTGATGGGTTAACTGTAGGGTCCACCATATATGGACAGTGCATAATCTGATGATCTGAAGTAATAATAAAACCTGCTGAACTGCATCAATTATGTTCTGAACCATATGTCCATCATATAGCATCATCATCAAGAGTATGTGGGTCCATCTATCATCATCAATAAGCATGTATGGCCCACATCGTCACGGATCTCAAGAAATGACCATAGTCAAACTGGGTTTGACTAGGTCAATATACAACCAAGGATAAATCATATCAGTAGACTAAGACATGTTCCTCTAATCATAATCACAGCTTATCTCAAAGTATAACATCATTTAGTGGCATTAATTATGTTAGCATGTTCCATTGTTATTTATAATTACTTGCACGATAGCTTAAATGACAAACTCACCCATTGGACATGGTCTAGCTGTTAGCTAAGGATGGAGGCTAGGAACAAGGCTGGACAAAGGGGTGACTTGTCTAAACTCAACTAAAAGACATTTTGGACTGGGAAAAGGGGGAAGCTACAAACTCTGTGCTGGACAAAATAACACGGGGAAGGGCTGTGCCTCACAAATAGGTAAGTTGTTTAGAAAGTGCTCATTCAACTTAGGCATCATGTCTACTTCATAAAAGATAATCCAGTTTCATTAGGATCCATTGATTTCATTTCATGGCCTTTTTGGCCTACATAACCCTTCAGATCTCGGGTGTGCTGATAAGCACAACTAATTGCAGCGTGCATCCAGGGCATGTTTGTATATATATAAGGTCAGCAATCGTTTAGATATAGAATTTAAGAACCATTGCTTTTTGGGGCCTTTCTTATACTCTTCAATGAGTATTTTTTAGCAGTTCATCGCTCTTGCCCTTTACTCACGTGTGTCGATAAACACATTCTAGAGTTTTTAGTTTCCATTGGCGAATTTACATAAGTTTCCATAAGCAGTACATGAGCTTTCAGTTTTAGCCAACAACATCTCAAGTGACTAGGGGGAGTTCGTGCCAGTGCCAAAGATCGGGACAATCGACCAGAATGATTTAGGCCTACAATCCAACTTACCAACGGCAAGTTTTGTGACCAATTCAGAGCCAAGACACTAAACAAACGGGGATGTGGTCCAAACACAGAGGTAGTAAAAAGGGAAGTCCTCAATATCAGAAAGTCAAGTAAGACAAGTCAAGGGTTAAAGCCAAATAAGGAAAGTCATGGATGGATGGAGTCAAGTGAAAGTGGAGCCTAAGCTAGCAGACAAATGGTGTCAAGAAAGACCATATCTATGCAAGGTAGTAAACCAGTGAGTTTTGCCAAACAACCTAAATGTGCAAGTAAAATGTCCATCAAGATAGTCCATTATAAGTTTTACAAAGTTTGCCACATCATGAATTATATACCAAGCTAATGCTGTGAACATGACTAAAGCAACAAGATAATAATCCACAGCAAATGATCAAACATCCATAGGTCATACAACATCATCGCAAGAATAATCATCATATATCATTTGAAACACTGTTGCAATACATCTCTAGGCATCGAACTGAAACTGTATGGAATAAAGGGTCACATCGGTCATCACTCTCAAGGCTCATCCTGACACAAGGTCTAACATAAGTCTGATAAAATACACTGCTCTGATCATGAGTGATCTCAAAATATAAACTCATCATAGCCAAACTTTGAATAATCCAAGCTCTGAAAAGTGCTGATATCTGCTAAGCAAGAATAGTAGCCCTGCTACTATGGTGTGATAACAAAAAGATAAGCAAATTACAATGATCACTGTTGCTCCAACTGCAAGTAACCCAACATGGGAGAGAGAACCCTCAATTTATAGAGAAGAAGAGAGCAAGGAGGGCACATTTGTGGAGTGAGTGGTGGGGAAAGTGGCATGACACAAGGAGCAAATCGTGGTCCCCAAATGGGGCTGCAAACTCTCTGTTACATACTGCCATAATGCAGTTAACAATCAGCCACCACTTCAGCTGCGTTTTCCCCATCACGTGGGGGCCCCATTCTAGGAAATGCGCCCAAGTTTGAAGGAAATGCACCCTTCTTAATGTGGGGAGTCACTCCCACTAAAAGGGCTGCCCATTCATCATAGTAATCAGCCCAAAACACTCCACATGTGGTGCTGATCCAATTTAGACCACTAACTTCTCCAAAAATCCTTTAATTTTTTTATGTCATTTTTCATTTTTTATTTTTATTTTTTCATGACTTTTTCACTTTTTTGACTTTTTTGAGCATAAGTGAAAAATTAATGACCCAAACATTATAAAAAGTGGGTTTAGGGGTAAGATGAGTGATCTGAGTTGGAAAACGAGCACCCCCAAGGCAAAAAAGACCCCTAGATGACATTTCTATGCCATTTACAAAATTTTTAATTGAACCATTAAAAAATGGCCCAATTACGGAAAAAAACTTTTCTCCGAAAATTAAAAAACAACCTAGGGGGACTTAGCACATATCCATATGACTCAAAAACAATGCCTAGCATGTTCATATACATTGACCCATGGACTTTAATAATCCCCTGAGGCCCGTTAACCTCACCAAGCATTCCAGCTTTGGAGGAGCAGGAGAAAAACCCAAAAATTATGTTATGCACTAATGCAAGACATAATCAATAGGTGAAAAAACTCCTTGGAATACATGACTTAGTGAAAAATTCCTAGGGAACCAAGTCCTTTACAAAACACCATTCTAGTACATTTTATTACAAACCCCGCAGGGCCATGGACATGTTGTAACAAAAGTAAAAAAAAGGGCCTCAAAAAGGCCAAAAGGTCATCATATCATCGAAAATGAACATTGACATTTTCGGCTTTGCCCGCTCGCTTGATAATCCAACCAAGTACAACTTAGTTGGCAACAGAACCCTATTTAATTGACTAGGGTACCATCCTCTCTGAGAATGGGTCTCGCAACTGCACTAACTTTAATATCCCGTATGTGGGTACGGGTATCCAGTATAGGTACACGTACCCTACCCCTAGGTATAGGTACCCATGCTACTTAGATGTGTACAAATGTCAAACACACGTACACACCTCATTTGTAGATTAGTCACATTGGATCAAGTGTGATAAACATCCAAGGGCACTCATCCAATTTTCTCCCCACTCTACTCGTCAACACACCCACAAGCCCACTCCTGGATCCTACCCCATGAACTGCTGGTTCGACAAAGAATGCAAATCCCTCCACAAGCATCTTCGCCTCACAAGCGACCCCACGTCCTCCCCTCACCCCCGCAAAGCTTATCGTAAACTCCTTCGTCACAAAAATTGAACGTTCCCCTCTTGAAAGAGACGTGAACTGTGCACGACCCTTCGCAACTCCCTGAAAGCCTTTTGGCGTGCTCTTTTTCCTAGACACCATGCCATACCACTAGACCTAGACCCCCAGGCCATGTTCTCCCACACAACCTCTCTTTACGACATTCCTGAACAACTTCCCACTTGCATCCCCTCCCACTCTCTCATGGCACATTTTCTCAGAGCAGGACATTAGGAGAGCAGCTAGAGTTATGAGCACCAATAGAGCAACAGAGGAGGGAGGCATCCATGACAAAATCCATAAGCATGGCATCCGATGTCTTGACTCACATATTGCTGATTTATTTAACCATGTGGTATGTTTTGGTCTCCCCCACTCTTGGACAAGACACATCATTCACCCTATTCACAGATCATGGAAGAGTTAATAATTGAACAACTATTGGACTATCATGTTGGGACATACATTCTCTAAGCTTTATGCCACAATTTTCATTAGTGGCTGTAAGATGAGATGGAGAGTCGACATCTTAGAACTACTAGAGGGTAGGTTGACTTTCAATCAAAGTACCAGATGACCGATCACATCTTCACACTTTGAGCCATCATTGAGGAGGCTCGTCATCGCTCTTCGAAAGTTTACAATTGCTTTGTAGACTTTCGAAAAGCATTCGACACAGTACCAAGGTATGCCTTATTCCAAAGACTTTGCGACATTGGCATATATTTGAGACTCTCCTGGTGGCCATCATGACATTGTAAGAGTCGGTTTTGGAACATGTTACCGGATGAACTGGCAAGGCTAGTTTCATTCCTCCAAACTACTTCGGAGAGTCGGAACCTCCAAGGGGAGAGCCCTTCAATGATCTGCAAATACTTAAAACAAGGAAAACTATGTCTTCTAGAAGACCAAATTAGAGACCAGTGCCTTCGATCAATGTAATCGTAGGAATGAAGACATACTACTCATATAAAGTGTTATAGATGCTAAGAATAAATATAACTATTTAATGTATGTATTTCAAGATATGCAACATAAACAATATATGACATTCAATAACTTCCAAGCACATTAGACATCAACATGTAATCATATGTCTATCAATATCCCTTTATGGCAAGTTTTAAAAGAGGACTGGTACAATGTGACAACAATATGGTATTTGACAGTCCTAACAGTAATATGACAGTATAATAATGTGGCAATCCCAAACACTAGTAAATAGCAGGAGAGTAAGTGTCAACATATGCCATAAATGTATTTCAAATGTCAAGTGTAAATGATATGACTTCAAATATGAGTTAGTTTCAGACTGTATGTGAGAGTGTTAGCAACAGTATAATAGTTACTTCAAGTATCAATTTGTAACAGCAGAGAAACATGAGAGATGCAAACAATATTATCCAAATTTCAACCACTTTATTCATGCATTTAACACAAACTTTCAGACTCTATTTGAAGTAAATTCAGGCCTCATTTATTACCAATGTGGCAGACTATTAGCACAGTTGCAAGGTGTAATTAACCACTTAATCTTTGTTGGTTTTGTGTGTAGGCAAGAAGACAAGGTTGTTGATTGTCAAAGTGTACAGTCTGCAATTTTGTTGCAGACCTAGGACAGCAGGAGTGGGGGTCTGTACAGGCTGATTTCAGCCTTGATTTCCAAGGATCGGCTCGGCTTTAGAACTCCTAGTCACAGAACCAAGATTCACCACAAACTCCAAGGATCGACTCGGCTTTAGAACTCCCAATCACAGAACCGAGACTCAACAACAAACTCCATGTACTGGCTCAGCTTTAGAACTCCCAGTCACAGAGTCAAGACTCAATCATTACAAAGCCTTGAACCTTAGAAAATAACACATCTTTGTTTGATTGTCTTTGGATGGCGAAGATCATCGCAGACTACACACTAGAAGATCAACAAGCTTTTGATCCCAACTGGTCCCACTAAGCGCAGAGGGAGAGCATACACCATTGACTTCTTCTTACACTTGAGATATCTGTTTTTCGTATGCCAGGTCGCAAGAAGTGCGGGCACAGAGGATACATAGACCTCGACTCGAATACTTACAGAACTCTCAACTCCCAAACTTCGAATACCTGAGTGGGTGGGGGAGGCTTTATTTATACAAATTTATCCGGTAAACTAGTGACACCAAACTGACAAACGCAAGTAAAAGCTAAGATTCGCTTTTATGGCGGTAGATCAAATCGTACTCTTTGTCGGATAAGTCATCCAAGCCACGTGAAGGAATCTAAGTACTTGCGGACCCATACTGACAAGAGAATTAAAATTTACAAGGTGGAACTACTATTAGCGGCCCACGACGCTTTTACATCAGTAATAGGGATCATATCCAAGTAGGCAGATACATCTTTCTTTTCCGTCCCCAAGATATGGCTTGCCACAAACACAACAAGATCCAACAAATCCATCATCGTTGTCATCATCATTGTCAGAGGTAGATGGGATAGAGATTTCAGTATCAGGAAATAAACAATGTGAAAAACATCTTTCTACATCAGACCCCATCATAACTTCATTGGGAGAGCAACAAAATTCTCCTTAAAAACATGATTCCACTTTGTAATTGAGCATGACTTCTTTGGTATAGTGTCTAATCATCCTTCCATCTTTATCTCGTTGGAGGAACTTCTGTGTCATTTTGATAGGTGGTTCTAAGGGCAAATATTTCTAGCCAATGTGTTTCAATTTCAATTTGAACAACATATAGTTATGATGAGCTACAATCATGTCAGCCTGGAGATGCAAAATAAAATTAGCTCGTCTTTGTACCCAATCCTTTCTAGGACAAAACTTATCAAGAAATACTTCTGTCCATCCTGACCATTTTAGTTGAACTAAGGAGGATGGATCTCCGCAAATTATGATCTCTCCTTGTTCTGTGCAGAATTGTAGAATCAGATGGTAACTTGCCCATGTTAAATAGCCAGGGCCTATATCAACAAAGAAAAGATTTTTCCAATCAAACTTAGCAGTATCTAGGCATATATCATTTAAGTCCGATAACTTATAATATGCATTTTTGAGATTTAGAAATGTTGTTTTAACTTTTCTCCCATCTTTCTAAAATTTCAATTTTCATAGAAGAAGAGTGAATTTGTCTTATCAATGAGATGGCCAGCTGCTTGTCTACTTCTTTTTTGCTGGGATATTCCAGAAATGCCAGGCGCTCTGGAGAATTCATGGGGTCTCGAAAAAATCTTTTCCTCTGGCTTTCTCCAGATCATGCTTGATGCCTGCTCTCTTATCTGATGGTCCAACATCTGATGCACCGACGTTGAACATGTTGAGACTAGGTTGAGATTCTTCTCTGGTTAGCATATCAGCAACACAGTTAAGATAACCAGGTTTATATACAATATCGAAATCAAAATTCTGAAGCCACATAAACCATTTAAGATTTCTAGAATTATTTTCAGCCATCAAACTTTCATTCTTAAAAATTCCTGGCATGATTTTTAAATCTGTTCTGATCAAGAATTTGACAGGTTTTAGATATAGTTTGAAATGGTTTATTGCCTTTTTGACAACAAGAATCTCTTTGTGGCTTGAGGGATAGTTTAATTCTGCACTCTTAAAAGAACCAGAGGCATATCCACAGATTTCTTCTTTATCTCCATGCTTTTCTATTAGGACACCTCCCCATGCTTTACTGGAGGCATTTGTTTCTATGACGAGGTCTCCCGTACCTTCTCATACCTTGGGGAAGGGAGAGAGGAGGAAGTTGTTTTACTTTTGTTTTAATTCTTTTAACAGCTTCAGTCATTTCATTTCTCCATTTTGGAGGGAGTTTCTTCAATATTTGTTGTAGAATATGGATGTCATTAGCTTGGCCCTTATAGAAAGGTCAGATATAATTCATGCTTCCTAAGAAGCGCTGCAACTAGACTTTCTCCAAGATTTGATTCGGGAAATGATAAAAAACGTTAAGAATATGCTCTTGGAGGATTACTTGGCCTTTATTGATCTTTAGACCAATAAACTCAATTTCTGTCTTCCCAATCTCCATTTTGCTTTTGGAAAGAACTAAGCCATGTTTATACACCAGCTGGTAGAACTCCTGTAGATGCTTTAAATGTTCTTGAAATTTTTTAGAGCAAATTAGGATATCATCAATATATACAAGTGCCCATTTCTTTTCCCTGAAAATATTTTCCATTCTCTTCTGGAATTCAGAAGGTGCATTATTTATTCCAAATGGGAGAACTTTCCACTGATACTGACCATGTGGAAGCGATCCTTTGCTTCAATCCCTATCTGGTAAAATCCAGATTTTAGATCAAACTTACTAAAGATCGTACAACCTGCAATTCTTTGTAAAAGGCTTGACTTATTAGGAAGAGGGTATCTGACATGTTGGAGGGCTGCATTAAGAGGTTTGTAATTTACAACTAGCCTAGGCTTTCCTCTCTTAATTTTTGAATGCTTTGTTATCACATAAACTCTAGTTGCTAATGAGGGATGTCCCAATAGGGATGGGAGATGATGAGCAACTAGGAAGGTGTAACCTGCAATATCCAGGTCCTCCGTTCAGGGAACGGAAGTCACACCGGACAGGGCTACTGTCACTTCAGACAAGGCACGTAGCCAAGTCAGGGGGGAGACCCCACTCAACCAGTGATGGTTGAGAGACAACAAATACACCCAAGCCCCAAAAGATAAGAGATAAAATCAAGGAATGAGTGTAGAAGAGCTCCTAAGTCTAGTTTCAGCCACAGATTGGACACACGAATGAAACAAGCGAGTAGATGAAGTGTGACCAGCAATAGATTATGATGGAAGTAGTGGATTAGATGGCTGAAAGTAACTAAGGTAACGAATAATGCAAGAAGTGATTATTAAATGAAAATCTGCCCAAGGGAGAGATTGTTTCTGAGACTGGTGGACCTAGGGTAGCATAAAATTGGTGTTTATATTCACTTCCAGCTGTTGACACTTGATTTCCTAAGGTGAAATGACAATAAGAATCCAAATCAAGAGTACCCAGAACCCCCAAATGACCCAAATCAGTTGAAAGAGAAAAATGCTCTAGAGGGGCGTTTTTGGCAAAATGACCAGTGCTAGATCTATGGGTTAATGGAGTAAAAAAACTATGAAACTTTGTATTTAAACGTTTGAGAACAAATCATAAGCGGGTTTGGAGAGAAATTTAAGTTCCTACGGTTAAATTTTTAGTTTTTTATTTTTCCGTTGGTTTTACATGTATTTTCAGCTCAACGAATAGATCAGAAATTTAACTAGAGAATTAAGCGAGAGAGAAGTACCTGAAACAATGATGAATGGCTGAATATTGGTGAAGACTATTTGCCGAATCCAAGTGATGAGCTAGCAGCGTTTTCCCTAAGTGTTTGAGCCAGCCAAAGACCAAGTGCGCCCTTGCTACCTGTCACAAAAATAGAGAAATTAGAGATCTGAAACAAATAGATAGTTTGCATAGCAAAATGAAAGATAAATGATGAGGAAATTGAAAGACAAACAATAAATTCAACTCCCTTGTTAAATTCTTGAAGAAAAACCAAAGTGTGGAGCTCCCACTCCAAAAATTGCGCCCTTCCTCAAGTGATCTCTCAACCTGCAATTCGCTTAAGCTATAGATGGTGGAAAAAAAAGCACTAACTAACTTAGCAATACATCAACAAGTAGATATCAATCACATCAATACTCATCCAAGCACAAAGTCTTAAGAACTCTCAAGAATCTCTTCTCTATTTCAGTCCAAGTGTTTACAAAAAATGCCCAAGAGGGGCCACAATAGAGTGAGCTCATTCTCTTATAGAGATGGCTCAAAACCTAGCATCATTCCCCCTAAAACCAGTGGTTGGGATTAACTTTCCCACTAGCCAAATCGAGGGTGGAGATGAGCTCATGGAGGGGGGTGCGAATTGCCCCAAGAGAAGCGTACAAGTGGATGAGAGGGACCCAAGGTGGGGTCCATACAACACATGAAACAATGTTGGGGGGTGTCTATAGCATGTTTTATCTCCCCAACATAATACATCAAGGCCCCATATACAAAGTATCAACCAAATCGAAATTCCTCTAAGTGGAGAAAAACGCCCCCTATGGGCAATTCCACCTCCAATGATGAGCTACCATGGAGAGGGCCCCACAATGTGCCAATAACATATCAAACATTACCATTTTACCTTCGGAATCACCTTTCATTTCCCATCCATTGATTTTTGCCATTTTTCAATAGTTGCCTTAGTCAAATTTTGATTTCCCTTGTATTTTTTTGCTGGTTTATATTGCTGAAGATGTAATTTGGGCTTTTGACCCATCTAAAGTGCCCGGATTGCCGAACCGACTGCTGCAATGTGATCGTGGACCCCAAAAATAGTAGGAATGACCACTCGAATGACCCTGATCCATCACTAAAGAGCTGAGGCAGAATAGACAGGGAATCATGGCATACTCAGAGATCAGTGGGGAAAGGGATCCTCAAGGTCACAAATCGGAATCCAAGTTGGGAAAGAATGTCATGTATGAGTCGGATGGGTGGAGAAGGTGAAGGTGGATCGAAAGTCAGCTGCCTAGGGGGACTAAATGACCAATTCTATACCAAGGGTAGGGGTGTAATCCGGTGTGCATATAACAGGAGCCTACTAGGAAGGGGTGGACTGACATCACCAAGGGCCCAACCACATATCACAAAAACTAGATCACCAAATCAATCAACATATGTAGAGTTATTATACTATCATGTATAAACAAGTCTAAGCAACAATCATGAGCAAATATATATAAAATGCAATACCTGCCGCACCATATACCTGCTGCTGACGCTGTCTCTGAACTGGATCTCTGCTGAATCCGGGCACAAATAGTAAACCAGCAATACTTTGTGATAATCTCAATCAACATAAGACTAGGCAACTGTCTCAATGGGCTTATATCAAAGCCTGGCATGGAAGGGTGACCCTGTGGCAAATGCTAAGTGACATGTATGTATCACTGTATAACCACCTGTCCTCTCTGATGCATCTGCTCGGGGCAATCTGGACAAAACTGTATGCCTCATCTGAAGGCATCGGATCTCTGATCTGAAAAAAAAAGTACTGTGCGGTCCTCGGCCGCACAGTCTGCAGTATGGTAGCTCCAACTACAATAGATGTGATAACATCAGGCTCCAGCTGGGACAAGTGCTCTAAGGGAGAGAGTGCTTGAGAACCACATAATCTCTGGTCCGTAGCAACCCTCTCATCATCATCAAAGTACATGCACATGCATGCTGTCTAAATCAATCATCATCAAGGTGCACCTATCCTTGTAAAATGCAGATGCTATACCAATCTCTGCAGACTACTCGTTAGGACATACATCATATATATAATAATCCAACAAAAATAAGCAAAATGACAATGCTGAAATGAAAATATATCAATAACGAAATCAACTCTACAGCATTTTAAAATTTATTGAGCCGACACATGAGGTGTAATAAAGGTGAAAAACAACTGAACAGAAACTATGGTACAAAAGATGCTAGAAAAAGGGAAAAAATGGTGAAAAGACGCAAGATGAAACAAAACAAAAAGTGGCAACTGGTCGTCGAACAAAGGTGAGGGTCAATCAAAGGCAAGGGACAACCGGTTGCTGCTCTCGAGAGCTTATTGGTCGCAAAAATGAGGGAAGACTAAAAGCGAGATCAAGGAATATCCCCCCGAGTGGAACCGAGAACATACTCCTGGAGCTGGTGACCACTCACGGGGACAGAGAAGTAATGCCCATCCTTGGTGGCTAGAAAATATGAGTGCCTGTCGCGGACCTCAATCTTGAAGGGGCCCACCAGAAGCCCAGTATGGTTGCCAACCATGTGGTGAAAAACGTGGTGGGATATGACAACCTGATCTCCTGTGGTAAAGCTCCTCCGATTCACTGACGGGGGTCCACACCTATATTGTGGAATACGAATACATCGGCATTTCCACCACTGTCAGGGTGCAAGTCCCTACGGCCAGTATGAGGGACGAATCTATGGGATCCTCCGTCCAATGGGATAGCAACCTCCCCTATTAGAACTTCGGGAGTCACCTGCCGCGCAGAGGGTGGGTCAAGCCGCGAAACAACGGACCTAGGGTGTACAACCCCAATCTCGGTTTCACCAATCGTCCAAAAATCAGGAGGCTGGGCAGACAGGCTCCTGGTGGAGGGGTAGGTGGAAGGTGAAGATGTAGTGTGCGTGCTACACCCCTCTCTTTATGGTATGGGGACCTCGGTAGGCAAGAGGAAACTAGGGAAGGCATGCGGGCGCGGAGAGGGGGGTGGGGTGATGAGGGGTAATGGCTCAAACTTTCCTGTAAAGTCAGTGGGAAGGGAGAATTCCTGAAAAAAGATTTGGTCTGACGAATCACTCTCCTTATCAGGTGGCTCCTGGGAAGATGGCTCCTCCCACCAGTAGCGCGGGGGAAGTCCTCTGGCCTGTCTATCAATGTTATCATTCATTACAGCCAGCATTTCAGGGATAGTCCTGAAACTTCTATCCTCTGGGGGTGGGATTCCTCTCACTTCCCAGTCCTCCACGGGAGGGGGAGTGTCTTTGCCATGCTCCTCCATCTCATGGTCCTCCTCAGTGTACGTAGGAAAACTGCACGTGATTGCTCTCAACTCATCGGGCAGAGAGAATTCCGAGCCCTCAATCCCGGTAATAGAATAGTCATCTAGATATAACTGAGCCAGCTGCTCCCGTAGGCTTGCAGGATAAGAGTGAACCATGAGGGCTCCCTCTCGTGTCTCCATAGGCTCATGCCCCTTACGAGGAGCTGTCAGTTCGTTCTCGGGAGGCTCGTGGCTAAGCTCTTGCATGCCCTCTTCCTCAGAGTCCTCATCATGTGAATGGAATGTGGGGGTGGAGAGCCACCTGCCGAAAGGATGTCCTTACCCAGCCTTGTCATCAATGTCCTCCCTCTCATCGCCAAAGGCCATAAACATTCCCTCCCTGCCCGGCTCACATCCTCTGTATGTCCTCTGCAAGGCATCTTTCATGCCCTCAATGTGTCCCTCGTAAAAGGGCTCCCGGTAGACTCTCACCAAGACCCCATTGGGGTCAGGGATGGAGGCGTAAGATAGATCCATCTGAAGATGCCTTCCTAGGCCAGCGACCCACTTCCTGGACAGAAGCATACCGTAGACTGGTGGGAGATCAATCACCACCACGTCCATAATTGTGGAGATGTCCAGGCATGAGAAAAGGTCCGCCCTCAAATTCTTGATCAGATTGTGGGCCGAAACTTGTTTGGAATTTATCCCACAAACATTTCCGTAAGGCCGGGTGACCTCCAGGCCCAGAGCCTTCATAATTTGTAACGGCATGACGTTCATAGAGGCCCCTGAGTCTAGCATGCAGTTGTGCAACAGCATGCCCTGTATACGGAGAGTCAAGTAGAAGGGTTGGTGCCCCCCATTCTTTCTCTCGTAAATAGCGGTGTGAATGGATACCGGGGGATCCTCCGTGTCCGTCTCCTCCTCTTGCGTAGTGTCTAGGGAACTAGGGATGTCTGCAGAAGAATTTGACAGGTCCCTCTCTACCGGGATGTTATCCAGGAAATCAGTAATCTGGCTTTGGACTGAAGGGAGCTTGATTAGTTCAGATATGGGGACGTTTTGTGTGATCTTAGCTATTTCCTTCTCCAATTCTATGCTCTGCCCAAAAGGCTTGTGAGAAAAATGAGGGCTAGTACCGAGGTCCGGCTGGGGAGCCTCGTGCCTCTCCATGAAAGGTGCGGGCCTGGGTTCATCCTTGTGTCTCCTATAGATCTTGATTCGCTGCGGATCATCGACAACAGGGTGAACTGGTAGACAAGAGGGGCCTACTTCTTCAACATCTTCCTCATCCTCCTCAATGAGGATCTCGCCAAAGTCTAGGTCGAAAGGTGTGTCATCAACGAAGTTGATGTTTTCTATGAGTTCTTCCGGCTCGACATAGTTACACTCAGCCTCAGGGTGCTCCTCATTGCATTTTTCGCACTAGTGGATGGCTCTAGTGTCAGGGGTCTCGGGAGCTGCAAGAGGTCTCTTGATCTCATCAGTGGTGGGATTCCTGTTTTGGTTCTAGTATGGCTTGGGGCCATATGGAGCTTTATATCTATCTGAGTCCCTGTTTTTGGCCAGGTCTCTTGTCAGAAGGGTGAGGGTTTTAATCATTTCCTTCATATCTTCAGTATTCCCTAACTCTGTGTTTTCTTTTGCAGGCTCTTTGCCCTTGTGGGCACGAGAATCAGTGCGTGATGAGGAAGGAGCATGAAGGTCAAAGAAGTTTTGCTTTCCCATGGACGCAGCATTTGCTTCAGCTTTGCGGGCATTGTCCTGGGCAATCTTAAGGGTAGCCGGCTCCTTGTCTTTAAGGTGGTACCCTAGCCATCCTTCGAACGAGTCTAGATAGTGTATTAGGATAGCTGGGTTCGACGGGCAAATGGTTTCAGGTATCTAGGCCACAACTTTATCAAATCTGATGTTGAATTCGTGAGTGGTTTCGTTCTCCTTTTTCTTGATTCTTGATAGTTGGCTAAGTAAATACTTGCCATCCAATTTGACCGACCACTGTTTGTTGAGTTTGGTTACGAAATCATCGTAACCAGTGACTGATCCGGCAGGTAACCGATCAAACCACTTGCGGGCATCGCTCTCAAGTGACATAAAAAGACCTCTCATGAAAACATCTTCGTCGGTGGCCCCATAGGCCTCCATGTGTTGCCACATAGATTCGATGTGATCTTCAATTGTGATGGCTGTGCTCCCACTAAACTTTGGAATTTTTTCGAAATACTTGTCAGGCATGTCATGGGGAGCACCCTGAATCTGAGTGAAGTTGAAGGGTGAAGCTCTAGCCATGCGGCCAGGCACGTGGACCAGGATTCGGGTTGGCCATTTGGTTATTGTTTAATTGCGGGTTGGGAGCTATGGAAGGGGTGGCACTACCACACTAGGTGAGGCTGCAGAATTAACCGCCTGCCAAAACGAGTTAGGGGAGTGCTCACTAAGGTTTCGTTCGACGTAAGTGATAGGCGTGCTATGTGAGGTGTCAGAACGGTCAAGGCTACGTAAGTTGTATGGATGGGTTCAGCCTCTAGTGGAGCCGCGGGGTGGAGTTGCCAGGTGAACTAAATACCTTGTTCACCGAAGGTGGGATGCCGTGAAGGGGAAGTGGTGAATAAGACAAAAATTTGTTGGCTGCAATAATTATGCAAAAAGAAATCAGCCAACAGAGTTTTAAGTTTAGATGTGATGAGAAAAGGAAAAACAAGCAAAAAGACTCAAAACTCAAACAAAACACGGGTAGGCCTCTACCTCCCCGGCAGCGACACCAAAATGTTATCACACAAACTCTAGTTGCTAATGAGGGATGGTAGAGGATGAGCAACTAGGAAAGTGTAACCTGCAATAGCCAGGTCCTCCGTTCAGGGAATGGAAGTCACATCGGACAAGGCTACTGTCACTTCAGACAAGGCACGTAGCCAAGTCAGGGGGGAGACCCCACTCAACCAGTGATGGTTGAGAGACAACAAATACACCCAAGCCCCAAAAGATAAGAGATAAAATCAAGGAATGAGTGTAGAAGAGCTCCTAAGTCTAGTTTCAGCCACAGATTGGACACACGAATGAAACAAGCGAGTAGATGAAGTGTGACCAGCAATAGATTATGATGAAATTAGTGGATTAGATGGCTGAAAGTAACTAAGGCAACGAATAATGCAAGAAGTGATTATTAAATGAAAATCTGCCCAAGGGAGAGATTGTTTCTGAGACTGGTGGACCTAGGGTAGCATAAAATTGGTGTTTATATTCACTTCCAGCTATTGACACTTGATTTCCTAAGGTGAAATGACAATAAGAATCCAAATCAAGAGTACCCAGAACCCCCAAATGACCCAAATCAGCTGAAAGAGAAAAACGCCCTAGAGGGGCGTTTTTGGAAAAATGACCAGTGCTAGATCTATGGGTTAATGGAGTCAAAAAGCTATGAAACTTTGTATTTAAGCGTTTAAGAACAAATCATAAGCGGGTTTGGAGAGAAATTTAAGTTCCTACGGTTAAATTTTTAGTTTTTATTTTTCCCTTGGTTTTACATGTATTTTTAGCTCACCAAACAGATCAGAAATCTAACTAGAGAATTAAGCGAGAGAGAAGTACCTGAAACAATGATGAATGGCTGAATATTGGTGAAGACTATTGCCGAATCCAAGTGATGAGCTACCAGCATTTTCCCCAAGCGTTTGAGCCAACCAAAGACCAAGCGCGCCCCTGCTACCTGTCACAAAAATAGAGAAATCAGAGATCTGAAACAAATAGGTAGTTTGCACAACAAAATGAAAGAGAAATGATAAGGAAATTGAAAGACAAACAGTAAATTCAACTCCCTTGTTAAATTCTTGAAGAAAAACCCAAGTGTGGAGCTCCCACTCCAAAAATTGCGCCCTTCCTCAAGTGATCTCTCAACTTGCAATTTGCTTCAGCCATAGATGGTGGAAAAAAAAGCACTAACTAACTCAACAATACATCAACCAATAGATATCAATCACAACAATACTCATCCAAGCACAAAGTCTCAAGAACTCCCAAGAATCTCTTCTCTATTTCAGTCTAAGTGTTTACAAAAAATGCCCAAGAGGGGCCACAATGGAGTGAGGTCATTCTCTTATAGAGATGGCTCAAAACCTAGCCTCATTCCCCCCAAAACCAATGGCTGGGATTAACTTTCCCACTAGCCAAATCGAGGGTGGAGATGAGCTCATGGAGGGGGGTGCGAATTGCCCCAAGAGAAGCACACAAGTGGATGAGAGGGACCTGTTATCACACAACTTGTAGTTGCCCCTAGTGGTATCCCATCCGGGACGGTAGAGGAGATGGGCAACTAAAGAGGTCACCCAAGAGATGCCACAGTTCCCAATGCAAGGTGGGAGTCACGTCAACCGAGGCACTCTTCGCTTTAGATCAGAATGAATCAAGACCTAGGGGGAGACCCTATTACCAATAAAAAATGGTTGGACCCAAACAAAGGTTCCTAGGGATAAGTAGACAATGAGTTACGAAAACCAATGCAAGGTTAAGTGGACCTAGAAGTTAAAGTATGGTTGAAGGTGGTTTGAGAAATGATTAGTGTTTCAACCAATGTATGATTTAGGCCACATGATTAGTTATAATGACAAGGTATAGTACCATGTGGTACACAAGTGGGTTTTACCTTCTTGGGATATGTGAAATGGCTTAAGGTGGACCCACAAGGTGAAGTTAAGGGATGCAATTGGCACTAGAGGATATGTAATGAGTAGATCTATGGATCTAAGTTGAATTTAGGAGTACCCATGCACCGGATCTAAGGTTTGACACAATTCCCAAGGAGTGCGACTTGCTTTGAGGACTAGTGCCTTGTTGGATGGGCTAATGGAGTCAAAAGGTATGTCAAAGTGTAGATCGGGACACCTAGAGGTCAAGTCAAGTGGGCTAATTGAGATAAAATGGTTGGATCTAGCTAGATCTAGGATTTCATGAAATGACCCAAGTGGACCACAATCCCTTAAAACAAGGAATGCTACCCCCAAGGCAGATCGTCACAAATTGATACTCTAGATATAGGTTTCAAGGTATGCCCATTCCAAATCCACTGAAATCTCAACTACCCAGGTCCTAGAAGTGGGCAAACTCAGTCACCCAAGGAAGTGCGACCTTGCTCAAGGAGGGCTAAAAGGTGGATAAGGTGTGTCAAATCAAGTCCAATGGCCACCAAATTGTAGATCCAAGTAGCTTAGGCACTGATCTATGTGGATCTAGAAAATCAAGTCAATCTAAGGGTTAGATCTTACTAGATCTGAGTTTTAAGGTGCCAAGTAATTCAAAAGGGGGTTTTAATCCCTTAAAATGTGGAATGATGTCCACAAGGTAGAAATCACCCAAGTAAAAGTCTAGGGGTAGGTTATCAAGTGTGTAGATTGCAAATCAAGTGGGATCTCACCTACCCACATGCTAGATCTAACCCAACAAGCCTCTCCAAGGAAGTGCGATTTGGCTCAAGAGGGCTTTATTGCCTTGAAAAGTGTGTCAATTTTAACCCAATCACCACCAAACTATAGATCCAACTAGGGGTGGATGCTATAGAGGTGGGTTCTTAAGATCTTTTCAAAAGCAAGGCTAGATCTAAGTAGATCTAAGAAAAACCAAAATTGGGGTTTTAATTAATTAGGGTTTGTGACCAATGAAGATAGAATGGATGAAAGAAGCAAATACCTTGTAGATCTTACCTCAATTGCTTGTGGCCACCTTGCAAATTGATAACATTCTCCTATGTGTATATTCAAGAGTGAGATCCAAGAGCTCCAACCAAAACGTCCTCCTCCAAGATAGCCAAATCGTCCTCCTCCTACAAGACAAGGTCAAAGAAACAAGTCAAGTAAGATGATTATGAAAATGATAAAAAGATGTAATAGAAAGCATCAACTATGTCACAAAGATACAATAATGATACTCCCTGTCACAAGATCAACCCAAGAGAGAATAGGTGGATCCCTCCAACAATAACCCTCAAGAAATTGCCCTCCTCTCCATCAATTCGACTTTCCTGCAAGAAAACTAGTAGAAGCACCAAAATCCACAATGATACATAGAAGAGATACTGTATACTCAATATGCAAGAGAATCCATAAGACAAGAGAGATATGCTCCACAAAGAAGTGTTCTATTCCAATATTCCAGAGCTCCAAAGGTGAGCTATACAATAGGGGGTCTCTTCCTTATATAGGATAATAAAGACCAAAACCCTATACCGCTCTACAATACTACATCAAATGAGTGGTTGAGATTAAAAGATCTCAATATACAATCAATGGCCAAGATGAACCATAATAACATAACACACGGATCACCCAATATAATGATGACGTCATAGTCTAAAATAATCATGGAGGGTGACGTCATCCACTAAGGGGGGTAAAAGTACCAAAGCCCACCTCATAATGACTAGGACATGACATAAGAAGCACGTGGTGGGGCTAGGAGGCATCAATCCTTACTAGCTCATCCCCAAGGCACAATAAAATAATAAAATATGTCCAATATAATATAAATGATCAAATCTGTCCTCAAAATCTGTGACAGACAAGCAGAAAAAGACCTCCTGTGATCGCTATGGGCCTACCCACATGGTGAAAACTGGTTGGAAGATAGTGGGATCACCCTGGAAGACCTCTGTGAAAACCAAGTGCCAAAACCTTGCCTCAGTTGCCCAAATCGAATTCCTCAGTGACCACTTTATCCCATTTTTAAACTGCCTCGGTAACTGTGAAAGTGCCAAAACTGCCTCCTAAGGCATCTGCGCTGTCCATCTGAGCCCACCAGGCTCTCCAGAAAGGGGGGTAAATGGTAAAAACAAGTGGCTGGACCACCCCCTCCACATACAACGCCCTAGGTGAACTCGCCTCTCATGGCCCCTGCTGCTTAGGTTGGGAAATCAGCCCCAAATCTGGTCAACAAGTGTAAAACTGCATCAATCACTGTCAGAAGTGCCTGGAACTGAAAGATAATTGTCTCATTGGATCCAGAAGACCCAAATCCACTAGGAATGTGTACTCATACACCATGGGTTGCCCTAATGGGCCAGCTGTAGGGTCCACCATATATGGACAATGCATAATCTGCTGATCTGAAGTAATAATAAAACCTGTTGAACTGCATCAATCATCATCTGAACCATCTGTCCATCATATGATATCATCACCAAGTATGTGGGACCATCAATCATCATCAATAGGCATATATATATGGCCCACATCATCACGGATCCCAATAATATACAACCAAGGATAAATCACATCAGTAGACTAAGACATGCTTCTCTAATCATTCTCACAGCCAAGCTCAAAGTATAACATCCATTCAGTGGCATTAATCAAGTTAGCATATTCCTTTGTTATATAAAATTACTTGCACACTTGTTCAAATGACAAACTCACCCATTGGACATGGTCAAACTGCTAGTGAAGGATGAAGGCTAGGAACAAGGTTGGGCCAAGGGGTTGACTTGTCTAACTTAACTCAAAAATACTTTGGACTGGGAGAAGGGGGAAAGCTACAAACTCTATGCTGGACAAAATAACACGGGGGATGGCTGTGCCTCACAAATGGATAAGTTGTTCAGAGAGTGCTTATTCAACTTAGGCATCATGTCTACATCAAGTTGATCTAGGTTCATTAGGATCATTCAATTTCATTTCATGGCCTTTTTGGCCTACATAACTCTTCGGATCTCAGGTGTGCTAATAAGCACAACTAGTTGTAGCGTGCATCCAGGGCATGTTTTCAAATACATATAAGGTCAGCAATTGTTTAGATATAGCTTTTAAGAACCATTGCTTTTTTGGACCTTTCTTATACTCTTCGAGGAGTATTTTTAGCTGTTCATCGCTCTTGCCCTTTTTAGTTTCCATGGGCGAATTTATAAGTTTCCATAAGTAGAACATGAGCTTTCAGTTTTAGCCAACAACATCTCAAGTGACTAGGGGGAGTTCGAGCCAATGCCAAACATCGGGACAACCGACCAGAATGATTTAGGCCTACAATCCAACTCACCAAAGGAAAGTTTTGTCACCAACTTAGAGCCGAGACACTGAATATATAGGGATGTGGTCCAAACACAGAGGTAGAAAAATGGGGAAGCCCTCAGTATCAGAAAGTCAAATGAGACAGGTCAAGGTTTAAAGTCAAATAGGAAAGTCATGTATGGATGGAGTCAAGTGAATATGAAGCCTACACTAGCAGACAACTGGTGTCAGGAAAGACCATATCTATGTAAGGTGGAAAACCATTGGGTTTTGTTAAATGACCTAAATGTGCAAGCAATTGTCCATTTTATGATTTATAGTTCATTTTAAACAGTTTGCCACATCAGGAATAATATACCAAGCAGATGTTGTGATCACGACTAAATCAACAAGATAATAATCCACAGTCAATGATAAAACAGCCATAGATCATACAACATCATCATAGTAAGAAACATCATATACCGTTTGAAGCACTGTTGCAATACATCTCTAAGCACTGAACTGAAACTGTATGGGATAACGGGTCACATTGGTCATCAAATCTGTACTCTCAAGGCTCAGCCTTGACACAAGGTCTAACATAAGTCTGAATAATACACTGCTCTGATCATGAGTGATCACAAAATATACAATCATCGTAGCCATGCTCTGAATAATGGAAGCTCTGGAATGTGCAGATATCTGCTAAACAAGAATAGTAGCCCAGCTACTATGGTTTGATAACAGGAGCCTGTTGATTAAGTTGTCATTGATGCCAACAGTGCCTGGCCATTGATGCCAACAGTGCCTGGACATTGATGCCAACAGTTGCGTCTTGGTGCCCCCTGTGGAGCCCCTAAGGGTTAGTGTTTGGTTTGTGGTTGTCTGTGTCAAGAGGAGACCTTTTGACTTTGTCCAAGCCCAAGCTTGAAGCCCTTGGAGGCCTTGGGGCAATGGCAAAAGCCCTGGCTACCATTAACTTGGTTAAGTGCCCCTAAGCTGTATCTTGGTCCCAGTTGAGTCCATTGTTGTATCCCCTGCTCCTAGTTGTCTGTTGATTGAAGGTCTCTATGTTGCATGATTGGATGATGTGTTAATTTGGTCCTTAAGCCCACAAACTTGGGTCATGGAACCCTTGGAGATGGTCATTACGCATGAGAAGGTCTGGCACCCACATAAATGGCGGCATGATGACCCTTGGACACTATATGATCATTGATGGTGCATTTGGAAATGATTTGGGTGGTTTGTAAGCGCATGATTGTTGGAGCCTTTGATATGATAGAATCCTTGGTCATGATTCCCTCATCACTTGGCGATGGAGTCCTATGTGATGGGCTTGAAGTCCATGGAAAGTATCTTGTTTAAATATTATATGATATCCTTGAAAGAGTCCTTGAAACCCTTGCATGCGGTGCCTTGGGTATTGAACCATGGTGATGTATGGTCCTATTTATGGTTATATGGCTATTGGGATGTAGATGGAGGTAGATCCCATGGACGTGCCTTGATATGTTGAAGAAGACTTTGAAACTCTTGTAGTTAGTGGTATGGTCTTTGGCACCCTCATGTGTGGGGTCTTTGATGTCCTGGACACATTGAATAATTTAAGGGTATTAGACCAAGAATTTGCAAATAAACCCATCATAGGGAGATAGTCCTCGTCAAGCCATTTCCGTTGATATGTGGAGCATCTTCTAACTCCTTATGGTTGAAGAGATATGAATTTTTGAAGTTAGTGTACCCCACCTTTTGGGTGAGCCGACCTAACAAAAGAAAATTTAATTATTTATAAAAATTAATAGCATGTCGGCTGGCTAAAAACCATAAACGTTGACCTATATAAATACTCCATAAATTTCATTCATTTCAAAAAAATTTGCTGGGAGAGCAGCTCTGATTGTCGGGTATTGTAGCAGGCAGCTACAGTGGACAGCATTTTTCAATTTTTGTTTTCATTTTTGTTGTGAGGCAGCAGCTTGAAGTTTGATGTTATATTCTAGCTCTGAATTTCGGATATCAGGCCTCTGTGGTAGTTGCAGTAAAGATGAAGCAAAGTATCTCTTTGGGTCTGAATTTTGGGTGTCTTCTGGAGCACATTGTTTGAGCTTGTGAAGGTTTTCAACAGCAGTTGCAGTGAAGGAGAACAAATTTACAGCAGTGTCTTGATTGACTTTTAAGCCATCCAAACAGCAGTAAAGATGAATGAATACTACCAAGTTTTGAAGTTGTTTTAGGGCATCCGAATTGCAGCAGTGAAGCTAACTGAAATTCGGGTCTGAGTATAGCAGACTGAGGCAACTGCAGGCACAGTAAAGTGTGGACTGTTTTCAAGTTACAGTGGTCTGATCCTTAACTCATTGGGCTGTCTTCTTCCTAATTCGGTGGTCTTTATCAAAGCTTCTGTAGGATACAAAAGAAACATTTTCAGGTTGCAGCTGTACTCATTTTTACAGTGGATTGAAGATCAAACTTATGTACTGATGGACAACAGCAGCAAATGTATTTTTGAAGTCTGATTTTTGAGGCAGCCAAGTTGAAGTCTGAGTTAAACTCAGAAATTCAGTGGTGTAACATAGGTCTGATTTTCGGGCAGCAAAAGAAAATCTGAGGCATACGCAGGTGAAGAATACACCTCTGAAATTTGGACTGAGGACCAGTGGTATCTACAGCAGCAGATCCACAGATGACAAGTGAATTTATGCTTTGATCTTTTAGTGTTTGGATAGATGCCTTTGATATCCTGGCAGCATATGAGTAGACCCTTTATGACCAGATCTCTTGATGACTTGGCATGATAAGCATGAGCAGATTCTTAACTTTGACAGTAACAAATTATTGAAGTAGTTGACAGTTGATGTAAGCTTGACATTTGAAAAAGTTGAAGATTTACTAAGGCATATGAAGGAAGTCTATTGCAGTATATTACAGTGACTTGAATTGACAAATGAAGCTTGACATTTTGACATGATATACATTTTGTGATGTTCTTGATTTATGACAGCCATGACAGGGATATTTTTGACTTGATATTGACATAGTATGATTTGACAAGTGGCAATAGAAGTGAAAGGGATATTTACCCAGTGATGATGCACAATGAGATATTTACATATATACTCAGTGAACCAGTAGCACATACAGAGAAAGGTTCAGATGCTAGTAGTGATTACAGAGTGATATGATGTGCTAGTTTGATGATACACCCCTGCTCAGTGATTACACAGTGATATGATGTGCTAGACATGTTTGATGATGCTACACAGTGGTTAGTGATTTAGATGTTGAGTAAT
This sequence comes from Larix kaempferi, assembly GCA_027924585.1. NCBI lineage: Eukaryota > Viridiplantae > Streptophyta > Pinopsida > Pinales > Pinaceae > Larix > Larix kaempferi. Next base: position 42,173,217 of record BSBM01000338.1, read on the forward strand.
GGCAATAATGCTCAGTAATGTAAGACACTCAGTGATATGTGATGCTATATGCTCAATAATGAACACTGGATTATAAATGATCAGTGATGCATGCAACAATATATAGATGACAATGATGACCAGTGACAATGAGCAGCGAGTATATTGATTCAGACGAGTAGGTTACATGAGCAGATTCCTTAGCCCGGATTGGCTGAGTTGTATGAGTAGTTGGCTTGAATCAGGTGGATTGAGTCTGGTATACAGTTGGTTAGACTCAGATTGACTGAGTCGGATGATGTGAACAACAGATTGATTGGTCAGTTGATGAGTAGTGTGGCACAGTTATGGTGCAGTGGTTAGTGGACAATTGATGAGCAATGAAAGTGCTTTTGCAGTGTGATACAGGTTGTGCAGTGTGGTACAGGTTGTGCAGTGTGGTTTAGATTTTGCAGTGTGATACAGGTTGTGCAGTGTGGTACAGGTTGTGCAGTGTGGTTTAGATTGTGCAGTGCGGTACAAGTGTTGGGTAGCAGGTCCGCTCAGTGCAGTTTGTGGTTCAATAGTTCAGTATCTATCTTCATATCAGGGTGGCAGGACAGGGCAAGGAAATTGAGGGAGCCAAGGCTTCCTTCACGTTGTAGCCTGTAAACTAAGGGGTTGTAGCCTCTTTCCAGTTGTAGCTGGAGAATTGAAGTCTTTGTAACAAAGGGGGTTGTTACCTCCTTCCAGTGGTTGCTGGTAAATTATTATAAAGGCTTCCGTGGTTTTTCCCCCAGGACTTGGGTTTCCATGTAAAAATATTGTGTACTGTGTTTTGCTATGCTTCCTATGTGATGATGATATGATGATATGTGATGATGAGCTGTAATTGTTAATAATGCTGATATAATGATAATGTGGTAATACATTAATGAATGATGTATTGAAGAAGCAGTTGATGATTGTTAAAGTTGAAAAAGTAATAAAAAGCTATACACACTGTTCACTCCCCCCTCTCAGTGTGCCCGGTGTGTCCAACAGACCCAAGTTGGGGTCCATACAACACATGAAACAATGTTGGGGGGTGTCTATAGCATGTTTTATCTCCCCAACATAATACATCAAGGCCCCATATACAAAGTATCAACCAAATCGAAATTCCCCTAAGTGGAGAAAAACGCCCCCTCTGGGCAATTCTACCTCCAATGATGAGCTACCATGGAGAGGGCCCCACAATGTGCCAATAACATATCAAACATTACCATTTTATCTTCGGAATCACCTTTCATTTGCCATCCATTGATTTTTGCCATTTTTCAATAGTTGCCTTAGTCAAATTTTGATTTCCCTTGTATTTTTTTGCATGTTTATATTGCTGAAGATGTAATTTGGGCTTTTGATCCATCTAAAGTGCCCGGATTACTGAATCGTCTGCTGCAATGTGATCGTGGACCCCAAAAGTAGTAGGAGTGACCACTCGATTGACCCCGATCCATCACTTAGGCGTTATTTGCCCAAAATCCATGATTTTTAATTAAAACAGGTCATTAATGACCAGTGATAATTAAAAATCTCACAAACGCCTTGATCTTTTTGCATTCTGTAAGTTGGAAGCTCATATGGGTCCTGTTATCACACCATAGTAGCAGGGCTACTATTCTTGTACAGCAGATATCTGCACATTCCAGAGCTTCCATTATTCAGAGCATGGCTATGATGATTGTATGTTTTGTGATCACTCATGATCAGAGCAGTATATTATTCAGATTTATATTTGACCTTGTGTCAGGGCTGAGCCTTGAGAGTTCAAATTTGATGACCGATGTGACCCTTTATCCCATACAGTTTCAGTTCAGTGCTTAGAGATGTATTGCAACAGTGTTTCAGATGGTATATGATGATTATTATTATGATGATGTTGTATGATCTATGGATATGTTATCACTGACTGTGGATTATTATCTTGTTGATTTAGTCATGTTCACAGCATTTGCTTGGTATATTATTCCTGATGTGGCAAACTATTTAAAATGAACTGTAAATCATAAAATGGACAATTGCTTGCACATTTAGGTCATTTAACAAAACCCACTGGTTTTCCACCTTACATAGACATGGTTTTTCCTGACACCAGTTGTTTGCTAGTGTAGGCTTCATATTTACCTGACTCCATCCATACATGACCTTCCTATTTGACTCTATACCTTAACCTATCTCATTTGACTTTCTGATATCGAGGACTTCCCCATTTTTCTACCTCTGTGTTTGGAATGCATCCCTGTATATTCAGTGTCTCGGCTCTGAGTTGGTGACAAAATTTGCCTTTGGTAAGTTGGATTGTAGGCCTAAATCATTCTGGTCGGTTGTCCCGATGTTTGGCATTGGCTCGAACTCCCCCTAGTCACTTGAGATGTTGTTGGCTAAAACTGAAAGCTCATGTTCTACCTATGGAAACTTATAAATTCGCCCATGGAAACTAAAAAAGGGGCAAGAGCGATGAACAACTAAAAATACTCCTCGAAGAGTATAAGAAAGGTCCAAAAAGCAATGGTTCTTAAAAGTTATATCTAAACAATTGCTGACCTTATATATATTTGAAAAACATGCCCTGGATGCAAGCTGCAACTAGTTGTGCTTATCAGCACATTTGAAATCCAAAGGGTTATGTAGGCCAAAAAGGCCATGAAATAAAATTGAATGATCCTAATGAACCTGGATCAGCTTGATGTAGACATGATGCCTATGTTGAATAAGCACTCTCTAAACAACTTATCCATTTGTGAGGCACAGCCATCCCCCGTGTTCTTTTGTCCAGCACAGAGTTTGTAGCTTCCCCCCTTCTCCCAGTCCAAAGTATTTTGAGTTAAGTTAGACAGGTCAACCCCTTTGCCAAACCTTGTTCCTAGCCTTCATCCTTCACTAGCAGTTTGACCATGTCCAATGGGTGAGTTTGTTATTTGAACTATTGTGCAAGTAATTTTATATAACAACAGAATATGCTAACTTGATTAATGCCACTGAATGGATGTTATACTTTGAGCTTGGCTGTGAGAATGATTAGAGAAGCAAGTCTTAGTCTACTGATATGATTTATCCTTGGTTGTATATTATTGGGATCTGTGATGATGTGGGTCATGTATAGATGCCTATTATGATGATTGATGGTCCCACATACTTGATGATGATATCATATGATGGACAGATGGTTCAGATGATGATAGATGCAGTTCAACAGGCTTTATTATTACTTCAGATCAGCAGATTATGCATTTGTCCATATATGGTGGACCCTACAGCTGGCCCATTAGGGCAACCCATGGTGTATGAGTACACATTCCTAGTGGATTTGGGTCTTCTGGATCCAATGAGACACTTATCTTTCAGTTCCGGGCACTTCTGACAGTGATTGATGCAGTTTTACACTTGTTGACCAGATTTGGGGCTGATTTCCCAGCCTAAGCAGCAGGGGCCATGATAGGCCAGTTCACCTAGGGAGCTGATGATGGAGGGGGTGGTCCAACCACTTGTTTTTACCATTTACCCCCCCTTCTGGAGAGCCTGGTGGGCTCAGATGGACAACGTAGATGCCCTAGGAGGCAGTTTTGGCACTTTCACAGTTACCGAGGCAGTTAAAAAATGGGATAAAGTGGTCACTGAGGAAATCGATTTGGGCAATTGAGGCAAGGTTTTGGCATTTGGTCTTCACAGAGGTCTTCCAGGGTGATCTCACTATCTTCCAGTCAGTTTTCACCATGTGGGTATGCCCACATTGATCACAGGAGGTCATTTACTGCTTGACTGTCATGGATTTGGAGGACAGTTTTGGTCATTTATATTATCTTGGACATATTTTATCATTTTATTGTGCCTTGGGGATGAGCTAGTAAGGATTGATGCCTCCTAGCCCCACCATGTGCTTATATTGTCATGTCCTAGTCACTATGAGGTGGATTTTTGTACTTTTACCCCTCTAGTGGATGACGTCACCCTCTTATTGTACCATTTAGTTAGGACGTCATCATTATATTGGGTGATCCATGTGATGTATTGTTATGATTTATTATTAGCCGTTGATTAGATCTTTTGATCTTTTAATCTTAGCCACTCATGTAAAAAGTGGTTAGGATTGTACTCTCTCCCCATCCTATTTAAGGAGGGAGCCTCTCATTGTAAAATCATCTAGAGAGCAAATTCTGCATATAATAGAAATATTGCTCACTTTTGCTAAGATCACAAATTCTAGCAGACATAAACAAAGATGCAAGATGTTCAAAGTGTTGATTTTTGTACCTAGGAAGTGTTCCCCTAGGTGACCTTTTGCATAAGTCACTTAAGTGGGGAATTAAAGTGACCCTTGCATTAAATGACTTGTGAAAAGCATTTAATTTGACTTTATAACTTAGTCACTTTTGGGTAAAAATTTAAGTGAGGTGAGTGAAATAATATTAAATGGGATTTAATGAGCAATTGATTTCATCCATAGATCTCATCCAATCTCAACAGTTGGATTAGATGCCCATTCACTTACCCTAGGGTTTCACCCAAAAAGGCAAGGGAGGCAAATGAGACTTCACTTTTGCAAATTCTTGTGAAGAGAGTTGTTATCACACAAACTCTAGTTGTTGATGATAGGTGTCTCAACAGGGATGGTAGAGGGTGAGCAACTAAGAAGGTGTAACCAACCAACGCCAAGTCCACCGCTCAAGGAACGACAGTCACACCAGACAGGGCGTTTGCCACTTCAGACGAGGCACGTAGCCAAGTCAGGGGGGAGACCCTGCTCAACCAGTGATGGTTGAGAGACAAAAGTACACCCAAATCCCAAAAGATGAAGAGATAGAAGCAAGAGATGAGTGCTGATGAGATCTTAGACTTGACTTCAGCCAACACATGGACACAAGTATAAAATGAGCGTGCAAATGAGAATGTGACCAGCAATTAAATACGATGAAGTAATTAGATTGGTGATTATCTGGCTGAAATTAGTCTAAGGATGCAAAATGAATCGGAAGTGAGGGGATGAAGTAAAAATTCCCAAGGAATAAGGGTAAATCAATGGCTTAGTGGACCTAGGGAAGTGATAAATTAACGTTTAAACACACTTCCAACAAACGGTAGCTTGATTTCTTAAGGTAAAATGATGATTTAAAACCAAATCTAAACTACCCAGAACCCCAAAGTGACCCAGTCAAGCAGAAAGAGAAAAACGCCGAAGTGGCGTGTTTTTGGCAAAAAGACCAGTGCTAGTTCTATGGGTAAATGGAGTTGAAAAACAATGAAACTTTGGATATGGGATTTTAGCAGTGTTTCATAAGCGGGTTTTGAAGGAAAACAAATTCTAACGGTTGAAAATTGAGTTTTTTAATATTTGGGGTTTATTTTGTTATGTGCAGCTTAACATTTGCAAATGAAACTGAAATGCAAGAGACAAGCAAAGATTGTACCCGGATAATGAAGATGAATGCGTTTTGGAGCTGAAGACAAACCCCGGAGACCAAGTGCTAAGCAACCATGAGTTTTCCCTTTGCGTTTTTGATGCAGCCAGTTGACCAATGCGCCCTTGTACCTGCCACAGAGAGAATGGATCAACAACTATAGCAAATAATCAAGGAAATCAGCAAATGAAAGACTAATAGTGAAGAAAAGAGAGATACAATAGTAAGTTTCACTTCCCTTTTTTAAATCCCGAAGAGAGAAGCAACTAGGAGTTGCTAACTCAAGAGCTGCGCCCTCCCCAAGTGGTCAAGTCACCTGCAATTCGTTTTTGGCCAAAGAGTGATGGAGAAACCACAAAATAACTTAGCAATGCACCATCAATAAGCTAACAATCAACACCATAAGCATTCACCACCATATCACAAGCAAATTTGGAAGAATTCTCTCTATTGCTCAATCTGAAGTCTTAAAAATGCCAAGAAGTATACAATGGGTGAGTGTCTTCTCTTATAGAGAAAGACCACTGTCAAACCCTATTTCCCCCCAAAACTAAGGGTTGAGATTAACTCTCTCCCAACCCCAACGAATGGTGGAGATCACTCTCAAGAGGGGGGGCGAATTACCCTCAATGGTGGCCATGTGGAGATGGGACCCCTACGTGGGGCCCATGAAATACATATAAAATGTGGTTGGGGGGTGCCTATGGGCTGTTTTAGCCCCCCATACCACTACACTATGATCTCAATACATAAAAACATCAAAAATATGAATTTTGCTAAGTGGAAAAACGCCCCCTATGGGCAAATTCGTCCCCCATGGTGACCTGGACAAAGTGAGGGCCCCACCACACAAATATAGTGTCCAAACATAATAAAAATACCTTAGAACTCACCCTTGTATTAGCCAACCTTTGCATTTGCCATTTTTCCATAGTTACATTTGCCATATTTGATTTTCCATTTAATTAATTGCTGTTTTTTATAGCTGAAGATGTAATTTGGGCTTTTGACCCACTTCTAATGCCTGGATTGACGAACCGTCTACTGCAATGTGATCGTAGACCCCAAATATGGTAGATATGGTCACTTGAACGACCCCGATCCATCCATTGGGCATTATTTGCTAAAAATCCATGATTTTTAATTAAAACAGGTCACTAGTGACCCATAATAATTAAAAATCTCATCGCTTCCTCAACCTTTTCAAATTCTGACACTTGGAGGCTCATATGGGACCTCAAGAGATAATAAATGACCAAAATCGAAATCTTGATCACAACATTTTTTCAAGCATATTTTTGGCCTAGTCAACCTGGTTTGACCCAGTCAAATCTGGTCAAAATGGCAATGGCTGAAAACCTGTAAGCAACATGAAGCATTAAGGCTTCCTTATTTATGTTAGTACATAACTTAAAACAATATAATGCCGATATGGTGATCAAAACATAAATATCTCAATAAATACAAGCCTCGGGTGAGGTGGGCCCACCACCTCCAACAAAGACTCAATGCTATGCACAACTTACAGACTTGACCACTTAGCTAACTGTGGGTGAGGTGGATAAACAAGGTGAAGGATAAGGGAAGACAAGGACCAAGACCATGTGACCTCTTGAGTAAACAGGGAAAGCGGGACCCGCTAACATAAGCATACCATGATAATACACAGGGAAGGGTAGTGATAGGTCCCAGTCGGGAGGAATCAACATGAATGAGTCGGATGGATGGAAGGAAGTGATAGGTGGATCCAAAGCTAGCTTCCTAGGAGGACGAAATGACCAAGTCTGTACCAGTAACGAGGATGAGAACCACTGTGCATATACATGAGCCTCCTAAATGAGGTGGACTGACATCACCAAGGGTTATACACATCATAATAAATAACAAGATCACCATAATCAAACACCACATGTTAAGTCCATGTACTAGCATAAATAAACAAGTCTACATAACATGTGCAAATAACCATAATGTGCTATACCTACCATACCATATACCTGCTGCTGAAGCTGTCTCTGAACTGGATCTCTATTGAATCTGGGCAATAAGTGGCAAACCAGCAATACTCCGTAGTGCTCTCATCACAATATGGCTAAGTAACTATCTCAAATGGGATCATGCAAAGTCTAGCACTGAAGGGTGACCTTGTAGGCAATGCTGTGTAACATGTCTGGACCAATACAAAACCATCTGTCCCCACTGATATCTCTGCTCGGGGCAATCTGAACAATTTGTATCCCCCCTCTGAAGGCATCTGATCTCTAATCTGGAAAAAAAAATGAAGTATGGTCCCTGACCACACAATCTGCAGCATGGTAGCTCCAACTAACATGGATGTGATAACATCTGGCTCCAGCTGGGACAAGTGCTCTAAGGGAGAGAGTGCTTGAGAACCACAAAATCTCTGGTCCGTAGCACCCCTCTCATCATCATCAAGGCGCATACACGTACATGCTATCTGCATCATCATCATATATGTACCTATCCCTGTAAAATGCAGACGCTATACCAATCTCTGCAGACCGCTTGTCAGGACATTCAATATATATATAACATCCAGCATAAATAAACAAAATGACAATGCCGAAAGGAAAATATATCAATAATGAAATGTACTCTACAACATTTTAAAATTTATTAAGCCGACAACCAGGGTGTAAAAAGGTGAAAACAAAGAAAAGACAACTACGGTACAAATGCAAACTAGAAAAATAGAAATGGTGTTATAAAGGGAGAAAATAAAAGCGAAATAAAACAAAAAGGGGCAATCGGTCGTGAAGTAAAGGTGGGACAGTAAAAGGCCAAGGACAGTCGGCTGCTGCTCTCGAGAGCTTATTAGCCGCAAAAAAGGGGAGCCACGGGCTCGGGTCACTCATTGTTTGTAGGTCGGAAGTAGTGCTTCAACAACCTCCCATTCACAGGTAATTCTAATTTTTCATCGTCCACTGTCTCTAAATGCACAGATCCCTTTCCAACTATCCTGGCAACTACGTACGGGCCCTTCCATAGTCTATCTAACTTACTGTGTTTTCCGGGCTTTTCTTTATGTTTATCCTATAACAAGACCAAATCGCCAATCTTGAAGTGTTCATTTCGGGTACATTGATCAAAGGTCCCCTTTACTCTTTCTTGTTCTATGACCGTCTTGTTGAAAGCATCTCTCCTCTTCTCGTCTAGCTCGACTAGTTTGTCGATCCTTGCCTGGATCGCTTCTTGATCAGATCCACATTGGTGTAACAACTCGTATACGGGAATCTGTAAATTAATGGGGAGTCTGCAATCTTGCCCATAGACTAATTTGAAAGGGGATTTGCCGGTTATCCTCTTTACCGTGGTCCTATCGGCCCACACTGCGTACTTCAACTTATTATCCCAGCTACGTTTGTTGTCTCGTACCATCCTTTTTAGTAGTCTGATGAGGTTCTTGTTACTTGATTCCACCAACCCGTTTCCTTTTGGATAATAGTTGGAGGAGTGGGACAACATTATTCCATGATTGAGACAGAAAATTGACATTTCCATCTTGCTAAACGCCTTAGCGTTGTCCGTAGTGAGTTTAAAAGGGCATTCGTACCTTGCAACAATATTTTCTTCTAGGAACTTTACTATGACGTCAGCTGTGGCCTTCGTTGGGATGGTTTCAACCCAGCGGGTGAAATAGTCATTGCAGGTGAGGATGTACTTGTAACCATTACTGGAATTTACATCAAATGGTCCCACAAAGTCCATTACCCACTGCTGAAAGAGGGCCTCTACTATCACCGGGTTCAAAGGTAAGGCAACTAATCTTGGCTTCCCTGTGAAGAACTGACATTCTTGGCACGTCTTTACGTAGTTGTGGACATCTTCGAACAGAGTGGGCCAGTAGTAACCTGCCCTCATGATCTTAGCTGTAGTCGCTCTAGGGGCATAATGGCCGCCACACAGCCCGGAATGCATTTCACTAATGATTACCTGTGATTCATCAGGTTTAACACATCTCAGGATAATTCCATCTGGGTTTCTCCATCCCAGACCATCCTCAGTTAGAACAAATTTTGAGGCCTTCAGCTTGAGAGCCCTCCTTTGGTGATCAACCAAGTGATCGGGGCACGTTAGGTATTTTAAGTAGAAAATTACATCCCTATACCACTCGTGCTCTTCCAGCTCATTAATGATCATACCATCATTTCCGCTCTCGCTTATGTGATTGACCTGGGCCCCACTCTCTCTCTTGGTTAAGAGTTGGGCTAATCCTTGTCCTTTCACAATCTTGATTGGCTTGATTTCTAAGTCGTACTCCTGGATCCTAGAGATCCAATTTCCCCTTGCACCAATTCCGTCCGTCTGAGATAAAACATCTTTCACGGCTTGGTAGGGTACATAAGCTTTAATCTTGGAAAAACCCACATAAGTTCGAAAATGTTTTAGAGCCTTGAGCAAAGCGTAGGCTTGTTTCTCAGTGGTAGTGTAATTGAGTTCCGCATCTCGGAGGTTTTTTCTCATGAAGGCAATGGGTTGTTCATGATTATCCTCGTTCTTTTGTAACAGAACTCCCGCAATAGTGTCCTCAGAGGCGTATGAATAGATCAGGAAGTCCTTGCTATAATCAGGGCAGATTAGGACAGGGGAAGAGGATATGGCCTTTTTTAACTTATTGAATGATACTTCGCACTTCTTATCCCAGACAAATTTGGCATTCTTCTTCAACAGAGCGTGTAGGGGATTTGCCAACTCGGCGAGGTTTGGGATGAATCTTCTTACAAAGTTGATCTTCCCAAAGAAGGACCTAAGCGAGGTAATGTTGTGAGGGGGCGGGATATCTTCGATAGCACGGATTCTCTCTAGGTCAATCCTAATTCCCTCCTTGGACACGATGTGTCCCAATAACTTATCTTCATCAATCCCGAAGTTTGACTTCCTTGGGTTAAGGGATATCCCAAACTTTCTACACCTGTCAAAGACTTTTCTCAAATGGTCCACATGATCAACCCTCTCCATGGAGAACATAGTCAAGTCATCTTGGTAGATGGCGATGATCTTCCATATTAGGTCACTAAATGCCTGGTCCATAGCCCTCTAGAAAGTGATTCCAGCATTTAGCAATCCAAAAGGCATGTGGATGTGCTCATAGGTTCCCCATGGGGTGGTGAATGTAGTTTCCCCCCTATCTTCCTTCTTAATTTGGACCTAGTTGTACCCCGAGAAACCATCTAACATGGACAACATCCCTGCCCCGGTGACACTTTGCAACAGGTTTTCCATGTTGGGCAAAGGGTAGTTATCCTTGAGGCAGGCCCGATTTAGATTCCTGAAATCAATGCAGATCCTGATTTCACCATTTTTCTTCCTCACTATCACAGGGTTGGACACCCAGGTGGTGTGTCTTACAGGTCTAATGATTCTGGCTGCCAACATTTTCTCAATTTCCTTCTTGATCAAAGGGGCAAGTTTCGGATTGACATTTCTTAGCTTTTGCCTGTATGGTTTGGTACCCTCTACTAGTGGGATAGTGTGTTTGATGATTGATTTATCATAAGTTTTTAAATCATCATATGTCCAGGCGAAAACGTCTTTGTACTTGCAAATCAGTTCTATGATTCTCCTGTGTTCCTCCTTGGATGCATTTTCCCCAATCCTTATCATTTTGGGGGAAACTGAAGAGCCTATATTTACTTCAATCACTTCATCAACAGGCTCAGCTCTCCCCCAACTATACTCGTCATGTCTGTTGAAATTCTTTTCTAGTGGTAGGGACAGATCCAATAGGTTGGCGCTACACAGTGATTGTTGCGATGACTGGTCCTCCAGGCTGATCATTGGATCGAGGGCGTTTTCTACTCCTTGCAGAAAACACACTATTTGGGAATCATCTTGGAAAACCTGCCAATAATCCTGGTTATCGGGCACTGATGGCCTGAACAGGACTTCAACTCTGCACTTTCGCTCCATCAAGGCATCCGGGATCTCAAAGGTACTAGCAGCCACAGCCAATCCGTCTGCCAACGAATTGTCTTCTCTAGGGACAGCCTTGATCGAGAAGGCATCAAATAGCTCAATGGTGTCCCATACGACATTCCTGTAGGTACGCAATCTATCATTCTTGGCAGCAAATTGGTTCCTTACCTGAGAGACTATGAGATCAGAATCACCCACAACACTCAAGCATTTTATCTTACGGTCTCTGGCAACTTCGAGTCCTAAGAGAAGGGCCTCATATTCTGCTACATTATTGGTGCAATCAAATTCCAGGTGGAATGAGTATATGGTTTCTTCACCGGCGGGTGAAGTTATGACCACTTTGGCGCCTGAACCATGCTTAGGGCGAGCCCCATCGAAATGCATCTTCCAGATTTCACTAGGCGGGAAAGGGTGTTGCCTAACGTCTTCCCAGTAATTTGCTAACACCATAAAGTTTCCTACCTCATCCGTTGGGCGGATGGCTTCTTCATAAAGGTAATCAGAGGTCTCCACGTGTTCTTTCATGGGAGGCTCGTTAAGTAGGGTGATGTTTTTGTCTTGCCCCTTCGGGATGGTTGTGTAAGTGAGATCCATTTGGATGTTACCACCCAACTTAGCATCCCACTCTCTAGATAGAAGCATGCCCCAGACATCCGGGATGTCGAGAATGAGAACATCCATGGACATCCCGATATTGGGGCACTCAGCTAGTTTCACATGGAGGTTTTCAATAACTCCAACCGCTTCTACCGGACGGGAGTCCATCCCGCTCACATTCCTAAAAGACCTGGAAGGGGTCAGCTCGAGTTGTTCCATGACTCGTAGCGGCATGATGTTGACCTCCGCCCCCGAGTCAAGCATGCAATTGTGGACTATAAGTTGATTTACCTCGAGGGCAACGTAAAATGGAGGGCACCCCTTAGAGTTACCAGACACACTATGGATGTTTATTGGGGGGTCAGGTGCTACCTCAATTGGTTTTTCAGGGGGGGCTCCCTTTGGTTGTATCCCCCAGAAGTTACGGGCTCTATCATGCATCTCAGGAATCTTCAAAATTTCATTTAGGGGTACGAGCATGCTGAACTTGGACAGAAAGTTTCCCATGTCGAATTGAAAGGCATGTTGTTTCGATTTGTTAGTCGGAGGGGATTTTATGCCGAGGAATTCCATGATTTGAGCTTTGATGACCGGGATTTTGACTAACTCTTTAAAAGAGAAGTGAATCAAAGAGTTGGACAGCTTGCCTGAAATGTTCAGCTTAATGGGATCAAGATTATGGGACTCCTTACCAGAGGTCCCCTCGGGACACTTGACCTCCCTCTTCCACTTGTTAGCTTGTGAAGGGGTGGCTTTTACTTCAGGTTTTGGGCTAGACTTGGTCGTGCCTTTAGGTACGCTTGTTTCCTTTGTTTGAGGGCCCTCCTTCCCTCTAGTCATAATCCTGGGGTTTGGTTTCCGAATCATTTGTCCCTTTGGGCTAGGTTTATTCTTTCCTTGGGATCTCTCGGGACTAAGACAAGGCTGAGGATTGTTCCTTTTTAGGATTTCGGGATTAATCTTTGTATGACCAAGGTGCGTTGGGCCACCTCTTTTCTTAGCCAATTGGCCCTGGGTAAGGACCTGGGCGGACGCGGTGGAACAGTTATAAGCTCCCTCGTAAATGTGTCGGATATGTTGGTCGCGTTCCCTATTATCTTCATCTTGTTGTTTTAGCAGGAGCGTGACATTGGTGACCAACTCAACTAAGTGAGATAGCACTTTCATGGTCATCCCACACGTCATTGCATCCTTTTCTGGAGTGGGCATTCTTACGGGTGCAAGGGAGAGTTCTCAAAATTTTCGTCTGACGTAAGTGATAGCTGTACTATGTGACATGTCAGAACGATCTAGGCTGCGAAGGTTGTATGAATGGGTTTGGCCTCCAGTGGAGCTGCGAGGTGGAGTCGCCAGGTGAACTAGATACCTTGTTCACCGAAGGTGGAATGTCGTGAGGGCAAGTGGTGAATGAGACAAAATGTGTTGGCTGCTATAATTATGTAAATGAAAAATCAGCCAATCAAAGTTTAAGTGTAGGTGCGAAAATGAAAAGAAAAGGCAAAAAGACTTAAACTCAAGAAAAACACAGGTAGGCCTCTACCTCCCCGGCAACGGCGCCAAAAATGTTATCACACAAACTCTAGCTGCTGATGATAGGTGTCTCAACAGGGATGGTAGAGGGTGAGCAGCTAAGAAGGTGTAACTAGCAAACGCCAAGTCCATCACTCAAGGAACGGTAGTCACACAAGACAGGGCATTTGTCACTTCAGACGAGGCACGTAGCCAAGTCAGGGGGAGACCCCGCTCAACCAGTGATGGTTGAGAGACAAAAATACACCCAATTCCCAAAAGATGAAGAGATAGAAGCAAGAGGTGAGTGCTGATGGGATCCTAGACTTGACTTCAGCGAACAGATGGACACAAGTATAAAATGAGTGTGCCAATGAGAATGTGACCAGCAATTAAATACAATGAAGTAATTAGATTGGTGATTATATGACTGAAATTAGTCTACGGATACAAAATGAATCGGAAGTGAGGGGATGAAGTAAAACTGCCCAAGGAATAGGGGTAAATCAATGGCTTAGTGGACCTAGGGCAGTGATAAATTAACATTTAAACACACTTCCAACAAATGGTAGCTTGATTTCTAAAGGTAAAATGATGATTTAAAACCAAATCTAAACTACCCAGAACCCCAAAGTGACCCAGTCAAGCAGAAAGAGAAAAACGCCCAAGTGGGGCGTTTTTGGCAAAAAGACCAGTGCTAGTTCTATGGGTAAATGGAATCGAAAAACAATGAAACTTTGGATATGGGCTTTTAGTAGTGTTTCATAAGCGGGTTTTGAAGGAAAACAAATTCTAACGGTTGAAAATTGAGTTTTTTAATATTTGGGGTTTATTTTTTTATGTGTAGCTTAATATTTGCAAATGAAACTAAAATGCAAAAGACAAGCAAAGATTGTACCCGGATAATGAAGATGAATGCGTTTTGGAGCTGAAGACAAACCCCGAAGACCAAGTGCTAAGCAACCATGCGTTTTCCCTTTGCGTTTTTGATGCAGCCAGTTGACCAATGCGCCCTTGTACCCGCCATAGAGAGAATGCATCAGCAACTATAGCAAATAATCAAGGAAATCAACAAATTAAAGACTAATAGCGAAGAAAAGCGAGATACAATAGTAAGTTTCACTTCCCTTGTTAAAATCCCGAAGAGAGAAGCAACTAGGAGCTGCTAACTCAAGAGCTGCGCCCTCCCCAAGTGGTCAAGTCACCTGCAATTCGTTTTTGGCCTAAGAGTGATGGAGAAACCACAAAATAACTTAGCAATGCACCAGCAATAAGCTAACAATCAACACCATAAGCATTCACCACCATATTACAAGCAAATTTGGAAGAATTGTCTCTCTATTGCTCAATCTGAAGTCTGAAAAATGCCAAGAATTATACAATGGGTGAGTGTCTTCTCTTATAGAGAAAGACCACTGTCAAACCCTATTTTCCCCCAAAACTAAGGGCTGAGATTAACTCTCTCCCAACCCCAACGAATGGTGGAGATCACTCTCAAGAGGGGGGGCGAATTACCCTCAATGGTGGCCATGTGGAGATGGGACCCCTACGTGGGGCCCATGAAATACATATAAAATGTGGTTGGGGGGTGCCTATGTGTTGTTTTAGCCCCCCATACCACTACACTATGATCTCAATACCTAAAAACATAAAAAATATGAATTTTGCTAAGTGGAAAAATGCCCCCTATGGGGAAATTCGTGCCCCATGGTGAGCTGGACAAAGTGAGGGCCCCACCACACAAATATAGTGTCCTAACATAATAAAAACACCTTAGAACTCACCCTTGTATTAGCCAACCTTTGCATTTGCCATTATTCCATAGTTACATTTGCCATATTTGATTTTCCATTTAATTAATTGCTGGTTTTTATTGCTGAAGATGTAATTTGGGCTTTTGACCCACTTATAATGCCCATATTGACGAATTGTCTGCTGCAATGCGATCGTAGACCCCAAATATGGTAGATATGGTCACTTGAACGACCCTGATCCATCCATTGGGCATTATTTGCCCAAAATCCATGATTTTTAATTAAAACAGGTCACTGGTGACCCATAATAATTAAAAATCTCATCGCTGCCTCAACTTTTTCAAATTCTGACACTTGGAGGCTCATATGGGACCCCAAGAGATAATAAATGACCAAAATTGAAATCTTGATCGCAACATTTTTTCGGGCCCATTTTTGGCCTAGTCAACTTGGTTTGACCCAGTCAAATCTGGTCAAAATGGCAATGGCTGAAAACCTGTAAGCAACATGAAGCATCAAGGATTCCTTATTTACGTTAGTACATTACTTAAAACAATTTAATTTCGATATGGTGATCAAAACATAAATATCTCAATAAATACAAGCCCCGGGTGAGCTGGGCCCACCACCTCCAACAAAGACTCAATGCTATGCACAACTTACAGACTTGCCCACTTAGCTAACTACGGGTGAGGTGGATAAACAAGGTGAAGGATAAGGGAAGACAAGGACCAAGACCATGTGACCTCTCGGGTAGACAGGGAAAGCGGGACCTGCTGACATAAGCATACCATGATAATACACAGGGAAGGGCGGTGCCTCACAAATGGGTATAGTGCAGGGAAACCGCCACTGATCATCTAACATATACCTCACAACTCACATCCGTGCCTTAAGAAGACTCCGTGAGGATCTTTTCTAGAGCCGCCAAACTGGGTGTCCGACAAACCGTAACTTGAAACTCTAGGGGACATTTTGTATTGTTGTCCCTTTCTCCATCTCACCTCCTTGCTCCGTAGGACTAACTGAGGAAATAACCACTACAGTGCTGATATGTATGGCTGACCTATGTCCGTGTGTGTTAAGAAACACATTACTTGGACTCTACATTACATTTCATACTTAGCCTTTTTGGCTTGCTTTTACATTTTCTTCATAGCCTTTTTGGCTTGCTTTACATTTCAAGGCCCTTTTGGGCTACATACATATCTCAATAGATATAATGAAGGTGCACATACTGCAAAGTAATGGGGGTGAGTGTACATGCTTTGATGATCAATGGGGAACACCCGGTGAGTCTACACAATCCTATACTGCATTGCAACATCGGGGGCAACCGATAGGAGCAAATCCCTGGTTTGAGAGTGCATCTCACACACTAAAGAGCCGAGGCACAAAAGACAAGGAATCATGGCATACTCTGAGGTCAATGGGGAAAGGGGTCCTCAAGGTCACAAATCAAGGTCCCAGTCGGGAGGAATCATCATGAATGAGTCGGATGGATGGAAGGAAGTGATAGGTGGATCCAAAGCTAGCTGCCTAGGAGGATGAAATGACCAAGTCCGTACCAGTAACGGGGATGAGAACCAGTGTGCATATACATGAGCTTCCTAAATGAGGTGGACTGACATCACCAAGGGTTATACACATCATAATGAACAACAAGATCACCATAATCAAACACCACATGTCAAGTCCATGTACGAGCACAAATGAACAAGTCTAAATAACAACATGTGCAAATAACCATAATGTGCTATACCTGCTATACCATATGCCTGCTGCTGAAGCTATCTTTGAACTAGATCTCTACTGAATCCGGGCAACAAGTGGCAAACCAACAATACTCTGTAGTGCTCTCATCACAATATGGCTAAGTAACTATCTCAAATGGGATCATGCAAGGTCTGGCTCTGAAGGGTTAACTTGTAGGCAATGCTGTGTAACATGTCTGGACCAATACAAAACCATCTCTCCCCACTGATATCTCTGCTCGGGGCAATCTGAACAAAATGTATGCCCACTCTGAAGGCATTTGATCTTTGATCTGGAAAAAAAATGAAGTATGGTCCTGTTATCACATATATAGTAGCCGGGCTACCATACATTATTTTTCAGATTCCAGAGCACTTTTCAGTCAGTTCCTTTACATTGAGATGATGAGATGAGCATCTATCTATGGATTACTATCAGATTTTGGACAGCGTATGTATTCCCCATGCCATGAATGAGTCTCAGGACACTCAGAGAGATGACCGATGTAGCCATTATACCATTTATGCAGAGTAGTCAGTAGTGCCCAGAGTTACAGTAACAGTTTCAGAGGACAGATGATGGTTCAGAGGATGAGCATTCAGGTATATGACTCAGCAGGTATATCATGGTGTTATGGTTATATTGCTTTTATAATCATTCTTATGGCATGTCTTAGCACTTAGTGTCATAATCTGGCGATCATATAGATATGTGGACCTAGTTGATCTTATTATATATATTCTACTGTCCTTACTCAGACTTAGAAGTTCACTATTCATACTCATTGGTTTTACCCTCCCTAGGGACAATAGAGGTGATCATTCCACCATACCTTGGCTTGCTAGTGTTGGCTCCATTATTCGTTATCTTCATCCATCCATTGCCTACCTTTTAGTTTATCACCCTGACTTACTACTTGACTAGTGGCATGGAGGATCTTTCCCCATTGTAGCCTCTGTATTGGATGAGCTTCCCTGTTTATTGTGTCTCGGCTCTGAGTTGGTGACAAAACTTACCTTTGGTGAGTTGGATTGTAGGCCTAAATCATTCTGGTTGGTTGTCTCGATGTTTGGCATTAGCTCGAACTCCCCCTAGTCACTTGAGATGTTGTTGGCTAAAACTGAAAGCTCATGTACTACTTATGGAAACTTATAAATTCGCCCATGGAAACTAAAAAGGGCAAGAGCGATGAACTGCTAAAAATACTCCTCGAAGAGTATAAGAAAGGTCCAAAAAGAAATGTTTCTTAAAATCTATATCTAAACAATTGCTGACCTTATATGTGTATGAAAGCATGCCCTGGATGCAAGCAACAATTAGTTGTGCTTATCAGCACACCTGAGATCCGAAGGGTTATGTAGGCCAAAAAGGCCATGAAATGAAATTGAATGATCTTAATGAACCTAGATCAACTTGATGTAGACATGATCCCTAAGTTGAATAAGCACTCTCTAAACAACTTATCCATTTGTGAGACACCGCCATTCCCTGTGTTGTTGCTCATTCAGTATATACTATGGTGTGTATTCCCTTTCCCATATTTAAAGTGTCACAATGTTAAGTCAGTCAGTCACCCTTTAGCCTAGCCATTTTATTTTAGCCTTCACCCTTCACTAGCAAATTGATCACAACTATGAAGTGAGTATGGTCTTGAAAGTCTAGTTTGAGTCATATAAATAATTAGTGACACTATATATTTGGATTTAGATCGCCAATAATGATTACTTTGTGTTATAATTGCTATTTGAATGAGTTGTAGTGCATGCATTAACCTTTGACACTTTGCAGCAGCTTCTGATGGTAGTTTGAGTTATATTTGGTCAATATTGACCTGGTCAAACTTAGTTTGACCAAGGTCAATCACAGGACATGAGATTATTGGACCTTATGATGACACGGATAGATGATATATGGTCTATGTACATGTACATGATGGTTCTATGCATCAGATACAGGTTTATGATGATGATATATGGTTTTCAGCATTATTTGATCATATACAGAGTATTATTATTTCACCTGTTCCGGTATATTGGATATATTATATGATCATGCAGAGATCCATATGGTGTATGAGTACACATCTTGGATAGTTTTTGACCTTCTGAGTCCAATGAGACAGTCTGTTTTCAGTTCCGGGCAGTTACAGTGATGATTGAGCCTCAGTAGGCTGTCATAGTGCAGTTTTGGTCTGTCGGAGACACTGTCAGAGCAGAGTTGGATTTTATTTGGTTCACCTAGGGCGCTGATGATGGAGGGGGTGGTCTAGCCACTTGTTTTTACCATATTATCCCCCTCCCGGACACATTGGTGCCCTCACCTTGACAGCGCAGGCACTTCGGGAGGCAGTTTGGGGCAGGTACATGCTTCTCGAGGCAGTTCTGGATTGGTAGAAATGGCTACAGAGGAATTCGATTTGGGCTACTGAGGCAAATTTTTGGCATGGGATGATCAGTGATGATGAGTGGGATGTCTTCTGCACCTTCTCCAGCAGTTTCAGCTTCATCGGGGCCCACATCCATCACTTATGGCATTTTTTTGATGATTTCTGAGGCCTCCTAAGGCCCACGATTTGTCCATAAAGGCATGATTTGGTACTTTGATGACTATTTTATTATTATTGTGCTATGGGGATTGACTAAGGGTGGCTAAAATTACCCCTTGGACCCACCATAAGCTTGTTGTTATATTTTGTCATCATGTTTTGGTGGGATCCCCTCTCCTAGGGCGATTTTGTCCACTTATGGTTATATTTTATGGTTGATCCATGTATTTTATTGTTGAGCTCATGTCAACCATTGATTAGATCTTTTGATCTTTTAATCTTAGCCACTCATGTAAAAGGTGGTTAGGATTATGGTCTCTCTCCATCCTATTTAAGGAGAGAGCCTCTCATTGTAAAATCATCTAGAATTTTTTGGCTCTTGGCTCTTGGAATAAAATTTGTATCTTTTGGAGTACATGCTTGGGTTGGAGTAGATGTTGGTTGTTTTGATTGTAAATGCTTTTGTCCATTGCACTGGAGGATCTATTGTAGCTATCTTGCATATTTGCTATATTTTTTTACAGGTGCAGAAGACTTCTTCAACAAGTGCGAATTGGTGGGGAGGCTTGCCCTTCAAGTTTGGAGGACGTTTTGGGTTAAACAGGGAGTGGTTTTGTCTTTGCACCAACTATTCTTTGCTTATCTCTTTCTTGCTTGTATCTACCTTCAACATGTTAAACTGATTGATGCTTTGCTCCTTGGTTTGACAGGTTAGAGGGACACATATGTGGCTTGGAAAAATCGATTTGGCAAGAGGGCTTAAAAAATTCTCCATTTGATCTTTGGAAAAAGTAATCTTCATCTCAACTAGCATTCATCTCTTCATCCAGGTATGCTCCAAAGGTATGATCTTCTTCTTCTTTGAATCATCCATAATTTCTAGATCATAAAAACCCTAATTAATCAAAACCCTTATTTTGGTTTTTCTTAGATCTACTTAGATCTAGCCTTGCTTTTGAAGAGATATGAAAAACCCACCTCTATAGCATCCACCCCTAGTTGGATCTATAGTTTGGTGGTGATTGGGTTAAAATTGACACACCTTTCAAGGCAATATAGCCCTCTTGAGGCAAATCGCACTTCCTTGGGAGAGGCTTGTTTGGTTAGATCTAGCATATGGGTAGGTGAGATTCCACTTGATTTGCAATCTACATATTTGATAACCTACCCCTAGTTGGATCTATAGTTTGGTGGTGATTGGGTTAAAATTGACACACCTTTCAAGGCAATATAGCCCTCTTGAGGCAAATCGCACTTCCTTGGGAGAGGCTTGTTTGGTTAGATCTAGCATATGGGTAGGTGAGATTCCACTTGATTTGCAATCTACATATTTGATAACCTACCCCTAGATTTTTACTTGGGTGATTTCTACCTTGTGGGCATCATTCCACATTTTAAGGGATTAAAACCCCCTTTTGAATCTTTTGGCACCTTAAAAACTCAGATCTAGTAAGATCTAACCCTTGGATTGTCTTGATTTTCTAGATCCACATAGATCATTGCCTAAACTACTTGGATCTACAATTTGGTGGCCATTGGACTTGTTGTGACACACCTTATCCACCTTTTAGCCCTCCTTGAGCAAGGTCGCACTTCCTTGGGTGAGTGAGTTTGCCCACTTTGAGGACGTGGGTAGTTGAGATTTTTGTGGATTTGGAAAGAGCATAATTTGAAACCTACATCTAGTGTGTCATTTTGTGACGATCTGCCTTGGGGTTAGCATTCCTTGTTTCAAGGGATTGTGGTCCACTTAGGGTCATATCATGAAACATTAGATCTAGAAAGATCCAACCATTATATCTCAATTAGCCCACTTGATTTGCCTACCTGGTGTCCCGATCAACACTTTGACATACCTTTTGACTCCATTAACCCATCCAACAAGGCACTAGTCCTCCATAAGCAAGTCGCACTCCCTGGGAATTGTGTCAAACCTTAGATCCCGTAAGTGGGTATTCCTAATTTCAACTTAGATCCATAGATCTACTCATTATATGCCCCTTAGTACCAATTTCATCCCTTAAAGTCCACCTTGTGGGTCCCATTTGAGTCATTCACATATCCCAAGAAAGTGGGTCCCACTTGTGTAATACATGGTACTAGATCTTGTCTTTTTAGCTCATCATGTGGCCTAAATCATACATTGGTTGAAACAATAATCATCTCTCAAGCCACCTTCAACCATACTCTAATTTCTAGGTGTTGGTTATAAGAAGCATAATGATGAAGGTTCAAGTTCCAAGACAGCTGAAGATAAACTAGAAGTTATCAAAGACCCCGTCATCCAGGAAGTACCCATATATCAGCCAAAACAACAACCAGAACAGGCTCCAGTTGAAAATCAACATGTTAAATTGATAGCACCTCTAAGAAGACCATTTCAACCTAGACAACCAACCTCAGAATGGACTCCAGTTGAAAATCGAAGTTTCAGATGGGCAACACCTCCAAGAAGACCATTTGTTCCCAGGTATGAATATCCATTTTATGGTTATTGTTTTTCTTGCGGAATATTTGTGCAAGAGGTCTTCATCAAGTATTGAAGATCCAGCTACCATATGCAAGAGTGTGAGGGCATCATGAAGAATATAAGAGCTCCAATGGGACAAGGCCACCATCATTTTGGTCAAAATTTTAAGTGCACTAGTGTGAGGGTACAAGTCAACTATGTATGGGCTCCAGGGACTAAACTACCACATCATCCAATCAAAAGACCATCAATCGAAATACAAGCAACATAGAAACCATCAACCAAAAGACAACCAGAAGCAGGGGATACAACAATGGACTCAACTGGGACCAAGATATAGCTTAGGGTCACTCAACCAAGTTAATGGGTAGCCAGGGCTTTTGGCATTGTCCCAAGGCCTCCAAGGGCTTCAAGCTTGGGCTTGGACAAAGTCAAAAGGTCTCCTCTGACACAGACAACCACAAACCAAATACTAACCCTTAGGGGCTCCACAAGGGGCACCAAGACTTAACTGTTGGCATCAATGACAACCTAATCAACAATCTCCCCCTTTGTCATTGATGACAACACTCAGGATCCCCCTGTTCACAACTTCTCTCCCCCTTTGGCATCAATGGCAAAGGGAACATCCTTTGACAATACAGCTCCCCCTCAGGGCATGCTCCCCGTGTCAACAACTTCTCTTCCTTTTTACATCTATGGCAACGCACTTCTGCGTGAAGAAGAAGAATCAATTTAGTGGGAAGAGGGAATGACCCCCAATTTTTCTCGGAGGTACTTAAATGTCCCTTTAGGAAGTGACTTGGTGTATATATCTGCTATCTGCTCCTTTGTCCCAATATATTTTAACTTGATGTGCTTTTCTGTGACCTGTTCACGAAGAAAGTGATATTTGATAGGGATGTGCTTTGTCTTGGAGTGCATGACCGGATTCTTGGAGATGCTGATGGCACTTGTGTTGTCACATAGAATTGGAATTGGCTCATCATATGTTACTTGTAGGTCTTGCAGGTTCTGTTTCATCCAAAGGATTTGAGTACAACATGCTGCTGCTGCTGTATATTCTGCTTCTGCTGTTGACAAGGATACTGAGGATTGCTTTTTGCTAGACCATGATACCAGACAGTTTCCTAAGAAAAATGCTGCACCACTTGTGCTTCTTCTGTCATCCACACATCCTGCCCAATCCGTGTCTGAGTAAGCTAATAAGTCCAACTCATTTCCTTTTGAATACCATAATCCAAAGTCCATATTTCCTTTAAGATATCTGAAGATTCTTTTGACTGCAATAACATGAGTTACCTTCGGAGCTGCTTGAAATCTTGCAACCTGTTCAACAGCTTGCATCACATCTGGCCTTGAAGCTGTCACATACAGTAGGCTTCCAATCATTGACTTGTAAAGTTTTTGATCCACTGCATTTCATTCATCGTCTTTGCTTAACTTGCAGCTAGTAGTCATAGGAGTGCTCACAGGCTTACAATCCTCCATCTTGAACCTCTTCAACATTTCTTTAATGTACTTGGTCTGAGAGATGAAGATGCCTTCTTCACATTGTGATATCTGAAGTCCCAAGAAGAAGGTCAGTTCACCAAGTAGCGACATCTCAAATTCGTTTTGCATAACCTTGGCAAATTGTTGGCTCAGAGTATCATCATCACTACCAAAGATAATATCAACAACATACACTTCAACAATAAGTATGCTTTCATGATCAATCTTGATATACATATTGCTGTCTACAGTTCCCCTTTTGAAACTTTGTTTCTACAAGTAACTGTCCAATCTGGAGTACCAAGCTCTAGGAGCTTGCTTTAACCCATATAGAGCCCTTTTTAATCTGCACACATAGTCCATGTTTGCTGATAGTTGGAATCCTTCTGGCCGTTCAATGTAGACTTCTTCTTTTAGTTTGCCATTCAAAAAGGCTGATTTGACATCCATTTGATACACTTTAATGTTTTTAGCACAAGCATGGGCCAATATCATTCTTATAGCTTCCATTCTGGCTACTGGAGCAAATGTTTCTTCAAAATCTATCTCTTCGATTTGAGCATATCCTTTGCAAACCAATCTTGCCTTGTTTCTGATTACCTGTCCATCTTCATTCAGCTTATTTCTGAAAATCCATTTTGTGCCAATCACATTTTTGTCCTTGGGTCTAGGAACAAGTTCCCATGTTTCATTTTTCTCGATTTGATCAAGTTCTTCTTTCATGGCTTTGACCCAATGTTCATTTGCACTAGCTTCCGCAAAGTTACTCGGCTCAACTGTAGATAGTAGTGAGAAATATACTTGTTCTGATCTTCGGACTTGTCTTCGATCTTTTCTGGTTTCTATGCCCGCATTTTTGTCACCAATAATCAATTCCTGTGGATGATTCTTTTGATACCAATTCTTAGGAGAGTTTTGTTGTTTTTGCTGTTGATCCTGTACTTGTTGATCCTGTGTAACTTTTGGCTGAATTTTTCTTTGTTCTTCTTCTTCTTCTTCTTCTTCTACTTCATCATCATCATCTTCTTCTTCATGATCTTCTGAGTCTTCCTAACATTTTGGCAAGCTTGATTCATCAATCTTTACATTGATGCTTTCCACTATCTTACCTAATCTCAGGTTGTAACACTTGTAGGCCTTTCTTGTGGATGAGTACCCAACAAATATTCCTTCGTCTGCACGAGATTCGAATTTTCTAATCTTCTTATCATCTCTTTTGATGTAGCACCTGCTTCCGAACACTCTGAAGTGTTGAACATTAGCTGTTCTTCCTGTCCATAGCTCATAAGGAGTTTTATTAGTGTTGCTTCTGAGCAATCCTCTGTTCATAATGTGGACTGCTGTATGGACTGCTTGAGCCCAAAATTTTTTGCTTAGCTTAGCTTCATTCAACATAGTTCTGGCCATTTCTAACACTGATCTGTTCTTCCTTTCTGCTACTCCATTCTGCTGAGGTGTTCTGGCAACTGAAAATTGTCTTTTTATACCATTTTCTTCACAGTACTAATAAAATTCATTTGATGTGAATTCTCCGCCATTATCGGATCTGAGACACTTGATTCGTTTACCTGTTTCATTTTCAACCTGTTCTTTAAAGATCTTGAAGCATTCAAAGGCTTCCGATTTCCTGTTACGAAGGCATACCCATGTCATCCTGGAGTAGTCATCAATGAGCAGCATGAAGTATTCTTCACCATCCAATCCTTTATTCTTGGTTGGCCCACATAGATCAGTGTGGACAAGCTCTAAGGGTTTTGTAGAAGAGTATTCTTTTGTCTTGAAATTGGCTTTCGTAAGTTTCCCATGCTGACAGTGTCAGACGGCTTTGTAATCTGTGGCATGTTCCTTACGGCTTGCTTCTTGCTGATCTTGACCAGATTATCAAAATGTACGTGTCCCATTCTTCTATGCCATAACCAATTCTCATCTTCTTTTCCTAGGTGACATTTCTCTTCCTTGATCTCGTCCAGAACATATATGTTGTTTGGAGTCCTGGTAACGGTAGCCACTAACTTTCCTGATCCTTTTTTTCTTATTTTGCAGGACTTTGAGTTGAATGTAAGTTCATGTCCCTGATCACACATCTGGCTGACACTCAACAGATTATGCTTCATACTGTCGACAAACAACACATTTTCTGCTGCTGTATCTTTGCCGCCAAGATTTACTGTACCTTTTCCAACAACTTTTGCTGATTTGTTATTTCCAAAAGAGACAGATCCTTTATCTTTTTCAAGAAACATGAAAGCACCTTTGTTACCTGTCATATGCCTAGAACAACCACTATCAACATACCATTTGTTGCTACCGGTTTGAGCTTGAGCTTGAAGAGCTATCTCACATTCATGAATAGTCAGATTGTTCTTTTGTCTGATCCATACTTTTTGCTGGTCACCCGTTTGATTGGTTGATACTTGTTTAATGCCTGTAGGAGGGATTGTCATTCTGCAATTCCTGGCTGTATGCCCGAAGTTGTTGCATTTCTGGCATTCGACTTCAGAATCCAAAGGAGAAAAACTGTTGTTGTTTCGTTGCCATCTAGAATTTTCATACCTGCTTCTGTTTTCTGCATATCTTCCTTTTATACAATTCATCGCTTTATGCCCAAATATTCCGCAAGAAAAACAATAACCATAAAATGGATATTCATACCTGGGAACAAATGGTCTTCTTGGAGGTGTTGCCCATCTGAAACTTCGATTTTCAACCGGAGTCCATTCTGAGGTTGGTTGTCTAGGTTGAAATGGTCTTCTTAGAGGTGCTGTCAATTTAACATGTTGATTTTCAACTGGAGCCTGTTCTGGTTGTTGTTTTGGCTGATATATGGGTACTTCCTGGATGACGGGGTCTTTGATAACTTCTGGTTTATATTCAGCTGTCTTGGAACTTGAACCTTCATCATTATGCTTCTTATAACCAAGACCTGTTCTGTCGAGGTATGGCTTTTGATTACTGATGATTTGATCAAGTATCTTGGGACTGTTGTCATAGCCTTGACTCACATTTTTCTTTTGTAGTTGAGTTCTTAGAGTCACTATCTCCCCCATTAGTCTCTCACTTTCATTCATACTTTCTTCTAGTTGTTTCCTAAGATTGTCTTGAATTCTTTTAGCTTCTTCTAATTGAATAGTTAGACTTTGAATGAGTTGATCTGCTTCTTCAGATATCTGAGGTCTTTCTCGTAACTCCTGTATCTCCCCTTTAAATAGTTTATTCTTTTTCCTTTCTCTTCTTAGCTCTTTCAAAGCACTTATCAATTCTTCCTCCAGGTCTACTTCACCTTCTGAATCGGATTCTTCTTTGTTTTCGGAGATCTCATCTGTATCTTTTGAATCAATAGCCATGAAGAGTACCCTTTTTGATTCGTTATCATTGTTGCTGTTCGAATCACTATCACTATCCGAGTCATTGTCAGAATCTTCATCTGATGAGCTGGTGTTTCTTTTAGAGTAGAGACTTTTCTTCTTTGCAAACCTTCCATTTTTCTTTCCTTTGAAGTTCTTGTATTTCTTATGTTTCTTGAAACTGTCATCACTATCAGTCTTTTGCATAGGGACATTTTGAAGCAAAGTGACCTATTTTACCACATGAAAAACACTTAAGAGGTAACTTACCTTTGTACTTACCTGTGCCTCTTTTGAGCTTTCTTACGAAGTTTGCTATCTCCTCATCATTTGAATCATCACTGCAGTTGAAGTGGTATGCTATCTTTGATTTGGATTTTATTTCTGAATTGTCCTTCTTGGCTTGTTTGTCTTTCATTGCTTGCTTGGAGGAAACTTTAAAGGCTGCTTCTTTTCTAGGTGAGTCTTCATCTTCTAATCTCATTTCATAAGCCACAAGTGTCCCATGTAGCTGGTCTACTGTCATAGTATCCAAGTCAGTCCTTTCTTCCAAGGCTGAGATTTTAGGATTGAATCTGTTGGGAAGCGTTCTTAGTATCTTTTGAACAACAACTGATTCTTCAACCCTTTCACCCAGACCTCTGATAGTATTTACAAGTTCATCAATTCGAAGAAAATAGGTTGCAATGTTCTTGTCATCCTTCATCTTTAGATGTTCGAATTGTCCTCTGTAGGTTTGGAGTTTGGCTTCTTTGACCTTTTTGTCACCTTCGTAGATGGTCTTGAGTTTGTCCCACATTTCCTTAGCAGAAGTACAATGCATGACTTTGACAAAGACCGATTCATCCAATGCACTCGAAATATGGTTCGTGGCTTTTGAATTCATATCATAACGAGATAAGTCAGTTGGATCTGTTGGTGGGGGTGTTGGTACTTTATATCCATTTTCAACTATTTGCCATACTTGTACTCCTTGAGCTAGCAGAAAAGATTTCATTCGTATACTCCAAAAGGTATAGCCGGTCCCATCAAACATGGGTATTCCATTTTTACTGTGCTTGGCAAACTTGCCCATAATTTCCTTCCAGTGATTAGATTGTTGATTAGGTTGTCATTGATGCCAACAGTTAAGTCTTGGTGCCCCTTGTGGAGCCCCTAAGGGTTAGTATTTGGTTTGTGGTTGTCTGTGTCGAAGGAGACCTTTTGACTTTGTCCAAGCCCAAGCTTGAAGCCCTTGGAGGCCTTGGGACAATGCCAAAAGCCCTGGCTACCCATTAACTTGGTTAAGTGACCCTAAGCTGTATCTTGGTCCCAGTTGAGTCCATTGTTGTATCCCCTGCTCCTGGTTGTCTTTTGGTTGATGGTTTCTATGCTGCTTGTATTTTGATTGATGGTCTTTTGATTGGATGATGTGGTAGTTTAGTCCCTGGAGCCCATACATAGTTGACTTGTACCCTCACATTAGTGCACTTAAAATTTTGACCAAAATGATGGTGGCCTTGTCCCATTGGAGCTCTTATATTCTTCATGATGCCCTCACACTCTTGCATATGGTAGCTGGATCTTGAATACTTGATGAAGACCTCTTGCACATGATGAAACTTGGTTTGCACTCTTATGAATTGGACATATGACCCACTCACATATGGTAGCTTGGTGTTGTGTTAGCCTTTGAAAACCATGATGAAATCCCTTGATCCACAAGACTTGGTACCCTTATTCTTTGACCCCCAAACCTATTGAAGAAGCCCTAACTGTGGTTGAAGAAGCCATCCAAAAGTTTTCAAGTCAATTTCTGATGTCCTGCGCAAATTAAAAAAAGAAGGGTGAAGAACCTTTCCAATGCCAGCAAGACCCTCACAATGTGGTAGCCCTCGTCATGCCGTTTCCAACGGTAGGTGGCGCGTCATGTGGTTCCTCACGGTTGAAGAAATATAAATTTTTGAAGTTGAAGTATTTTTATCCTTCTTGTGAAGTCGGCCAGCCTTGAAAGATATTTTTTAATTAATAAAAATGATATATATATATATTAGTAAGTCGGCTCCATAATTTTTTTGTGGAAAACCAGTATAAATACCCAGTCAAACCTGTCATTTTGGATGAATATAATTTGGATGAGCTCTGCAATTTCGTGGACTGAGGAGTTTCGGACTGTTTAGGAGAAAATGCAGCAGCAACAGCAGAAAGGATCCGAGTTCTCCCACAGAGATAAAGTAATTTTTTGGGGGTTAAAAACAGTCATCTTTCTTTCTCTTTTATAACAGCAGTTGACTGAGTATGAACTGAGGCATCTTTGGTGGTCTAGAAGCTATTTGCAGCAGCAGCATACAATGGATGAACAACAGTGATTGGAGGCTTATCCACACTTGCTTGGGGTCTCTTGTTTAGCACTAAACAATTCCACAAATGCTGAATTTTTGGTGAAAAAGCGGTCTGAATTTTTCCTTTCTTTGTAGCAGCAGAACAGTCCCAAATCTCTTGAAGGTATATACAATCATGTGATGAGGTAGGGTTACACCAGCACATGTCTGGAAGACCCTCGCTGTTGGTTAGGGCTACTACAACATTGATGGAAGTCACAGATAGCAGCAGAGGGATGCTACAACAGATAATGGTTTTGGATTAAATTTGGACTTGTCTGGGGTTTACGAACAATTCAAAATGATGCCCTAATACACAGTCTTTATCTCAACCTCATCCGAGCTCTTATCTAAACTGTTTATAGTAGCAAACAGTGGTGTTTTGGCAGTCTTCATGACAGTCACGAGATTGTACCAGACCATTAACTTCTTCCCCTTTACAGTCCGAATTGATAATTGTCTGATCACTTAGGGTCTGATGAAGTTGATGGTGGTTGCCAGATCCAGTCCCAATGTTCAAGACATCATACAGTGAATGAACAGCAGAGACATCTCCATGATAACTTCTTTGAACACCTACAAACAACTCTGAAGATGACAAGCATTGGAGCCTTCCTCAAACTGTCCGAGCTTGGATGGTAGTGATGTTCTTGGAATCTACAGCATTGACAAGCACTGTCTTGAGTAAGGTTATCTTACAGTAACAAGGTATGTGTACAGTAATATACAGTGATAAGTATGATACATATATGAGGTATGCAACAATTGATAATGCATAATGCAGTGATGATGAATCTGTGATGTTTGCATTGCCCTCTCTGAAGATGACATATGATACTATATACCCTATGACTATGATGCACTAATGATGATGCCCTAGTTGCACATACAGTGGCATGATGATGTATGAAGTGATGCATGGTATGCAGTGATAAATACTGTAGTACAGTGATACAAACAGTGGTGCAAGAAGTGTTTGTGAATACAGTATTTGTGATACAGTGATAATACATATACAGTACAAGTGGTGTGTGATGATTGTGATGATATGAAGCTAAACACTGTGATGCATATACAGCCAAATATACAGTTCAAACAGTCACAAGTACAATTGTCATAAATTGTAGACCCGAGTTTTGTGCTTGTACAGACAGATGTTGGTCTTCTTGACATGCACTGCTTGTGAAAGTGACAGCCATGATATGACAGTGAAGTGAAGTGACAGTGGCAGCTTGATAATGATATGACAGTGGTTGATGTGATAGTGAAAGCAAAATGATTATGACAGTGATAGCAGTTGTTTTAACAGTGATGATTTGGCAGTGATCAGAGAGCAGAGGTTATCAGCAGCAGGAAATTCAAGGTTTGATGTTTGACAAGTCCACAGGTTCAGCAGTCCTCTTCATCAGGGCGGTAGGTGTTGAAATACTGAGAGGGGGGTGAATCAGTATTTGCCAATCATAAATTTTTAACTGAGAGCAAGTTGCTAATCACCAATCATAGCAGTATATCATCAACAATAAAAAAACAACATGCACAGTACACAAGATTTTTACGTGGAAACCCAAGTCCTGGGGGTAAAACCACGGAAGCCTTTTATAATAAAATTTGACCCAGCAACAACTGGGGTTACAAATTTAATACAACTTCCCCAGCTACAATTGGAAGGGGCTACAACCCCTAGGCTTCGTCAGCCACAACTGACAAGCTGCTACAACAGCTCAGCTCACAAGATTGTGAGCCCTAGCACCACCCTACCACCCTTTAGAAAAAGATTGCTGAACCTGTGGACCTGTCAACAAACCCTGTACTTTCTGCTGCTGATAACCTCTATTCACTGTTCACTGCCACGTCAGCCTTGTCACTGACAACCTCTGTACCACATAGCACAACCTGTAAATCTGTCACATACCAATCTCTGAATCTGCTTGTGCACACCGTTCACTGGCAAATCATCCCTGTATATCAACAAGTCTTTTTACTGCCATAACCTTCTCATGTATAACCTTGTACACTGGATTTTACTGTTATGAACTCAGTCCACTGCTGGCACTGTCAATCAACTGCTGCAACTAATCTCTGCTCATCATATAAACTCTGCTGTAACACTAACAACACTGCTGGCCATTCATTCTTCACTTCATCACTATCGTGTTATGGATGTACTGCTGTAGGATGCACTGCTGTAGGTGTATTATTTGTACACTACTATACACATCATCAGACTTCATTAGTCATGCAGACCCAGTCAATTCTGAACTTGTGCATACCATGCTTGTCAAGTTCAGCACAGTCAAGCATTTAGCTATGTGACTGTCAAGCATCAACGCAGATTAGGGCTGTCATCATACACCATCAATCTCTAATACTGTTCCATCAATCTCAAATAGGAAATAAAGACTTCAGACTGTTTGTAAATAACAAACTCAGACTGGGCATCATCATCACAGTCTTCACTTTGCCATCAAATACAGGACCATGCACATATGCTAAGAAACTTGGGCAATAATGTAACCTCTATCTGTTGAGATCAATGGATCTGAGGCTGCCTCAGAGGTTTGATCTCATCTCTTCAGCTATCTGCTCATGCTATCAAAGGTCTGCTCATTTATGCCAATTCAAAATATCAGTTCATCTACTGCTCATACATTTCTCATACCGGGATATCAAAGATTTGCTTATAGTAACATTTATCAGTAGGTGTATGCCAACAAGTCAAGCCTCAATTTAATCAAAACCTAATTAACAAATGTCATTAGGGCTTGACCCTACTTCCCAGTTTATCTAACCAAGTTTCAAGGTGTCCACAAACCCTTGCACATTCATCTGTATATCCCTGAGCATATATAACATCACTAGGCATTGCTAAACATTTTACTAAGTACTAGACAACTGAGTAATCAACATTGTGTATGGTCAAACAATTGTGTAATGTAGGTACTGTGTAAATTACTTACTTGTTTCACTTTGCAAACATGAGATAAGGATAGTCCTGAGTTTTGAAAAAGCCAGATATATAGAGAGGAGACAGTCCGAATTCTGAAGCAGCCCTAAATTGCAGAGGTGTAGACAGACCTTGGATGGCTAGCAGATAACCTCGGGTGCCCTGAAAGTAACCTCGGATGCCCTTGCTCATTCACACGAACTCAGTACAGAGAGCTGCATTCTATGAATCCTTCTGTATTGTGGATTGGAATAAGATCAACACTTCATTTATCATAACTTTGGCTGCCTTAAAACAAAGTTTCAACAGATCCCACGTTCAGGCTGTGATTTTGGATGCCTCCACTAAGTGCTGTGGCTATGTTCAGATCATACCCTAAGAACTTCTTCACATAACTCCTGCAGCCCAATGAATCATTTCCTAACAAGAGGAGGAGTAAACAAGAATCATGTGAGCCCGCCTTCACCAAAAATCAGAGCTTCTTCTCCAATGTTGCCTTCACCAAAAAAAAAATCAGATCTTTATCTCCACTGTTGCCTTCACCAAAAAAAAAAATTAGATCTTTATCTCCACTGTTGCCTTCACCCAAAAAAAATCAGATCTTTATCTCCACTGTTGCCTTCACCAAAAAAAAATCAGAGCTTTTTCTCCAATGTTGCCTTCACCAAAAAAAAATCAGAGCTTTATCTCCACTGTTGCCTTCACCAAAAAATCAGAGCTTTATCTCCACTGTTGCCTTTACCCAAAAAAAGCTTTATCTCCAGATTTGTTTTCACCCCAAAAAAAAAAAATTAGAGCTTCATCTCCAGCTGTGCCTTCACCAATAAAAATCCGAGCTTTAAAACCAGCTGTGCCTTCACCAAAATAAAAATTCAAGCTTTTAAGACCAGCGAAAACACCCTTCAAAAGTGAAATCGTGGAGGGGGTATTTATACTAGTTTTTCCAAGCAAAAATTATGGAGCCGACCTTTAATATATATAATTTTAAATTGAATTTTTTAATTTATTAAGTTATGGGGCCAACTTGCAATTTGTTTTAATTCAAATAACATTAATTTTATTTATTAAAAAAATGCCTTCAAACTGGGCCGACTTTGTCATCATAAAAATTTATAATAAACTTTAATTTAATTTCTTTAATGAGCCGACTTTCCAATTTTAAATTTGTATTTGAAAATTTTTAATTTAACATTAATTAAAAAGAAATCTTTTGGCATGTCTACTTTAGGATAGTAATTAAATTTAAAAATTATTAAAATAATAGAACCACTTTTTCTTTGTCCCCCTCCTAAAATTTATTATTAAAATAATTAAAACACTTTTACTTTGTCCCCCTCCTAAAATTTAATGTATGTTAATTATTTCCTTTAATTTTTAAATTCATTTAGTGTAATTTATTAATTATTAGGAATTGTTTAAAATGTACTTAATTTTAATTTTAATTTAGATTATTATTATTATTTTTAAATCTTTATTTAGGGCCTCCCCCTTTTTATTTTTATTTTTAAGTTATTCTATTAATTATTTAATTATTAAATATATTTGATTATTAGGGTTTTAGTTTAAGGTTAGGGATTGGAAAGTGTGACACTAGAACTTAAAGAATTTTTATTAAGGGCAACGCAACCATTTCAAGGGGTAATTAGGGCTTTTGTAATTGCCCCAAGGCCTCCAAGGGCTTCAAGTTTGGGCTTGGACAACCACAAAAGGACTCCTTAGACTCCAACAACACAAAAGACTCTCAGGGGCTCCACAAGGGGCACCACGACA
The DNA here is from genome assembly GCA_027924585.1 of Larix kaempferi. Lineage (NCBI taxonomy): Eukaryota > Viridiplantae > Streptophyta > Pinopsida > Pinales > Pinaceae > Larix > Larix kaempferi. The sequence goes on from BSBM01000338.1 coordinate 42,207,095, forward strand.
CCACAAGCCCTCACCAGGGCACTATTGGCATCAATGACAAAACTTTATCAACGGTAGGGTGGTGCTAGGGCTCACAATTTTGTGATGTGAGCTGTTGTAGCAGCTCGTCAGTTGCAGCTGACGAAGCCTAGGGGTTGTAGCCCCTTCCAGTTGTAGCTGGAGAAGTTGTATTAAATTTGTAGCCCCAGTTGTTGCTGGGTCAAATTTTATCATAAAAGGCTTCCGTGGTTTTACCCCCAGGACTTGGGTTTCCACGTAAAAATATTGTGTACTGTGCATCTTGTTATTTTTCATGAATGTTAATGATATGCTGTTATGATTGGTGATTAGCAACTTGCTCTTGACTAAAATTTTATATAATTGGCAAATACTGATTCACCCCCCTCTCAGTATTTCAACATTTCATCCCTTAAAGTCCACCTTGTGGGTCCCATTTGAGTCATTCACATATCCCAAGAAAGTGGGTCCCATTTGAGTCATTCACATATCCCAAGAAAGTGGGTCCCACTTGTGTAATACATGGTACTAGATCTTGTCTTTTTAGCTCATCATGTGGCCTAAATCATACATTGGTTGAAACACTAATCATCTCTCAAACCACCTTCAACCATACTCTAATTTCTAGGTCCACTTTGCCTTGCATTGGTTTCCGTAACTTACCATTTACTCATCCCTAGGAACCTTTGTTTGGGTCCAATCATCTTTGATTGGTAGTAGGGTCTCCCCCTAGGTCTTGGTTTATCTAGATCTAAAGCGAAGAGTGCCTTGGTTGACGTGACTCCCACCTTGCATTGGGAACCGTGGCATCTCTTGGGTCACCTCTTTAGTTGTCCATCTCCTCTACCGTCCCGGATGGGATACCACTAGGGACAACTACAAGTTGTGCGATAATAGGTCCCTGAGCACACAATATGTAGCATGGTAGCTCCAACTAACATGGATGTGATAACAAGAGTGAAAGAGAGCAGCAAGAGAGGCCCGAAAATCGAGGCAGCTCAGGAAGACATTAATGAGCAGCAACACGAATTTCGAGGAGGGAGTTAGGGCACATTTCCCAAGGAAATAACTCAACATAGTTTTCGAGGCAGCTTTAGCATGGAAGTACAGGGCACAAAAACTGAGGAGAGAATCCGTATAGCCGCATTGATTGTTGTATCGTACAACACAGTTTTCGAGGAGTTTTTTGGGCACAGGTTTCGAGGTTATAGGCACAGTTATCGAGGATTGTACACCAACCATTTATTGCTGCTCATCCGTATAGCTAACTAGGCATGAATTTCGAGGCAAGTTGGGCACAAATTTTGAGGGCTGTACATCAGAAATCTGTACAATTGATTGCACAGATTTCGAGGTAGCTTCTGTGGGTTTAAATTTGCTGGTTGAGATAAGTTGGTTTTGACTGTAAATTTTGTACTGAGATTTTCTGAAGAAATAATATACTCTCTCTCTCTCTGATTGGTTTTCCCTGTGGGGGTTTTTCCACGGCTATTGTCCAAAAATATAGTGTCTGAAATTTTACTTTGTGTGCATTTAATTTTATTTTCTGCTGAAAGAATGAGTTACAGCAGTGTTTTATTGTAATGTCCCTAGTTTGGCCCCATGGCATTAACGTTATAAATGATGTAATCTTGTTATGAAATCATGGTGAGGAGCTCAAGGCCAAGGCCCCGCCATCGATTTCGTGATGCATATGGTTTGCATGCTAGCAATGCACATTGGAAATTCAAATATCATGTAATATGCTTTTTAATAAAAATACCCACAACTAGCTATGCAATGCAACAAAGAGATGGGGGCATGATTTCACAAGGGATTGGGGGGGGGGGAAACATTCAAACCCTTGAGCCACTAGAGTCAAGCCAAGTGTCAATGAGATAACCCATCAAACCCTCAACTACCCATGTTGACTTTTGTACCAAACCATTGATTTCTCCCAAGAGTTGGTTGGGGTAGTAAATGCCTTGGGAATGGAGAGGTATGGCTGTCCAAATTCGGGTATGGGCAAGCCACCCTTATGGAAAAACGTGTTGGTCTCCTTGGGCAAGAGGAGAGCCACGAAATTGCTCACTAAGCCATTAGGCAACCATCATTCCCTCTCCCTCACGAGTTCAGGGCTACCTGGGCGATTCCCAGACATGGTTGCTGCGTTTTTCTTCATTTTTCCCCAGCAGAGAAGGGCGTTTTTGTGTTGGATACCAGTGGGGAGGAAAGGAAACCGAACGAGGGTTCAATAGAGGTCGTTTTGGGCTGTTGAAGGTCGAGATATCTGGGGAAGAAATCGTTTTTCCTCCCGTTGGTTGTTTGCCCCATCCCACAATCCGTTTTTGTTGGGAACGTTTTTGGGAAAACCCATGGCCATCTTATTTGTAATTCCCATTGTCTAAAATGTGTATCCCTGCCCCTGTTTGTGCTTACTGTGTGAATGAAGAGTGTGTTGGGTATGGGTATCCATGGCTTGAGCTTGAGTGTAAGCCTCCAGGGTTCAATTGTAGCCTGATAAACCCAGTTGGACTGGCTTGGCTAAAATGAATTGGTTAATGGACTCTGTGTGAGCGTGAATGTCCCCTTTTTCCTTGTGAGAATCATGCCCAGCTCGGGGGTGGCCTTCGGACGGACTCAGTATAAGCTGTCGAAGAGCCTATGGCTGGGTGGAACGTTGCAGCGACATAGCTAGTTGCTTGGGACAATTGCAATGAAGATAAGTGTTTCTGTCTATGTATTTACTTCTGCAATGTTTAATTAATGACTGATTATCGATATGTTGAATGCATATGAAGAGTGTGTGGATGTTGTTTTAATTCCGTTGTGCATAATTTTCTTGTGTTACATCTGCACATTCATATTTTATTCCTTTTAATCAGATGAGTGGGCTGAATTTTGATTAAAAGCCCCATCGATTGGTAGCATGTTCCTTGCCTTGCAGTGGTCAACAGGTGGGTACATGACATTTATGTTGTTAGAAAAATGTTATAATTTCCAGCCATATAAACTTGAGCTGAACATTTAACTGAAAACATTGACACTAAAAGCAACAAGCTGAAAAACTAAGAAAGTTTACACAAAGTCTTCGGTTTCTTTTGTACCATAGAATTTTCTTCCTAATGCTTTGGGAATTTGGTCATCTGCATCTTGAGCAGCCAACATTTCATCTCTGCCTTCTTGAGGAAGCCACCGTCACCATTCATATGCCAAACCTAACAGGCTTGCTACTAGTTGGACAGCTAATTGTTGAGACGTTATATTCTGGTCTTGAGTCCTTTTGTAAAGAACCCATTTTCTTAGCAACTGAATGGCTGTCTTAATTTCAGCCCTTGATTGACATTGGATATTCAAGACAGGTTGTTCTAGGAAGGAGTAGAAGAGGCAGAAGCATCATTCATTACCTCATCAAAAGTGGAAGGAGGAGGTCCTGCAAGTGGATTAAAATCTGGATGGGAAGAAGATCCATCCTAAAGTGGAGAATTTTCCCTTTTTGGAACTGCCATTGCCGCAAGATATCTTTCGAGGAGAGCTTTTGGCATTTTCTTAAATTGAGAGACCAAACACTGTATTTCATTAAATTCTTCTTCATCTTGTCCAAAGGTAAACTCTGGTCTATTATCTTCTTCTTTGATACACATGATACTAAATGAATAACTTCTGGCATGTTTCTTATCCTTATGCTCTTTATGACCTCTAGAGGCAATCTCGAGAGCAAACTGACTGACAAACTTAGTCTTTTTCTCTAAGTTTTGGGTTTTAATGAAGAGTTTTCCCAAAGCATCTAAGCGTTGTTCTAGCTTGTTTGCAGCTGTAACAATAGCAGTCTTTATTTCATCATAATCATGTAACAAATGATCAATAAGATCCATCTTAGTTCTAAGCAGAGTGATCTGCTCATGTTCTTCATTGGCTTTCTATTTTAAGAGGAGGATATCACAGGCCATATCATCTAGATTCTGAGTTGTTAACTGATGTTGCATATTTCCATAATTTGCTAGTTTGATTTCATCTGAGACATTGGCCATCATGTGAAAATTGTCTAAAGAAGCATCAAGAAGATTTCTGCCAGGAATGAAAGAAGTATTACCCTTTGGTGTTTTGACTTCATAACTTGGTCCACTTCTGGGAAGGGAGAACATGAATAAGCTTGGGCTTTTATTTTTGGCTCTCATTCTTTGTAAAAAATTCTGCAAGCAGGACATTCAGAGTGTTGTGCTTTATGTTCAGTATTAAAACACCGGATGAAGAGAAAGTTGAAGGGCACGAAGAGTATGGTTCATTCCGCACTATTTGAGATGAAGATGAGGAGGATGAATTTACATAAGTAGATCTAGTGAGAGGAGTAAACATAGGAGTGGGAAATCCATCAAGTGACCAGAAAGAGTGAGAAGATTTGTCAAATACTATGAGAGTATTTACAATTGTTTGATTATTCAACATTTTTTCTTTTTGACATAGTTCTTTGTATTTGACCTCCCATTGCTTCGGTAATTTATGCTAGTCCAATTAAATGTTATAGGAATGGATTGTTTGGACTTGTCTGACTCCACAACACTTAGCAAGTTGGAGCTATCATGAACTTTATGGGTGAGGGGTGGAAGACTATCATTATCAAAGCGAACAACAACCAAAGATTTTCTAGGGTTTGTCATAAAATTGCAGACATAATTCTAACCCTAATTCTATCATGAAAATGCAAATTCACACATGCATATGCAAGAAAAATTGGTAAAAGAGTGACAACTTAGAGTTTTTGTGGATATTACTCTTAAACCCTAGCCTTAGAGGAAGGTGACCAGCCTTCCTCTTGGAGGTATTTCTCCTTGTCAACTAGGTTAGGGCTTCTTGAAACAACCTCTAGGGCTTGTTTTAAGAGCCTAAACTAGAGCAAAGTTGGAGATCCAAGGCTAAACTTCGTGAAAACCTCCTCTAGGAAGCATTTTCACTATGCTAAGAAGATAGAAAGTAGATAAAATACCCTATTAAAAAAGAATGCAGCCTTGGGGCTACCATTCAATCATTCAAGAAACAAAATTTACCTACCATTCATCAAGCAAGACTAAAAATGGAATAGACTTTACTTGAGCATGAGTTATTCCAACTATTCTAGCATCCACCAAGTATTAGCAAAGCAAGAAGAAGACTAACTTTCATCCAAAAGAGCAAAGAGTCATCCCTTCAAGAGGTGCGCATCACTTCATAAGGCTAATCGTGGGAAAAAAAGTAACATTATGAATTTTGTCCCATAAGTTGTGTCTCACAAATGAACTGAGGAGATGTTATTTATATGATCTCACCCTCACTTTTAAAATAAAACTAGGCCGACATGCCTTTAAAATGTCAATTTGAAATTATAACATGTCAACATAAAATTATAACATAAAATAATATAAAATAATCAAATCTGTGGGTAACTTGGGGCATTTTCCCTAGATTTTACCCAAAAGTGACTAAAATGGCTAAAAATGAGCAAAATACTCCAAACTGAAGGTTGGAGTAGGCAGGGGGGACGTCATGCCCTGTCTAACCCCAACAGTGCTGATAATCCCTCAACGTCCCCCCTTAAAACAAGCTATACAGCCCGATGAAGATGATGACGTCATCAATGGAGCAGGCCTAAGGAGAGAGGGTGCTAGGTTGCAGAGGGACCAGGAGGGTTCCTTAGGTGACCTGGAAGAGAGGCAAGAGCCTCACAGTTGAGAGAAATGTCACCAGAATAATTGAACAGGTAGGGGGTCGTGTGACCTAGTGACCCACCCCTAGGAGCCCCGAACACCAACCTTAAGGCTACAAGCCCTTCAACGAGGCAGTCAGCAATGCCATTAAGCCATAGTACTCCTAAGAGAAGGACCAAAGGGTCGGGCCATGACCACCAATGAAAAATGTTGGATAACACCCCTCATGGTCCCAAAAAAAAATGACCCTCTCTCCCTGGGCACATATCTGAAGGTGTGCTGGTACTGGTACCACGTAACAAAACCTCTCAGGATGACACATGGCCTTTTTAACTTCATTCAAGGTACCATCAGGGTAAAACAGGGATGCCCTCTCTCGTCGACCCTCTTCGGTATCTATATTAATGAGTTGGAGTATTTCCTCCACAAGCACATCCCAAAGGGAGATGGCTACCTTTTCCATCGGGTGTTGATCTCCTTGCTTCTTTTTGTTGATGACCTAATCTTGTTGGCTTCTACTCTTGAGGACCTACAAAGACAGATTGATGCTTTGGCTAGTTTTGCAACCTTTGACAGTTGACAATCAACCTAAGGGAAAACTGAGGTTATTGTCTTCAGTGCATTGAAGAGCTTCCTCACGAACTTACATTTTTACTTCTGGGGGGAAGAGATTGAGATCACCACAACTTACACTTACCTAGGGGTCCAGTTCACAGTACCTCGCTCTGGTATGAGGCAGGCTCTCCAACCTCGGCTCATTTAAGGGTATGGTTCCTTAGTCGTCATTGAGAGATATTGCTTTCAGGGTCAGTTTCAGGACATCTCATCCAAACTCTACCTGATGGAAGTGATTATCAGACCCACGGTACTCTATGGCTCTGAGATTTGGGGATCGAGCTTGTTAAAGATAGATTGGGCTCAAATGGAGGGAGTTTAGACCTTGCTTCTTAGGTGGATCATCAGATGCAAGCGTACAGTTTTGCAACCCATTATTTAGGCAGATTTTAGTGTCCACCATTTTTCCTTGAGGTTATCTTTCACTTGGTCTCATACATAGAGTTAGATATTTTAGAGTTTCTGTCACCGAGAGAGAGTGGTGCCCTTTGCTTGCACTTTGCTCCTCAGAGGCCCTTGCCTCAGATCACTCCGTAGGCCATGCACGAGGTTGATTTGCAGAGGCGGCTTGGATTCTTTTGTCGGTGACCATTTCCCTAGATTGACATCCCCCCTCCAGGTACTCCTTAGATGTGTTGGACTATCTCATGCCAACTAAATAGATACTACATCAAGACATATACAGATTGTACATTCAGGTCACTTGGACCTCACCTCCAACAAGGTTGGGCTTGAAAATGCCTTTCTACTTAGAGCACTTTTTACAGTTGCAAGATGGTATCATTGTCCGCCCTCTATACACGTACAAACATTGGATGCATTTGCTTAGGAATCCTCTGGGATAGCTCCGAGTCAGTTCTCATAGATTTTGGGTAGAGACGGATCACAATATTCCTCGATTTGATAGGATATGTTAGGTGTACCACACATAGGAGCCTGAGCCAGAGATGCACCTCATTTTTAAGTGCCCCCTATACTATGAGATCAGATGACGTTACTACTGCCTGTATAGGGACTTGGGGAGTTCCCTCTCTACTTTCTTCCGATATCAGGACTAGGGAGGCCTAACCCTCTTCATTAGGGAGATATTCAATTACAAATTTCAGCTCTTACACATCCCACCCCACCTTGGGACAACCAGGAGGATCACCTCATACTTTCATCTCGATCCATCAGATCGAAATAACAAGCATTAGAAAAAGTCCCAGTGTACTTCAGATAGTAGAGTGGTGAGACCTCGGGTCTCCCCTCGGTTTCCTCTCCCTAGAGATCAACATATATCATTGAGACCGGTTCGGAGGAGCTAGACCATACATCCGATCACACATCCTCATAGTGGCAGAGAGATTCAGAACAAGGCACCCCTCGCCCATCAGATTGCCTCCTAGCCCCAAGTGAGCAGCTAGAGATCTATTCGAAGCTTCTTACCCTCGACCTCGGAGGGTAGGAGAATGCTTCCTTGCTTTTACATTCCCCCCAGGGTTGTACAGACGGCTCCCACTATGTTACATGAGTACTCCAACAGCGAGCCATTGCCCCAATTGTGCCCATCTCTCTCGATTATCAGACCCAGGAGACCCTAACATCATTGGCCTCATCTCAGTCTCCAGATCTCTCTCTCTTGCTCTCTCCTTATTGACTAGTATCGAGTTGTCCAGTTAGTCTGGGAATCTCACTTTGTACTACAGCACCTGTGATATTATAGTTATCTTGGTGGTACTTTTACCTCATGTATGCAGTAATTTTACTTCATGTATCTTTCGTTATCTTGCTTTCAGCATTCTCCAGGAGCTGCTTTCACACTCCCAATTGTACTCTTAGTGGATGTATCCTCTAGTCCCATTGACCTACTTTTGTGGTCATTCAGTGGAAATTAATACAATTATCTTCTCTCTCTCTCTCTCTCTCTCTCTCTCTCGTACTATTTCGCTAAACTTGGAGCATTGTTGTTTTTTGTTAAGCATTTGTCCCTCTTGCTCATGGGTGCACATCTTAATAAATACTGTGATAAATCTGAAGGGTTTCTACATGATTGGATTAAGGTTTGATGACGAGGTCATGGTATATCTTCTATCTTTGTGTTCACAACATCAAATTGGTGTACAGATATAAAATAATTACTTGTAAAGCTCCTGCAGTTCTTTATCCTCATAATTTTGATATTGATTCAACTGTGTCTGTTCTGTATCAGATGCCTATGGAAAGAGATGTTTCCATGCTGACTGTTTTTCATGATATTAGTTGCCCCTATGGAGGAGGACTAGCAGAAAATTATATTTTGGATGGTTGTTTATTTCATGGAATATTTTTCTAGTCATTGTAGGGAGCAGTCTTGCAATGCTTAAATTAACCAAATGTAGATTGCAATCATATCCCTTCTATTTTCTCACATAATGAACAATTAATGATTGTTATTTGTTCATCTTATCTGCAAAGATGCAAAGATACTGAGCTGTTTGTCTGATATATTCAGGTGCAACAATGATCCCAATCAGCTGGACAGAGATGCAGTGCCCTTTGACAAATCAAATAGAGCGGCGAAAGGTTGCCAGGGTAGTTTGATATGTAGCAAGAAGCTTTTGCATTTTCCATATAACATGAGCCTTCACATTTCTTTGATTTGATCAAATTCATATTGTTATTGTGTTTGCAAATGTGGTCAATTTTGGTCCGACAGAAATGGCTATTGAAGCATTTTGTTCCACATTGTAGCATATATTTAGACAATTTGAATAACCATTGTGCAATCATATTATCATTACTAGGGAAAATTTTGGAGTCTGGTTGGTTTCTATCTGGCTCTTGGCTGTTCATGGTTTGTAAAACCAATGTATTCTAATGTTTATATAATTTTCATAGGTGGATCATTGAGGTTGGCATTAGATGGACATAATTAAGGTTTAGTTAGAACAGTTAGAAATAGAATATGAGCATCACACTTACCTTCTTTTTTAAGGAGGAATAGCTTGTAAGCCCTGTAACTTTATATACTTGAACAACTTGTTTTCTTGTGAACATCGAAGATAATTGATGGATGAAAACAATGTTTGTATATTTCGATGCAGGGATGATAAGTGTCTCCATCGTATATTTTAGAATTTTTTATATTGTTGTAAGTTGAGCTGGTTAAATTGCCATTGTATGATGTTTATGTTTTGGGTTGTCTTAATTGGGTTCTGACTTTATACTGCAGTGTGTTGTTACTGCATTGACTAGCAATTCCTTGGATTAATTATGTTGCTAAAATATCCACTTTATTTTGATTTCACTTGTGACTTGAAGATGATGGTGATAAGTTTATCTGGTTTCACCCACAGGTATGTTTTGGGTGGAGATGATATTTAATTGTAAGCTTGATACATTGTTGACGGTTATGCCATAACAAAATTTCAGAGAAGCAAATAACCTAGGACACATGTCTAATGGTTGTTGGCCTAGCCTTGGCAGCTGTCCTCCAGCGGGATGAGTGACATGGGAATTCAAGACTTCTGAATGGAAGTTGGAGCAAATTTATAGTGAACCAATGCCCATAAGGGTAGGGTTTGCCTTCTCTTTATTGGACTTTCACTGTTCACCTGCACCCTTTTGCCTTCTCTTTAATGGGATTTCACTGTTCACCTGCACCCTTTTGCCTTCTCTTAATGGAGTTTCACTGTTCACCTGCATGCTTCAGGATTAGGTAATTTGAAGAATGTCCTGGGTCATTTTGACCAGTATGAGCAAAATTATAAGCAAGTGAATTGTGCTAATTAAAAATTTATAAGCAAGTGAATTGTGCTAATTAAAAATTCAAAGCAATTGGTATGGACTGCTCATGCTATGGTAAGAATGCAACTGCCTAATTAACATAGTTATGTTCAAGCTTTGATCTTTGGCAGTGCAAAATAAAAAAAAATAAAAATCACTACACCTATCTGTTTGAATTAACAGTTAAATAAACTTGATTTGACAAAGGCAAACTATTTATACTATATACTAAATGATAATGTTGAGCCCATTATGAGTCAATGCATATGCATATGTTCTCACTTCTCACAGACATTCCTCGAATTGAACTAAGACAAAACTGAGCCAAAAGAAAATCAATACTCCCTTTTGTTGGATGAAGTCTTATATATAGATTGATCCAACTATTTACTATTTAGTGAACTGCTACATATAATAAATTATTGCATTTGGATGAAACTTGGTTTTAGATATTCCTCAATTTGTGATCTGATATTTGAGTAATTGCTGGGTGTAAGACCAGAGCAATCACTTCACTCAGATTTCCTTGTCTCCCTACCGCCAATTCAAAGTTCCAGCAGCTGGAAATCAGTTTACACGGGCTTCAACTCAGATGTTGGTTAAACAAGGCTGCCATCTACATCATAAATGTGGCTTGAATGTGTTAATGGTTTAACACCCTGCAGTTATGTTCAACCGTCACAATGAAAAGGGGCAATTGTATTAGGTTAATCCATTTACTTGGCTAGAATGTTCCATTTAGCATACTTCAGTGATGTGCACCATTGAAGAAGAATAAAAAATACAGATGATTCCATAAAACAGTATGGGGGAAACTATTCAATTCTCTCGTCTCTGTAGGGTCCAACAAAGGAACAACATTGACATGAACAAATTGTAAACGATGCCAATGTTCAATCTAAAAAGAATAAACGGTTCATTGTTCATTGTTTATTGAACAACCTCACATCAGATCTTTCTTCAGGAAAGAAAAGTATCTTTGAAGGGCACTTGTATCATTCGGTGAAACAATCTTTACTTGTAATTTACTTGATGTCTACACAAATACAACAGTGAGAAGATGCTTGATTAATGTTCCATTGTCTCAAATTGCATGGCCACAAGTATGATTGCTTCAAAACCCTTGTCAATAGAAAATTTTCCATGGAGAAAGTGTCTACAGTGCATGCAAAATATACTAATGGCCATCTTTGAAATTTGTTTGGGGAAGAGATGTTCCAATACAATTACAAATATTTCTATGCCTGAATTGTTTGAATTTACCAAGTCCATAAAATCTGGTCTTTTGTTGATATTGGTATATGGTCTAATATTCTCATTGTCAATAGTTGGCATAAAATTTGATGATCCTTTCTCTCTCTGCAATGTCTATATATTTTATAACATATACATGGATTGTTTAACTTCACATTAATATAACAATTTTCATTGGGTGGTACAAGCAATTGGACATTCTAATTCTCAAGTTTCCAATTAAATTCGACCATGTTCACAATTTGTACCCTTGCCATAATGGAGACTTGACGTGGCATAATAATTTTTGATGGCATTTGCATTTCCAAATGCTCTTAAATGCATCATCCATGGTAACTAAGTGTGTACCTTATTGGGGGTTTGAACCTCTCATCATGTACCTATTTTGGGATTTGAACCTAGTGTCAATCTCGTAGGTTCATCAAGTGAAAGGGCCTAGTCATATCTCCTTCCATAAGAATTGGTAAACCATCTGGTTATGCTTGGTTATTGTAATTTATTTTATGTAAGTTATAATGAAATGAAATTAAGGTTGTAAGATGTAGGATGCTACTAACCTAACATCTAATTTAATCATAGCTAAGAGCATTTAAGAACTGATTGACATAAAGACTCTTGCCACAAAACCAACACCCCGAATGTAAGGAAGGGTTTTAGTAAAGTGCAACTATGAGAATAGGGTAAATGTCATATACAATCACTTCCCTTCACTTTAAGTTGTTTAGACAAACCACTAAGCCGGAGTTCCCTAAGGCAACAAAGTCTAAGGATCTTTTCAATGTGATTTGGTGAATGGTTCAAATGTCTAATTAAAAACCGAAGGCAAGTTAAGTGATTGGCTTGCAAAAATGATTATATAATTAGCTAAACTTTAAACCATGATCATAAAATAACTTCAAGGAATGAATAATAAGTCCAAACCACTTAGTGAATATACAATGAAATGTGATATTTATTGCCAAAAGATTGGATCATGAATGTAAGAATATCAAGTTAAAAATGTTCATTGAAAGTTGTCATATCAAACACCATCGGTCTGAGGAGATTGTTGTTAAAAGTGTTAAAATAAACTTGCATGAACAACAATGAAAATGAAGTATTAAGTGCATCAAATAAGTCAAATAACCAACCAAATGTTTCATTGAAGTATTCTGCATAATAATGACTTCAGAGAGATGTGTAAGACATCAATTAAAACTCATTATGCTGTTGGTTTTGCCAACAGAATGATGCCATTCATAGCAGAAAATAAACCAGCGAGAATAATTTCTTAATAGCCTTAAAAAAGATGTTAACAAATGAAAGTATGTGACTATCAACAACAATGACTCAACAACACCAAGAATGGTTTATAGCTCCACTATTACCCCATATCAGATTACCGTTGATGCAACAGAAAGTTGCTTCGCAGACAGAGGCCCTAGAAATTGCGATGAAACTAGAGGCTTCACTTATAGGAGAGACTAGTGCAGGTATGGTTTAGATACAAACTCATCTAGCAAATTTGACATTATAGCTGCAAGATATGAAAAAAGGAAAAGATACCCGAGAAGAGGTTTGGTGTACAAAGTGTAAGGGAGAAGGTCACTCCAAATAACACTGTCCAGTATTTAGAGATTACATCGTTAGTGGAGCACCAAATCCATTGAATCAACAACAAGGAACATGGTGTGAGATTTGTCGATGTAGAGGACATCGCACATAATACTGCTACTTACTTCAAAAGTATGTGCAAACACCAAAGAAATTATACTACACATTATGTAATTCAGTTAGCCATGATGATAGCAACTGCAGAGCATATGACCTCATGATAGAAAGAAAACATGATGTCTATAGAGTTCAAGGGGAAATGCAGAACAACAATGAAAATGTGTAGTATGACTAAGCCACATACAGAGGACGTGGAGAATTCAAATGAAGAGGTGAAACACTGGACAAGGACAAGGAAGAGGTCAGATTGTGTGTTATAACTACGCTTAACCAGGACATCTAGCTAGAGACTGTACAAACCCTTGTTACTTGTAAATATTGTAAATCATTTGAACATGTCATTGAGGTATACATTGTTTTGCAAGAAAAAATTCAAGAAAGAAGAACAAAAGCGCAAAATCAGAACATACAGATGATCATAGCTGAAAAACAGAATAAAGATTGCAATATTCATGTTGTGACACGAAGTGGAGCCACGACAGGTGGAGATCAAACAATTGAAGCTTCGACTTCTGAGAATCACCAAGCTAGACAGAATCCTACTGAAGGGGCTTGAACAAAGAAAAATAAGTCTTCATGGAAGCAAGAGAAACCTTCAAAGAGCCAGAACCTTTAACTCCAAGAATCAAGTTTTGAAGTGAAGCATCGCATGTGATAGATATGCCAGCTTCGTATGATCGATCACATACTACAACAAACATGATGAGTCATGTTGTGCAACTTTTACAGAGTAGTATGAAGTTGTTAAAGCATGAAAATGATTTAGCAGAGTTACAAAGCCTACTGAGTCATTTCGAGAAGTGTAATGTAGTAACTGAAACACATAGAGTTGTTCACCACATTAAGAATCATAAAAGAACCGGCAGGGAAATGAGACTAAGTGCACAGATCAGGGATTATTAAATGGACGAGATTATCCTTGAATTAGGGTCAGAAGTAAATTTCTTGACAAAGCAGACATGGGAACAAATGGGAAAGTCAAAGTTAACATGCTCACCAATACAAAGCGGACATGGGAACAAATGGGAAAGTCGAAGTTAACATGCTCACCAATATAGTTGAGGCTAGCCAATCAGCAAAAATTTCTACCCTTTGGGAGATTATCAAATGTCCTCATTGACATTGATGGAGTGCAAAGTAGAGAAGACTTCGAAGTGATTGAGATCGCAGATGATAGCCAACCATATCCTACACTATTGGGGATAGACTAGGCAATTGATAACCTCGCAATTATCAATTTGAAAAAGAATTGCAGATGATATTTGAAGGACTAGATATCAAGGTCATCACACCCTTAGATCCTTCACAAGGACCTGGATATACTGAACCAATAAGAGAAGAATGCATAGTTCAATATCTAGATCATATCTACAAGATGACAGTGAATCAAGAAGACTTCATCAACCCAACTGATGATGGAACATTGAGTTGGCGATGTGACAATTCTTGCATATAATAATCAGATGCAGGACTAGAGAATTGGCAGAGCAGAATGCATGAAGTATCTACGAGAAGATGCATGCAACTCACAAGATCACTGCGCTGGATTGGAATAGAGGTAATCCCAATCCCTAATTATGGTGGCTTGAGTAATATTCATGAATTTTTTCAAGAATATCTTATATTAGTTTCAGATGAACACAAGTTAGCAGTATTGGATACACACTACGCACTACACCTGCTAGATGGTGGGCTGCACATAAATAGAATCTGACCACGTGGGAAGAATGCAAGCACATGATGAAAATCAGATTTCTAGAACAGAATGAGCTTGTACAAGTGAAATATAATGGACAAACTGATCCCAGAAATCACATAGACCTTTTCACGAAAGCATGGACACACGTACCACAAGCCGAATCGGTCTGTCGGTTTGTGCACACATTGGAGCAAATTCCAAAGAACTGGTACACAGAAACATAACTTCGTAGAGGAACAATATAATAGTTTATCATGGCTCAGAACTTCCCAGCAACTTTCAGTTTCGAGGATGATTGTCCAAGTATAAATGAGGCATTATAGATCATCAAAAAGAAGGTATTCAATGACACACCAGAACCTGTGTATCAGTAACTAGAATGGGCAAGACAGCTAGAACATGCCCTGGAATGTTATAACTTTTCTCTCGATGAAGATGAAGAGGAAAGCAAGGATGATGACCCATGCAATGTTAACATACTTGAGTCGAAAGGAGAGCATGAAGTAGAAGGACCTCCATTGGAAATTTTGGATCTCAGTAATCTTGTCAAAACTCGAAAAGTGAACATTGGAACTACTGAAGAACCGAAGTTCGCTTCTATAGGGTATTACTGGGATGAGGAGACGGTTGCACAGATAGTATATTTACTCTGCGAATATGAAGACTTATTTCCTACAAATTTTTCCGAAATGAAAGGCATTTTGGGTGACTTGGGAGTTATGAAAATACCTCTCAAGCCGAATGCGAAGCCCACTAAGCAAAGACCTTATCGACTAAATCCATGATATAAAGAAAGGGTAAAAGCAGAGCTGGATAAGATCCTCGAAGCAAGAATCATTGAACCTATAGAAGAGTCAGAATGGATAAGTCCCATGGTTATCCAGGAAAAGAAAACTAAAGGTGAAATTAGGATCTGTGTAGATCTCAGAAAGTTAAACGATGCATCGTTGCATGACCCATTTCCTACTCCATTCACAGATGAACTGTTAGACAATGTTGGAGGGAATGAAGCATACTCTTTTACTGATGTATTTTCTAGATATCCTTAGATCAGAATTGATACAGCAGACATACACAAGATCACATTTGCCACTAAATGGGGCTCATTTAAGTACACAGTTATGTCCTTTGATCTGAAGAATGCACCTGTTATTTTTTCAAGAGTAGTTGTTGATGCATTCAAGGATTTTATCCACAAATTTTTAGAAGTGTATTTTGATGATTGGAAAGTATTTGGGTTACTGAAGAACCATTATGCCAGCCTAAGACTGATGTTAACGAAGTGTAGACAACATCAGATCTCCCTCAACTTGAAGAAAAGCATCTTCTGTGTTCCCTATGGAATTCTACTGGGACACATTGTTTGTAGACAAGGGTTGATGGTTGATCCAGCTAAAATCATAGTTATTGTGAATTTGCAAGTGCCTAATTCAGTAAAAAAGCTACGCACTACATTCGGGCACACAGGCTACTACAGGAAGTTCATCAAAGGATATGCGCGGATAACTACGCCTATGGAAACATTGTTGAAGAAGGAAGTGAAGTTAATTTGGACTGAGGACTGTCAAACAAGATTCGACACATTGAAAAAAAGGATGGTAACTGTGCCTATATTAGTTTTTCCAAACTGGAGTAAACCATTCCATGTACATGTAGATGCTTCATCCATAGCACTTGGAATCGTGCTAGCTCAACTAGGTGAGGGAGGCATTGACCATCCTATTGCATTCTCAAACAGAAAACTGTCCTCAGCAGAAAAAAATTATACCACGATAGAAAGAGAAGGCTTAGCCATGGTGTATGCACTGCAAAATTTTAGACACTACTTTCTAGGTGTGCACTTTTGTATGTTTACTGACCATTAAACTTTGAAATACCTGGTCAATAAATTAGTTTTAGGGGGAAGAATCTATAGATGGTTGTTACTCTTTCAGGAGTATGATTTTGAAATCATTCTTAATCCAAGAAGGCCGAACTCAGGACCTGACCATCTTTCTATAATTGTATCAAGCGAAGAACCTATGAACCTGGAGGATAGTCTACCAGATGCACAGTTATTTGCTATTCAGATAGAAGATGATTATTATAAGTACATTGAAGAATTACTAACCACAGGTTGGAACCTACAAAGTTTACTACGCAGCAGAAGAAATAGTTGGTATTTAAAGTAGTTGACTTCACCGTAATTACAGGACAATTATACAAGCTAGGACCGGATGACGTACTGCGCAAATGTGTGCTAGAACACGGGAAACCATTGATACTTGTTGAAGCACATTCAGGGGTGTCTGGAGGCCACTATGCAGGAAGAGCTACTGTGCAAAAAATTATGAGAGAAGGACTATGGTGGCCTACACTCCACAAGGATTCGAACGAGCATTGTCGTAGTTGTGATGTTTGCCAAAGAACAAGGAAGCCATATCGTAGAGATGAGATGCCATTGATTCCACAATTAACATTACAAGGATTTGATAAGTGGGCTATTGATTTTGTGGGACGTATCAACCCACAAGGGAAGCAAACTGGCTCGCGATACATTATTACACCTACAGACTATCTAACTAGATGGGTAGAGGAAAAAGCAGTGAAGGACTATAGCGCAGTTACTACCGTGTAGTTCATTTTTGAAAATATCCTCACAAGGTTTGGATGTCCAAAGATCCTAATGAGTGATATGGGACCTCACTTCTTGAATAGAACCATTGAAGCCCTGACTGAGGAATTTCAGATTTACCATCAGGAAATCACACCATATCATCCACAGGCCAATGGAACTGTTGAATCTTTTAACAAAGTGTTGGAAAATGCACTGACTAAGGTATGTAATACAAACATGGATGATTGGGATCTACGAATACCAGCTATGTTATGGGCATATAGGACAACTTGCAAAACATTGATAGGTCATACACCCTTCAAGTTAGCTTATGGACAGGAAGTTGTTATGCCAATGGAATACATAGTACCAAGTTTGAGAATTGCAGCTTTCACAGACATGGAATATGATGATACAATGGAAGAAAGGCTACTCCACTTAGTTGGGATAGAAGAAGATCGCTTCATTGCAGGCTTTCACCAACAAGTGAAAAAAGGAAGAGAAAAAGCATGGCATGATAGGCATATCACGCACAAATTATTCCAGGTAGGAGATATTTTCCTCCTCTATGATAGCAGATTCATGAAGTTCCCTGGAAAATTTAAAATGCATTGGCCAGGGCCATATGTTTTCAAGAATGTTACTAATGGTGGCGCAGTTCAGCTAGCCACATTAATGGGAGAAAACCTACTAGGTCTTATTAATGAAAGTAGACTAAAACCCTACAGGGATAGTCCTATTTTGCCAAACCTCAGTTGATCAATAACGAAGAAAATTTTAAGTGTCAAGTACAGTTGAAATTGGACACTAAAATTTGCGCAGAGTCTGTACACAATTTTGTTGAAATGTGAAGTTGCATGAAATATGAGATGCGAAGTGCACGTCGGAAGCTGAGATGCAAAGTGCACATCGGAAGCTTAAATGTGAAGTGCACCTCGGAAACCATGATGCAAAGTACAAATAGAAAGCGCATCTTCGAAGTTAAAAATGAAGGAGCATAAGTGTGCAGTGGAACTTCACAAATTTTGTCTAAGCCGTGAGCGAAGTTCGGAGGAACTAGCCATTAAAATGTCGGTTAGAAAAATAGCTGTTATACAGTGTTTTTCCAACGGCTACTTTTGCATTTAACACAAAGTTATCCGTTTCTGATGCATTCAATGAAGGAAAGGACCAAGATCCTCGGCAAATTTGGCCAACGGTCACAAAATTTAATGTCTATCTAGACGTTTGTGGGAACGCCTCCAGGTTAACTGCACCTATAAATAGTGCTAAGAATAGAATCATGGGATTTACTGTGATTTTTCATTTTTACCACAAGAGGAGTTTAAGTTTTTTCCAGTGAGTGCACGAACAATCTTGAAGATAAATTTCCAAGTGAATGTCTGAGTAATCAACAGTCAAACAGGTTGTGAGGGAGTTTAAGCGCTCCGGGCTTGCAAGTTTAATGAAAATGCCCGACAAAACGTATGTTCCAGAGAGTGGTTTTGGGACAAGAAGCTCACCACGCCACGCATCATCCATGTAGTGAAAGGATAAGCAGTCGATAAAGGACCCTGGGAAGCCGAAGGTAGGAGGGATGTCGAGGCCCGGTCCACCTCTACCACTAAGGTATGGGACAATCTACCTCACACATGAGTATATTCCACCCAGAAGGATTTTCATGCCAGCGATTCAATTGTTCAAGAATGCACAATATGAAATTCCTTTACCACCAATTTCCAGCAATGTGCGTATCCGGGAGAACTTACTCGGCACGATAGTGAGATGTAAGTTCTCAGATCATGATCTCTTAGAGGGGAGGGACCCTAAAGATCCAAAATATCCTCAGTTCCAACCTGACTAATATATGTGCCGAAGGAATGATGAGAAAATGGGGCAACCTATCATCGTCGCATAGGACTGGGTCACAATGTTGGTGCCATATGGGTTGTTGAGTCTCCTACAAATACCACATTTTGAAATAATTCAAGATTGTACTACGGTGGTGTGCACTTTGCTGTCATGCACGCACCAGGGCTATCTATGGCTCGACTGCAGGATCGATATCAATATCGACCTCATCCACCTAATCACCCATCTCAGCAAGCGAGGTGGTGATCTCGCAACGGATTTTGTGGGAAAGACAAAGGACAAAGAGCTTGCCAAGGGAATGAAGGAAGAGTATAAATTAGTAAAGGGAAACTGGAGTTTTATCACAGATGGAATTGAAGACCCAGCTACGCGGTTCACTATCTAGCTGCTAGACGCAAAAGTATTGAGGAAGTGTAGACCGACAAAGGTTCTGGCCGGAGTAGTTTTCCTAGCTGCGATGACCAAGGATGGAAAACCATATAATTGGGCAAGTTATTTACTGAATGAGTTCTTGGACGATGTCTGCGAAACTCAAGAGACTGGTAGCACATTTCACTATACTTGGTTGCTTGTGCTAATTGCTTTTATACGCTGGAAGGAGCCGTTGTACCATAACAACCTTTCGGTAATGTTAGGAGATTGTCAACTGACAAAATATGCCAACATGTGGGAAAATTCGAGGCCTGACAAACAACACGTAAACAATGAACATATGCTTACTTACTTCAGGCAGTTATGTGATGTGATATAGCGCACTCTGAGCATCTCAAAGGACCTATCAACCAAGTATCTCCAAAGAGTGATATTCAAGGCTGACATTCACTTTATCTGTATTCAGCCAAAGGGCGAGAAGCAGAATCCACAGTGGTTCCTAGGGAACTATCAGTTTGATATGCAGAATATCGAGTTGATTATGGAGGATTCGCTAGCAGAGTGGAAGGTCGATTCACCCATAATAATCTAGACAACCTCGGAGGAAAATGAATCTAAAGATCCACTGGATGAAGACGAGGCACAAAAAGACACTGCGCAAATGCCAGCAGGAGAAAAGAGAAAGGACTCTGAAAGTGCAACAATAGAGAAAGGTCCCAGGAAGAAACACAAGGCGACCAAGGCTCAGCCAAAGGTGAAGTTACGTGATGATGATTATGAATGCATTGCACTGCGCATCATCGCGCACTTAGAAGAGGCGCTCACGCTAAAAGATAGCAAAAGCGAAGAAACTCAAGCGTAGATAAAAGATAATCTTGCAGATCTCAAGAGCATGGTTGCAAGGATAGAACAAGTCGAGAGGGACTTGGTGTGAGAATCTGATTCAGAAGGAAAGTGAGGTGAATCAAGTCAAAAGAAGAGATGGCCATATGCCTTGACAACGAAACCTCATTTGGTCCAAATGGATTCGCTTAGTATCATCTTCCCAAATGATGATCTAGCCAAAGGTGCGAAGAGGTTAAAGCACCCGGATATCAATGTCGGTATGCTACCTATTGAGGGGTTGAACAATCTGCATCTGTAGGTTATAGAAGAGATCAGAGATAGAGACATAGTCTCTTACAATCAACAACTTCATTTAGATGAAAACTACAAGAATTTACAAGAGGAATGTGCACAAAAGACAAGAGAGCTTGATGGTGCGCAAGATGAGCGAAGAAGGATGGAAGAAACCATTGCTTCGGTATGTGCACAGATTCCAGAATGCGAAGAGCAACTGGAGATCTAAGATACTATCCTTAATATTGGTACTATGGTAAGTGATTTGAAAGCAGAGATGGCAACGAGGGAGATCGCCTACAATGAAAAGGTTGCTAGATTAGAAACTTAGAACCTGCCTGGTACCCCTCTAGGTATAGTAGAAGAAATATTTGCAGTGCTAAGGGCTTCAACCGAGACCATCTCCATAGAAGTAGTTGTTGGTTGTGGAGCCAGATCTTCTAGTCTCATAGATGATATTGTATCAGCTGTGTTTGTACCCCAGTTTTATATGATATGTAGGTGGACTGTATAGTCACCCCAGCAGGGGGGCATCGCCCCCCCACGGGGTTCCAGGGGGGACCATCGGTCCCCCGGCAGGGGTTCGGGGGCAACTCCCCCGAAGAAAAATTTTGGGGTTGTTTTCGCCAGCTGTTTTGCGGGCCCATGGTTTTGGGTATCCCGTTGTATTTTCCCATTGTATTTCCCTTATAAAATAAATACATTGTAATACAGCGAGGGATGATGATGTATTAGGTTTTATGCATTGTAAAGATCTCTGAGATCAGGGGAGAGACTGTGAAATAGAGAAGAGGAAGTGCAGCGGTTGTGCTGTAGGTTGTATCCCTTCACCTTGCTGGACGGTAATAATAATAAGGAAGCAAATTCAGTGTGGATGTAGCCCAAGTTGGGTGAACCATGATATATCTGTGTCTCTCTTGTAATGTGTATGTGTGATTATATTTGCATTTCTGTTTATTATTATTGCTCTGCGATCCTGTTTTTCTAACAATTGGTATCAGAGCCAAAGGTCTATTTGGCAATTAAACCCGCGGGAAGCTAGGGTTTCTGGTTCGAGTGGGAGCAATGGCAGAAGAAGGAAAGTTTAAGGTCGAGAAGTTTAACGGCCAAAACTTCGGGTTATGGAAGATGCAAATGGAGGACTATATGTACCAGAAGGATCTATTCCTACCGTTGGGAGGAAAAGTAAAGCAGCCGACGGTTATGAAGGATGAAGAATGGGAGGTTCTTGACAAAAAGGCTCTAGGAACAATACGGTTGAGACTGGCTTCGTCGGTGGCTTTCAATATCTCAAAAGAAACGACAACAGAGGGTTTGATGAGCGCATTGGGTAAGCTGTATGAAAAACCCTCGGCCTCCAACAAGGTATTTCTAATGAAACGTTTATTTAATATGAAGATGTCTGAAGGTGGATCTGTTACTGATCATTTAAATGAGTTTAATACGGTTACAAATCAGCTAAGTTCTGTAAGTGTGAACTTTGATGATGAGGTTAGGGCTCTTCTAATCTTGTGTTCATTGCCAGAAAGCTGGAATAGCTTGGTCATGACTGTAAGTAACTATGTCTCTGGTTCAAACACTTTGAAATTTGATGATGTTATTGGTGTTATTCTTAGCGAGGAAATGCGAAGAAAAAGCACAGGTGAGACATCAGGTAATGCGTTGACCATGGAGAGCAGGGGAAGACAAAAGGAGAGAGGAATGAGCCAAGGTAATCGTGGAAAGTCTAAAATGGACAGATCCAAGTCCAGACTGGGAAAGATAGAGTGCTGGAACTGTGGAAAGAAAGGACATATGAAGAAAGACTGCAAATCTCTAAAGAAGAAAGGAGATGCACAGAAGGAAACTACCCAGGAAGCAAATGCAGCAGGTGATGTGTTACAATATGCTTTGATTCTTGCATTAGATAATACTAGTGATTATTGGGTAGTAGATTCAGGAGCTTCATGTCATGCTACAACCCATAGGAAATACTTTCATGAGTATGTTCCTAACGACTTTGGACATGTTTTATTGGGTGATGATGAGCAATGTAAAATTGTTGGAATGGGTAAGGTATGGATAAAAGTTAAGAATGGAACTGATTGGTTGTTGAAAGAAGTTAGGCATATTCCTGCTATGAAAAGAAATATGATCTCAACAGGGTAGTTGGGAGATGGCGGCTGTCTATCTACGTTCGGAGAAAAGTGGTGGAAGATCACTAAAGGATCAATGGTGATAGCAAAACGAGACAGAGTAGGTACGTTGTATTTATGTCCTCATAATACTGACCATTCTATCTCTTTAGCTTCCACAGGAATAGATACAGCATTGTGGCATCATAGGATGGCCACATGAGTGAGAAGGGGATGCAGATTCTCCACTCAAGGAAGTTGCTTCCGGATTTGAAGCAGGTAAGTTTGGAATTCTATGAAAACTGTGTTTATGGAAAACAGAAGAGAGTCAGATTTCTCAGGGTTGGGAAACAAAAGAAGAATGAAAAATTAGAGCTTGTGCATACAGATGTATGGGGACCGGCTCAGGTACAATCTCTTGGTGGCTCTCATTATTATGTTACATTTATTGATGATGCAACTAGAAAAACTTGGGTTTATTGCATTAGACAAAAATCTGATGTGTTTGCTACTTTTAAGAATTGGAAAGCTTTGGTTGAGAATGAGACAGAAAAAAGATTGAAGTGTCTCAGATCTGATAATGGAGGTGAGTACTGCGGCAAGGAGTTTGATTGTTACTGTTCATACCATGGGATTCGTAGAGAGAAGATAGTCCCAGGAACACCACAGGAAAATGGTGTGTCAGAAAGGATGAACATAACGATCATGGAGCGTGCAAGGTGTATGAGACTGCATGCAGGGCTGCCCTTACAGTTTTGGGCAGATGCTGTAAATACTGTTGTTTATTTAATAAACAGAGGACCTTCAAGTGCTTTGGATGGTGGTATTCCAGAGGAAGCATGGACAGATAAAAAGGTAAACTACTCATTTCTGAGAACGTTTGGTTGTGAAGCATTTGTCCATATTGATAAAGAAAATAGAACAAAGCTTGAAGCTAAATCCAAGAAATGTACCTTTATTGGATATGGGGTTGATGAATTTGGTTATCATTTATGGGATTATGAAAATAACAAAATCATCAGGAGTTGAGATGTGATATTCAATGAAAAGGTCATGTATAAAGATCAGTTGCAGGGAAAGAAACAGGAAAAGGAAAACACAGAGTACATAGTGCTTGATGAAATTAAAGAAAATGAAGTTCCGAAGGTGCCAGAAAATCAAGAGCAACAACAAGTACCTGAAACTCCTGCAACTGTAAGAAGATCTACCAGGTTAAGTAGACTCCCTGAACGATACTCTCCTTCAATGTATTATTTATTGATGACTGATTCTGGTGAACCAAAATGTTATGAAGAAGCAATGCAGGTGGAAACTAGAAAGAAGTGGGAGCAAGGCATGAATGAGGAGATGGACTCATTGGTAGGAAACTAGACTTGGGATTTGGTTCAGTTGCCTGCTGGTAAAATAGCATTGCAAAACAAATGGATTTACAGGTTGAAGGAAGAAGAAGGAGGTAAGAAGCGGTACAAGGCCAGACTTGTTGTAAAGGGGTTTGCACAGAAGAAAGGTATAGATTTTGATGAAATATTTTCTCCTCTTGTTAAGATGACTTCAATTAGGACTATCTTAAGTCTAGTGGCGGTAGAAGATTTCCATCTTGAACAGTTAGATGTAAAAATAGCCTTCCTCCATGGGGATTTGGAGGAAGAAATATATATGCAGCAGCCACAAGGGTATGAGGTCAAAGGTAAGGAGGATATGGTATGCAGATTGAAAAAGAGCTTGTATGGCTTGAAGCAAGCCCCAAGGCAGTGGTATCTAAAGTTTGACAGGTTTATGATAGAACAAGGTTATAGTGGATGTCATTCTGACCACTGTGTTTATTTCAAGAAGCTAGACAATGGAAGATATATTATCTTGTTGTTGTATGTGGATGACATGCTTGTTGCAGGGTCTGACATGTAGGATATAAATGTACTCAAAAGGAAGCTAGCTAATTCATTTGCGATGAAGGATTTGGGTGCTGCAAAGCAAATCCTTGGTATGAGAATAATGAGAGACAGGAAAAATCGCAAATTGACATTGTCTCAAAGTGAGTACATACAAAATGTGTTGGAGAGGTTCAGAATGCAAAATGAAAAACCTGTAAGTACACCTTTGGCTAGCCATTTCAGTCTAAGTAAGGAAATGTGTCCCAAGACACAAGAAGAGACAGATTACATGTCCAATATTCCCTATCAATCAGCAGTTGGCAGCTTGATGTATGCCATGGTGTGCACAAGACCAGATATTGCACATGCAGTGGGAGTTGTGAGCGGATATATGAACAATACAAGTAAAGAACATTGGAAGGCAGTACAATGGATTCTCAGGTATTTGAGAGGTACTACCACTGAGGCATTATGTTTTGGAGGTTCAGACACTGTTCTACAGGGATATGTTGATGTAGATATGGCAGGTGACAAGGATAGCAGGAGGAGAACCACAGGGTATATGTTTACTATAGGTGGAACAGCAGTAAGTTGGATTTCAAAACTACAGAAGGTTGTTGCACTTTCAACAACAGAAGTAGAGTATGTTGCCATTACAGAGGCTAGTAAAGGGATGATTTGGTTGCAGAGGCTTATGGAGGAAGTGGGTAAGAAGTAGAAGGATAGCATATTGTATAGTGACAGCCAGAGTGCCATTCATCTTGCAAAGAACTCAAGATTCCATTCCAGGACTAAACATATATAGCTCAAGTACTATTTCATATGCTCTATTCTGGAAGATGAACTGTTGAAGCTGGAAAAGATACATACTAGCCAGAATCCTGCAGACATGTTCACAAAGGTAGTGACCAGAGAGAAACTGGGTTCGTGCTCGGTTTCAGTTGGCCTTCTAGCATGAAGGTGAAGAGGAGAAATTTTCCAAGTCCAATTCCAGCAAGTGCAGCAGCGGTGGAGTTGCTGTCATCAGTCTCCAAGTGGGAGATTGTTGGTTGTGGAGCCAGATCTTCTAGTCTCTTAGATGATATTGTATCAGCTGTGTTTGTACCCCAGTTTTATATGATATGTAGGTGGACTATACAGTCACCCCAGCGGGGGGGCATCGCCCCCCCACGGGGTTCCAAGGGGGACCATCCCCCCTAGCTGGGGGGTCCGGGGGCAGCGCCCCCGTAGAAATTTTTTTGGGCTGTTTTCGCCAGCGGTTATGCGGGCCCATGGTTTTGGGTATCCCGTGGTATTTTCCCATTGTATTTCCCTTATAAAATAAATACATTGTAATACGGTGAGGGATGATGATGTATTAGGTTTTATGCATTGTAAAGATCTCTGAGATCAGGAGAGAGACTGTGAAACTGAGAAGAGGAAGTGCAGCGGTTGTGCTGCAGGTTGTATCCCTTCACCTTGCTGGACGGTAATAATAATAAGGAAGCAAATTCAGTGTGGACGTAGCCCAAGTTGGGTGAACCACGATATATCTGTGTCTCTCTTGTAATGTTTATGTGCGATTATATTTGCATTTCTGTTTATTGTTATGGCTCTGCGATCTTGTTTTTCTAACAGTAGTGAAATGCCAAGAACTGCTGGAGGAGGCCACTAAAGTATGGACTGCGCTACAGGAGGATCCTTCCCTACAGAAAATACAAGATGACCTACAACAATTATAGGCAAAGCTGGATGCTATGAATGTAGCCATGAAAACCTTGAGACCCAGAGAGAAAATCCATAAGTTCACTGAAGTTAAGGAATTGAAACGAGAATTGAAAGTACTGAGGGAGAAGGAAGCTGATACTTCAACGAGATTATAGCCAATACTGGAAGAATCACTTCCCCTCTCAGAGGAAATTGAAGAAAAGTGACAATAACTCCACACCACGGAGAAGACGGTAAAGGAGCATGCTCAAGAAGACATCTCATAGGAGATGTTGGAAACTGTCAAGGACTTCGAGTAGGAAACAAAGGAAATATTTGTGAAGCTAAGAGCAACTCTTTAAAACTTCATCGAAATATTGACTCCCCCAGGGGATGTGCAGCCAGAGCCAAGTGGATCAGAGACGATCCACGAGTAAGTGTTAGGGGCCTGTTTCGCATGGCCCAAGTTGGCATAGTTTTTTGAAAAGCGAAGTCCAAGTTAGAGCAGGTTGAAAAGTGAAGTCCAAGCATGGCATAGTTTTATTGAAACATAGCTCCAGGGTAGCAGTTATTTTTGGCAACAGGTACAAGCGAAGCGAGATCCAGCAGCGACCTATTTTGGGTAAGTGACTCTGTAAATCTTAGGAGCAGGGCGAGGAGCGGCGTGGACTTGGAGGAAAGTGACTTGTCTCCTTAGTACAAACAGAGTACTAAGATAGCTGGGGATGCACAGATGATTAGAAGAAGAGCGGCAGACCGACAACGACAGAAGGAGCACAGCGGTTGAGAGGGACACGCTAGTACGCAGTCAAAGCCGTGCATTTAGAAGAGGCATCAGAGCCAGAAGTGGTGCAGAAAGGTGGCTAAAGTCAAGTGATGTAACTGTCGACTACAACAAGCCTGGTTAGCGGGGTAACCTGTAATACCCCAATTTTGACCCTTAGGAAATATTGGCTCTAATGTAAATATTGTAAATACGCGATGTATGTTTCCCTAGCGTGGAGCTCAAGGCCAAGGCCCCGCTAGTTTATGCTCGGATTTTATTTAAATTAGACATGCTTGATATTTTGTTACCCACGTGCTATTAAGCCATGGGATATTGTAAATTGATGTAAATGTTTAATATGGAAATAAAATACCAAAAACTGGCTATGGGGGCAACGAATGAGAAGGGGCCACGTGTATCCACTAGGGAGTGGTGAGGGGGCTATGGGATTAAACCCTAGGCTGCCATTTGTCATTATGAGAACCCATTGACTTCCCTAGGTGACATTAATGCCTGCTGTAAGAAGGTGGTTGAGATTTCAGCCCATGGCTTCAATGGAGCATGGGTAGCCCTGAAATTCGTATGGGTGGGCATGGGCTCTGATTGCTTGGGCAAGAAGTCACTCAACCTCATGGGAGGTTGCTTGATTCTCACCCCAGTCCATTGTGAAACTATCTAGCATCATTCCCATCCAAAAACGTGTGCCAGCAGTGAGGAAAAACCAGAAATCGCGACCTTGAGAGAACCCAGTTTTTGAAAGACCAAAAACATCCAGATTTGGCATGGGACAAGGAAATCCAATGGGGAATCCATTAGCATGAACCTTGGGGCGAACTTGGGAGCATTAGCTACCCCGAAATCAATGGGAAAACCCAGTTTTTGCAGCTCAGAAGACGAGTGACGGATTTGAGTATTTGGTGAGCAGAACAGAGAGAAATCAAGTTGGGATTGACTATGCAGAGGTTGGGTGTGCTTGATAAACCCAGTGAAGGCTAGGATCTCAAAGATCAGCAGCTGGACCTTTCTATGCCCATCCTGAAGAGCACTGGAGGGAAGAGTTTCCCGAGGGACTGTGTAACAGAGAAGGGGGTCTTCCTTGTGTTGGATTTGGTAGGTAATGTGGGTGCCTAACTGTTGAGTTCACTTGAGATGCCTGTAGCTCTGTGGTTGAGCTCACTGGCTTAGCACTACCCTCCTCTATCTGCTTGGATGCTTGACTGAAGCCATGGCTATGAGTGAACCCAGCTAGTCCTCCTTAGTGGATACACGACCCAGCTCGGGGGTGACCTCTCAGCTGAAAGAACACAAGCTGGACAGAGGTCTACAGTTGGGAGGAACGTTGACCTTCCATAGCCAGTCGTTTGGACCATTACAGTTCAAGATGAGTAATCTGTGATTTAATTTATATACAGTAGGTGTTTTGCAATGCATTCATGATTAATGGAATGAAAGGCGCCATGTTTATGCAATATGATAATTAATGACTGTTGTTTATCTGTTGAATGTGTGGGGAAACTATGTGTATGTGTGAAGTTTAATTCCGCTGTGTAGTTATTGAGTTTATGTCTGCACCCGTAAGTTTTAAATTGCATGCGTTATGAGTCAAATTATTGGGGCTAAGCCTGCCATAAGCCCGTGTGTTGTTAACGTTTCCTTCCTTGCATTTGATGATGGAAGGGGGCGTTACATAACCACACCATTTTTGGGATATTTTTGGATACTATAGTAATTTTGGCCCACAATGATTGTAAAGACGTGACCCTCAGGCACGATGTATAAAAGGGGCAATTTTGTAAAGGCAGGGTTGGTCGCTCATAGTCATGTTTTTGGTCTTAAATATTTTGGAAAATACTAAGCATTGTAAAGAGAAAGAAGAGAGGAAAAGGCTCTGCAACTGTGTGTGCAGAGACCTATTGTAGAGAAGAGTCTGCAGCTGTGTGCATGGACTGGAACTGTTGACCCTTCTCGTTAATATAGACAACAGTTCTCGTGGACGTAGCTCCCATCCCGGGGGTTAACCACGTAAATAAGTGTGTTAAGAGAATGAATGAGTGTGATTGTGTATGCTTACATTTATGTTTACATTCATGCTTATAGTTATGTGTGTTCGTGATTTTATATGTATTTTCACATGAATGAAGGGTGAGAATAATATGTTAAGTGTCTAACACATATATTGAATGCATGAGTACTTTTGGATATGTCGAATGCATAGTTACACAAGTAACACTAAGTCAACGTAGCCTGTAGAGTGTGAAACTGTCCCTCAACACAGTTCCAGGGCATGTTGTTGCATTGCATTGTGTAGCTAAGTGTAAGCGCAGCCCCAGTGTGTGTTGTAGCATAAGAAGTAAACACGAAGTAGGTGTGACTTCACGCAGCTTGACATTTTATTATCTGTGCATCACTTGGATGTAGAAACGTGCTTCTGCATCCCTTCCATAGCTTCGCCTCGGATGATACCTCAGTCTGTTCGTGGGATGTTGTCGAAAGGGCCGTTGAAGAAGGGTTTTGTTGGACCACAACTACACCAAACCTAGGTCAATACAAGAAAGTTAAATAACTAAATAGGTATCCAACAACACTCTAGCCTTTAAGTGTCAACACAAGTTTTAAGTGTGCAGAGGAAAAGAATCCATGGGGTAGCCTTCGCTACCATGCTCAATATCATGATCAAGGGATTGTCTCTTAGATAACCAACTCTGGATATAAGTACACATGCAAAGAACAATGCATGCTTAGGTGTAAGACAAGGAGTGCAACAAATGTCTGAGATTTTGTCCATTTTATATATTCTGGGGTTCAATACGTGGGAATTTAATGTTAGTACTTGGATCAATGGGCGAAAGAATTGACTTAAGAATCATGAAATTATTGCATTTCCGCCATTGTATGAGGTTACAAGTGTTAGTATTCAAGTTGAATCTTCCTACGAATATCTTGAAGCATGTTTGAAATAGAGCTCATTAAGCCTGATGATTTAATGCACGACTGCTCAACAAGTGTGCGCTTGGATACCTTCCAAGTAGACCCACTTGATGTAACTTCAATTGATTGCCAAAACCAATCCAAAGGAAATGAATGCATGCAAAGAATTGAGGAACAACCAAGTTATGAGAAGAAACAACCTTATATGTTGAATTATTGACCATCACATAGGCTGCAAACTTACTTCATATTGTGGTCATTTTCTTAATATTTTGGGGTTGCAAGAATCTAGTGCCGTCCTCTAAGTTATACCTAATGGTGAACATAATTGTCATTAATATCAATTTGATAAGATGCAATAACCTTGAGAGTGATCTAGATGGTTTTGTGAGGGGTTTATGTAAAGATATTGAGATTAAACTATACGAGTTGAAGCTTATTGTTTAGTCTATTTCATGGGTCATGGTCCATGTGTGCCACATTCTATATATGAGAGTGAAATTAGATACCATGAAGACCATTGCAGATGCACATTTAATCTCTCAATTTCTCACTATGTACACCTGATCATGTGAGTTAGAATGGTATCGTATGGTTTGCATAAATGCTACAAAATATGTGTTGGAATTACTATGTTAAAGAAGGATTACTTCTAGATTTTAAGTCATCATTTGAGCAATTGATTACTGATTTCCAGGAAGTCACTTAGTAGGTGGAAATCAGAGGAGGGAAAAATAACAGATTATCGAATGGCAGAGCATATTTTGGTTCATAGATTGAACATTTGGAAGCTACCAGATTTATAGAAATCATATTCATATTTATGGAAATAGTGGGGAATATATTCCAAATCTACAGGACAACAATCGAATCATTTATAGATTTGAAGATGAAATATTTTAAGGCAAGGATAACCAGTTAATCAAGTTATCTCTAGATTTAGGGAAAGTTTGGTGCAAAGCTAGTGGTAATTCCCTTTATCACCTCATCATTTACCTCCCTCATTTTAGAGTTGGTGCTTTTTCAACAGTAGGGGGACTTCCTTAATCTTTGTTGTTCATCTACAACTAAGGCTCAAATAACAAGTATTTAGTCAAACAATTGAAGAGTTTTTGTATATTTCATAAAGGGTGGACACATCTTATAGGACCAGTTCCTGTCTTAGGGTTATAAAGGCCTGGTTAACATAAAATGGTCCAGAATGACGAGTGCAAAACATATAGCATGTTAATCCAACAAAGGATTCAAAGGATACCTTGAGGCTTACATCAATCAAATTCATACATTTATTCCATTTAGCCATAGCTACTTATTTTCATTATAGCCATTAATATGAAATGATTCATGTAAAGAGAATAATCAATGATGTTTAATTATCATTATCTTAGAAATCAAGAAATTCTGATCATAACCATCTCTAATTTTTCCACATTATAACAACACATCATAGAACTGAGTAACTGTTCCAATCCTATCCCAATGCTTAGCTTATACCTTCAACAGGTTGATAAATATATACTTTATAGGTAGAGTGAATGTTGATCCATAACAGCTACCCGTTGTAACATACACGTACTTATCTTATCTACATAAAAGGAAGAAGGTAAAATGCACTAAAGTATTCACCGGAATATCCACTCTCTTGATATAGTCACATAGACTTAGGATTAAACCTGCAAGAATCCACCTCTTAAGACCGATTTCTCTACCTTATTTATAGTTTTACAACATAGCTTTACAATTGTATAATATCTAATTGTTGTATAAATATTCTAGTTAAGTTCTAGAAATTAACTGAAGCTACGGGAATACTGCACATAACCCTTAGAATTCGTATTTAGGATGTATATCAAAAAATGTATTTTGATCAAATAAATAAACAAGTGTCTCACTAGAGTGAAATAAGTAACCTGTAAGGATATTCTTAGGATTCCCTTGTACAAATATTATGATATATCGAATTGGGATTGAGCTAGTTTATTCCTTGCTAGCTATTAAAGTGTAGTGAAGCTAAAGAATATACATATATTCCAACTCATCACTCAACAAATCTTTATGGGAATGTATAGATGTATTATAGAGCTCTTAGGTTTCAAACCCCAAGCATAAAAAATAAAAAAATCTAATGGAGTTACTCTTTTTTGTTGGCAAGCGGTTTGGTAAAGTGCTATCGCAGCATCTCCAATGTTGCGACAAGGCAAAAGATGGTGTGAAAGGAGACAAGCGGAAGATTATTTTGTGCATGTGCGGGTCAATTGTACCACGGATTGCAGGTTGTGGGTCATTTTTGGACTAAGTCAGTTAGATAGTGAGTCATTTTTCCATAGTGTTGGTTAACAAGTTGTTAGAAAGTGGACAAGAATTGTAAGGTAGAAGCCTATATATAGATAAGAATTGTAAGTGCTAGAGGTAGCCAGAGGAGAGAAAAAGCATCATCGAATGTTGGAGATATTATGCGAAGCTGTGTTGTTGGTTGTATGTCTTATGGGTATGTCTTGACATCAAAGGGTTTTTACAGAGATATTGTATCTGGGTCGACAATGACAATATAATGAAGCTATTTTGGTACAATCTCTATGTTCAATGTGTTCAGTTTTGGTAATGTGATGTTGCACTATACAAATAATGTCATGCTTCTTTGATGCGATACTTGTTTTACAATTACTGTCATTGCAAAGATGAATGTCTTGGTTGAATATCATTTTAAAAACCATGTTCAATGCTTAGAAATATCTGTCCCAGTTATTCAATCAGTTTAAGTACTACAACCGCAACCATCCTCCTTCGTTCAGCGGAAACATGGTTCCGTCTGCCCTTCCTGGACGCCTCGAGTGAGACCTCATATGCTCTGCAGGTGTTGCTGGGAGGGATAAAACCTATTCGATCCGGTGGCCAGGGAGACTGCGATATGTGTCGACAGTGAGTTGAAACCCTGTCAACTGGCATCACGCTAACAAATGGTGAAACTCGGGGATTGTTTCATGCGTAGAGCAATGCGCGGAAGGGGTCCAAATGAACTAGTCTTTGTATCTCTTGAATCAACTAATGGAGGATGTTGTGGCGGTCCAATTGGGAAAGGGTGCCTTCACATATAGTTGGTTGTTTTTTTTATTGCCTTAGTCACATGGAAAGAGCCCGACACGTACCAGGGCATGGACATTCCGGCTGCAGCAAAACGACGGGGTGCACGATATCAAAATATGTGGTATGTACGGGAGCCAAAGAGACTCCGGGATTGCCAATTGTAGTTTTGGATATTTTGGGAGATGCTTTGTGCTGCAGCAATACAAGTCCCACGAATATCCGAAGAAACTGCAGCGCAGTTCAGACCAATCATGGTGTTTGCAATTCGACCACATACCATACATATACAAGCCCGTTGTGATCCTGATCGGCAATGGTTGCAGACCTCGTATAAGGTGACATCCAAATATTTAGAGGATACTGTGAATGAATGGCCAGAGGCATGGCGACAACCCATGAGTTTAGTATAACTAGAAGCCGGTGTCCCGGCGTTGGGCCTAGATGATCGGGCATCGGCCCAGGACCACTAGAGTCACCATAACTCAGGGCAAGAATCGACCAAAACAATATCAGATGATAGTGACCGAGCCCTTGAAGAAAACCGATCGAAAAGGTATCAGGAGCATGCAACGATCAACGGGTTATCCTTTCCAGCTGAGGCACAGTTGGGTCGCCTAATCACAACCCTCAATACTGTATCCTTTGTGGCAATGGACAAGATGTCAAGGAAAGTGGATGAAGGGTTCCATGCGATCACCGCTCGGTTAGAGTCTCTATATGATATGGTTTCCAGAAAGGCACCAGAGGAAGCAACGGTACCAACCTTTGGCACAATTAGCACTAAGCCGCAGGTGAGGAACATGGAGATTCCCCTAATTGTGATTGTGACTAAAGATGAAGCTGCCAACGCTGTGCTGAAACAACTAAAAATGGTGACTATTAATGTGAATGCCTTGCCCGCTGAAGGGTTAACCACTCTGCAGACTACTACCATCGAGGAAACGACAAACCGACTGCAGTAGATAAGTGGTATGTGTGCATGACTACAGGCGAGTGAGGCCAATGCGAAGCGTACTATCGAAGAATTGACTGTCAGGGCTACTTCCGCACAACAGGCTGTGGATGACCTCAAAGCACACATCAAGGGAGAACGGGCTGAGAAGGCACGCAAAATCGAAGGCTTGAAGAAGGAACACGATTTCCTTATTGCGGAGAAGGCTCGTATGTGGGATGACAGTGTACGATTTGACTGGGCGATCACGAAAGCTTATCAACATGTGTCAGAGCCCATTGACGAGGTGGACGTGCTCCAACGGGTGCAGCGACTGGGGGCTGCCATTATTCAGTTGTGAATGGAGAACCAGGCGTTGAAGGCCCAGATGAATCCGGGTACACCTCAGACTGAAGTTGATGAATGAAGAAGGGCAATTGAGGAAGTTTCCACTCAGATGGAGGAGCTAGAGACGCAGGAAACCAGGCTCACGGCCGACACTGTACAATTCTAGGGCCGTGTTGTTCATGACGAGCAGGTGGAACAGATGACTAAGTATCGACAAGAAGCTGAGGGACAGTTGGCCACATTGAAAGCGGCAATGCGTACTATTCCACCATTGGAGCAAGTTGCTAAGTCTTAGGAGCTAAAATATTTGCAACAACGTGTCACCAAGGTAGACAAGCGACAGAAGATGCACGCTGCACAGTTAGAGGAGTTCCAGGACAGCAGCGTCAAATTCATGATGCAAGATAGTGAAGCTTTGTAGGCAGTACAGAAATGCCGACAGCAAGTAGTGGCCAAGCTTACAGAAGCCAAGGAGGTGGTGCGGACAGTTGAATAACCATATGAGGACTTCAAAGTCAAAACGATGAAGTACACTGTCTCCAGTTGACGTGGCTCAAGGGTGAGCCACAATATTGTGTTGGGGGCCTATTAGCAGGCGGTTTGGTAAAGTGCTATCATAGCATCTCCAATGCTTGCGACAAGGCAGAAGATGGCGTTAAAGGCGACAAGCGGAAGATTATTTTGTGCACGTGTGGGTCAATTGTACCGTGGATTGCGGGTTTTGGGTCATTGGACCACATATTATGTATTGTTGAGTCAGCTATACCACAGAATGCGGGTTTTTGGCCATTTTTGGACTAAGTCAGTTAGATAGTGAGTCATTTGTCCATAGTGTCGGTTAACAAGTTGTTAGAAAGTGGACAAGAATTGTAAGGCAAAATCCTATATATAGATAAGAATTGTAAGTGCTAGAGGTAGCCAGAGGAGAGAAAAAGCATCATCGAATGCTGGAGATATTATGCGAAGCTATGTTGTTGGTTGTATGTCTTACGGGTATGTCTTGACGTCAAAGGGTTTTTGCAGAGATATTGTATCTGGGTCGACAATGATAATATGATGAAGCTATTTTGGTACAATCTCTGTGTTCAATGTGTTCAGTTTTGGTAATGTGATGTTGCACTATACGAATAATGTCATGATTCTTTGATGCGATACTTGTTTTACAATTACTGTCATTGCAATGATGAATGTCTTGGTTGAAAATCATTTTAAATACCATGTTCAATGCTTAGAAATCTATGTCCCAGTTATGCAATCAGTTTAAGTACTACAATCGCAACCATCCTCCTTCGTTCGAAGGAAACATGGTTTCGTCTGCCCTTTCTGGACGCCTCGGGTGAGACCTCATCTGCTCTGTAGGTGTTGCTGGGTAGGATAAAACCTGTCCGGGCCAGTGGCCAGGGAGACTGCGGTATGTTTCGATAGTGAGTGGAACCCCTGTTGTCTAGCATCGCGCTAACATTTTGCAATGGCACTATATCATGATGCCACAAGTAGTATGGAAAAGAAATCATACAGGGTTGTAGTTGGACCAATGGTTACCACCCTTGGGCTACTCCACCAACATCTAAAGGGAGGTATGGGTATCAAACCTAGATCATAAAACCGAAATCCTATAGTTTTCAAACCATAATAAAAAACCACCTAAAACCTAGAAAGGGTACATGAGAGTTGGGAACAACTCATTGTGAGCAGAGCAAACAATCCTTAGAACTGAAAACAACCAAGACTATACGAATCTTCAGCAAATGAAAATGTACAGGCCTAAGTTAAGAAATATATATATCGTGAGGTGGTGCTAAATGTATATACAAGGGTGGGGCATTCAATATTTTGATACCCAGTGCGAAGAAAAATCCCGAATAGGGTTGTGAATCGACATGCAGTCAACATATGGTGTCTAGGATTGCGTGAGCCAACCATTCCTAAAAATAAGCTAGTTGGGTCCATATAAAATGCAAGAAAAAAATTTGGAATCTATAGCGAATGGCATGGACACCCTTCAAAATATAAAGGTATACTGTGAGCCCTGGATGAATTTAGGTATGTGCAGATCCAAACTAGAGCTATGGTGGTCATTCTATTCACCTTAACACCATAGATACATATATAGACAAAAGAAAATTTCCATAAAGAATTTGCATCTACCCATTTCGGCTTGCGAAGCACCAAAATATTTAAGAAGATGGCAGAGATTTGTTTATAAAAATTCTAAACATCAAAATTGTACCCATAAACTATAAATTATTAAATTACAAAACCATAATATGTATGTTACAATTTGCACATGGTAAGGAGCTTGATATAGTCAAAATGACTACAGTAGCTCAACAACTGCATATACATTGCAAGCTGAGAAGTGCAGAAATGCTGAAATGAAAAATAAGGTATCCCTTTCCTTCTACAGAATGTAAGACCGCGAAAACCCTCTAAGGGATTTAAAAACCAAAACCCATGTCTAGAAGGAACACATACCTAGAACTCGATGAGTTCCAGGAGTTTCCTTGAAGAAAAAAAATCAAACAACCTCCAAAAAAGATGAGCCTTCCAGGAACTGTGGAAGCTAGCTGGTACATCCTTGATGGCATAACCAACATCAACCTAGAGCTTTGTGTGGCATGTGGTGATAGACAAGTCAAGAAGCCCTTGAGTACCTGTCAACAAATGCTTATAAATTCAATTAGCACACAAGAGAAACAAATGAAGTAAATAATATTTCAACACTTAGGTAATTACCTCAATAACATGTGATCTAGATGGAGGGAATCATCTGAAACTAATACACACACATCTAGTCAAGTGTATGGACACATAAGGGTTTATTCACTTCATTGATTCTCTGGCTTAGAGCATTTGAACCCTCCAAGATATTTGTAAACTGAAAAATTACTATAATAGAGTTTTATTATTGTGTAGAGAATAACTCTAATTCTAGTTACATCTCGAGGGAATTGAGTACACAAACCCATAACCTAGAGCAGGTTACAGGAGCTAGAGAAACCCTACTCGCTTTGGACAAGTGAAAATAAGGTTGGATTCTGACCAACCCCAGAATGAATGCATCCCAAAATCCCAAAAGTTAAACAATAATCCCCATATGAGATTTGTATACAATCCGATGATAAGTGTCTTTGATCTAGGCAATACTTTAATCAGCTAGTTGTTACCAGGGTTGCTTAACCATATAGTTATGGGTTATACCTTACCATCGCTACCATGATGACAAGGGATGCATTCCTATGAGGTTGACCAGCATTGTAAAATGTTAGCCACCTAGGGGTTAAAATAAACAAAAATAGTTACATATGGGAACTTTACAAACTATACCAAATTTTCCACAACCTTGCTACAGAATGCATAGTCATTATTAAAGGTGAGAAAGTACCACTACTAATTTATAAGGAGAAACATAAGGGGCAAATAATTGGAGCCCAGATCTAAGCAATAGTTCAATTTGGAGCATTAGCCATGAATATTTTCCCTATTTACTTCTTCACTTATAGTAGGCATTTTCCTTCATTAGAGTAATACAAGGCAAAATAAGTTTGTCCAAGTCTTTCAATAACCATGTCTATATCTAGTACTATACATATATATATATATATATAAAGGAATAATTGCAATTATAATTTGTACATTACACTAGTTATCGAGGTCCACAATGCATTTGAAGGTGAATTGGGAGCTAGCGGAGGGGGAGGCATAAGCATCGCAGCCTCTTCGAGGTATGGATAAGGATATGGGTAGAGTATTTATACAATATACGAGTGGTGCTCCGCTTCTTCCAATTTTTTTGTGTTTAGATGTGACGAACCTACAACAATTAATTGATAAAATGCAAAATATACGAGATCACAGAATATTTTATTGATCGCAAGCCACTTCGAGGGGGCAACCTCCTTTGAGCAAGCTCAATACAAATAACTTCACGGTACGTTCATTGGCCTCAACACACACTTATATACTAATTATATTCCCAATAATATTGGTCAATACCATGGGACATATAATACTACGGGACGACTTACAAAGCATATGCATCTAACAACAATATACTAACAAATTAAAGAGAAGGGTTGACATAGGTTCCTAACATCCCCTCTCCCTTAGAGAAAGCTTTGTCCTCAAATATTTAGATGTGGAAATTGATGCGGAATCTAAAGGAGTGGTTCCCCTGGAGCATCCTCAGGTTGCATTTCGTGCCATTGAATGAATACCTCTGTGATAGATTGAGAGAGAAGTTGGCGCCTTCGTAGTTTCAAAGAGGATTGAGTGGAAGGATGTAGAGGAAGAAGAACCATATCAGCTGTGTGAAAAGTGCGCTTATAACGGTGTTGATCGGCTTGTTGTTTCAGTTGAATTCTTTCCATGTGAATATTGTCCGGCAGAATGAGAAGAATATGATCACGGTTTCGAAGATCCAAGTCAATTGCCTAAACTGGGGAACTAGTGAGGGTGTGTGGAAGAAGAACTAGTGGTGCCTATCGATAGACTGCTTCATATGGTGTCATTTTAGATGTGGTATTGTAGCACCAGAGTGCTTCAAGGAAATCCATAGAAATAGCTATCCAAATCTATGTAGGGATAGGCAAGGGTTCGAGCAGTCCCGAAAGGAGTGTCGTTTCACCCTTGTTGACCTGGCAAGTATCACAGTCAGCCACCATCTGTTGAATTGTCATTTTCATTCCCTGCCAAAGAAGTAACATTGTTCCCGGTCATATGTTTTGATGAACCTAGAGTTTCTTGACGATGGAGAAGCATGGAGTTCATAGAAGAGAGACCCCTGTTGAATAGATTGCAACCAATTTGGAACAAGTAGAGAAATAGCTATAAGAGAAATTGGGTCAACAAATGTGCGAGAAGGAGCATCTGCCACCAGATTGTCCTTACCCTTCTTGTAAGTGATCACATAGGCATAACCCATGAGTTGGATAACCCATTTTAGGGGTGTTGGGAAGGAGAACCGTTGTTCCAGGAAATTTTCCAGACTCTGGAGATCATTCTTGATGCAGAAAGAATTCCCTAATAGGTATGGCTGCCACTTTTGTAATGCATGCAAAATAGCCATCATTTCCTTCTGAGATGTAGATGCGGCTAAATGCTTACCGAAAAATGGTCTCTTAAAGGCTGCAAGCCCAGTGGTTCAGCAAAGACACCTGCATATCTATCCAAGGAATTAGTGGAGAC
This sequence comes from Larix kaempferi, assembly GCA_027924585.1. NCBI lineage: Eukaryota > Viridiplantae > Streptophyta > Pinopsida > Pinales > Pinaceae > Larix > Larix kaempferi. The sequence goes on from BSBM01000338.1 coordinate 42,246,633, forward strand.
CGTTGATGGGTGCATTTGAATGGAATGGAGCTGAGCGATGACACCATGTGAATTCTTCTTAAGTATCTTTTCCAGGTGATGTGAACTGATGATGCAGAGAGACCCTGGTTGTAATCCCGTAAATTTTTGTTGTTTCCCATCGACTGCATCAAAAGTTCAGCAAAATCCCATAAGATGGGGCCAAGAGTGCATAACCATTGAACGCCCAAAACCACATCACATCCGCCTAAGGAAAAGGAAAACATGTCAGAGCGCAGGTTATAATCTTCCAGAGAGATACGCACATTGTGACACTTACCCTTGCAAGGTAAGCTTCCCCCACTGGCATTCATGACTTCAAATTTGGAGCAAGGATGGAGAAAACAATCATCCTGTTTGGCGATCTGATGGTCAATAAAATTATGAGTGTTGTAATGTCCCCATTTTTACCCTTATAATATTTTGGGCTATAATGTAAATATTGTATGCATATTATGTATGGTTCCTAGTGTGGAGCTCAAGGCCAAGGCCCCACTAGCGAACGCTTGAAATTGAAGAGGAAAGTATTGGATATTATCTTACCCATGTGCTAGAGAACCATGGGAATTGTAAATATGCATTTTCATATAAATGCCCACAACTAGCTATGCAATGCAACAAGAGATGGGGGCATGATGTTTACAAGGAATTGGGAGAGAAATATTCAAACCCTTGAGCCAATCAATTCAAACCAAGTGTCAATGAGAGACCTATGAACCCTCAACTACCCATGTTGACTTTTGTGCCCAATCATTCATTTCGCCCAAGAGTTGGTTGAGGTAGTTAATGCCTTGGGGAATGGAGAGGTATGGCTATCCAAATTCGAGTATGGGCAAGCCACCCTTCCTAGACTTTTGTGTTTGGCTTCTTGGGCAAGAAAAGAGCCACGAAATTGCCCCCAAGCCATTATTCACCTATCAGTTTTTCTCTCCCACAATTTTGGAGCTACCTGGGCATTTTCCTCCATTGATTTCATGTGTTTTCCTTCATTTTCCTAGCTGGGAAGGGAGTTTTTATTGTGGCTAACAGTGGGGAAAAGAATAAAATGATTTTGGGGTTTTATAGAGGCCATTTTGGCCCACTGTATGCTCATACATCTGTGGGAAAAATCGGTTTCCTTCCCTGGGGTTGGTTCCCTCTCCCCACAATCCATTTTTGGGTGTGCAACGATTTGGGAAAAACCCCATAGACCCTATTCTGTAAATCCCATTGTTGAAATGTGTATCCATGCCCAGTTTTGAGTTGTTGTGTGTAAAAGAATGTTGGGGCTGAGATGGGTATCCATTGCTTTGGGCTGTGTTGAGATTGAGAGTCCTCTTTTTCTTGTAGATATCATGCCCAGCTCGGGGGTGGTCTCTGAGTGCTGAAATAATATAGGCTGGGCAGAGACCTATGGTTGGGTGGAATGTTGCAGTGACATAGCTAGTTGCTTGGGACAACATTACAGTGGTATGAGTATATTATTTTATGTATATTTACTTTTGCACTATTTTAATTAATTGATGATTGTTATTGATATGCTGAACGCATGTGAAATGTGTGTGGATAGTTTTATTCCGATGTGCATGTTTATTTTGAGTTGCATTTGCACACATATGCATTTTATTGTAATGCTAATTGTTTGTATTTATATGAATTTTTGAAATGGGCTAAGTCTTATAAAAGCCCACATTTTGGTATCATGTTCCCTTCCTTGTGTTTGATCCAAGGGGAGGGGACGTTACAAGTGCTACTAGAATCAATGAGTATTATAAGAGGGATCTTCTTGAAGTAACCCCTGACCAGAATTTTTTGGGGAGTGGTGATTCCGACTAAAGAATGGAGAGATATCTCTCATTGGTCAGCCTGAGACGGAGGGTCAATAAGTGGCTCATGAATGTCGACCTGATCACTTGTTGTATCCGGAGCTTCTTCACCAATTTAAGAGGCAGGTAGAGAATCCACATCCAAGAGATAGAGCTTTTTCTCAACACATCTATGTCCCCGAGTGAATTTCTCATCACAATTATAACAAAGCCCTTTTTCTCTCCGTGCCCACATCTTTGTTTCAGGCAAATGCTTGATAGGAGTTGGTCGAGGAACTGGAGGGATGGGAAGTCGTTGAGAACCCATATTTCTAAAGGGAACAAAAGTGGGTTTGGAGCGTTGTTGGGATGCAATCTTGTCTTCTGCCAACTTAGCCAACCCAAGGGCTGTCATCATTGTGTTGGGACAAAAAATTTTAACCTCTGAGTGGATTTCATCCTTAAGACCAATGATAAAACAACTCCTGTAGAATTCATCAGACAATCCTTCTGTGTGATTGGCTAGTTTCTCAAATTTTGTCTGATACTCTCTCACAGTGCCAAATTGGCGAAGTTTAGTGAGTGCTCCTGTTAAGTCATCAAAAGAACTAGGACCAAATCATTGCAAAATGAGTTGGAAAAAATCCGTCCATTTTGGCTCGTCGTGAGCCTTGATGTACCAATGGTACCATTGAAGAGATTCCTGTTCCAAATGAAAGGATGCAAGTGGAACTTCTTCACATCAAAAGTATTATGCAGATTGAAATATTGTTCTACACAATAGATCCATCCAGTCGGATCAGTACCATTGAAGCGAGGAAAATCAAGCTTCAGACCATGGAAATTGCTGGAAGAAGAGAACCCATTGTCTGATGAAGACTCGAACTGTCATTTGTTGTTCATGGCTGAATGCTCAAGATGGAGGCTGAGAAATTTTTCATCGAGATCCTGGAGTTTGGTTTGGATGGCTGCAAGTGCTTCCTCCATGGTTTTTGCTCCTGCGCGGGGTGACAACCATAACCAGGAGTTTTTTTTTTGAGTGGGTAGAAAAACAAAAATAGAAACTGTTTCAATACAGGAAAATCTAGATTTGGGAAAAAATATGATGGGTAATTGGGGCGTGACTAGGTTTTGGACACTTTCAAATGGACAGGGAAGCAGAAAATGAGGATTTCAGGAGCGGGATGAAAGAATGGGAAAATTTGTTAGAGAGGGACAAAGAAGCAGAATTAGGGAATGAACGCGAAGACAAAATTTAAAGGTGATTGGGTGAAAATCGAAGAAGTTATGGCAAACCCTAAAAATAGACAATGTGAGATTTATGGTTTTGGGAAGTGGAACTTCGGATAGGGTCCTCAGGAATGAAATATGCAGAATGGGATTGTAGGGGTGTCAGTGAAGTTTTAGGGGAAATAGAGTTAAAACAAAGGACATATGGCGAAAAAAATGTATTTTTTATTTTTATTTTTATTTTTTCAGAATGGATATGGAACAGCTGTCGGAATGGATCAGAAACAACGGGATCTGAAACAGCTTGAAATGGATCTAAAACGGTTGGATCTAAAATGAATTTCAGAATGGATATGAAATGGCTGGATCAGCAATGACATGGAAGTGATTGGAAACAGATGGATCTGCAACAACGCAGAAATGATCGGAAACAGATAGATTTGCAACGACGCAGAAGTTATCAGAAATAGATGGATCGACAACGGCACGGAAGTGATCGACAACAGTGCAGCTGAAAATAGATATGGACCCCAGGTATTCTCAGCTTCCTAATGGTTAATGGGTTTCACTCGGCCACCAATGGTGTCTGACGGCTTGCATATTAGGGCAGTAGACCCCTCACTCCACGGCTCAGGGTAAAACTGATAACCGCTTTTCCACAAACAATAGCTCTTGGTTTACCTCACAGATGGGAACTAGTCAATCAGGTAGGGGTCGTTGCCCTTTTCACTGGTTGGTCCTCTCAATGGGCTAGCTACTTTGAGGTTCCTATGGTACTCCTCACAATGATTTTTAGGGCTTATGACCAAGTACTTCCCACAGTTAAGCGGAGAGGGATTATTCCTAGATCCAAACCTGCAACAGATGTGAAAAACAATTTTGGCAGAAATTCCACCCAACGAGCCCAAGAAAGTGCTCTGATACCAGATGTGACGAACTTGCAACAATTAATTGATAAAATGCACAATATATGAGATCACAGAATATTTTATTGATCGCAGGCCATTTCGAGGGGGCACCTCCTTTGAGCAAACTCAATACAAATAACTTCACGGTACCTTCATTGGCCTCAACACACACTTATATACTAAGTCTATTCCCAATACTATGGGTCAATACCATGGGACATATAATACTACGGGACGACTTACAAAGCATATGCGTCCAATACTATGGTTGAATACCATGGGCTAATACAAACTATGGATCAACAAATACTATGGGACGACTTACAAAGCATATGCGTCCAACAACAATATACTAACAAAGTAAAGAGAAGGGTTGACACGGGTTCCTAACATCAGAAGCCATGGTTTCCCATGTTATTATGCCGAAGGAATTTTTCAAATGGAATAGTTTTCTACCAGTTTTTTTATCTATCCAGAGCCTCTCGAATGCCAAGTACTTGTGGGTAGGAATACTGGAAGGAAGGCCACAACTCTTGGTCTTAGCAGCACGGGCCGCATTGTATATTAAAGGATCAGTAACAAGGTTTGGATTGTTATTTTAGAGGGATATACGTTGGGTGTCACATCCAATCCCTCTTTATTGATATAAGATAGGGTTTAATAAAGAAAAAAAACCACCCCCACATCGTTTCAATGCAGAAAGTTTACTTGCAGAAAATGAATTTCAACCATATATTACTTACCTCTCAGACCTAGTTCAAGGATTTTTCATTGATACCATCAGTGAACATATTCTCTTTCACTTGGAATTGGCTACTTGAAAGCTGAAAAAACCCTGGCCACCAAACCCCTTACCTTCGACATGTGATCTTTGGTTCCTTAGTTCTGCAGGGAAATTTAATTCGTATAGTAGGATTTTGGTTTAATGTGAAGGAGATAAAGGCATAAATGGCCTCTGTCTCTCATAACTGTGGAATACCCACGGGGAGCCTACACCATATCATCGTGGGATTTGGGTTTTAGATCGGTGACCAAACCAATATGTTCTGTTTGTTTGTACACTTTATTATTATAATATATTGTATTGTTTTTTGTTATAAATAGCATTGTCATATATTATAATTTTATCAAATTTGTTTTGTATTGTTATATAATAATGAGGTTTTGTTATATAAATTTTTTAATATTTTTTTATATAAATGTTTTATATTTATATGTTATTTATGTGTCTGTGTGTGTTTATATAATATAATATTTTTATATTAATATATTATATATTATTGAATTTTTATGTTTCAATTGTATTAATAATAAAAATAATAAGTGTTGTGGTTCTAGTTTTTATATAGATAGTATTTATGGGGAGGTGTTGTGGGAGCTAGTGTGTCACCCTAGTTGATATACATGGTTACAAAATTATGTCTATGGGGTATGTCAATGGAAAAATAATGGCACTAGTCAACACATCAAGATCAGTTTGGTGTCTTGCTAGGAAGTTGTCGGGATTAGTAACACTAATTTGGTGTCAATTGCCAAGATGTGATGCATGAGAGGGTCTACAATTTACTAAAATTTAACACTGCAGATGGATTCAGAGAAACGATTGATCATGTAAATTGTGTCACTAAATGAAAGTGGTAAAAAATTGTAATTCATTATGAGGGGTCTTTGAATCCATCTGCAGTGCTAAAATTTAGTAAATTGTACAAATTCACTGTCAAAATTGTAATTTTCCATTGTGGGAGTGACAACTAAAAATTACCAAATGAATGACCAATTCATATTCTTAATGTTATTGTTATGTGGTCATTTTAAATTTAGTTACTTGTTATCTGGTCATATATGACCAACTTCGTCATTTATCTTGGTCATGTTTAGTTGGCTCACTTAAAATTGCTCAAGTTTGGTCATTTATCCCTTTTAAAAAAACTATGGTGACCAAATGTTTTGGTCGCCTGGTTATTTATCTCTCATTTGGTACTAGTGCTACTTTGATTCTTGTGCCATACGGTGAACTCATGTGATGTGAATGGGTAGGGGAGTGGCATATAATGTTATGTTTTGATAGAACATATGGAAGGATTGTAAAGAGGATATGTTGTGCATTTTAACATTATGTATATACGTAATCAAAGAGCGGGCTCTTCCTTTGAAAATTATTTTGGTGGGACAAACCCTCCTTTCCCTATCCGAGCATCGTCGTCCGCGACAGAATTTAACGCTCATGCACAGGTTGGGACAAATACATGCAAACATGTGACTTCAATTAATACTACTGTGAAAACACAGAAACCAAAAGATACGACATGGATAGGTGTCAAGGTAAGGTTTTTTATTGTTTTTATTATATTTAAATAATTTTTTTTATTTCTGACAAATCATATTAAAACCAGGTAAAAATTGCAACATCATAGATGTTATCCAATTAGAAAACAACAAATATATATTTTAGAAATTTAGAAATTATTTTTTAATATTTAAAATATTTAGTTTAATATATTATTTCCAGAAAACTTTAGAAAACTATAACAAAATTTGTTTCATTGTTAGAAGGTAATTAAAAGTCAAACTCGTTTGACTAGTGATTGATCGCTATAAAAATCAAGGAAATAAACTTAAAAGCCTATTTTCATTTGGATATATGCTATTCATAAGTTAAATACATATTAGACAAAACCTCTAACTACAATAATAAGCATGCATAAAAGATCATAAGAATGGCTACATATTCTTACTCTTTGAACTTAACTAATCATCATGTAGAAAAACACATCATCTTAGTCTAGCAATAGATCAAGCCAGTACTTCTAATAAAATTACATAATTCGTTACAAAAATATTTTGAGGGTTAAAATGTAGGAGTAAACCTTATTTTGTATAAAAATGTTTGCTTATTGATGCAAATAGAAGAAAATAAAAAACAATATGTTAGTGTTTAGATATGTTACACTTCCAACTATATGGATCTAATTTTGAGCTTCCATTTTACCTCCTTTTTGTTTAAAATTTATTTTGTTATCCTCTATTGTCTTTAAATATAACAACTCTTCATCATTGGAAGACCCTCTCACATTATTTTAAAAAATAGTGGTTATGTTTCTTCTACCTTTTCTAGGGTCTACTTGATTTTCTTCCTTTTTCATCTTTGCTCTCCCTACAACTAACTTCTTAACTTGTTTGAGATTGGAGTCAAATTGTATTAGAATTCAAATCGATCCAAAGAAGTCTTCACTAAGAATTCATCATAGACTAGCAAAATTGTGAAGAAAGATAGATGCATAAACATGTAGAATGTAATTCTATTAATGTCCATTACATTATGATTGGTATTCAATAATAAGAATACAAATATATTACATATTATAGAGAGAATTCGAATGCACTAGAGGCAATTCGAGAGGGTCACTAAAAAAACAGGCTTATTTAGCACGAAAACCCCACTATAGACGATAAGCTAAAACCAACTCTATGCAAGTGGTAACGAATGGGAAAGTAGATGTTTGGTGGACCATGAATGACATAAAATCAAAAAGAGGATGGATTTATTGGAGAAAAATATGGAAGTGGTTGGTGGAAAAAGCTAACAACTTGCCTAAAGACACTTTAGTGCAACTTAGGCAACTCAATCCAAGAAAAAAGTTGCTAAAAGCAATCTTTGTCTCATAAAAGTAGGATAAAAGAAGAATAAATCTATATAGGGCGCATTATCCCATAAAATCTCAGTAAAATCAAGTATGAGGGTGCATCTCTAGTCTAAGATGGTCAAAAAGTGGATAAGGTGGACCTAAGACACTAGACTAGGTGTTAGGGTGCTATATTATACCATATAAACTTGGAACAAGGTTCTAAACACTAAGTAAATTAATTAAATTATTAATTTACCCAAGGTCTAGATCGTTTAATGTTCCAACACCCCCCGTAAGCCTGACTTTGAAGCAAGAATTATTAGATTAGGGCCCAAGCAACATAGGCTTTTGGTCACCCCATTACAATTATTATGCCCAAGCAAACTAAGGAAACAGGGGAAATCCTCATGGAAATAAAATCCTCCCTTAAAAAAGATGGACATATGCACACCAAAATTTTATTGCGGCAGCTCCAAACTTTAGTAGGTGTGGTCTAATCAAATGTCTGTAGGTATCTTCTTCTTTGGAAGAAGTGGATCATGCTCCAAAAACATGTCCTTTGAATGCAAGCAAATATGGATTCTTTTTGAAATCGTTCTTGAAACCAAACATGGAGAGAACAAATCCATGAATTAGCAGACCATCCTCGAACTTGAAAATTCGAACCATGAGAGGTAGTACCAACTCCAATCAGATCTAAATGCTTTTGAAACTTAAACTTATGAACAGTCAAAGTTAAATCAGCTCCAAGGATTGATTGATGGTCCATTGAATTTATGATCAGTTGAGGACCAATTGTAGAGACTTGAAACTTAAACTCATATGCAGTAGAGTTGTAATCAACTCCAAGAATGTGTATATTGTTCTTTGACATATCCTTTGAACCAACAATGGTGAAATCAGAACCAAAAACATCATGATATGCCTGATAATTGAACCCAAGCAATTTGTAGTGTCCTCCTTCTTCATTGAACCTTTGAGAATAAGAGAAAATGATCATGTAGGAATTCATAGAAAGTATGGAACCAAGGATTGAAAAATGCAGTAGATCCATAATCAAATCTAACCTTCAACATATATTGTAGATCATCATCCTACAGACCAGTAAACTCATGGGAGAGAGAGGAGTCAAAAACCTCTTCAAAATATAGAGCATACACTAGAAAATCTTGCCCAGAATTAAGAGTAGAAGAATTATGAGAGAACAAAGGGGTTTGAATGCAAATCTCTTCAAAATAAATCGGCTCCGTTAATTATATCTTTTTCATCAACAACATGAGAATGTGCACTAGAGGAGAAGTATTCTTCAATTTCAGGAGCAAAAGTTGAAGATTCTGCAGTTTCTTCAAGAACAACTTCATCAGAAAAGTTTGTGGTTGAGGACATCCGTGACTTTAATGAGCTGATTTGAGGAGGTATTCATGGTTGGATTTCTCTCCATATGGATGATCTCTTCCTCATTTGTTTTAAATCCAAATTATCTATCTAATGTGCACCAGATATCACTTGGAGTATCAGCAAAACCAATGAGGTAGCACATTTGTGAAGATATGGCCAAACACATTGCTTCAAAATCTCTATCACTATCATTAAACCAATCATTCTTCTCTTCTGAGTGGGTGCCATTGGGGGCATAGTGCAAGTAATGAACGAAGGTCCTTGGTTTTGGGAATTGATCCCCATATCAACTTCTCTATATTTGTCACAATATTCCAACCATGTTTTGGGGTGTTGCATTATGACATGCTCCATCGATGAAAAATTCTTTTAAAAAAAAAGAATCAAAGAGGCCCTTTGTGTAGATTTCAATTGATAAAAGGATACAATATAGTCCATAATTGTGTCACTCTGGTGTAATTGGTTCAATATTCCTAGGTAGTGAATGTTGATGTATATGTAACTTCAGAATGTATTTCATATATGTATGTTGTATGTACTCCTATGGAGATGGTATTATTCCTCTATAAGGAAGTGTTGTCATTTATATTGTAAATGTCGTAACTTATACTTGATGGGTTAATAGACCACCTTGTTGGGGTCGGCCCTATATAAGTCATGTGGGTCAAAGGGTTATTAGACCACCCTATTGGGGGGTCGACCCAGTCAACATTATGTTATGTGGTTAAGTTCGAGCCTACATGATTTATGTAAAAGGCAAGTCAAGTCAAGTATAAATAGAGTGCGGGAGGCACTCTATTTGATCACTCACTTCTCACTTATGCACTCAAGGAGGAGTGGTGCACTTATGGAGGAGGAGGATCTGCTGCTAGGATATGTCTATCTCTTATGGTTGGGTTGTATCATTGCTCTATCTATCTCTGAGGAAGTTATTGGGGTTTTTCACCTTTATGGTTTTCCCCAAGTAAATCTTTGTGTCTCTTGTGTACTTGCATTATTGTTTCCATTATTGATATGCTGTAGATATGCTGTACATGTTGTTCTCTCAGTTAAGATCCTATATCAGATTGAATTAAATTCTGAAATTTAACATGGTATCAGAGCTAGCCTGAAAGAAGGCATGATATGGCATGTATGACATTTGTTGCACTTACGATGCTAGGGCTTGATATAGCAAAAACCATTCGTCGTAGCACATTCGCCATAAATCCGTTTTGGCGAAGATTTTTGATCTAAAATCTTTAAAGGTCGAAGATTAAATCCCCATGTACCTTGTGTCCAAAGGAAAACCTCTAATTCGTTGTACTTTGTGATTTATGATCTGTACAATATAGGGTTTCTGCCTCTTCCATATTTGAGTCAAAATCAGGTGACCTTGGGAAAAAGGTCATAACTTGGGCTAGGAAGCTCCAAATGAAATTTATTAAAAAGTGATAGGTAGTACACAGACTGTACTATCTCAGGAAAAAATTTCAGAGGCCGGAGTTGAAACAGTGACACGTGGCACACCGTACAAGTTCGCTCTCCTGTATTATCTCATAAACAGTTTGCGTTACGACACTTGGCATAACTCTCTCTCAGAGAATCCAATTTAGGTCAGACCTATCAGGATGGAAATACAATAGGTCGGGCTATCTCAGAAAAAATTTTCAGAGGCCGAAGTTTGAAACAGTGACACTTGGAACTCCGTACAATTTCGCTCTCCTGTATTATCCCATAAACAGGTCACATTGCGACACTTGGCATAACTCTCTCTCAGAGAATCCAATTGAGGTCAGACCTGTCAGGATGGAAAGATAACAGGTCAGGATATCTCAGGAAACTTTTTCAAACCCTATGGATCGAAAATTTTGGAGGTACACCAGAAAAACAATCAGGTACATATTTCTATCAAAACATAATTATTTTTGAGTACCTTCATTCATGGCTTCCGGAATTTAGGGCTTCGGAGAAAGTTGGAATTTTGTAATCGGAGACCACGGCTGGATGCTACTCATCAAGATAGAAATTTAGAGACCAAGATCAGAATTTTTGGTTGGGCTGAAGGCCGGGCTTGATCAAATCCTAGTTCGGGGACTTTGATCAGAAAAGTGGGAAAATTAGGGCTTCTGTAAAAATGGGAATTTTTGAAATCTGTGACCACGGCTGGAAGCTCCTCAGAAAAAATAGAAGCTTAGAGCTTTTGATCAAACCTTTTGATTGGGTAGACGAGTGGGCTTCATCAAAACCCAGTTTAGGGTCACGTCCAATGAATCTGGAAGTTTTGAAGGCAAAATTGAGGAGTGAAACTTTGCAGTTTTCAAATTCTGAATATATCAGCTTGATCGGCTCATCAAGGTGCATATTTCTATCCTTTCGGAAGTTTTGAAATTCAAATTTTGAATTTTTGGGGTTTCTCTGACAAACCCATATCCAGCTCCAGGTCCAGTTCTTGCAAATCAAATGGATTGGGTTAATCCTAGAAGAAGATGGATTGATCACCTACATAAGTGAAGAAGTTCCTGTTTCAGAGGGAGATGAGGCTAAGGCCTTACATAAGAATATTACAAGTGATCTCGACAGGTATGACTCATCGAGGTATGTTTCGATATTTTATGGTATGTTTGTCTTCATGTTATTACGGTTAGTACAATCTTGATTTTAGATTTGTCGTAACACCTTAACAAAATTATGAATGCATGATAGAAAATATTCATTGATTAGGGTGTTGACACTTATGATTGTACTAATACATTATGGTGTTGTATGAGGTTTATGTTGTCTACTAACTTTAAAGGTACACCAAGAAAGACAAATCATGTTCTGGTTCAAGAACATATGATCATGATGACATGAGGACAAAGATTCATCCATTGTCATGGATCTCATAGAAGATCCATTTACGAGGTATGTATAACTTGGTTTTATAATGGTTAACCTATGAGATATACAGGTTACTAGCACAAGTCATTGAAGAAGAACAAGAAGACATCATGTGAGTATGTTAGACATAACTAGCTAGCATGCTAATCCAAGTATGTTTTTCCTATATCAAGATAGAATCCTACCTTGTGTTAGGATCTTATATTGTTGTGTTGTTGATAATAATTATTCATGAAGTCATAGGTTTGAATAGTCATAGTTGTATGCATATTGTAATTGATGATATGACTAACCAGAAGAATCATGAAGGTATAGGTTTGAGTAATCACGGATTTTATGCATATTATATCTCTTATCTTGATTGATGATTTAACTAACCATAATAGTCCTATGATCAAATAAGAATATGCATGAGTAAAAGAAGACTTCCCTAAAACCTTGAACACTAATGTTTATTATCTGTGTTTGAAATGATCCTGACTATACATGCTTGAGATTATTGTGATTATACTAATGAATGTTTGATTACGTATGAGACCTAGAGGATAACACAATGGTGATACTAACAAGCATGCATAGGGATTGAGAATGAATATAAGTTCAAGGACAAATAATCCAGGAAGCAAAGATCAAGAGGGAGTACACTCCAGTGGTTTCTGCAAGGATGCAGATATTCAGAGGGAGTTGACCATCTCTCTACATTCCACATCAAAAGGTGTAGAAGAAGCTACTTCAGATTAGGACTCCAGTAGCTCCTGCAAGGAAGCGAAGACTCAGAGGGAGTCCACCCAACGAACAAACAAAGATAAGTATTTGAATTGTCATTTCTTAAATAATACTGTTCAATAATGTATATACTGATATTCCTAGAATTAGGTTGTGTATTATGCATATTAGAATAATTGCATTGATGAACAGTATACTACTAATATGCATGGGTAAGTGGCCTATGGAACTGTACAACATTCCATTGCTACTTATCTAGAATGAAACCTCTTTGCTGACATGTTGGGAGTTGTGCACACTCTTAACAATGTTCTGGTAGAGATTGGAAGGCATCTAGAAAGTTACGGGATATGGATAAATGTTGTATTGAAGCATTGGCTAAGATAATTGCATGACTGTATGACATATTTCTTTATGTGTAAGAATTTGTTCTGAAAATTATGAGATGTTTCTAATCATGCAATTTAACCTATTTTGTAGGAAAGACCATATATCTTCACCTACAAAAGGACTACAACATTTGTTCCAGCAACAAAGATATCTATTGAAGATATTGAAGTTCCCAGGATCTGGGATGAAGAAATGGAATGCCATGATCCGTTGATCATGAAGAATGATGTTTGGGATATAGTCCCAAGACCTGAAGGGAAGTTTGTTATGAATTCCATATGGATCTATCAAGATCAAGCATGCTGCAGATGGCAGCATAGAGAAATATAAAAGTGATGAAATAGAAGATACACCAGATGGATTCAAGACAACTTTCTTGAATGGTGTAGTTGAAGAAGAAGTGTATGTGGAGCAGCCACTTGGTTTTGAGACACATGACAGGGAGTCATATATGTGCAAAACTTGGGTATGACGCACCACTTTCTAGGTATGGAGGTGTCGTAGAGTGCAGATGGAATCTTCCTTGGACAAGGGAAGTATGTAGTAGAGATCCTGAAGAGGTTCGGGATGATGGACTAGTGGCTATGGCATCGAATCTGAAGCTTCTATGTGATGCTTCATCTGAGCCGGTTGATGTCTCTATGTATCGTCAGATGATTGGGTCCTTGATGTACCTGACGAACACGAGACTAGATATTTTCTTTGTTGTGAACACATTGAGCCAGTTCCTGACGGATCCGAGGAGTGTTCACCTGGTTTGCTGTAGAGCATGTTCTGAGGTACCTGAAGGGTACAGTGGATTTTGGGCTCAAGTATGAAGCGAATCAAAATTTTAACCTGCAAGGTTATGTTGATTCAGATTGGGGCTGGCAGTGCTGCAGATAGGAAGAGCACATCTGGGTGTTGCTTCAGTATGGGATCAGGTGTAATCTCTTGGTTTAGCAGGAAGCAGTCCTGCATAGCATTGAGTACACCTGAGGTAGAGTATGTTGCAGCCTGTTTAGCTAGTTGTGAGGTAGTATGGCTACGAAAGCTACTGTCTGATTTATTTGATCTCCCATTGGATGCTATTGGTATCTTCTGTGATAACTAGAGTTGTGTGAAGCTGTCCGAGAACCCAGTGTTTCATGACAGGTCGAAACACATAGAGATCAAATATCACTATATCAGGGATATGGTGCAGAGAGGAGCCGTGAAGCTCCTGTATGTTGCGACGGACGAGCAGATTGCAGATGTGCTGACGAAGCCACTAGCTAGGGTGAAGTTCGAGTACTTCAGAGAGAGGCTTGGCATTCTTCAGATCGAGGACACTTCGAGGAATAAGTGATGGACACATTTGTTGAAGCCATTCCAAGCATGTTGGAAGGAGGATCCTTCACATGGCTGTGGATGTAAGCGCTAGATGACGAGCATCAGGATGATGTTCTGGTTTCTTCTTGGATATGATCAGTTGGATCATTTTTGTATGTATGTACGCATCATGTTGGATGTTGGATATGATCAGTTGGATCATTTATATGTATGTACGCATCATGTTGGATGCTGGATATGATTAGTTGGATCATTTATATGTATGTACGCATCATGTTGGATGCTGGAGATGATCAGTTGGATCATTTATATGTATGTATGCATCATGTTGGATGCTGGATATGATCAGGTAGATCATGTATGTTGATGGATACATTTTGTGGATCATGTATCTATGTATCAGGTGGATACACTATGTGTGATGATATATATCAGGTAGATACTTGGTGTGCATCAGATGGATGCATTGTAATGATCAGGATGATCGTGGATGACGAGCTTCTCCAGATGACATGCAGCAGGATGTTGCAGTGATGATGATCAGGATGATCATGTGTACATCAGGATGATGTATGATGAGTATCAGATGATACTTGGTGGCCGTGGATCAGGTTGTGCAGGTAAGCATGTAATTTGTGCCCTGGGAAATTTGCAGATGGTCTTTCGAGGTTTTTCCTATGGCATGTAATTTGGTGCCCTAGGACATCTGGCAAATGCTCTTTCGAGGTTTTGCTTGGGAGGACATATAATTTGTGCCCTGGGAGATCTGCAGATAGTCTTTCGAGGTTTTTCCTATGGCATGTAATTCGGTGCCCTGGGATATCTGGCAGATGCTCTTGCGAGGTTTTGTCCTATGGCATGTAATTTTCTCCTGGGAGATCTGGACAGGATGAAAAAGGCCTCAGATGCTTCAGCCAGGGTTTTGCCATGACCACATGTAATTTGCTCCTGGGAGATCTGGACAGGATGAAAAAGGCCTCAAATGCTTCAGCCAGGTTTTGTGGTGGACCACATGTAATGTGCTCCTGGGAGATCCGACAGGTAGAGCTGTGTGCTCGTAACAGCCTGGGATGCTTCAGCCAGGTTTTGTGGTGAGATCACATGTAATGTGCTCCTGGGAGATTCGATAGGTATAGCCGTGTGCTCGTAACAGCCTGGGATGCTTCAGCCAAGTTTTGTGATGGGTTACATGTAATGTGATCCTGGGAGATCCTACAGGTAGAGCTGTGTGCTCATAATAGCCTGGGATGCTGCAGCCAGGTTTTGTGATGCACGTAATAAGTCCTGAGGATTCCACAGTATGGCCAGTGATGATGAAGACCTGCAGGTGGTGGGCCTACATCCAGTATGAAAAAGGACTGGCTCTGTAGAACTTCCTATGACGAGTAGATTCAGAGATTGATTGAGATAGCAGCAGCAGTGATGATGATGATGACGATGCATCGATGACGATGATCCAGAGAAGATGACTTGTGCTAGAAGACCTATGTTGAGAAATACCTTCCTAGTTAAGAGGGAGTGTTGATGTATATGTAACTTCGGAATTTATTTCATATATGTATGTTGTATGTACTCCTATAGAGATGGTATTATTCCTCTATAAGGAAGTGTTGTCATTTATATTGTAAATGTCGTAACTTATACTTGATGGGTTATTAGACCACCTTGTTGGGGTCGTCCCTGTATAAGTCATGTGGTTCAAAGGGTTATTAGACCACCCTATTGGGGGTCGGCCCAGTTAGCATTATGTTATGTGGTTAATTTTGAGCCTACATGATTTATGTAAAAGGCAAGTCAAGTCAAGTATAAATAGAGTGCGGGAGGCACTCTATTTGATCACTCACTTCTCACTTATGCACTCAAGGAGGAGTGGCGCACTTATGGAGGAGGAGGATTTGCTGCTAGGACATGTCTATCTCTTATGGTTGGGTTGTATCATTGCTCTATCTATCTCTGAGGAAGTTATTGGGGTTTTTCACCTTTATGGTTTTCCCCAAGTAAATCTTTGTGTCTCTTGTGTGCTTGCATTATTGTCTCATGATTGATATGCTGTAGATATGCTGTACATGTTGTTCTCTCAGTTAAGATCCTAGATCAGATTGAAGTAAATTCTGAAAATTTAACAGTGAATGTTCGTTCAAAATGATTATGAAATATCTTCACAAATTGGGTTCAAGGAATGTAGCTGCAATAATATTTCGATACCTCTATTGCCATTTCCAAGTTCTGAGTCTAAATATAAGACCCCCCACTCCTAATATATGTATATCATCAATAATTCCATGGAGAGAAAAATGGCGTTCTATTTGGGTAACCCAACACAAGGGATCTAAGCTATCAAACTTTTGCATGTCTACCTTTGAAAAGAGGTGTCATGAATTGTTATCTTGAAAGGGTGGATTTTGGCTATCTGGAAATATAGTGTAAGTATCATGTATTTCATTTATAAATTCCTCTTTGGTGGGATATATGCCACCCATGCATTGACATAACAATTCCAACAACTTTCCCCAACTATTCATCTTGGCATTTGTACCTCTAATGAAAACTTGTAGGCTAGCAAGTGTGGTTTAAATTTCATTGGGTGTTTTGAGTGGGTTAGTGTTTTGGTTCTCCATGTATTCCCTATAGCAAGTGTATACCATGGGACCACTTATGATCTATAAAGTGTTAACACCAACTTATCTCAAGACGACTAGTGGCTCAAGA